>JASFXZ010000004.1:2190720-2912182 GCA_032209605.1 Mactromeris polynyma | reverse complement strand
CAAGTAAATTCTTCACTTACCCAGCTTTATTTAACACATTGTCCAATTTATAAAGCAAATAACATTCCACAGCACATAAGGATGTTTCCCCTAATACAGGTTTCCCATATACCGCATACCTGTCACCAGACTGGGTCACTAATATAACTTCATTTTGAAGTATATTTAAACACATTAAGTGAATTAAGAGGCCCAGTCAAGTGTTACATACAACAACAACCAACATTAACACATTTTTAATTACCTTTATGTTAGTTAACTCCAGTAAAATCCAAATGTTAAGTTTACAATTTCTGAATTACTTTATCACACAAAACTCATGAAATGCATCATTTATGCCAATATCACGCACAATGTGAAATTCCAAACCTAACACCACTACATCAAGTCATTCCTGGCCCCTATCAGCCCCTATCACACTGCATGTGATGATGTAATCAGTTAAATGACTGTCCCTGTGATTTATGACTGCCCCTTCCAGCTAATATTACATAATTACATGACTTTAATCACATGACACAATCACATGACCAATAATTAGAGCTCCAGGCTGTCTGACATGTGACAAATTCAAAAATACCAAGTTTCAAAATGCACATCACCAAAACAATCAATTATCACACAAGTTTGCAATATAAAGTTATATAAATGGTTTGTAATTAAAGTAATATTATGCTAATTTTCGAGGTCATTTGTTTACCTTCCCAATCAGGAAAAATGTATTTCATACAGTTAAAATATCAATAAATTGGCAATTATCAAAGAATGAACTCATTATGTAATCATCTGTATTTGCTGATAAAAGAAATTGTTATTATCACAAATTAATTTATTTTTTAACTAGCGTTATTTTTTCTAATTTTGTCATCTAGTATTATGATGAATTGAGATATTTTCAATAGGTTATATACATTGCAATGGTTCTTATTAAAGATGCTTTAGCCAATGTAACAACAATACTGGATCAAAACCATTCAAACATTTTACCTTCAGATGAGCCAGATACATCTTTAACAAGAAATGGTTAATTCAGTTCAAATCTATGACAAAGCTGCACCATTGTCAAGTTAATATCTTTAAAAATATTTCCCAATGTAAAGAAATCTTTGTTCCACCTTACTGAACAAAATGTTAACACATAAAAGCTGAAAGTTTCAGGATATTTCAGACAGACAGACTGGTCACTATATATTTAAGCACACTCATCTTGTAGTGGAGATCTTGAAGTACATAGTACATAGATACTAAGGGGTTCCATTTGATCCTTGATTTTACCCTTTGACAACTGGGTTTTCCAGAAGATTTTGACCCATATGATTCTGACAGAAGGGTAATTTTTCTCTAAATTAAATGTATTTTGGCTATATAAAATGGTAAATTCTCGTTAAAATTTATCAAAATGACCCCCCCCCCCCCCGCCCAGAGATTCAGCACCTAGTGGAACCCCTGGTTGATGCTCTGTTTCGTCATTCAATACAATATTCAGGTCAGTTTTTGAAAATGTGAGTTTGAAGATCAAATACATCTTCAAAATATAGTTCAAGGTTCGACACCAACATTTCCATCCTGGTAGTCTCCAGGATGAATGAATTTCAAAATGCAGTTAGTCCTCCAATAATTGAGGTGGTCCTGACAACACAGGAAGTGTGACCTGTAATATGGGGACATTTTATATGAAAACTGGAATAATATAAAAAGTATAAAAAAGAAACTTAGGGATGTGAAACTGTTTTCTAATATATTGGAGCTTTTGTATTTGAAATTTCAATTTGTCATTGTTTATGTCTCAAAATTCAACTAGTCCCTAAACTTCCAGTGCAAGGTAGTCCTGCAGTGATTAAGGTGGGCACTGGACGGGACTAGTGTTAGAGTCCCTGTATTGGATCATTGAACGTGATACCTTAAAGTAGTAAAACAGCTAGTACATTGCAACTTCTCAAATCAACCTTATTATTATCCATTTTACAAATACTTTCTGCATACAACATCACCATTAATTACTAATACTATTACTAACAAAGTCATTAAGTTCATGATGTCCGATTGTTAGAAGGAGTCTTAAAATGTCAGTCACAATATGTATATAATAATACAGCCATCAATTTTTGTGCATCACTGACCATACTAAGTATAGCTTAATTTCCCTTTAAAATGTATACTCAAATTATTTTCAGCTTATAAAATACACAGATAATGACCCCTTTTATCAGATCATGACCCCAATTATCAGATCAAACATAATCATCTTAAAGGCCCTTTTTCCTCAAAATGCTAGACACTGTGATCTATAATCTAAGCCCATCTGATCTGTGACTTCATCCTAAGACAGCCTTAGTGTCTCCACATGTCAACACAATACACATAATTATCTCCCCTTGTCTCTTATCCCTGGGGCCATAACTACTTTGTTTGTACAGTAATAATTACATCACTATGCCGAATGTTACAGTAATTATATACTAGGTATGACAATCCCTCCAGCTTGAGGGCCAATCACTGAAATTATGACATCATGTTTAGTTGAGATGTCATAAATTTCTATTGAATACAAAATTTCAAAACATTACTGAAGGGCGAGAATTTTCTTCTTTCACCTCTCTGTTTCCTCATTTTACAGATAATAGACTGGCGTCTCAACAAAATCAGCATTATTAGTCATTTTAACTATGAATTTAGTACACAATGTTCGATTAAATACATACAAAAACTCAGACGAACTTATCAGCATAATGTACAGATAGTTAAATATTGGAATAAAACACTGGTCAGTTCTTTGTTTACAAGAGCACGTTATATTATTGTGTTTATAATCAATATATATATACAATATCAATTGTTGGCATGTTACTTTATTGGGACATTTTGTGTACAAATGTTGAATTAATTTTTGGATTCAAAATAATTCTTCCATTATTATAAGTATGGTTTAAACATGGATATTTTCCACTTCTAAGATTTTTTTTATTTCACATTTTCATAAAATCACAGGTATATTATCTTTAATACAAAATGTAATGTGTCACTGTATGATGTTCAAACTTAAAACTTGTGTTACCATGGTGATAATACATCCATATGTTCTTAAAATGCGTGTTTTATCTCCCACCTGGGTAATTCAGAAAGAAATCTAAATACAAGAATATTACCACTTAAATTCGAAACCATCCTCTCATTATTTGAGACTACCCTATAATGCTGTATCTAGAAATGGACAATCGTGACTCAAATGTTATCTGATACTCAGAGAGGTTGGTCTGTCGATATTCATAACATTCAAGATAGCTTCATGAATACCAATATGTGTGCGAAAAACTCAATTAAGTGAAAACTCAGCTGATAATATTTAGTTTGCAGAAAAAACTCAATATGAGATTTTTGTGAACATAGTGCTCGTGCTATTGCCTAAATTCATGCATTATACATAAGAGTACATCAGATGTAGGAAAGATTATACTGTAACTTATATATACAATCCAGAATCAACTGATGTCTACTATACATATTAATTCACAGAACATATTGTTAGAACTATAAACAGAGTGTGGCTATGATATTAGGATTATTAGTGTTACCAGCCCACTGGGCATATCAGCAGGGAGTTAAACTAATTTTTCTATAATCAGTGTATAAATTATTTACTGATCAGGTATAAGTGTGATATCAGTATTATCACACATCTAATAACTAGCATCATTTCACAGGAGATTAATTATTCCCCAGTAAAACATAAATTGAGGTTAGGATGGCAGTAAATAAATGTTGGTTCTCCAACTGTATCCCCCCTCCCCACAAGTCAACAGATTGCTGACCTCACTCACAGAAAATACATCAAATTCACCAAAATACTGTAGAATGGGAATCAGAAAAAGTATACACTTTTCTGACAGGGAAATGGGGCTGAAATTGGACCCTAAATATTTTCAGACCCAAGACAGAGGAAGTACTAAGTATTAAGCCAATGAAGCAAATGTTACCAGTTTAAACATTCAAAGTCGTCTTACTGCCGTTGTGTCTAGTGCCAGGGAAAGTCTTCCAGGTGTAAATCATCAGATTAAGATAACGGGTAATGAGAAAGGTGAAAATCTCTTTGAACCAAAATTAGTATCCCAGGTGATAAACACCCAGAAACAAAACTGTGCCAATAAAAATATCTGATGAATAATTATAGAATAGCAAAGCTCAATCAACCCAGTTTGTAATGTTATAAACAGAATGAAATTATTAGCACAATTTGCATCCAGTAATAGATAGGGTTGTTTTTTCATATTTTTAAGCATAATACTAGGGTAATGTTGAAGAAATTCTCCAAATTCTCCAAAAATGTGAGAAGTAACCAAAGGATAGAACAAGTAACCTTCAGTAAACAAATGAAAGAGTGGGTGGGCATCCACTTGCGTAGACTCCGGTGCACATTTAGGGACATATATATACGTTTAGTAAAAGTCTTAATTTCCAGCCTTTCTTAGGAGGTTTAAAATGTTACTACGAACAGTGCCGTCGATCCTCCATTACAGCTAGGGACAAATACTGGCCCCCATTCTCCTACCAAAAAAGTATCTTTCCCCTATCATTCAAATATAATGTTCCCCCTCAAAGCCAAAAATAACAACGATTTTATGACATTTCCATGTTTTGTTCACCAATATGGGCTACTATATGAGTATTATAGTATACATGTATATTCACTTATTTGACCTTGACCAGAAAGATGTCGAAAAATTCCCCCAGTTTGCTTGAGATTCCCCCTACCAACGACTGCGACCCCCTACAAACGACTGCCACCCCCTACAAATGACTGCCAACCCCTATGAACGACTGTGACCCCCTACGAATGACTGCAACCCCCTACAAACGACTGCGACCCCCTATAAACAACTGCGACCCCCTACAAATGACTGCGACCCCCTACAAACGACTGCGACCACCTTCAAACAACTGCGACCCCCTACAAACAACTGCGACCCCCTACAAACGACTGCGACCCCCTACAAACAACTGCGACCCCCTATGAACGACTGCGACCCCCTACAAAAGACTGCGACCCTCTACAAAAGACTGCGACCCCCTACCCCAAAAATAGAGTGAGGTCCCTGATGGTTGAAGAATGCATCCTTGTCACTGGTCAATGGTTTCCCCTCTCAAACTGCCCCACCATCAATTCCAGTAAATGTCGAAAAACTTTGGCAATCAAATCTTAAACTTGAAAGAACAATAATAGCCCTAATCAGGTCATACTGAATTTTGTTCTGTTTTGCATTTATAACCCAACCGACCAATATTTTAAATTTAGGGTGGTAGGTAGGTACATCATTAATTTCTAATTTATTCTTTTGTATGGCAATAGTACTAAGTATAAACTATTAAGCCCTTGCTTAAAAAAAATCCCAGTAAGACCCTTCGAAACAATTTTGAGTGATCTAAAAGTCAAAGCCTAGTAAATATTAGAGAAATAATAAAAAATGTTCATCGAGGTTAGAAAAGCATACCACAATTCCTGTCATCTTTCATCAAACTCTTCAAAAAGAAGGGATGAAAGCTAGAATGTCAGAAAACCTTTCATCAAATGTTCTCGTCAGTGAAGAATCAAAGACTACAATCACTGACAGGGAAAGTTCAAAGCTTTGCGATGCTTACAACAGTTCTACACAGAAATGAAGTAAGTAGAAATAATGTATACAGGAAGAAAGAGGCAGCTTTTTGATATAAATTGTTCACAATAAGGATACTGAATGCCTACTTGCATGGGCAAGTCAAAAATCAGCAGCGAAAAGCTTAAGGTCTGTACAAAGAATGCCCCAATGGACAAATGTACTGAAGGTAGATCGCCCAAGTGGACAACTGAACGCAAATGGACAACTGAACGTAGATCACCCAAATGGACAACTGAACGTAGATTGCCTCAATGTTCATCTGAACGTAGATCACCCAAATGGACAACTGAACGTAGATCACCCAAATGGACAACTGTACGTAGATTGCCTCAATGTACATCTGAACATAGATCACCCAAATGGACAACTGTACGTAGATTGCCTCAATGTACATCTGAACGTAGATCACCCAAATGGACAACTGTACGTAGATTGCCTCAATGTACATCTGAACATAGATCACCCAAATGGACAACTGTACGTAGATTGCCTCAATGTTCATCTGAACGTAGATCACCCAAATGGACAACTGAACGTAGATCACCCAAATGGACAACTGAACGTAGATCACCCAAATGGACAACTGAACGTAGATCACCCAAATGGACAACTGAACGTAGATCACCCAAATGGACAACTGAAAGTAGATCACCCAAATGGACAACTGTACGTAGATTGCCTCAATGTACATCTGAACGTAGATCACCCAAATGGACAACTGTACGTAGATTGCCTCAATGTACATCTGAACGTAGATCACCCAAATGGACAACTGAACGTAGATCACCCAAATGGACAACTGAACGTAGATCACCCAAATGGACAACTGAACGTAGATCACCCAAATGGACAACTGAACGTAGATCACCCAAATGGACAACTGTAGGTAGATTGCCTCAATGTACATCTGAACGTAGATCACCCAAATGGACAACTGAACGTACATCACCCAAATGGACAACTGAATGTAGATCACCCAAATGGACAACTGAATGTAGATTGCCTCAATGTAAATCTGAACGTAGATCACCCAAATGGACAACTGAATGTAGATCACCCAAATGGACAACTGTAGGTAGATTGCCTCAATGTACATCTGAACGTAGATCACCCAAATGGACAACTGAATGTAGATCACCCAAATGGACAACTGTAGGTAGATTGCCTCAATGTACATCTGAACGTAGATCACCCAAATGGACAACTGAATGTAGATCACCCAAATGGACAACTGTAGGTAGATCGTCCCAATGGGCAACTGAACGTAGTTCACCCAAATGGACAACTGAACGTAGAGCGCCCAAATGGACAACTGAACGTAGATCGCCCAAATGGGCAACTGAACGTAGAGCGCCCAAATGGACAACTGAACGTAGATCGCCCAAATGGGCAGCTTCAACCATAGATCGCCCAAATGGGCAGCTTCACTCATAGATCGCCCAAATGGGCAGCTTCACTCATAGATCGCCCAAATGGGCAGCTTCAACCATAGATCGCCCAAATGGGCAGCTTCACTCATAGATCGCCCAAATGGGCAGCTTCACCCATAGATCGCCCAAATGGGCAGCTTCACCCATAGATCGCCCAAATGTGCAGCTTCACCCATAGATCGCCCAAATGGGCAGCTTCACCCATAGATCGCCCAAATGGGTAACATGACATTTAACAGTCATAGTGAATACCCATCGGACAGCTGGATAAAAAAATACCAGGCCCGACGTAGAATGTCTGTGTGACACTGACTGTATGCCTGATACAGTTTAGAGCGGGTTTTACAACAGCTGCTGCAACATGTTTTCTGTCTGACAAGTCTCAAAAGTCATCACCATGACTGCATTTGATGCATGTTACCAGTACACTTTACTTAATTATATTAAATTTATGGTTATTCTGGGAGGCATGTGAAAAACAAAAAGGTACAAATTAACTTAAGCTTATCCAAACATTTAAGGTATACATGGGGATACTCGCTAGCACTTCAACATTCAAGTGAGACAAGTTTCTGGAAAAATATTAATCCCTCTCAGCAAAATTGGTCAAAAGTAGGTCTTCCAAGTCTCCAAATTACAGCTTCAATAATTATGGTATTTAAATGCTCAACAAAAATACACAGTCTAGGAAACACAGTGAATTCAAACCAGACCATTTTTTTATGTTAACACAGCTACTTAAAGTTGTTCAGATAGCGTGCATAATCATACTAATGTGTATAAAGAAAATCTATCTTTATTCATGAAAGCGTGACAATTTTATTCCGTTTTTCTTTTCAAACCTATTGACCTGGGGAGTAAAAAACCTGCAAAAACTCATGTAAGGTTAACACTGTATACTAGTACAATACTCCTGCTTTTCATAACATTTTACCAAAATAACGGAACAAATCAACCGTATCTAACAAGAAACATAAAACCGCACCCCACCTGCGTAATACTCTTGCTTCATTATTTCTTCTGTATGAACTATGATGAACGATATAACAGTAGTATACTAAATGAATAAAACACATTATATAACTCTCTAATCACCGACAGAGAAGGATTCTTATCACATACATTTAAATACTAACGACCAGCAAATGCTGCAACATGTCATGCATTAACCATTACATTCGGTGCATAGTGATTTCACAGAAATTACGGAAATCTGAAACGCGCGATAAATGCTCGTTACCGTACTGTAAAATGTTGTTATTATCATTACGAAACTGTCAATGTATGTATTACACATAATACCGATTTCTGTAACATACATTGTGGTATTGTTGATAATTACATTTACATCACGAATGTATAATACAGTAAAATTGTAGTCAAAATATTCCTAATTATTGCCAATACCCATAAACTGACGAATACATACCGTCACGGCTAAAACTAAGTAAGAATTCAGGACCAGTCTGGACAAAAAGTAAGAATCCAGGACCAGTCTGGCCAAAAAGTAAGAATTCAGGACCAGTCCGGACAAAAATCTGGAATTCAGGACCAGTCTAGACAAAAACTAAGAATTCAGGACCAGTCTGGACAAAAAGTAAGAATTCAGGACCAGTCTGGGCAAAAAGTAAGAATTCAGGACCAGTCTGCGCAAAAAGCTGGAATTCGAGACCATTCAGATTCAGGACATATCCAGGCTCAAGGCAGGAATTCCGAACCAATCTGAACAAAATACCTATGGACTGGTTACAACTACAAGGACACTTACAGTGAGAGGAGTTGACGTGGGATTCCATTGGCCTTACAATGGGTACAGGATGCAGTGAGTCAGCCATCAAGATAGTATATAGCACAGCCTAATGAGTACAAGCAAGTTTATATTGCTCAATTAACAATAAAAAAACTGTATAGTCAATAAAACTCCCAAAAAGTTTCCAAAACAGCATCAAGAAACATAATTAGTATAACCCAAACATGAGTTTACACAGATTGCAGACAGATTATACAATCCAACACAGAATGTTTTCAGGGAACAGGTGCGGTATGCTTGATTATGTACACACAGACAAAGGGAACGCACAGTAACATCATTTAAAATGTCAAAGGAAGTTGGGTTTGAGTTGCAATAACTTTATATTATAAACTATAAAATCCAATTAATACAAATTGGCAGAATTTATCAAAATAAACAATCTTTTCATCTACGTTGGGCTTGAAGCAAACGTCATGTGACCAAGCCTCCATTTTATACCAAACAATTTTATCCTGGTAAGTAACATTTGGGTAACAAGGCCTAACCTTTCCTTGTGTTACTTTGTGGTATTTACGAGCTTGTGTGCGATGATCCTACCAAGAAATCAACAAATTCAGGTAACAAACCACCTTCACATTACAGCCCTTTTTTCAGTTTTTGGGGAAGTATGGCGGGTCCTATTGATAGGGGGACATTTGCATCACGAATCACCGAATTTGGGTATTTATATAAATAACTTATATAAGGCTAAAATTTTAAATAATTTTACTGAAGAGGAATTTTCTTTCTAAGTAGGGGAAAAATAGATACTTTTTTCTTTGGGGAATGGGACTCAATATCGAAAATCTTGACAGAACGCTGATGAAGATTTGGTATTTGATTAAATGTTTAAAAATAAGAAATAGCTAGCGTACAGTATATATGTAGAGAATGTAGAGTACTACTTGTTGTAACAATATCAGTATGATTGTATGGTACAAAGCTTCCCCTTGAGATAATCAAATGATAAGATTCCACTAAATGAGCTGATATAATATAAAGCTTACTTCAGTACACGTACAAGTTTTGTTTTCACCAGAGGCAAATATTCTTATACCAGCACTAGACAAGCAATAAGAATTACTGGAAGGAAACAATTGTATGTAGACAGAGTAGAGAATCTCAGCCAACCTTACATTGTTTGTTTAGTGTACCAGGGCTGTTTTATGACCATTTTAGGGGCCGAAAATCGGCCCCATTCCCCAGGCAGAAGAATATATTTTCAACAAAATTTGGGTCAAAGTAACAAAGACTGGCAAAACAGGGAAATAGTACCCGAGTCCTAGGAAACTTTTACCGGCCATAACTGGAGCACTAGACTAGTCTTGGCTTAGCGCACATATATATACATGTACTCCTAAAAAGTCTCAATGCCAGACTGAACTCAAATGGTAAGTAATAATTAGTTTGACAATACATTATGAACCATTGGGAGTCTACATTCATGAAAAGAGAATGGCTTCAGACAGATTCATTCACAAATGGCATGTTCATTATTTGCTGTCTTCGCTGATGAATCTGTCGCTGCTGTATCAATGACAGGCATATAATCCACACACAATTGCCTAGAATTAACTCAAGCACAAACAAGCACAGTATACATAAATAAACATTAAGGCAGTAATGTACTGGTACATTTATAATCCATCAATTTAGATCTGAGGTTATAAATCAGAGTTTGAAGAGCAGTCAAAGAATGCAGACTTGTCATTGGTCAATTTGAAGATTGTATTCAGAAACAACCAATCACAGGCTGCATTATCAGACTGGTTGCAAAACACAGATTTATAAAATCCAGATTATTGTAGGGTAAGACCATGTATTATAGTCTACACACTACTTCTGATAAGACAATAAATTACAGTTTAGTATCTGAAAGCTCTCAAAATAATCCTCTTAACAAATTAATGTTCAGCAATGCTTACAGTCTAATCAAGGGAAGAGATTTGTTGCAAATGTACGCCTAGATTAGCAGTTTGACTCTCTACTGACTGAGCTAACACGGCAGGCCTCTCAAAGACTCGATTATCAAGGTACAAGTTCTTGTATCATAGTCAGCAGCATCACAAAGTCACAGTGAAAACATGACTGTTATGAATTGTAATGAATTTTAACGTAATACACACTGCACAAGACAGTGAAGTCAGTGACCAAATTGACCGGCAGACACAGCACAAGCAGGGGTTCCATTTGACCTTTGAGCTGACCCTTTGACCCCTGGATTTTCAAAAAGGTCACATTTTGACCCTCAGGATTCTGTCTGAATGATAAATTTTTCAAGTATACGTATTTTGGCTATAAAATGGTAAAATACAGTTAAAAATTATCAAAATGACCCTTGAGATTCAGCACCTAGTGGAAGCTCCTGACAAGCTTTCAAATTACGATCACAAAAACAGGACTTCTCTTATAAATGTGAATACATGATATCCAAAAACAATTTTTGTTTAATACTAATAGCAATAGTAACACAAATAACATAAAACAATCGACAGGTTTTGTAAACTTTCCATTCATGCAATTTGGTCTCCATGCAGGATGTTCAAGATTTTAACTTTAGAAGCATTAATTCATGAATAACAAGAATTTATTAGCAGACGTCAAAAATTATCTTAGATTGCAAACTGGGAAGATTTTGAATGCTCTTGGGGAAGTAAAGACTGTGAGTTTTGCCATTTATTTGATAATGTTTAAATTTCACAACAGGAAAATTTCAATATTTGAAATGATCAAGATAACCATACCAGGCATTGGATTCATCTTCGTTGCTGTTACCGTGACCAATATGAGAGGAAATGATGTTTTAAAAACATTATTCACTTTAACTGATAGAGATAAAACCTCTTTCAACTTTCATGAATAATTCTGAATACAAGTTAATTATATTTTCATAGGATGTATTTAAGACATGTACTTCACAGTCAATGCTTTAATTTTGTCCAAGCACTCATTAGCCTGATAAGGCATGTTACTCAGCAAAACCACTAGCCCTTGAAGTCACTAAGTGTCTCACAAATACTGTACAGTGCCCATTTATTTCCCCTCCCTAATAACCCCCCCCCCCCCCCCCTGCTGCTTTCATGGATAACTCTTAACATTTTCCTCCAATACACAGAGTTTTGTATGTGCACAGTAAAAGGTATACTTATTATTATCATTTATGTTTCTTTACCGAAGTTAATAATTATTTGAACATAATATCAAATATGTTCTGCAAATATAACATGCTGTTTGAAACATATAATTGACATACACATATATACTTTGGCTAACAGACGGACGGCAGGAAATCACCTGGCATTTGGTGACTGATGTTTTAATTTAGAAATAAATAGAATGACATGAAAATACCCTTTTTCAAAATGTAACACACACAAGGTATTTCATTACAGTTACCAAAGGAAAGAGTGGGTTACTTATGCACCAACTTGCGCAGAGGTGCACATATTGGGCCTTATCTATTTCATTAAGGGCACTACGCTATATATCTATTACTTTCTTTCATACAATTTGTTACATACATAGATGGATTATTTTTTCTCCATTTTGGAAAACCCAACATTTTCGATTAAAAGAGGCACTTGCCCACTCAAGCTATGTCCACAGGTTACATCATTGTAGTCATACACTGTAGTGTTACTATTGAGAAGAGGAGGTGATAGAAATGAGTGATGAGTGTTAGATTACAGTAACAAAGAGGAGAGAACGTGTTTTGGTCAGCTCAGTGGTTCCATTTGATCCTAGAGTTGACCCTTTGACTCCTGGAATTTTCACAATTTCTATTGATGACAGCTCTATCCACTACGGTCAACTCAGCCCACTTCCAATCTCGGCCCACTTTTGAAGAGCAATGAAAAGACAAAGTTGTTCACACCTTCGGAGTCGTTAATTGGGGGTCATAATTTAACAGTTTGAATCGTGTGTGTGTGTGTGTGTGTGTATATATATATGCGGATGCTTAAACCATCAATGAACTTTGATGTACAATATATGTGAATTGTGATTGAAGAAATACCTCTCATAATTGTTTAAATACCAAAATACATTTCACAGGGGAATTTCCAATGCACCGCAAATCTTCAATACTGGGAATATTCAATAATGTTTCAACTTACATTTAATTGGTTTTAACTTAAATATTAATGATCAATGTACATATCAAAATTCAACTTTTAAACGGTTAATATATATCGCCTCAATTATTGAGGTGAGTAGGACCGGGCTGAGAATGGAAGTGGACCGAGTTGACACAGAATCACCACCTAGCACCCAGGAATTTCTATTAGTCAGTAATGAAGGTTACTAGTACTCGACTTCTCATGCGCATCACACTCCCATTAAGTATTAGTCTGGCTTTTGACACACAGAAATATGCAGCTTTAACTTCGAGTATGGAAGGAAAGCTACTAGTTTGGACTACAACGAATATGTGCAGGGAAAGACTAGGTTTTACTAATGTTCATAGGGTCGCAAGTTCAAGCCTCAAATAGGG
Source organism: Mactromeris polynyma (assembly GCA_032209605.1). Lineage (NCBI taxonomy): Eukaryota > Metazoa > Mollusca > Bivalvia > Venerida > Mactridae > Mactromeris > Mactromeris polynyma. The sequence continues at coordinate 2,898,817 of JASFXZ010000004.1, read as the reverse complement.
CACACATTTCCCCCTTGATTTACTTTAGGAAGATGAAGTGCTCACATGTTACAGCGTCCTCCCTAGACTCCTAACAGCGTTTTGGACTCATTTCCTTGAAATTGCAACATTTTAAAAAAGCATGGTTTTACATTGCTGTTTTCCTAGTGAGAACACAGTGTTAATTGAGTTATAATTTTAGTGTAGCACGATTTACCACACACTACCCCACACTTCATAATCATAGTAATGGCATATAGTTTTGTTTTTGTTTTTTAAATCAATAATGATGTTTTAATTGTCATTTTCACTTTTTACTGGAGTTTAAATGCTTTAAAACCACAAATTTGTACATAAATCGATTACGGAGAACCTGTGCAACAGTACTATTTTCTAAACGTGAAAATCACAGTTAAGTCAGTCATTTCTAGATTTTTAGGGTTGCTCTTTAGATCTTTAATATTAATATGATAATGAAAAATTTTGTTGCCATTATATTACTGGCCAGGAATACTTGTGTAAGGAAATGAAATCCACTGTTACACAAAAACTTTGCAATTCTCACAACTGTGTTATTATTACAACTGTAAACCATTTGTTATTTCATCTCATTTCCAGTCTTGAGAGCCGAGGTGTTATATCGACAAAATCAACTTCAAATGACATTTTAAAACTGAAATAAAGATTAAAACAACAACTATATGCCAGTACTGATTACTACTATGAAGTGTGTGGTAGTGTTAGTAAATCGTGCTACAGATAATTTTATAATGTAACAAAAATCCAGATAATAAATAATATATTTCAAACGATATGTACATTGTAGGTAAAACATTTCCAAAGAATATGCATCCAGCACCTTTTATCAGTAGCTGTCACATATCCTGTCCGTGAATAATTACATAGGATATATGTGAATTTCTCAGTTCTCGGACTCGACTAGCACCAATCCGAAACGGGTGTCAGGCCACTCTGAAATTCATATGTAGGTCAATGACGACTCAATGCAACAAAAACATGTATGCCCAACAGTGAGCGTATAGTTTTACTCGGCAATAAAACAAGATCACCAAAAAAATATGTTTTAGAATCTTAGAAACATGTTCAACAAAAGGCAACATACAACAACGACTATCCAAACTGAATTGGAACAGAAAATATCGCCCAACACATGAGCTGTAAGCAGTTTCTGAAACATGACGCATGCATATATATTATCAATACAAATGTTTCATAATAAGTTTAACAACTTACAGTTTAATAAGGGGAAAATATCCCAAAACAAGACTGAACTCAAATTAAACACAATAGACACATCCGACAGCCCGTCGCCATTTCGTATTCAAATCGAGGCTATGAACCGCATTCGTTTAAAACTCCGCCCAACCGTTATTCTGTAACTGGGTGTTGTTTAAAACCCGATACAGCGATAATCCGGAACGCGCCCATGCAGGGAAAATAATCATCAAAAATAAGTTGAAAACCAGAAATTACCAGATTAATGGCATTATACGCATCGAGACATTCATCATAAAAGTCCAAAGTTTGTTCAATTACAAATGCATATAATTATAAAGCGAGCCTCTGGAAAAGAAATGAATGACAGTTGGATTAACCCACGGATTTCGAGGACTGCATTGATGCCTGGGTTCATACCTTGATAATTGGGGGATTTGTTCAATGTGTGCGTTCTGATCAGGGTTTACACATGCGTGAACACCATAAACATGAAATTGAAAAAGGCTTAAGTCGAAACATTGTGTGAATAATTCATTGAATCCTACGATATTTTTGGTGAAATACGGTCTCGTGTCCGAAATTATAACCGAAACTAGATCGTCTACTCTGCACTCAGCACACACATGACAACATTTCAACTGCCGTGTCTGAGCTTGGAGATTTGAGTGTCTGACTGAATAATTATGAGTACTGAGAGCAGGTGTCCTTTTTGTCTATCTTCTTAAAGATTTGGGTGTGAATCAAAACTTGAGGGAAAGAACTGTTATACTCAGACATAATACTCAGCACTCAGCGATAAAAACGTACCCTCAATACCGTGCTTAAATCTACAAGATAAAATGTCAAAAGGGATACAAGTTTAGCACTAGTAAATATTTTTAATCCATTTCCAAACTTTGCCATCTGAGTGCTGAGTTACTGATGAGTGCGTATAGTGCTGAGTGCTGAGTGCTGAGTGCTGAGTGCTGAGTGCTGAGTGCTGAGTGCTGAGTGCTGAGTGCTGAGTGCTGAGTGCTGAGTGCGTATAGTGCTGAGTGCTGAGTGCTGAGCGCTGAGTGCTGAGTGCTGAGTGCTGAATGCTAAGTGCTGAGTGCTGAGTACTGAGTGCGTATAGTGCTGAGTGCTGAGTGCTGAGGGCTGAGTGCTGAATGCTGAGTGCTGAGTGCTGAGTTCTGAATGCTGAGTGCGTATAGTGCTGAATGCTGAGTGCTGAGTGCTGAGTGCTGAGTTCTGAGTGCTGAGTGCTGAGTGCTGAGGGCTGAGTGCTGACTGCTGAGGGCTGAGTGCAGAGTGCGTATAGTGTGTATAGTGCGTATAGTGCGTATACTGCTGAGTGCTGAGTGCTGAGTGCTGAGTGCTGAGTGCTGATGGCTGAGTGCTGACTGCTGAGTGCTGAGGGCTGAGGGCTGAGTGCTGAGTGCAGAGTGCGTATAGTGCTGAGTGCTGAGTGCTGAGTGCTGAGTGCTGAGTGCGTATAGTGCTGAGTGCTGAGGGCTGATGGCTGAGTGCTGAGTGCTGAGTGCGTATAGTGCTGAGTGCGTATAGTGCTGAGTACGTATAGTGCTGAGTGCTGACTGCTGAGTGCTGAGGGCTGAGTGCTGAGTGCGTATAGTGCTGAGTGCTGAGCGCTGACTGCTGAGTGCTGAGGGTTGAGTGCTGGGTGATGAGTGCAGTGTGATGAGTGCAGTGTGATGAGACATGAGAGCTAAATGCTGAGTGCTGAGTGCTGGGTGCAGTGTGATGAATACTGAGTGCTAAGTGCTGTGTGCTGAGTGCTGAGTGCTGAGTGCAGTGTGATGAGTGCAGTGTGATGAGTGATGAGAGCTAAATGCTGAGTGCTGAGGGAAGTGTGCTGAGTGCTGAGTGCAGTGTGATGAATACTGAGTGCTAAGTGCTGAGTGCTGAGTGCAGAGTGCAGTGTGATGAGTACTGAGTGCTAAGTGCTGAGTGCTGAGTGCAGAGTGCAGTGTGATGAGTGCTAAGTACTGAGTGCTAAGTGCTGAGTGCTGAGTGCAGTGTGATAAGTACAGAGTGCTGAGTGCTGAGAGCAGAGTACAGTGTGATGAGTGCTAAGTGCTGAGTGCTGAGTGCAGTGTGATAAGTACATAGTGCTGAGTGCTGAGAGCAGAGTACAGTGTGATGAGTGCTAAGTGCTGAGTGCTGAATGAAGAGTGCTAAGTGCTGAGAGCAGAGTGCAGTGTGTTGAGTGCAGTGCAGTGTGATGAGTGCAGAGTGCTAAGTGCTGAGTGTGGAGGGGAGTGTGATGAGTGCTAAGTGCTGAGTGCTAAGTGCTGAGTGCTGAGTGCAATGTGATAAGTACAGAGTGCTGAGTGCTGAGAGCAGAGTACATTGTGATGAGTGCTAAGTGCTGAGTGCTGAGTGCAGAGTGCAGTGTGTTGAGTGCTGAGTGTGGAGGGGAGTGTGATGAGTGCTAAGTGCTTAGTGCTAAGTGCTGAGTGCTGACTGCAGTGTGATAAGTTCAGAGTGCTCAGTCCTGAGAGCTGAGAATGAATACAATACTGAAATACATATTAACAATGTCGATCTTTCTGTGAAAAAACGTAGATTATATTAATAGAAAACGATATATGAATAACATATAGAATTAAGAAATGAACATACAATTGTAATAAAATCGCTGTATAGTCTGGCAGCATTTGTCACGCTATATAAAACAACGAGTTAACTTGACAGACTCACGTGACCTTTCATACCACGTTGTACAAATGACAGTTGACCTTATCAAGTAATTGTGAACGAAATGTAATAGAGACAGTGAAGTGTTTCAAGTGTTTTCCAAGTTAATACCATAAAGTCAATATAAATACGAAATACTCATTTCCCACGGTAAAATCTTGCTTATTTTTACCAGTTTTATGAAATTATACGCATCCAGACATAAACATAAGTACGGACATACAAATCACGGATTGGAGACGTCCTACTGTGTGTGTTTATATGTCCGTGACATAAGGAAGCTTAATTTTGTTTGACATGCACAATTTCAATCCCTCATTTTTTTAAATACACGTATGTAACCCAGTATATATTTCTTCAAAAACCCTTTAGGTTCACTAATACATTTCCAAAATGTACATGAAAGCTGCTGTCCCAGGCATTCATAAAAAAGCCAAGTGGCCAACATTTAAGTAGCTAAACATTATCACAAGACGATATACTTAACGCCAATAAAACGCAACCAAAATTGTGCATATAGATAAAGTGACATTACAAAGGCAGAAATATTCTTTATTTCTCAACATAATTATATGAAATTAATCAATAATAAAATAAAAAATGACCGATGTAGAGTTTAATAAAGTTTTGAACAAGAATAAGAAGATAGATAACTGTAACACGCTTTTAACAGTTGGTACTTCAAATGACGCCTAGTTCAAATAATTGCGTGTTAATGACTTCAATGGTTGTTGTTTCTGTTTGTGTTCTGAATGTGTTTTGTATTTCCCTTTCCCTGGCGCAATCCTGTCACTTTATACAGTGTTCAGATTGTTTCCTGCCCATTTTTGGCCTATTGCGGCCAGTTGTCTTGACTTTTCCTGTGATCAAACATTGCTAATCTGTCAGTACTATATCACAGTGTTTCTAAAAAGGCTACTTAGTACATCCTCTGTTGTTTTACAGTAAGCTATAGAATTCCTGGCTGAGATGAATTGAATCAACGAAAATCGTCTATGTAAATGTGAAAAAAATCACGTCCATAATTTCTACGTAGTAAACGTCCTCAAATATAGCTCTTTTACCTACCGGGCACTGTCACGAGTTTTCTCCCCTTCTATAGTGTATGTGTAGAATATAGGGGAGAGAACTCGTGACAATATTATGTGCTTTTATCCGTACATATAATATATTTTCATTTTATAGTTTATTCTTATATGCTTATATAAGTTTTATGTTACCCCTTCACATTTCTTGTATGTGCGCCTTTCCTGTTCTTTTCCCCTTACATTTATATTCCCTCACAATTCTTTATTTATTTTGTTCCTAAGCAACCCTGCTGACAGGCATGTTTTCTGAATTATCGGAACGATGAATTATTAGCTTTTAAATTTTAGGTTCATTGAAACGATATTTTTACAGTACACAATTTATTGCAAGAACGAGCAAATGATACAATCTGGTTTGTTTTTAAATTTTGACAAATTCGAGCAAGATTATTCCAAGCGGAACAACAGTGAAAGAAATATACCAGTGTGAATATGATGAGTTATCTTCCTCAGTCATGCGTATCATAATTAATTATATAAGTTTGGTAAACTTTCTTGCTGAACTAGAGCTACTGAGTTATATAGAGGATATATGTTTGTTTCGGTGAAAGATAAAAAAAAAATTCATCGAGTGAACATAAGACAAAAACATTGTCATGTGCCTTAGCTCTACGAGTGAAAATTTATGTCCGATAATCACGTTATAAAAGTATGTTCGATTTTTCACTGAAAAAAAAACATTCTTTCATTTGAAGCCCTTTTATCAGATTTTGCGTCATTATTGGTTCAAAACTCTATGTGACGTCATCCACTGAATGACCATGTTTTGCACGACGCCATGAGCTATTGCCACGCTAAAATAGATGTTGTGCTCATGCTTTGGTATTATTTACATACCAGAATATACAACACAGTACTTTGATTTGTTTGTTTCCACTTGGTGAATCCGAATATTCCGGCATGAACAACAACAAGTATTTTGTTTATTTTGCCGCCACAGCATCCCTGTGTGGAGCTCAGGAACTCTTGAAGTCAAACTCATACATCGCTTATCTACCTTAATATCAATTTGTCGCTGTACCAATCGAATCTCCTCCGCTATTATTTCGGCGTAGCCGTATCATTGTGCTCGCATTGTGTACTCGAGTCACAGCGGTGCGTAAGCCAATCAAATCTAAAGCTAAATGTTGATGCAAATTTGAGCCGCCGAACTTCGTATGTAAACTGGATCCTGATTTGTTCAAATCAGCACGTTGTAAACACTGGACTGGAACGGAATAAATTCGTATGTCCTAAATTATGGTTTGAATGTAGACACATCCTTACGGATAGTATGTCGCATTTTTATGTTGTTATACATCAAAATAAAACAATGTTATGGTAATATAATTATGTTACGTTATCAGACAAAGTTTTCTATCGTTGTGATAGTCACACAGATTCAACACAAATTTGTACGTAGAAAATAATTAATGTTCGAAGAAATATTGTTTGGTTTAAAATGAATTAGAACTTTCTAGACCAAATAAAGAAATTAAATATTGTCTAAGCTCTTTACGTCTTCGTTGATTGGAAGAAAGTTTTAATTTGAAAAAGTTTAAGGTAGGCTGGTCTTATTATAATTTAAAACACCTCGTGTCATATCTATAGTTTGGCCACGAGATAAATGCGTAAATGTCGTATTAATGTACTGGTACATGTTTAAAAAAATACATGCAGTTAAGTAGCGCTTTTATGGAAATCTCTGAACTATCGATGTTAATTGATTCTATTAACGTGTGTTCTTCAAAATCTTAACCAATTTAAAACTACAACATATTCGCTTATTTCAATTTGCGCCTATCATAGACGAACTGCACGGAAATTGCCGAGATGTTGCGATTGTCTCTGTACTCTGTAAAGGGAGACCATTGTGTGTGTAAGTGGAATAAAGTGTGCCGTAATTCCCTCCCTTGATTATTATTCTTGCGCGGTAAAATCTTCCTTTTGGAAATGGTCAATAATCCTTCAAATATGCGGATATTCATAGAGTTTGTATTAGACGTGAAATTGATATATGTACGTATAGGGAATTATACTGTATATCATTTGTTATGGTATCAGTTAACAATTCAAATGTAAATAACAAATGAATGTTTCTAGAGTTGTCTCTCTTGTACAATCATCATGTTTATATATCATATAGTGCTTGTATACACTATAAGTGCTTGTCACATTGATAGTGAGTTGCTGTATGACTGCCATACTAATAAGTGTACATTAAATGTTATAATAGTGCGAATCCTTGTTGTTGTTATTATATATACGTTACATACAAAACACAACATAATTGTACTTATGTACGGTGATACAATTATCTCAGAGTGGGGTCGAGTGGTCTAGGGTAGAAAATCTGAATCCTGTTCAGAAAGTCAAGGGAGAGAATCCTGCTCTAGGCGACATTCTACCACGGTCTTAACAACTCCAGAATTGATTGCAAGATATTTTGGTGATCAGTATGAATGTCTATAAAACCAACTCAACAAAAAAAGGGTCATACATTTTCATCCGAGCGCCGCTGTACGATTTCCAATCTCTTCTTTTAGTGACGTCATTTCCAAAAAGCGTCACATTGGTCGTCACCATGTACTGACAGTAAAAACTATTTGCCCCATACGGCACTATGAAAACGAAGTACCATATGGAGTAAATGTTTCCCGCTTGCAAATTTAATAGCGACATATCTCATTTTTGCGTCTTCTTAAAATGACTTCACTTACAGAAGAAGTTGTAAATCCCATAGTGCTTAGCGCACATTCTATTTTTTATTAGATCTAGTTCGCTTAGTACACATTAAACATCTCTGAATAAACAAATGTTCTTAAAACAGTTTTATATCTGAAAGTAAAATATGCTTGATATTAAAATATTTTCAAGATCATTTCTTAATATTATAATGTTTATTATTTCTTTTTACAATGTGTATTTCAGCAACGGTTATATAATTATTGATTTTGCTATACTTTCAAAGCACTTAGATCTACATAGCGTGTGCAATTGATGACATAAAGTCATAAATAACATGAATTATTAAACTTTGAGTCGATATTCATTTTGACCTACATTTTTGACCAACCAAATGTTGTCCTCGAAGCGGGATTTTTAAAATCTGACCAATCATATGTTTACCCACGATGCACCAAACGGGAGTTTCGTAAGATGTGCGAACATTATGAGTTGGATAATGCATCATCTTTTTACGTCATCAAATTATTTACAAACCAGAACGAGGCAGATTTCCCAGGGGCATGAATCTAATGAGAAAGCTTCCAGACGATCCAGATCACTGACCTTCTGTTTTAAGCACATGTTTCATTGCAAAACATCAACCAATGTTGCTTCAGACTTTGAAATGGTTTACATTAATGTTTTTCGGCGCAGCCATACTAACATGGTTTTGCTATTTGCATATCAGTGTTGTGTAAACCAATCAAATCTTACGTTAATACTAAGGCAATTTCTCTTCAAACGAACAACGTTTGTTACCTTGACGCGGATTGGTTAACCTTTCAATAAAGGGTACGTTACCTCACCGAAATGCACTGAATTTAGGTGAACTTACCGAAATGCATTTTGGATCTGGAGTGACAAGCAATCGTAACATCTCGGGATATTTTATTTAGTTTAAAATGAAAAATATGTAAGTAAACTGTGTACTATATGAACTTGCAATGATTTCTCTGCTTAGGGGCACGAATCTACGAGAAAACAGCATATATAAAATGACCCTGATAAGACAGGTCAAAGATGATAGTATACATAGATCCGAATAAGGATTTATTTTTCAACATGTTGCAAAAACACGATTTCATTTAACATTCCGGAAGACATTGATCGTTCTATCTACGCCGTTTATCTTTTTTCAAAGATATTTTTTGTTTGTGGATAACAGCAGCGGCTGTCACTGTGATCATGACGTCACTGTCACATCATTTGTTAATTTGCTAGCGAATAACCGTTATAATATGTCTGTGACGTCATATATAATTCCATCGTTGCATGTTTACAAGCGAACACAAATACAAGACATCATACTCGATTAGAATAAAAGAAAGTTAGAAATACGATGGACCGAATCACTAAATGTCATTGAAGCCATGTCTTCGTCGTATTGACTTCATTTTGTATTCCCCGTGCTTAAATCTCAGGGGACATTTGACGCTAAGTCAAACATGGCTGTGATGTTGATATGTCTTAAAGCGTCATTCCATTTTTCTCTCCCATCTCAGTTGACTATATGGTATTTTCAAATTATCCACATTGTATTTCACACAAATAGCATCTTTTAGGTGTCTAAACCGAAAGTAGATGGCTAGAGTCATCAAAACGAAAGTAGGGATTTTGATACATTGAAAAGGATTTTCTCAAATATCGTTTTAATAGCAAACATTGAATGGCATTATATTTCATTACATCAAAATTGATTTTTCCATACGTGTTTAATGTCAGAAATTGTCACATTCAACAGTTTTGTACCCAAAATTTAATTCTTCAGTTACGAAAAGTGCAAAACTGGTTTTTGCATAAAATGTACGTAAGGCCGCTTTAACAAATTCGCGGAAGACAACTTATTTATGTATATATGAGGAGAGCACAGCATAGAAGGTTTGGAGTATTATGTATATATGAGGAGAGCACAGCATAGAAGGTTTGGAGTATTATGTATATATGAGGAGAGCACAGCATAGAAGGTTTGGAGTATTATGTATATATGAGGAGAGCACAGCATAGAAGGTTTGGAGTATTATGTATATATGAGGAGAGCACAGCATAGAAGGTTTGGAGTATTATGTATATATGAGGAGAGCACAGCATAGAAGGTTTGGAGTATTATGTATATATGAGGAGAGCACAGCATAGAAGGTTTGGAGTATTATGTATATATGAGGAGAGCACAGCATAGAAGGTTTGGAGTATTATGTATATATGAGGAGAGCACAGCATAGAAGGTTTGGAGTATTATGTATATATGAGGAGAGCACAGCATAGAAGGTTTGGAGTATTATGTATATATGAGGAGAGCACAGCACAGAAGGTTTGGAGTATTATGTATATATGAGGAGAGCACAGCATAGAAGGTTTGGAGTATTATGTATATATGAGGAGAGCACAGCATAGAAGGTTTGGAGTATTATGTATATATGAGGAGAGCACAGCATAGAAGGTTTGGAGTATTATGTATATATGAGGAGAGCACAGCATAGAAGGTTTGGAGTATTATGTATATATGAGGAGAGCACAGCATAGAAGGTTTGGAGTATTATGTATATATGAGGAGAGCACAGCATAGAAGGTTTGGAGTATTATGTATATATGAGGAGAGCACAGCACAGAAGGTTTGGAGTATTATGTATATATGAGGAGAGCACAGCACAGAAGGTTTGGAGTATTATGTATATATGAGGAGAGCACAGCACAGAAGGTTTGGAGTATTATGTATATATGAGGAGAGCACAGCATAGAAGGTTTGGAGTATTATGTATATATGAGGAGAGCACAGCACAGAAGGTTTGGAGTATTATGTATATATGAGGAGAGCACAGCACAGAAGGTTTGGAGTATTATGTATATATGAGGAGAGCACAGCATAGAAGGTTTGGAGTATTATGTATATATGAGGAGAGCACGGCATAGAAGGTTTGGAGTATTATGTATATATGAGGAGAGCACGGCATAGAAGGTTTGGAGTATTATGTATATATGAGGAGAGCACGGCATAGAAGGTTTGGAGTATTATGTATATATGAGGAGAGCACGGCACAGAAGGTTTGGAGTATTATGTATATATGAGGAGAGCACAGCATAGAAGGTTTGGAGTATTATGTATATATGAGGAGAGCACGGCATAGAAGGTTTGGAGTATTATGTATATATGAGGAGAGCACGGCACAGAAGGTTTGGAGTATTATGTATATATGAGGAGAGCACAGCATAGAAGGTTTGGAGTATTATGTATATATGAGGAGAGCACAGCATAGAAGGTTTGGAGTATTATGTATATATGAGGAGAGCACGGCATAGAAGGTTTGGAGTATTATGTATATATGAGGAGAGCACGGCACAGAAGGTTTGGAGTATTATGTATATATGAGGAGAGCACGGCACAGAAGGTTTGGAGTATTATGTATATATGAGGAGAGCACGGCACAGAAGGTTTGGAGTATTATGTATATATGAGGAGAGCACGGCATAGAAGGTTTGGAGTATTATGTATATATGAGGAGAGCACGGCACAGAAGGTTTGGAGTATTATGTATATATGAGGAGAGCACGGCATAGAAGGTTTGGAGTATTATGTATATATGAGGAGAGCACGGCACAGAAGGTTTGGAGTATTATGTATATATGAGGAGAGCACGGCACAGAAGGTTTGGAGTATTATGTATATATGAGGAGAGCACGGCACAGAAGGTTTGGAGTATTATGTATATATGAGGAGAGCACGGCACAGAAGGTTTGGAGTATTATGTATATATGAGGAGAGCACGGCACAGAAGGTTTGGAGTATTATGTATATATGAGGAGAGCACGGCATAGAAGGTTTGGAGTATTATGTATATATGAGGAGAGCACGGCACAGAAGGTTTGGAGTATTATGTATATATGAGGAGAGCACGGCATAGAAGGTTTGGAGTATTATGTATATATGAGGAGAGCACGGCACAGAAGGTTTGGAGTATTATGTATATATGAGGAGAGCACGGCACAGAAGGTTTGGAGTATTATGTATATATGAGGAGAGCACAGCATAGAAGGTTTGGAGTATTATGTATATATGAGGAGAGCACAGCATAGAAGGTTTGGAGTATTATGTATATATGAGGAGAGCACAGCACAGAAGGTTTGGAGTATTATGTATATATGAGGAGAGCACAGCATAGAAGGTTTGGAGTATTATGTATATATGAGGAGAGCACGGCATAGAAGGTTTGGAGTATTATGTATATATGAGGAGAGCACAGCACAGAAGGTTTGGAGTATTATGTATATATGAGGAGAGCACAGCACAGAAGGTTTGGAGTATTATGTATATATGAGGAGAGCACAGCACTAGAAGGTTTGGAGTATTATGTATATATGAGGAGAGCACAGCATAGAAGGTTTGGAGTATTATGTATATATGAGGAGAGCACAGCATAGAAGGTTTGGAGTATTATGTATATATGAGGAGAGCACAGCACAGAAGGTTTGGAGTATTATGTATATATGAGGAGAGCACAGCATAGAAGGTTTGGAGTATTATGTATATATGAGGAGAGCACAGCATAGAAGGTTTGGAGTATTATGTATATATGAGGAGAGCACAGCATAGAAGGTTTGGAGATTATGTATATATGAGGAGAGCACAGCATAGAAGGTTTGGAGTATTATGTATATATGAGGAGAGCACAGCATAGAAGGTTTGGAGTATTATGTATATATGAGGAGAGCACAGCATAGAAGGTTTGGAGTATTATGTATATATGAGGAGAGCACAGCACAGAAGGTTTGGAGTATTATGTATATATGAGGAGAGCACAGCACAGAAGGTTTGGAGTATTATGTATATATGAGGAGAGCACGGCACAGAAGGTTTGGAGTATTATGTATATATGAGGAGAGCACAGCACAGAAGGTTTGGAGTATTATGTATATATGAGGAGAGCACAGCACAGAAGGTTTGGAGTATTATGTATATATGAGGAGAGCACAGCACAGAAGGTTTGGAGTATTATGTATATATGAGGAGAGCACAGCACAGAAGGTTTGGAGTATTATGTATATATGAGGAGAGCACAGCATAGAAGGTTTGGAGTATTATGTATATATGAGGAGAGCACAGCACAGAAGGTTTGGAGTATTATGTATATATGAGGAGAGCACAGCACAGAAGGTTTGGAGTATTATGTATATATGAGGAGAGCACAGCACAGAAGGTTTGGAGTATTATGTATATATGAGGAGAGCACAGCACAGAAGGTTTGGAGTATTATGTATATATGAGGAGAGCACAGCATAGAAGGTTTGGAGTATTATGTATATATGAGGAGAGCACAGCACAGAAGGTTTGGAATATTTATGCACAACGCAGACGACACGCTAAGATCTGGGGATAATACGAGTTCGGTTACTGCACGTATACACTGGTATGTCCGAGGTCTGAGGTTATATGCATTGTTACTATGACGACTGTTTTATGAGAATTGTTATACGTATTTAAACTTTATGAACCTAGACTTAAGTTTATTAATGTAATCTGGATACCAGTTTCATAAACAGACGCGTCTGATTGGTTGGTTAAGAAAGCGATCTAGAAATTGACCAATAACACCACTGTATACTTAATCTGTTTTATATTAGCCAGACGCAGACGTAGATGTTCACATGAAACTGTCTTCATAGTCATAAATACCCCAGAGCATTTTTACTACATACAGTAAAACCAAAATAATAAGACAGGAAAACAGTGACTGGACGTGAAAAGTGTGTTCATAATATTGAGACAGTCTGCTTATTGAGGTGGTCTTCTTATTGAGGTGTTCTTCTTATTGAGATGGTCTTCTTATTAAGGTGTTCTTCTTATTGAGGTATTCTTCTTATTGAGACAGTCTTCTTATTAAGGTGTTCTTCTTATTGAGGTGTTCTTCTTATTGAGGTGTTCTTCTTATTGAGGTGTTCTTCTTATTGAGGCAGTCTGCTTATTGAGGTGTTCTTCTTATTGAGGTGTTCCTCTTATTGAGGCAGTCTGCTTATTGAGGAGTTCTTCTTATTGAGGTGTTCTTCTTATTGAGGCAGTCTGCTTATTGAGGTGTTCTTCTTATTGAGGTGTTCTTCTTATTGAGGCAGTCTGCTTATTGAGGAGTTCTTCTTATTGAGGTGTTCTTCTTATTGAGGCAGTCTTCTTATTGAGGTGTTCTCCTTATTGAGGCAGTCTGCTTATTGATGTGTTCTTCTTATTGAGGTGTTCTTCTTATTGAGGCAGTCTGCTTATTGAGGTGTTCTTCTTATTGAGGTGGTCTTCTTACTGAAGTGGTCTTCTTATTGAGATGGTCTTCTTATTGAGATGTTCTTCTTATTGAGACAGTCTGGTTATTGAGGTGTTCTTCTTATTGAGGTGGTCTTCTTATTGAGGTGTTCTACTTATTGAGGCAGTCTGCTTATCGAGGTGTTCTTCTTATTGAGGTGGTCTTCTTATTGAGGTTTTCTTCTTATTGCGACAGTCTGCTTATCGAGGTGTTCTTCTTATTGAGGTGGTCTTCTTATTGAGGTGTTCTTCTTATTGAGGTGGTCTTCTTATTGAGGTGTTCTTCTTATTGAGGTGGTCTTCTTATCGAGGTGTTCTTCTTATTGAGGTGGTCTTCTTATTGAGGTGGTCTTCTTATTGAGGTGTTCTTCTTATTGAGACAGTCTGCTTATCGAGGTGTTCTTCTTATTGAGGCAGTCTGCTTATCGAGGTGTTCTTCTTATTGAGGTGGTCTTCTTATTGAGGTGTTCTTCTCATTGAGGTGGTCTTCTTACTGAAGTGGTCTTCTTATTGAGGCAGTCTGCTTATTGAGGTGTTCTTCTTATTGAGGTGTTCTTCTTATTGAGGCAGTCTGCTTATCGAGGTGTTCTTCTTACTGAGGTGGTCTTCTTATTGAGGTGTTCTTCTTATTGAGGCAGTCTGCTTATCGAGGTGTTCTTCTTATTGAGGTGGTCTTCTTATCGAGGTGTTCTTCTTATTGAGGTGGTCTTCTTATTGAGGTGGTCTTCTTATTGAGGTGTTCTTCTTATTGAGACAGTCTGCTTATCGAGGTGTTCTTCTTATTGAGGCAGTCTGCTTATCGAGGTGTTCTTCTTATTGAGGTGGTCTTCTTATTGAGGTGTTCTTCTTATTGAGGTGGTCTTCTTACTGAAGTGGTCTTCTTATTGAGGCAGTCTGCTTATTGAGGTGTTCTTCTTATTGAGGTGTTCTTCTTATTGAGGCAGTCTGCTTATCTAGGTGTTCTTCTTACTGAGGTGGTCTTCTTATTGAGGTGTTCTTCTTATTGAGGCAGTCTGCTTATCGAGGTGTTCTTCTTACTGAGGTGGTCTTCTTATTGAGGTGTTCTTCTTATTGAGGCAGTCTGCTTATCGAGGTGTTCTTCTTATTGAGGTGTTCTTCTTATTGAGGTGGTCTTCTTATTGAGATGGTCTTCTTACTGTGGTGGTCTTCTTATTGAGGTGGTCTTTTTATTGAGCTTGTCTGTAAGTGGGGTTGTACTGTACTCTATGTACAAAACTACACGAATGTGGTTCTTGTAAAGATATATTGCGATTTATGTGCAAGTTTCGTGCTATGTAAATGAGTTTATATATCTAATTCATCTTCGAGCCCGCCCGGTTAACTCAGTTGGTCGAGCGCTCGACTGCTAATCTAGATGTCGTGGGTCAGTCGATATACGGGCGATACGTAACTTCTTCCATCACAATTTGGCTGAAGATAATGTATGCAAGGTCATTAGTCTTCCATCTCTGAACCTTGAGTCATATGGAGAACTTGCGGAGGCGCAGGGGCTTATGGCAAATAAAGCAGGGCCGTTGTTAGGTCAACTGCTTTTGAACCCACGACCACCCGATCAGAAGTTTGGGGCGCTAACCCACGACAACATTGATAGATGGTCAGAAGTAAGATAAGTCGCTGTTTGTTTCATATCTTTAATAACAGCGACAAGCGACGATACAAATCTATTGCGTATCTGTGACAAACTACTGAACTTTGTACACTGGATGTATAATACTCCCGGAATGTTTCACTATTGTCCTCTCTCTTTGCTCCTCGTCCAGAAACTGTCTCAATTCTATAGAAAACTTTCCTGAATGATTTCCAATAACTGGCGACCTTTCTGTACCCACTGTTTACATTAAGTTTGCCTATACATCACAGATTGGAGAATGTTGCTTGAAATCTAAAACAATACACAACAGGACCATTCTCATTATACATGGTGTAAGTGTAGAGAGACAATATTATTCAAATTCACGATATCTGCCGGATATTTACGTGCGTTTATTCACAAGCAAACGATTTGTGTCAGTTGTCATTAGTCCAACATTGTATGTTTGTAGGTCAACATAAGCGGCTAGTGCATAACGAAGGAATATTCTAAAGTTGGTAGAAACTACCTCATGTAACTAGACAATGAATTAAGAAGACAAACAAACCCATAGCGGGAATGCGAAGTACATCGGAACCTCATTGAAAGCCCATTTCCAATAACAGTATTCTCTCAATGGCAGCAACCCCCAAAAACAGTTTCTCTTAATGACAGCAACGTTCCAAGAACAGTTTTCCCTGAATAGTATCCACATCTCTATAACAGTATTCTCTCAATGACAACCACGTCTCTATAACAGTATTCTCTCAACGACAACCACGTCTCTATAACAGTATTCTCTCAATGACAACCACATCTCTATAACAGTATTCTCTCAATGACAACCAAATCTCTATAACAGTATTCTCTCAATGACAACCACATCTCTATAACAGTATTCTCTCAATGACAACCACATCTCTATAACAGTATTCTCTTAATGACAACCACATCTCTATAACAGTATTCTCTTAATGACAACCACATCTCTATAACAGTATTCTCTTAATGACAACCACATCTCTATAACAGTATTCTCTCAATGACAACCACATCTCTATAACAGTATTCTCTCAATGACAACCACGTCTCTATAACAGTATTCTCTCAATGACAACCACTTCTCTATAACAGTATTCTCTCAATGACAACCACATCTCTATAACATTATACTCTCAATGACAACCACGTCTCTATAACAGTATTCTCTCAATGACAACCACGTCTCTATAACATTATACTCTCAATGACAACCACGTCTCTATAACAGTATTCTCTCAATGACAACCACGTCTCTATAACATTATACTCTCAATGACAACCACGTCTCTATAACAGTATTCTCTCAATGACAACCACGTCTCTATAACATTATACTCTCAATGACAACCACGTCTCTATAACAGTATTCTCTCAATGACAGTCACGTCTCTATAACAGTATTCTCTCAATGACAACCACGTCTCTATAACAGTATTCTCTCAATGACAACCACGCCTCTATAACATTATACTCTCAATGACAACCACGTCTCAATAACAGTATTCTCTCATCGACAATTACGTCTCAATAACAGTATTCTCTTAATGACAGTCACGTCTCTATAACAGTATTCTCTCAATGACAATCATGTCTCAATAACAGTATTATCTCAATGACAGTCACGTCTCAATAACAGTATTATCTCAATGACAGTCACGTCTCCATAACAGTATTATCTTAATGACAGTCACGTCTCAATAACAGTATTCTTTCAATGACAGTCACGTCTCAATAACAGTATTCTCTCAATGACAGTCACGTCTCAATAACAGTATTCTCTCAATGACAGTCACGTCTCAATAACAGTATTCTCTCAATGACAGTCACGTCTCAATAAAAGTATTATCTCAATGACAGTCACGTCTCTATAACAGTTTTCTCTCAATGACAGTCACGTCTCTATAACATTATTCTCTCAATGACAGTCACGTCTCAATAACAATATATCGTTATACTCACATACAGTCATACTATATCTCGTTCTCACAAACACAGTCATACTATGAATCATTTTACACAAACACAACTACACTTTATTTCGTTATGCACAGACGCAATCATACTATATTTGGTTATACACAAACACAGTCATTTTAGATTTCGTTATACACAAACAAAGTCATTATTAATTTCGTTATACACAAACAAAGTCATTATTGATTTCGTTATACACAAACAAAGTCATTCTAGATTTCGTAATACACATACAGAATCATACTATATGTCGTTATACACAAACAAAGTCATTCTATATTTCGTAATACACAAACAAAGTCATTCTAGATTTCGTTAAACACAAACATATTCATACTTTATATTGTTATACACAAACACAGTCATACTTTTTTTCTTTATAAACAACCACAATCACACTTTATTTCGTTGTACACAAACACGGTCTTACTATATTTCGTTATACACAAACACAATCATACTTCATTTCGTTATACACAAACCAAGTCATACTTTATTTCGTTATACACAAACAATGTCATACTTTATTTCGTTATACACAAACAATGTCATACTATATTTCGTTATACACAAACCAAGTCATACTTTATTTCGTTATACACAAACAATGTCATACTATATTTCGTTATGCACAAACACAATCATACTATACATCGTTATACACAAACACAGTCATACTATATTTCGTTATACACAAACACAGTCATACTATATTTCGTTATACACAAACAAAGTCATACTATATTTCGTTATACACAAACAATGTCATACTATATTTCGTTATACACAAACAAAATCATACTATATATCGTGATACACAAACACAATCATACTATATTTTGTTATACACAAACACAATCATACTTCATTTCGTTATACACAAACAAAGTCATACTTTATTTCGTTATGCACAAACACAATCATACTATACATCGTTATACACAAACACAATCATACTATATTTCGTTATACACAAACACAGTCATACTATATTTCGTTATACACAAACACAGTCATACTATATTTCGTTATACACAAACACAGTCATACTATATTTCGTTATACACAAACAATGTCATACTATATTTCGTTATACACAAACAAAATCATACTATATATCGTGATACACAAACACAATCATACTATATTTCGTTATACACAAACACAATCATACTATATTTCGTTATACACAAACACAATCTTACTATATTTCGTTATACACAAACACAATTATACTATATTTCGTTATACACAATCACAGTCATACTATATTTCGTTATACACAAACACAGTCATACTATATTTGGTTATACACAAACACAGTCATACTATATTTCGTTATAGACACACACATTCATACTATATTTCGTTATACACAAACACAATCATACTATATAGCGTTATACACAAACACAGTCAAATATATTTCATTATACACACACACAATCATACTATATTTCTTTAAACACAATCACAATCATACTATATTTCGTTATACACAAACACAATCATACTATATATCGATATACACAAACACAATCATACTATATTTCGTTATACACAAACACAATCATACTATATAGCGATATACACAAACACAGTCATACTATATTTCGTTATACACAAACACAATCATACTATATAGTGTTATACACAAACACAGTCATACTATATAGTGTTATACACAAACACAATCATACTATATAGTGTTATACACAAACACAATCATACTATATAGCGTTATACACAAACACAATCATACTATATTTCGTTATACACAAACACAATCATACTATATTTCGTTATACACAAACACAATCATACTATATTTCGTTATACACAAACAGAATCATACTATATTTCGTTATACACAATCATAATCATACTATATAGCGTTATACACAAACACAGTCATACTATATAGCGTTATACACAAACACTGTCATACTATATAGCGTTATACACAAACACAGTCATACTATATAGCGTTATACACAAACACAGTCATACTATATAGCGTTATACACAAACACAGTCATACTATATAGCGTTATACACAAACACAGTCATACTATATTTCGTTATACACAAACACAGTCATGCTATATTATGTAAATCATACATGCTAAGTTATATCATACCAAACTATAATTGAGTACACAATGTTGAATAATGTTGGTAAAATTATCATAGCTTTGATTTGCATGTTTATTCAAGAATTGATATTCAAATGAAATTTAAACTTGATTTCAAATAGGTAGAGCTACATGTAAGTAAGAAAATGAATGTTTCAATGTTCATGGTATGGGCGGTATAACATCTTTCCGTATTGCTGTTCGTCGCTCATGATTTCCATTACTAGAAACAGTTAATAGGTCGGATAAATATTTAGGAGCTAGACATTTTTTTACATTTGTCAGTAAGTAATCCTAAGTGGTAAGTACGAATATTTTCAGGGGATTCAGTCAATTCAGTGCAACAAATAATTCTTTGGTAGACGTTTTTATGGTTCATTCATTATTATTCTGGCTTGTGCTCGTTTTGTTACTTTTGTTTATTCGAGAAGCATCAGATTTTGATCGTATACCTTCGCCCCATATTGCTCAACAGGAATCGACAGATGTCAAAATATTCGCATTATGAAATAATTATTTAAAATAAGGAATATTTCATGCGAACACCAAATATTGACTATGTCAAAAAACCAAAATATCAGTTGGCCGTCATATTGTCTTCAATGAAAATTATTTGTAATGTATAGCATCAACTATATCCAAGTTTCAGAGACATTTACCGTCTTGGTTTTGCAAAATTTCATTTTGAACATATTGCTGCCTAAATTTTACATACACCTGATTTAATTGGAATTCGCAATTTTGCTTATTTCTTTCAAAAGTATGATTTATTTATGGCAAATGAAGTTCATTGTAGTTGTAAAACATAAGAATATTGACATTGTTGCCAAATTATGTCACTTCCAAGACTTAAACTAACATTTTTTTAAATATTTTGAAGTATTTTAGTAAATTACCTACCTTTAAAAACAATACATACTTTTTTATTGTTTTCCAATAAATGCACCATTTAAAAAATATTAAGTGACAGACTGCCTAGTATATCATGACTTGCAACCGCTGTGAAATTAAATTTCATTATGAAGTTAAAAATATTTGAATTTGTTTAGTTACCATATATATAGAAGGGAAATTACTTGAACCATTGATGGACTGTTAAGACCACCTCAATAAGAAGACGAGTTTTCAAGGGTTCAAAAGGTGGTCACTTAATATCGAATAAAAATTTTGCGAAAGTTTTTTTAAAAAATATGGCTATATGATCAGAAATCTGAGTTTTCATAAAATGTAGTACAGAATTAAGAAAATTATACCAAATTTAAATATTATGCATTAGAACTTTGGGTGAGTGTATAGGGAAATGCTCGCTTATACTGCATGACGGAACATTGACATCACGAACGAAATCTGGTTTTGTAGTATATGATCCAAAATTTGCTGTCCAGGAATATGTGTTTCATCTCTAAAACACGTTCCCTTTACACGTTGTGCATTATTCTGGTGCCAGGGGATTTTATGCTAATAATTCAAATACATGTACAGGTTTTAGCATGAAATTTCTCTTTATATCATTATTCACCAATGGAAAATAAAACCCAATTTAGATTCGTACGTAGAATACTAAAAATGTCCTGTGTAGGTTATTTTATCGAAGATTTTGAGAAGATACTAGAGATTATGCGTATATGATTATGAAGTGTTAAGTTTTGGTTAATATTGATGCGAGTTCTTTGTTTATCATATCATTATCTAGTTCAATTTTAGCGATTAAAGTAAAGGAGATACGAACGTCTTCGAATAAGGTAGACGCCAGTTTATTGAAAATTTTGCTCACTTTGGTCATCTAACATCGGATGTAAGCTGCTAGTAGGCAAGGGAGCTAATAGTTCTATTTTAATGACTTTGGTATGTCGGGGCCGGGGCTCGAACCCAAAACAAACCGCCATCGAGGCAAAGGTTTTATCACTAAGACAACAGACCAGTGCACAGCTACCTGTATATCTGGAGCACTTGATAAGCTGCCAATGAATACTATACATGTAATCATAGTCTGATCACTGAATATTACCCTTGTATTTATGATCGACTTTAACAAGTGCATTCAAACAGTCATGCAAGAAAAAAGAGCTTTTTCAGGAAAGGCAACGCAAAATGTCACTAAAATAACACTATATACTTTATATCTACTGTTTAATCAACATCGTGAAGTAAGGCCAATGTTTGTTGAAGATGTTGTTTTTGTTGTTTATGTTGTATATGTTGTTAAGTATTATTTTCCTACGAGAGAATCTTTACATATACAAACGTACAGTCATTAGGATCAACAAGGTTACCTTTCGGACAATTTGAAGCACAAAGCTGATTTGCTACGCTGCATGAATCAAACGTAATTGCCATATATACCGATAATGGTGTTGATGTAGACGTCGTTGCTGTTGTTGTTGGTGCTGCTGCTGCTGATTCTTGATGGTACAGTTGACATTCGAGTGGCCAAAGTGGAAGTAGTTATCACCGTGGAACGTCGTGCTGTAAGTAGATACAAGTTCTGATAAAAAAAATTTATTACTAATATAATACATGTAATAATAATTATAATCTTTATTTAAAGTTGAAACCACTAAATAGGCCAGAGGCTTATCTATCTTTGAGACATCTATAAACTATAAAACACATGCATACATATAACAAATACAGAAAAATGAAGCAAATTATAAACATCTACCATAACAAATGACTTAAACTAAAAGCAGGATAAAATAAAGGATACCAATACAAGATGTTAACCAATTTTTATTTATTTATAAATCAAATGCATTTATGTAAAAAATAAGGAGTGTTTTCGATTTGTTTTCAACAATACTTACTTGTTATGCTTTGGATACGATGACAATCGAATAATAACAGTTTACATCCGCAAGAATCTGCGTGGGAGAGTGGAATTTGTTAGATGGTTTTACACATTTGGTACGATCTGTTCCAAGTTTTGTGGCTGAAAGGATCACCCCCTCAGAACTCAGCGGGACAACAAAGGAGAAAAGTTTAAAGAAACAAACAATGAAGTCAGTAATCATAGGCAAAGAAGGAGAACATTTAATCATAAAACTTAATACTTATAGTTATTGTCACTAGGAATTATTGCCCCTGACGCCACGAGGGAAATAATGCTAAAACATGCAATATGCGGTAAATCACCCAACTGCAAACTGGCGTTCATGCAGCCTTGCGTCTCTTACATAAGCAAACTATAAGATCGTGGTTTATACTCGTTTTATGTCAATATATTACGTGTGTTATGTTCTGTTGATGCAGCGCATCACCATCAGGTAGCTGAGCAAATCGCCTATAAGAGGAACAAGGACAATATGCCAGGCCACTTGTGATACAACAACATCCACAGTCATGTATAATTCATCGTGTATATTTTGATATTTGATAACAAATTCTTCATCCAACAACGTATGATAAACTCATACCAGCAAGGGACAATAACATTATACGTGTGTGTGTCCCACATATTGAAAGTTTAGGATCACAAGATACCATGTAAGTAAACTTAATTCATCCATAGTTTTAACAGCACAGTATTATATTGCCGATATTTGGAATTGCACTATCCACTAGAGCACTGGTTAACAGGCAGACGACTATAAAGAGACGTTGGGCTATTTTCGCACAGTTTTAGACAGTACCCATTACTCTGTATCTTTACCGCCATTAAATCGATATGTGTAAATGTGTATAGAATATCGATCGACAGAAAAAATCGAATGGTCTCCCTTGATTAGCTGCTTTTTGTAAGCTATTGCCTCCTAATTGGATTGTCTCCCTTCTACGCGAAAATGACAAAGCAATAAGCTTTAATGGTATTGGAATCAAACAGTTGCATGAAAGCGTATAGAAGATTTAACATCAGCAAATTATCGACAATACATCAAGTAAACAACACACCTGATTATTGTAAACTATAACAGGCAAATACAAAAACAGTCGGACCGAGCACACTATCCGAATACTTGGTATCATCCGAAAAAGATATTAAGTCCCGTATCTTCTTAAGTACGTCGACTTGAAATGGGCTATTAAAAACCATGTAATATTCGAAATAAATGTAGAATCCGGTGAATTCGAATGAACAAGTTAACCAAGTCATTCACCAATTGCCTGTAACATTGAGATCAGTCTTGTCAGAATACGGGTAATGTTAATGTGTACAACAAACTGGACACAAAATATCACCATAAGGACGCCTGATAGATATAATAAAGAGTTATCACGATATTATCCAATATCTTAGACAATATACATTGCCACCTGCGTTTTGTCTGAAATGTGAAACATTGATAGATTGGATGGTCTTCAAAACAATGAGCATGTAACACATGTACAGTAAAACCTCAATAATACGACAACATTTGGGACTCATGAAAACAGGTCTACTTCTTGAGGTGGTCTTAATGTTGAGGTTGAATAAAAAGCAAAACAGTGCAAATGGATTTGAAATTTGTGTTCTTAATTTCGAAGTGGTCTTATTATTGAGGTGGTCTTTAAGTGAGGATTTACTGTAATTCTAGGTGTTGGTACAGCAAAACATCGACACATGTCTACCCTTGCACCTTTTATAGATGTATGTTTAGTCCAATGTGCAGTTCTTTTACTTGATTTAATATCCATGTTCTTTTCTTCCCTATTCGGCGTAATATTACTGACTTTCTTGACTTGTTCCGTGATGTATTACATTGTGTAATGTTTTCCCTTGATGGCCCCATCATTTGTGCTTCGTTGTTTTGATGTCGGCCATACCTTTTCCGGAACATGTTTTGTAGACTGTTGTTTTCCCGGTGATATGTGTGGTGTCATAACATTGTGATATTTGGTTGAATGAAATTTTTCGAAATGAGCTCATCTTATGCCTCGCTCGATGTGAACTGGATCTTAAATAAATGAATCGCATTTCAACTTTAGAGTGTCCAGCGTCGAGCTGTAAGGTGTATTTTCAACAGTTCATCAATGGGTATGTAATTGTATGCTTAATTGATTTTAATGTTTAGAAACTGCATACAAAGTCAATTTATGTGTACTTCTATTCTCATCCAAGACAGTGCAATGAAAGGTGCCGTTTGTTGCAAATAAAGGTGTGAGGGGAAGCTGTCAGTATAAATGACAAGACTCCATTTTTCTTCATTACTGCAGGTAATATGTCGGTGAGTAGTTTTGAACAAAGCATCAGCTTTTCTGCTGCTGTTTTTGCAGTTCTCTTAGTTTTTAATAATAGTAAAAATGGCAATCTTCTGTAAATAGTCACTACAAAATGCTAGCATTTTATTATGCTGTTGTTCAGTATTTAGTATATAAAGTACAGACTGGGATCCGAACCTGTATGTTATGGCGGCATCACCAATGCAGTTATTATGCCTCAGATTACGTAGTCATTACGACTAATCCCAATCGGTCGTGCAAAAAACCGGCATCTGTCTACCTCGTATCACAAATGTAACTGCTTTATATTGCACACCAACTACTCTGTACTATGAACTCTATTTTGATGTCACAATACAATTAGTCGAATGTATAATTTGCTGCTGTTTCCATTTATGTTGGAAATTGTAGGAACTTTAATTCCTGATATTCTACATGTGATCAAGTTATTCAGTTTCAGAATTTTAGACTTGTTCGGGATGATGCTATAACAACAACATCATTTAGCTAACCTATGATGAACATTCACCTGCTATTTAATGTAGGTTATATGTTCTGTTACACAATTTTCAGCAGACACTCGAGACGAATACCGAGTGTGTGATACTCTTTCAGAAGCCCGTGGGAAAGCCGACCTCGAGTATCCAGACTTTGCGAAATTATATGGCTACAATAACGTGGTCTGTTTGAAGTCGTCGCGGGTACATATAAACGTCATATCACAAATTTCGGGGTTTTGGGAAAATGACAAAAACTGTTTATTTTCTTTAATTTTGTATTTATTTAACCAAACTGTTTCCATGACACCTTGAAATTAAATCTGCATTTAATCAAATGATATTTATAGTAGGTGATAATCATTTTTTGTTGAGTTATGGTTGATACAATGATTGGTAATTAAGTTCAGTACCGAATCGTTGAGTACCGTGAAATGTCGTATCGTATCTCACAGTCACATATTGAGCAGGATATCGTATCGTAAAAGACTGGATCGTTGTCATACGGTACCTCAATCATGTCATAATGTATCAGACTGTTTATTTATGTATAGCCTTATCTTTCCTAAATGTATCGTACGGTCTAAAATTCAACCGTTCCAGTCATATGAAAATACAATGTACATGTATATACATACACGCACATATGAAACAGAAATTGCACGATTAAGTACATACCATATAAAATACATTGACACTTATGATTAAATAAATATATATGTAGTACAAGAAACATAAAAAGTATGAATGTTACATAAATTACTCATACTCTCTGACACATACCAACAAATAAAAACATCTTATACAATAGAAATAACTATAATATGTTAATCTTGTCCTGTGATGTCTACATGTTAACATATGAAATCTATGAATAAATGACAAATATCACAAATTAAAGGGAAATATATCAAACACATTGAATAGATAAGATAACCTGAAAAACATCAATAAGTAACTTACATTTGTACACTGAATAAATCATCGATTCATTTACACTGAATATTTTATATTGTTGTTTCCAATTAATGTCTTATCATTT
The DNA here is from genome assembly GCA_032209605.1 of Mactromeris polynyma. Taxonomy (NCBI): domain Eukaryota; kingdom Metazoa; phylum Mollusca; class Bivalvia; order Venerida; family Mactridae; genus Mactromeris; species Mactromeris polynyma. The sequence goes on along the minus strand of JASFXZ010000004.1, from coordinate 2,872,414 downwards.
CTTAACACTGGACTGCTTCAAATACATTTCACATGCCATGAATATGTCTCATCCGTTTATTCTAATAGTATTTGGTACAGTTTTAACTTGATGGTTCCAGATGCAGCATTTGTGACAGCAAGTCTTCTTCTGTCCTTGGATATAGCAAGACAACGAGGGTGATACATATCTACCTGATATGATGAAAGTACACGACCTGCAGGAGTAATCTCTACTAACGATCTTGTACTCTTACTGACTACAAACAAATGATCGCATGGTCCAACAGCTACACCACAAGGTGCCTTGATAAGCTTATCCTTGATGACAACCCTCTCCCCTGTCTTAACGTCGTATATATATACAGTGTCTGTATCTCTATCTGTCAACACGACTTTATCCTGACCACGTATATACGTACACGAGCTTGTGTCAGTTGGGTATTTCTTTGATGGAAACACAGTACCAAAGTCTTTCTCTTCACCACAAATTGATACAATACGTACTGGTGTATTGTGATCTATAGAACTGACAACAAAGTTCTCATCATCCTTCATGCATATAGAATCGTATGCAACATTGACCTTACATGTTCTATTCAATGTTATTTCATTTGATTTGCTTACATGAAGAAAGTCCACTCTGTAGTTACGGCCCGATGTTATAGCAACCTCCTCATCAGACACAACAACTACACAATAAGGATATGTGTATGGGAATTTGTATGCAGACTTCAGATTCAGATTCTGATCATAAACCAAACATTTACTATTCATAGTATCCACCACCACTAGTCTACCATCCGGTAGGAAATCTAAACCAATATAGAGTGGCTCTTTCACATCATCACCCTTCTGCTTTAAATCTATGGAAGCGATCGGTTCAAGCTTTGATTTCTTATATACGCTGTATTTCATCTCAAACTCAACAGGTTTCATTGCAGAAAGCAGACTTGATCTCAATGTATCAAATTGTTCGTCGAAATTACACGAAACGTTTAATGTCCACAGGTCAGTGCATAACGAGTCGGCTTTCTTCACTTCATCTTGTATTGTTTCTGTCATACTGCGCGCCGTTATGAATTGTTGCGATGGTGTTCCGTTTGTTGCTATATTATCAATCGTTTCCAATGAACTTTTCATAGTCTCTATTTTGGTTTCACAATTACGATTTCGTTTCGCAAAGTCTGCTGTTGTTTTATCTCGGTACGAGTTTGCGACTTTTGTCACTTTCTCGGCGAATTCGTCAAACATCTGAATATGTTTTGTTCTCATTTTGGAAAGTGTGTCCGGTACACTCTGAACGGCGTTGGATAAACACGATTCTACTTTATTTAAGTTTTCAGCAGCTTCTTTCGTCGTTGTTATTGCCGTTTGTAGTTTTTCCCTCAATCTGTCACACTGGTCGTCTTTGGTGATATTTCCTATTTCGGACACATCATTGCATTTTCTATGATCTATAATAGCACACATACTGCAAGCTAATGCTTTGTCGTCTTCACAGTAGAATTTAAATCGTTTATTGTGCTTTTTACAAAGATCAATTCCTTTCATGTTAACATTCTTTGTACCAACTTGGGACAAACCTTCTTTGACACTTAATAGTTTGTGATCTCTCATGAATGTGGACATTTTATGTATGTTGGTACAATCATTACATTGAAATTCATTGCATGTCGGACAAAACACCTGAGCTGTACGCTTGATGTCTTTGTATAAACACGGTTGACACATTCTTTCAACACGCCCACCTACTTCCTGTTTGTTTTCCGCCATTTTACGAAATGTGTGACTTTCCGTTAATCCTTTTATGCCACTTCTTCTACGTTTATATCATACATATATGCCGATACCTCTGTAATTGTACGTACACACAAACTAATTTAATCCATACATTGTTTAAGTTAACATTTAAACTCCTGTCCAACCTATATAGCGACTGTAATATTCATATCATATACAATGTACCACTATTATCTCGATTCACTATCAAGATCAGCATATCATATCAAACCTTCCTTTATGATCCTATATTGTGATCATCTGCTCTCTTTTGTGTATGCAAAATTGTACCGTAACAAGCACTGGCGTAATAGGTGTATCCATATGATAAAGGGATATTAAACAGTTGACACAGTTTTCTTAACATTATTGTTTTCAGAAAACACAGTCTACTTTCGATTTCGTGCAATGCAAGTATAACGTACTATTTAAACAACTTTAATGACTTAAATCCATACGCTCTTTATGTTAGCAGTTAGACTCCTGTCCAAAATATGTAGCGACTGTAATATTCATATCAAATACCACTATTATTTCGAACTACTAACTTATTATCTGGATATTATTCCCAAAATTTTAATTATGTTCATATTAAACACCAATATCGTTTCGAATTATTAACCTATATAAACAATATCAATATATTATTTCACAACTTCCGTTATGATCCTATATTATGATCACCTGCTTGGTTTATTGTTAACATAATCTACATATCAATACTCAAGATAAATGTAGCTAAGACAGTTGACACAGTTGTCTTATCATGCTTGTTTTCAGAAAACACAGTCTACTTTCAGTTTCGTCTTATGCATGTATAACCTGCTATAGCCTGGATTACCTGCCTTTACCATACTCTTATGTGCAGAGTACGCTGGGTACCAGACTGAACCTGACATTGATAATGTCTGCATATATCGCTATATCTACATTGTTTTACGAATAATGTAGACATACGTACTTGTGGGTAATGGGTCATTGTATCAAGTGATGATATAAAACTAAGTTAAATACATACAACCCACATATAAAACTCATAATGTACTTCTATATATAGTATTCTTTATATAAATTATTGTGTATTTATCATGTATCGAATTTGGAAATTTGTGAGTTGCTCATTTGTCAAGAAACTTGCAAGGATATTATGCACTATAACGTTTTGATTCGTTCTGTTGTTAAGTGCGTGCAGACTGATAATTATGCAAAACTACCTGACATATAACTGTTCGTATTATCGAAGATTTATAAACGATGTTTCCTCCCGAAATAAAGTATAGTTAGGATTTTGCCTGATGCAATGCACTGCATAATAAGTTACCTTTTGTGGATGAATATTCGCATTTGGATTAGACAGTAAACAACAAAGTTTAGTTTGAAACAAGGAAAACACACATAAGTGTATTCTATATATAAAATATAACTACTGTAAATGAGAAAACGCTCCAAAATGTATCACAATACATAGTTCCTACATCAACAATATTTACCTCCCTTGTTCTTGTATGTCGACCATTTGAATAGGCAAAACTGATAAGCCCTTATAGGAGTAATTTCCAAATATTTGATTATTGAGAAAATATCAAGAGAATTTGCATGTGACAACCAACCACTTTTTCTTCAACTTAATCAGCCAAATGCCCACATGAGCAAAATGAATAAGTTAGGTTTTATATATTGGATTAGTTTATCATCGTTTACATTATATTCCCCATAAACTATCAGGAAATATGCCTATCAAAATGGCCGACAATTCAGAACAAGGGAGGTAAATATTGTAGATGTATCGTCTATTGTGTTTGTTAGTTGAAGATGTTGTTAACCTTGTTAGATATCCGCTCACACAAAGTTCTACCGCATCACTTTGGGGTTACTTGATTCCGAAAAGACGAACGATGGGTTGGGCATTTATGGTTATTGAAGTATTAAAAAAACACAATGAAATCACTCAGATAACAAAATGAAGTGCTTGAATAAGGTCCAGCAAATAAACTTGTTTAACATTTTACACAAAACTAATAATTTTAATACAAGTTCAATGTCGTATGCTAAAAAACAAAGAAATGTGCTCTATGTAATTAGGAGTACAAAATATATTATTTCTAGTCCTATAGGAAATGCAAGTTTAGCCACATTTATGAAAGGGCATACTATTTTTCATTATTTAAGTGTACAAATAGCCCTCCCATATTTCTTTTGGACCATTTTTCACTCATAACATAATGTTTTTTAACGACTGTAATACACAACAACACAATTAGAAAAATAAATCATGTGAAAAAACAGCAAAGTAAAAGCAGCAAGTGAAAAATACAGAAATTCGATCATTCGTTCCACAAGGCTGCACTTAGCATCGAATAAATTTTAAAATCAGGCTATATATGTTCAGAAATCTTTTTTTTTTTGGATAAAATTTAGTACAGAATTAAGAAAATTATACCAAATTTAAATATTACTCGTAATAACTTTGAGTGTATAGGGAAATGCTCGCTTATATTGTATGACGGAACATTGACATCATGAACGAAATCTGGTTTTGTAGTACAGTGGAACACGCTTATAACGTACTCGATTATAACGAATAATCGGATAGTACGTAGTAATCTTTTTATTCCCTGACCAAGCTCTTTATATTTGATTGTATAATTACACTGTTATAACGAATTTGTATAAAGCGTAATTTTGGATATAACGTAGTAATTTGTGGGTCCCAAAAGGCATATTTTATCGCAAACGTACTCGCTTATAACATAATTCACAAATACAATGCATGTTCTGTATCATTACACACATCTAGTTCAGGTGTTAACAAGAAACAAGTCCACAGTCATGGATGTTATAACGAAATTTATTATATCCATACAATTATAACGAAATTTCACTGTATGGATTAAAAAAAGTTTGGATATAGTGAAGTACATCTCCAGGGTACCGTTTTACTAACCTACTTACGCTTGCGTAACTCAAATATTTTCGTAAGTTTTTGCGTACGTACACAATTTGTACGTAAATGCGTTTCACTAATATTTGCGTATGTAGATATTTGCGTAAGTTCGAGCGTAAAGTTACGTTTGAAATCAGCGACCTTAAATCTCTACGTTTTGCGTATAAATGGCCGACCGTATCATAAACGCTCGAAGAGCTCGACATTTCAGAGAAAGACCTGACATGTTAAACGCGTTGTCAGATCGTGACCTTATAGAAAAGTACAGATTGTCACGATATCTGATTGGCGTAGTTTATGACTTGATAGTTAATGATATCAAGCCTCATACAGATAGGAGCCATCCCATCTCAGCAATGACTAAGGTAAGTGTAAACTGCCTTGAGCCCTAACTGGATAAATGAGCGTAGAGCTGTTATTCATTTTTTTTGGACGATTTAACCTTGGGGTATCATCCTCAATATATATCATCTGCAATGCATATGTTTCATTCATTATCAGTTTGCAATTTAATTAGATATATAAAATCCCTGGTAACAACACAATAGAAAAAAAAGATACAGAGATTTCATATGCATGATATTGTAAGACAATATTCACTAATTAAAAAGCCCTACAGAAATGTTTTATGATGTTATTTAAATATTAACCTTTAGCTCAATGGCATATAGTAGATATAATACAGTATGCAATGTCACTATGTAATATTACAATGACACACTCTAGCATTTTAGTGTGCTATAGACATGATATTAATTGGTCAAAGGATGCAATTTAAGTGAAAAATCCCTAGGAAGAAAATGGAAGTCAGGAAATAAATATTTCTGCGTCAGGGAAATATCTACAGAATATCAAACTTTTGAGATATTCCGACATCTGTGACTTATAATAAATTTGTACCAGTATTTTTTTCATTACTTAGTTAAAGCATTATATCTACTGCAATAAAAATCAAGTACACTGTATAAATTAAGAGCATATACATATATTGACAAAGTAGATGAGTCATTGAAGTGTTTATACCTATCTACGACTCCTTTCCAAGCTTTTTCTTTATCAGCATTATAATCTCCCGTCTATAACCTCATGCATATCCATGTTAGCTGTTGTCAGAGCCGTCTACTAGTCCTTCGACCAGTTTTGCTTGCGCTTTTTTCTGGTGGCTCAGACATATTCAATTTGCAGACAATTTTGACAGGCGCGCGCGTTATTAAGTTAATTACCTCCGATTGAAGAGTTACGAAACATTTTCACGTAAGTGGGAAAAAACTTACGCAAATTTAGTAAAACGGACTGACGTTTTGCGTAGGTTTTGCGTAAGTTAATAATTTACGCAAAAACTTACGCAAAACTTAACAATGTTAGTAAAACAGTACCCAGGTCCCCAGAAATTCGTTATAAGCGTGTTCCACTGTTTATGATCCAAAATATGCTTTGTCCAGGAATATGTGTCTAAAACACGTTCCCGCTACACGTTGTGCATTATGCTGGTGCCAGGGGATGTTATGCTAATAATTCAAATACATGAACAGGTTTAATAGCATGTTTCTTTTCAAAACTCAGACAGAATTAAGTTAGCCAAAATGAACCAAAATGTTTTCATCTAAAAACAGAGAGGCTAAAAACTTAAAGTTGACTTTTCGTGTCCTTGATACATCTTTATTTTTTTAAAACGCTTTTTCAATTCCAGATCTAGCACTTTTTATACTCTTATTATCTTGCCTTCATTGAAATAAATGCATTTTATGATGATATGTAACAACCAATGTTGTACGGAGGCATTTAAAGAACATAAACACCTTGCACACCATGATTTTCAAGATATAACCAAAATTCCTGAACATCATATTTTGGATCATATAATTTATAATTTTAGAGCTCAACTTGGTTGGGATATCCACCATTTAAAATTAACAAAATGTCCGTACCATCGCTTTCCATCGATTGTTGATGTAAGTATAAGTTGTGCTATTTGGCGACTATTGAATGTTCAAGTTACCTAATTTATATGAGCGCGGCCATGGCAATACCTGTATTAGTGACGTTGGTTTTTGCGTCGAGTATTTCCTAAGTCTTGAGGAAATATTATGGTTTTAGAGCCATAATGGTCAATATTTTGAAACCTTTTGATAACATTATCAATTGAATATATACTCTACCCTGACTCAGTTTTCAAAATGTTATCAAATTCCACCGTTTATTTAAAAAAGATACGGACATTTATATATACAGAAAGGTAAGAAAACAAGACAATATACAATTTGTGATAAATTGTGATTTAATAATTTATCTTAAAGTAAATATTTATGTTTAATACATGTATAATTACAGTTGACTATAGAGAACAATAAACCATGACTAAAGTTTCAAAAACAATTTAGGCAATGAACCCATATTCAGACAAGTGGGAAGTTTTATAAAAAAGACACTTGTCATTTTAAGAAGTGAACTTACAAAAAATGATCAAAGATGATCTTTCAAATTAATAATACTAATGGGGCGTTTCCAAAGGTCTACATACAAATCTTGTTGAAGATGTTTTTTTCATTTAAAGAAGTATATACATTCTGACGAGACGTCATCATTTCAGTTTTGAGGTCGATACACACAATTTAATCCAAGTGGTTTACTGTTTAGCAATTTCACTTGTTACCCAATTGACTAGTCATCATTGTTTTCGATGTCATGTTGAACCGTACATAGCATATCAATAGCCATGTATACAAGAATCCCACCTCCTTTCTTCATTTATATGTATATCTTTTACAATTTTCTTTCTCTCAAATGTGAAATTATTTATACGTGGACTATTTCCATCAATGTTATCTGTAAGAAAAGTTCCACATACTTTCAGAATGGTTGGTTTTTTATCCTGGCACTAGCGGATTTAAGGGGGGGGGGGGTGAGCGCACCTGCCCCCCTAAATTTCCCCAACCATACATGTATGTCTGAGTGTAAATACGAAAATATACAGAGATCTTTAATTATAAAATTTTCAAATGAGCGATTCTGATTTATTGTAGCCTTATAATTATTCTATCATGATGATGTTTATACATATGTCGCCTTTGCAGACAATATTGCCGTATTTTAATACCTGTCCCGCTTTCCGTACTTCGAGCTGTAAGGTGTATTTTCAACAGTTATCATCTTTTTTAGTGTTTCAAATATCCTAAAACGTAACAATTGGCCAACTCTACAAGAGACAAGAGTTAAAACCAGACTAAAATTATACATCATATAGTTCCATCTCGTAGTTTGTTACGTACTGTCTCAATGTGTATGTAATTGTATGCTTAATGGTTAATTGATTTTAATGTTTAGAAACTGCATACACAGTCAATTTATGTGTGCTTCTATTCTTATCCAAGATAGTGCAATGAAAGGTGCCGTTTGTAGCAAATAAAGGTGTGAGGGGAAGCTCTCAGTATAAATGACAAGACTCCATTTTTCTTCACTACTGCAGGTTATATGTCGGTGAGTAGTTTTGAACAAAGCATCAGCTTTTCTGCTGCTGTTTTTGCAGTTCTTTTAGTTTTTAATAATAGTAAAAATGACAATCTTCTGTAAATAGTCACTACAAAATGCTAGCATTTTATTATGCTGTTGTTCAGTATTTAGTATATAAAGTACAGACTGGGATCCGAACCTGTATGTTATGGCGGCATCACCAATGCAGTTATAATGCCTCAGATTACGTAGTCACCACGACTAATCCCAATCGGTCGTGCAAAACACCGGCATCTGTCTACCTCGTATCACAAATGTAACTGCTTTATATTGCACACCAACTACTCTGTACTATGAACTCTATTTTGATGTCACAATACAATTAGCCGAATGTATAATTTGCTGCTGTTTCCATTTATGTTGGAAATTGTAGGAACTTTAATTCCCGTCATTCAACATGCCATCTAGTTATTCAGTTTCTGAATTTTAGACTTGTTCGGGATGATGCTATAACAACAACATCATTTAGCTAACCTATGATGAACATTCACCTGCTATTTAATGTAGGTTATATGTTTTGTTACACAATTTTCAGCAGACACTCGAGACGAAGTCCGAGTGTGTGATACTCTTTCAGAAGCCCGTGGGAAAGCCGACCTCGAGTATCCAGACTTTGCGAAATCATATGGCTACAATAACGTGGTCTGTTTGAAGTCGTCGCGGGTACATATAAACGTCATATCACAAATTTCGGGGTTTTGAGAAAATGACAAAAACTGTTTATTTTCTTTAATTTTGTATTTATTTAACCAAACTGTTTCCATGACACCTTGAAATTAAATCTGCATTTAATCAAATGATATTTATAGTAGGTGATAATCATTTTTGTTGAGTTATGGTTGATACAATGATTGGTAATTAAGTTAAGTACCGAATCGTTGAGTACCGTGAAATGTCGTATCGTATCTCACAGTCACATATTGAGCAGGGTATCGTATCGTAAAACACTGGATCCTTGTCATACGGTACCTCAAATCATGTCATAATGTATCAGACTGTTTCTTTATGTATAGCCTTATCTTTCCAAAATGTATCGTACGGTCTAAAATTCAACCGTTCCTGTCATAGGGAGATACAATGTACATGTATATACATACACGCACATATGAAACAGAAATTGCACGATTAAGTACATACCATATAAAATACATTGACAATTATGATTAAATAAATATATATGTAGTACAAGAAACATAAAAAGTATGAATGTTACATAAATTACTCATACTCTCTGACACATACCAACAAATAAAAACATCTTATACAATAGGAATATCTATAAGATGTTAATCTTGTCCTGTAATGTCTACATGTTAACATATGAAATCTATGAATAAATGACAAATATCACAAATTAAAGGGAAATATATCAAACACATTGAATAGATAAGATAACCTGAAAAGCATCAATAATTAACTTACATTTGTACACTGAATAAATCATCGATTCGTTTACACTTGAAGATTTTATATTGTTGTTTTCAATTAATGTCTTATCATTTCTTAACACTGCACTGCTTCAAATACACTTCATATGCCATGAATATGTCTCATCCGTTTATTCTAATAGTATTTGGTACAGTTTTAACTTGCGGGTTCCAATTGCAGCATTTGAGACAGCAAGTCTTCTTCTGTCCTTGGATATAGCAAGATAACGAGGGTAATTCATATCTACCTGATATGATGACAACACACGACCACCAGGTGTAATCTCTACTAACGAGCTTGTACTGTCACTGCCTACAAACAAATGATCGCATGGTCCAACAGCTACACCACATGGTGCCTTGATAAGCTTATCCTTGATAACAACCCTCTCCCCTGTCTTAACGTCGTATATATATACAGTGTCTGTATCTCTATCTGTCAACACGACTTTATCCTGACCACGTATATACGTACAGTAGCTTGTGTCACATGGATATTTCTTTGATGGAAACACAGTACCAAAGTCTTTCTCTTCACCACAAATTGATACAATACGTACTGGTGTATTGTGATCTATAGAACTGACAACAAAGTTCTGATCATCCTTCATGCTTATAGAGAAGTATTGTACATTGACCTTACATGTTCTATTCAATGTTATTTCATTTGATTTACTTACATGAAGAAAGTCCACTCTGTAGTTATAGCCCGATGTTATAGCAATCTCCTCATCAGACACAACAACTACACTATAAGGATTTGTGTCTGGTAATGAGTATGCAGACTTCAGATTCAGATTCTCATGATAAATCAAACATTTACTATTCATATTATCCACTACCACTAGTCTACCATCAGGTAGAAAATCAAAACCAGTGTATAATGGCTCCTCCACATCATCACCCGTCTGCTTTAAATCTATTGAAGCGATCGGTTCCAGCTTTGTTTTCTTATATACGCTGTATTTCATCTCAAACTCAACAGGTTTCATTGCAGAAAGCAAACTTGATCTCAATGTATCAAATTGTTCGTCGAAATTACACGAAACGTTTAATGTCCACAGGTCAGTGCATAACGAGTCGGCTTTCTTCACTTCATCTTGTATTGTTTCTGTCATACTTCGCGCCGATATGAATTTTTGCGATGGTGTTCCGTTTGTTGCTATATTATCAATTGTTTCCAACGAGCTTATCATAGTCTCTATTTTGGTTTCACAATTACGATTTCGTTTCGCAAAGTCTGCTGTTGTTTTATCTCGGTACGAGTTTGCGACTTTTGTCACTTTCTCGGCGAAGTCGTCAAACATCTGAATATGTTTTGTTCTCATTTTGGAAAGTTTGTCCGGTACACTCTGAACGGCGTTGGATATACACGATTCTACTTTATTTAAGTTTTCAATAGCTTCTTTCGTCGTTGTTATTGCCGTTTGTAGTTTTTCCCTCAATCTGTCACACTGGTCGTCTTTGGTGATATTTCCTATTTCGGACACACCATTGCATTTTCTATGATCTTTAATAGCACACATACTACAAGCTAATGCTTTGTCGTCGTCACAGATGAATTTAAATCGTTTATTGTGCTTCTTACAAATATCAATTCCTTTCATGTCAACATTCTTTGTACCAACTTGGGTCAAACCTTCTTTGACACTTAATAGCTTGTGATCTCTCATGAAAGCGTACATTTTATGTATGTTTGTACAATCGTTACATTGAAATTCATTGCATGTCGGACAAAACACCTCAGCTGTACGCTTGATGTCTTTGTATAAACACGGCTGACACATTCTGTCAACTCGACCGGCTATTTCCTGTATGTAATCCGCCATATTTACGAAATACGTACGCACAAACGTATATAATCCATACATTGTTTAAGTTAACAGTTAAACTTCTGTCCAAACTATATAGCGACTTTAATATTCATATCATATATTATGTACCACTATTATCACCTGCTCTCTTTTATGCAAAAACATTATTGTTTTCAGAAAACGCAGTCTACTTTCGATTTCGTGTCATGCAAGTATAACGTACTTCGACTTTACGTTTAATGAATTAAATCCATACGCTCTTTATGTAAACAGTTAGACTCCTGTCCAAAATATGTAGCGACTGTAATATTCATATCATATACCACTATTATTTCGAACAACTAACTTAAGATCTAGATATTATTTCCAAACTTTTAATTATGCTCATATTTAAAACCTATATCGTTTCGAATTATTAACCCATATAAACAAGATCAATATATTATTTCAAAACTTCCGTTATGATCCTATAATTAGCTGAGACAGTTGACACAGTTGTCTTATCATGCTTGTTTTCAGAAAACACCGTCTACTTTCGGTTTCGTCTTATAAAAGTATAACCAGCTATAGCCTGGATTACCTGCCCTTACCATACTCTTATGTGTTGAGTACGCTGGGTACCAGACTAAACCTCCTATTGATAATGTCTGCATATATCGCTATATCTGCATTGTTTTACGAATAACGTAGACATATGTACATGTGAGTAATTGGTCATTGTATAAAGTGATGTTATAAAACTAAGTTAAATACATACAACCCACATATAAAACTCATAATGTACTTCTATATATAGTATTCTTTATAGAAATTATTGTGTATTTATCATGTATCGAATTCGCAAATTGTTGAGTTGCTCAATTTGTCGAGAAACTTACAAGGACATTATGCACTATAACGTTTTGAATCGGTCTGTTGTTAAGTGCGTGCAGACTGATAATTATGCAAAACTACCTGACTTGACTGTTACTGTTACTTGTACTTAAGTATTATCCATGAAAACTACCTGTCAGTATTATCGAAGATTTATAAACGATGTTTCCTCCCGAAATAAAGTATAGTTAGGATTTTGCCTGATGCAATGCACTGTATAATAAGTTACCTTTTGTGGATGAATATTCGCATTTGGATTAAAAAATTGACTCTTCAAAACATAATGGCGGATTTACATTGAAATAAAGGAATGTAAAGAAAAAAAATTGACTCATCAAAACAAAATGGCGGATTTACATTGAACATATAGTAAACATTCTGGTCTAGAGTCATGCCCTCTACTAAACATTCTGGTCTAGAGTCATGCCCTCTACTAAACATTCTGGTCTAGAGTCATGCCCTCTACTAAACATTCTGGTCTAGAGTCATGCCGTCTACTACTCTCTACTACTAACACTTTATCAATTTTTAAATGAACGGTGTTTTATAGATGTGTGTCTATTGGGCTTGTTAGTTGAAGGTTTTGTTAACCTTGTTAGATATCCACTTACCCAAAGTTCTACCGCATCACTTTGGGTTTACTTGATTTCGAAAAGACGAACGAGTGGTTGGAAATTTATGGTCACTGAAGTCGAAAAAAAACCATAATGAAATTACACAGATAATAAAATGAAGTGCTTGAATAAGGTCCAGCAAATAAACGTGTTTAAAATTTTACAGAAAAAATAACTAATACTTTTAATAAAAGTTCAATTTCGTATGCTAAAAAACAAAGAAATGTGCTCTATGTAATTAAGAGTACAACATATTTTATTTCTAGTCCTATAGGAAATGCAATTTAGCCACATTTATGAAAGGACATACTATTTTTTCATCACAAATAGCCCTCCCATATTTCTTTTGGACAATTTTTCACTCAAAACATGTTGGGCCCGTTTTATCGTAATACATGTATACGAAATGTTCGTAAGAATTGTCTTACGAAAATACTTACGACCGTTTTATCAACGCGGTCGTAAGTAGGACAGTGATCTTACGAATAAGAATGTTCGTGCGCACAGTAAATCAGTACACGCTCTTCACGGGGAGGTCAAAAGAGACTTATATCTCTCGGGTGACAGGACACTACGGTCCACGGGCATTACGGACCAGACACTTCGGACCATATTTAGGGACATAACGGGCCAAGCATATTTTGTTTAAAAAAGACCTTCAATAATTGTTACCTATAACGAATGCAGAAACTGAATCGAGGATACATTCATTCGAATATCAACCAACATTTAATACAGCATGTTTTTTGCATGACGCACTGGACAATTTCCTTGTATAAAAGGAGCCCAAAATTGTGAATTAAAGACGTTTCAGCCATTGTAGCAACAGCACTGAACGAATTCCATTCAAATATGGTTGCGTTAAGATGAGCCAGATACATTTTTAACACAGTGTATATGTTTGCATATCACGCGCACTAATATAACTTATAAATTTGCAAAAATGAATTTTCAAGATTGCATTATCTATAAAAAGTGAATTACTCATGACTCATCAAAGTCGAGAAAAAGAATGCATACAGGCATTATATTGTGTTGCGTTTATGCAAACATATTCTAGCGAACTGATTCAAAATACTGAAAAGAATCCCTTGTCAGTTTTAGTTTGAATAGAAATTCTTTATACGACCGATAATATGAATTCAAAGCTTATAACATGTAAAACTGCATTTATATCCACAAGTAGATTGAAACGTTTGTATTGAAATAAAATTTATTTAATTTGTAATATAAGTCGACTTGAGTTAACTATATCTCACTTTATAAGGTAAATCATGATTTATATATTGACAACAAATGGTTAAAATGAACAAAATAGAACATTCTTCTATTTTAAAATGAAATTTTCATGTTGTGACATAAAACTGTAAAATTATTGAATATATGGAAAAATATTAACATTTTTAAATCAGAAAGAAGCCTTTTCCAGACCGCTGTTATTTTCCCAATGCCTTCACTATATTACCACGATATTTTGAAGTTTTAATAATGCTAACCGATATTCAGACATGCAATTGTTTTCTTCATCAAAAACATTTCAAGTTTTTATTGTGCCATTTAAAAAAAAATCTCTACCACCTTACACTGTAAATTTATTCTTGTCATTTATTAAAAAAACTTTAAAGCGGCAAGGCATATTCATGTTAAAAACTAGGCAAACTAGATTATCAGAGAAAGACGAAAATTTCGGTGGACAGCTGCTTAAAAGTACTTGGACAACGTAACATGACACAGAACAATATTCAATAAGATATGCCGGCATATATGCATGGATGATCAGGTTTGCTATTGCAGGTCTGATGACTAATTATATAAGATGTGAATGTTTACCCAACAGGGGCTGGTCATAAGAGGTTCGACCTGAAATATGAAAGTACTGTAGTGGTGTGGCGCTTGATGAGATGCTCGAAGCCACGCCCCCTCTACACCAGCAGGGCGTTCTACCACCTTTACTTACCAGTTGGCTGTATCATCCCACACCCTGCTCTCCTCCCGCTTACGTCTATATACTGCTGCTACCTTTATATAAATGCAGATGGATGTGCACCCAGTGTGGGGCTCGACCCCTCCCCAACTCTCACAAGGTGCTCTACCGTTTCGTCACACTCTACTACACATCTTAAGAACTAGTATATTGAGTGGTATTCTAGCTCAGAAGAATAAAAACTTGCTTAAACAAATTATTATTTTCTTGAGTTTGAACTAGAAGATTTAATTTAATGAGGATTTAATACTTTATTTTGCAGTCAAATGTCATTGACGATGTCATTCAGCTGGTGGTGTTAATGATGCAGATTATTGTTAAAAAAATGAAGTGCTGCTTAAAGTCACAACCACTGTAATTCTAATGATTTATAAGAGTTCATAATAGAAATAGTAACGATCAAACAAACCATGCCAAATGATAATAATGTACCTGTCTTAATATATATTCATCCAGTTCATATCTTAACAGTTTAAAGTTAGGCTTAACAGTAATCGTTTAACAATATTCAATTTAAAAGGTTGTATGACATAGTTGATTCTGTACTTTAAATGTAAACCACACATTTTAATTCCATGTACAATGCCACATACACACTTCTTATTCAATCTACAAATTACTTTTTGGTTGTCAGTAGTTTTACCTTGTGACATATAACTTTGATTGACTACTGTATCAGCTAGTATGTATGGAATCATCTTATACTTAGAATATAACAATAAATACTTATTAATACTTTTTTTTTTCAGAAGTGCCAGACAATTTCATGTGATATGCAGTAGATGAATTCATAGCTGTAGTTGATTAATGTGAATATTAATATCATTTTTTTACGAACGTTACGAATGCCTATAACCATTCGTAGCATTTTCGTTAAAACTTACGAATTCGTAGCGACTGCATGCGTACGAAAATTTTGATAAAACGCTCTTGAGATCGTAAGAACGTCGTAAGAAAATCTTACGAAAATTCGTGCGTAAGAACGTTGATAAAACGGGCCCAATGTTTTTTAACGTTTTAACGACTGTAATGCAAAACAACACAATTAGAAAAAAAATCATGTGAAAGACAGCCAAGTACATGTAAAAGCAGCAAGTCAAAAAATACAGAAATTCGATCACTCGTTCCGCATAGCTGCACTCGACATCGAATACAAGTTTTGCGAAAGGGTATTTTAGAGAATAAGGCTATATGATCAGAAACTGAATTTTCATAAAATTTAGTACATAATTAAGAAAATTATACCAAATTTAAATATTATGCGTAAGAACTTTGGATGAGTGTATAGGGAAATGCTCGCCTAAACTGCATGACGGAACATTGACATCATGAACGAAATCTGGTTTTGTAGTATATGATCCAATATATGCTGTCCAGGAATATGTGTTTCATCTCTAAAACACGTTCCCTTTACATGTTGTGCATTATTTTGGTGCCAGGGGATGTTATGCTAATAATTCAAATACTTGTACAGGTTTTAGCATGTAATTTCTCTTTATATCATTCTTTACCAATGGAAAAATATAACACAATTTGGATTCGTACGTAGCATACTAATATCCTGTGTAGGTTATTTTATCGAAGATTTTGAGAAGAGTGCTAGAGATTATGCCTATATGATTATGAAGTGCAAAATTTTGGTTAATATTGATGCCAGTTCTTTGTTTATCATATTATTATCTAGTTCAATTTTAGCGATTAAAGTAAAGGAGATACGAATGTCTTCGAATAAGGTAGATGCCAGTTTATTGAAAATTTGGCGCACTTATGGCTTTGGCCATCTACCGTGGATATAAGCTGCTAGTAGGCAAGGGAGCTAATAGTTGTATTTTAATGACTTTAGTATGTCGGGACCGGCGCTCGAACCCAAAACAATCCGCCATCGTGGCAAATGTTTTATCACTGAGCCAACATACCAGTGCACAGCTATCTGTATATCTGGAGCACTAAGCTGCCAATGAATACTATACATGTAATCATAGTCTGATCACCAAAGATTACCCTTGTATTTATGATCGACTATAACAAGTGCTTTCAAACAGTCATGTAAGAAAAAAGAGCTTTTTAAGGAAAGGCAACGCAAAATTTCATTAAAATAACACACTATACTTTTTATCTAACTGTTTAATCAACATCGTGAAGTAAGGCCCATGTTATTGAAGATGTTGTTTTTGTTGTTTATGTTGTTTTTGTTGTATATGTTGTTAAGTATTATTTTCCCACGAGAGAATCTTTACATATACAGAACGTACAGTCATTAGGATCAACAAGTTTACCTTTCGGACAATTTGAAGCACAAAGCTGATTTGCTACGCTGCATGAATCAAACGTGGTTGCCATATATACCGATAATGGTGTTGATGTAGACTTCGTTGCTGTTGTTGTTGGTGCTGCTGCTGCTGATTCTTGATGCTACAGTTGACGTTTGAGTGGCCAAAGTGGAAGAAGTTATCACTGTGGAACGTCGTGATGTAAGTTCTGATGAAAAAATTACGTTTTAATACTAATATAATAATAATAATTATAATCTTTATTTGGCCAGAGACTTACCTATCTCTGAGACATCTATAAACTATAAAACACATGCATAAGTATAACAAATACGGAACAATGAAGCAAATTATAAACATCTACCATAACAAATGACTCAAACTAAAAGCAGGATAAAAATAAAGGATACCAATACAAGATGTTAACCAAATTTAATTTATTTATAAATCTAATACATTTATGTAAAAACTAAGGAGTGTTTTCGATTTGTTTTCATCACGACTTACTTGTTATGCTTTGGGAACTATCACAACTGCAATAATAACAGTTTACATCCGCAAGAATCTGCGTGCGAGAGAATATATTACGTGTGTTATGTTCTGTTGATGCAGCGGATCACCATCAGGTAGCTGAGCAAATCGCTTATTAGAGGAGTAAGGACAATAAGCCAGGCAACATGCGATACAACAACATCCACTGTAATGTATACAGAGATAACATTCATAAAACTAAAACTAAAACTAATACTCGACAATACAGTTTCCAGTCAATATGTAATGTACCATACTATGATTACGTATGATATCAACGTCTCGGGTGAGGGCACTAACGACGACCCCCCCCCCCATAAATTTCCTTACTGTACATGTTTGTCTGAGAAGAAAAAACGAAAATATAAATAGGTATTTTATTATAAGATGTTCATATAAGCGATTATGTTGTATTATATTCTATAATGATGATGTTTATAAACAAAGTCAGTGCTGTCTTAAAAGGCTTGAGCACAACCAAAATTGACCATATGGTACACCCCCCCCCCTTCTAAGCCAAACGCTGAATCCGCCCCCTGGAGAGAGTGTTTTATAAACAAGCATTGGTCGACTTATATGATCATGCTGTGTAAGAAATGGTTTTGTGATTCTTTGAACAATGATCCATGAAATAGTTTTACTCATCATCGTGATATCAGCCCATAATGAAGCGTCTGTCAATTAACGCGCTCTGTTCTGGAACTATAAATAATTCACTACTGTGTTAGAACTTAAGTAAACAATCATCAATAATTTGCTAACGGGTGTTATGTAATTCTATTTTATGGTCTCTTTGAAAACACAACAATAATTCAAAATTCCAATCCTGTGCTGAATCTCATTCCCTCATTTCTATTTTCACTATAAACACATTTTGTTTGTATTGTTCCTTTCTTGGATAAATATCCATAATGGTCTCCCTTTATTAGCTGCTTTGTGCAAGCGTTAGCCTCTAAATTAGATTGTCTCCCTTCTTCGCGAAAATGACAAAACAATAAGCTGTCATGGTATTGGAATCAAACAGTTGCGTGAAAGGGTATTGAAGATTTAACATCAGCAAATTATATACAACACACATGATTATTGTAAACTATAACAGGTATATACAAAAACAGTCGGACCGAGCATATTCGACACTATCCGAATACTTGGTATCATCCGAAATAAATATTAAGTCCCATATCTTCTTAAGCACGTCGAATTGAAATAGGCTATTAAAAAACATGTAATATTCGAAATAAATTTAGAACCCGGTGAATTCGAATGAACGAGGTTCGACTGTATGTCCGAATTCATTAAAATAAAAGAAATATGTTAATGCCCCCAAACAAGCTAACCAAGTCACACACCAATTGTCTGTAACAATGCCATTGTTACCAGTCCTGTCAGAATACGGGTAATGTTTGTACAACAAACTGGACATAAACTATCACCATATAAAGGACGCCTGATAGATATAATAAAGAGTTATCACGATATTACCCAATATCTTAGACAATATACATTGCCACCAGCGTCTTGTCTGAAATGTGAAACATTGATAGATTGGATGGTCTTCAAAACAATGATCATGTAATACATGTACAGTAAAACCTCAATAATACGACCATCACTGAGACTCATGAAAACTGGTCTACTTATTGAGGTGGTCTTAATGTTGAGGTTGGATAAAAAGCAAAACAGTGCAAATGGACTTGAAAATTGTGTTCTTAATTTCGAAGTGGTCTTATTATTGAGGTGGTCTTTAAGTGAGGATTTACTGTAATTATAGGTGTTGGTACAGCAAAACATCGACACATGTCTACCCTTGCACCTTTATAGATGTACGTTTAGTCCAAGGTGCAGTTCGTTTACTTGATTTAATATTCATGTTCTTTTCTTCCCTATTCGGCCTATTATTACTGACTGTCTTGACTTGCTCCGTGATGTATTACATTGTGTAATGTTTTCCCTTGATGGCCCCCTCATTTGCGTTTGGTAGTTTTGATGTCGGCCAGACTCCCGTACATGTTTTGTAGACTGTTGTTTTCCCGGTGATCTGTGTGGTGTCTTAATATTGTGATATTTGGTTGAATGAAATATTTCGAAATGAGCTCATCTTATGTCTCGCTCGATGTGAGCTGGATCTTAAATAAATGCATCGCATTTCAACTTGAGAGTGTCCAGCGTCGAGCTGTAAGGTGTATTTTCAACAGTTATCTTGTTTTTTTAGTGTTTCAAATATCCAAAAACGTAACAATTGGCCAATTCTACAAGAGACGAGAGTTAAAACCAGACTAAAATTATACATGATATAGTTCCATCTCGTAGTTTGTTACAATCCGTATGTAATTGTATGTTTAATGGTTAATTGATTTTATTGTTTAGTAACTGCCTACACAGTCAATTTATGTGTACCTCTCTATTCTCATCACAGATGTACAAAGAAAGGTGCAGTTTGTAGCAAATAAAGATGTGAAGGGAAGCTGTCAGTATAAATGACAAGAGTCCATTTCTCTTCACTACTGCAGGTAATATGTCGGTGAGTAGTTTGAGTAAAGCATCAGCTCTTACGTTTTTATAATAGTTTAAATGGCAATCTTCTGTAAATTTTCACTACAAAATGCTAGCATTTAATCATGCTGTTGTTCAGTATTTAGTATATAAAATAAAGGCTGGGATCCGAACCTGTATGTTATGACGGCATCACCAATGCAGTTATTATGCCTCAGATCACGTAGTCACCACCACAAATGCCAATCGGTCGTGCAAATAACCGGCATCTGGCTTACTCGCATCACTGGTTTATATTGCACACCAACACTTACTATGAACTATATTTTGATGTCACAATACAATTTGCCGAATGTGTAATTTGCTGCAGTTTCCATTTATGTTGGAAGATGTAGGCACTTTAATTCCTGACATTCTACATGTGATCTAGTTATTTAGTTTCAGAATTTTACACTTGTTCGGGATGATGCTTTAACAACAACATCATTAAGCTAACCTATGATGAACATTCACATGCTGTTAAATGTAGGGTATATGTTCTTTTACACAATTTTCAGCAGGCACTAGAGACGAAGTCCGAGTGTATGATACTCTGTCAGAAGCCCGCGGGGAAGCCGACCTCGAGTATCCAGACTTTGAGAAATTATATGACTACAATAACACGGTCTGTTCGAAGTCGCCGCGTGTACTTATATACGTTATATCACAAATTTCGGCGTTTTGGAAAAATGACAAAAACTGTTTATTTTCTATAATTTATTTTATTTATCTAACCAAACTGTTTCCATGAAACCTTGAAATTAAATCTGCATTTAATCAAATGATATTTATAGTAGGTGATAATCTTATTTGTAGAGTTATGGTTAATACAATGATTGGTAATTAAGTTAAGTACCGAATCGTTGAGTACCGTGACATGTCGTATCGTATCTCACAGTCACATATTGAGCAAGAATCGTATCGTAAAAGACTGGATCGTTGTCATACGGTGCATCAATCATGTAGTAATGTATCACACTGTTTATTTATGTATAGCCTTATCTTTCCTAAATGTATCGTACGGTCTAAAATTCAACCGTTCCGGTCATATGGAAATACAATGTATATACATTCATGCACACATGAAACAGAAATTGCACGATTAAGTACAATGATCTACCATATAAAATGTATTTGACAAGTATGATTAAATAAATATACATGTAGTACAAGTAACTTAAAAATCCGGTTAAATATCAATTTTTGAATTATCATGCAAGCAAAAAGCAAACGTACATAAGTATGAATGTTACATAAATTACTCACACTCCCTGACACATACCAACACATAAAAACATCTTATACAATAGAAATATCTATAAGATGTTAATCTTGTCCTGTAATGTCTACATGTTAACATATGAAATCTATGAATAAATGACAAATATCACATATTAAAGGGAAATATATCAAACATATTGAATAGATAAGACAATCCGAAAATAATCAATAACTCACTTACATTTGTACAATGAATAAATCACCGATTCATTTACACTTGAAGATTTTATATTGTTGTTTTCAATTAATGTCTTATCATTTCTTAACACTGCACTGCTTCAAATACACTTCATATGCCATGAATATGTCTCATCCGTTTATTCTAATAGTATTTGGTACAGTTTTAACTTGCGGGTTCCAATTGCAGCATTTGAGACAGCAAGTCTTCTTCTGTCCTTGGATATAGCAAGATAACGAGGGTAATTCATATCTACCTGATATGATGACAACACACGACCACCAGGTGTAATCTCTACTAACGAGCTTGTACTGTCACTGCCTACAAACAAATGATCGCATGGTCCAACAGCTACACCACATGGTGCCTTGATGAGCTTATCCTTGATGACAACCCTCTCCCCTGTCTTAACGTCGTATATATATACAGTGTCTTCATCTCTATCTGTCAACACGACTTTAGCCTGACCACGTATATACGTACAGTAGCTAGTGCCATGTGGATATTTCTTTGATGGAAACACAGTACCAAAGTCTTTCTCTTCACCAGAAATTGATACAATACGTACTGGCGTATTGTTATCCATAGAACCGACAACAAAGTTTTCATCATCATTCATGCATATAGCACCGTATTCAACTTTGACCTTACATGATCTATTCAATGTTATTTCATTTGATTTACTTACATGAAGAAAGTCCAGTCTGTTAGCACCGCCCGATGTTATAGCAACCTCCTCGTCAGACATACCAACTACACTATAGGGATTTGTGTATGGTAATTTGTATGCAGACTTCAGATTCAGATTCTCATCATAAACCAAACATTTATGATTCTTATTATCCACCATCACTAGTCTACCATCAGGTAGAAAATCTAAACCAGTGTAGAGTGGCTTTCCCACATCATCACCCGTCTGCTTTAAATCTATAGAAGCGATCGGTTCAAGCTTTGATTTCTTATATACGCTGTATTTCATCTCAAACTCAACAGGTTTCATTGAAGAAAGCAAACTTGATCTCAATGTATCAAATTGTTCGTCAAAATTACACGAAACGTTTAATGTCCACAGGTCAGTGCATAACGAGTCGGCTTTCTTCACTTCATCTTGTATTGTTTCTGTCATACTGCGCACCGTTATGAATTGTTGCGATGGTGTTCCATTTGTTGCTATATTATCAATTGTTTCCAATGAACTTTTCATAGTCTCTAATTTTGTTTCACAATTACGATTTCGTTTCGCCAAGTCTGCTGTTGTTGTATCGCGGTACGAGTTTGCGACTTCTGTCACTTTCTCGGCGAAGTCGTCAAACATCTGAATATGTTTTGTTCTCATTTTGGAAAGTTTTTCTGGCACTCTCATAACGGCGTTGGATAAATACGATTCTACTTTAGTTAAGTTTTCAGCAGCTTCTTTCGTCGTTGTTATTGCCGTTTGTAGTTTTTCCCTTAACCTGTCACACTGGCCGTCTTTGGTGATATTTCCTATTTCGGACACATCATTGCACTTTCTATGATCTATAATAGCACACATACTGCAAGCTAAGGCTTTGTCGTCTTCACAGTAGAATTTAAAGCGTTTATTGTGCTTTTTACAAAGATCAATTCCTTTCATGTCAACATTCTTTGTACCAACTTGGGACATACCTTCTTTGACACTCAACAGTTTGTGATCTCTCATGAAAGTGGACATCTTATGTATGTTTGTACAATCATTACATTGAAATTCATTGCATGTCGGACAAAACACCTCAGCTGTACGCTTGATGTCTTTGTATACACACGGTTGACACATTCTTTCAACACGCCCACCTACTTCCTGTTTGTTTTCCGCCATTTTTACGAAATGTGTGACTTTCCGTTTAACCTTTTATGCACCTCCCTCTACGTTTATATCATACATATATGCCGATACCTGTGTAATTGTACGTACACACAAACTTATTTAATCCATACATTGTTTAAGCTAACAGTTAAACTCGTGTCCAAACTGTATAGCGACTGTAATATTCATATCATAATTATAAAATGTACCACTACAATCTCGAATTACTAATGCGTTTAATCAAGATCAGTATATCATATAAAACCTTCCTTTATGATCCTATATTCTGGTCACCTGCTCTCTTTTATGTATTGTACCACTGGCGTTATAAGTGTATCCATTCCTGTTTTCAGAAAACGCAGTCTACTTTCGATTTCGTGTCATGCAAGTTTTACGTACTATTTAAACGAATTTACGTTTAATGAATTAAATCCATACACTCTTTATGTTCACAGTTAGACTCCTGTCCAAAATATGTAGCGACTGTAATATTCATATCATATACCACTATTATTTCGAACTACTAACTCAAGATCTAGGTATTATTTCCAAACTTTTAATTATGTTCATATTAAACACCAATATCGTTTCGAATTATTAACCCATTTAAACAAGATCAATATATTATTTCAAAACTTCCGTTATGATCCTATATTATGATCACCTGCTTGGTTAATTGTCAACACAATCCAAATATCAATACACAAGATAAATGTAGCTGAGACAGTTGACACAGTTGTCTTATCATGCTTGTTTTCAGAAAACACCGTCTACTTTCGGTTTCGTCTTATGCATGTATAACCCGCTATATCCTGGATTACCTGCCCTTACCATACTCTTATGTGTAGAGTACGCTGGGTACCAGACTAAACCTGCTATAGTATGGATTACCTGCCCTTACCATACTCTTATGTGTAGAGTACGCTGGGTACCAGACTAAACCTGCTATTGATAATGTCTGCATATATCGCTATATCTGCATTGTTTTACGAATAAAGTAGACATATGTACATGTGGGTAATGGGTCATTGTATAAAGTGATGTTATAAAACTAAGTTAAATACATACAGCCCACATATAAAACTCATAATGTACTTCTATATATAGTATTCTTTATATAAACTATTGTGTATTTATCATATAGTTGAGTTGCTCATTTGTCAAGAAACTTACAAGGATAGTATGTACTATAACGTTTTGAATCGTTCTGTTGTTAAGTGCGTGCAGACTGATAATTATGTAAAACTACCTGACATAACTGTCAGTATTATCGAAGATTTATAAACGATGTTTCCTCCCGAAATAAAGTATAGTTAGGATTTTGCCTGATGCAATGCACTGTATAATAAGTTACCTTTTGTGGATGAATATTCGCATTTGGATTAGACAGTAAACAACAAAGTTTAGTTTGAAACAAGGAAAGCACACACAAGTGTATTTTATATATAAAATATAACTACTGGCAATAAATGATTTTAATGCTTACTCTGAGAGATTATCGACAAACAATTTTTAAATGAACGGTGTTTTTATATATGTGTGCCTATTGGGTTTGTTAGTTGAAGGTTTTGTTAACCTTGTTAGATGTTCACTCACCCAAAGTTCTACCGCATCACTTTGGGTTTACTTGATTCCGAAAAGGCGAACGAGGGGTTGGAAATTTATGGTTATTGAAGTAGAAAAAAACCACACAATGAAATCACACAGATAACAAAATGAAGTGCTTGAATAAGGTCTATCAAATAAACTTTACAGAAAAAATAACTAATACTTTTAATAAAAGTTCAATTTCGTATGCTAAAAAACAAAGAAATGTGCTCTATGTAGTTAGGAGTACAAACTTTTTTATATCTAGTCCTATAGAAAATGCAAATTTAGCCACATTTATGAAAGGGCATACTAGTTACGCCCCCCATAAGACCAAATCCTGGTTCCGCCCCTGCCTGAGATATCTGATAGTTCATCTTATTGTGGAAGAATGATGCTGGGTAGTTAAATGGGGGAATCTGCAAACATTGGGCTGATTTATTAAATATCGACGAACTATTATTTTCTAAACAAAGTTTACCCCGTTTTTGATCATAGTTGCGATTATCAATACTACAGATTGATCATTCAAATTTGATTATTTATTTTATCTGATAGAATTTATCTTCGAAAATTCTCAAATCATTGGTAAAGATATTTGTAGCGTAAACATTCACTACTTTTTGTATTTGATGTAAACATTTCATTGGCAATAAACATACATCATGTCAATGTTTTAAACTGTTACAATGTAACATTCGTTATATAAGGCTGATCAAATATTCAAATACAGTAAAAATTCGATAATTAGACCACTATTGGGACTCTTGAAATTGGTCTTAATATTAAGGTAGTCTTAATGTTGAGGTTGAATTTTCATTTTCACTGTTTTGCTCTTTATTCAACCTCAACATTAAGACTACCTCAACATTAAGACTACCTCAACATTAAGACTACCTCAACATTAAGACTATCTCAAAATTAAGACTACCTCAACATTAAGACTACCTCAACATTTAGACTACCTCAACATTAAGACTACCTCAATATTAATTAAGACCAATTGTGTTATTGATTATGAGGTGATCTTATTATTGAGGTGATCTTATTATTGAGGTGATCTTATTATTGAGGTGGTCTTTAAGTGAGGTTTTACTGTATTAAAATTGCTTTTACTACTTTGTAGTTCGCGCATATTTTCTTAATCGAGCATATTACACTACCTTCTTACAACCGATTTCGTCGGTCGAAAAATTCAA
The DNA here is from genome assembly GCA_032209605.1 of Mactromeris polynyma. Lineage (NCBI taxonomy): Eukaryota > Metazoa > Mollusca > Bivalvia > Venerida > Mactridae > Mactromeris > Mactromeris polynyma. The sequence continues at coordinate 2,846,085 of JASFXZ010000004.1, read as the reverse complement.
CTTTGGATATAACAATATCCGGATACAACGATATCAATCTTACGTTCCCTGAAATATCGTTTTTAGCGGAGTTTATTGTATTTGTCTTTCTGAATGAAATTCTGTGATATTTATATAGTAGTGGTATAAAAGCATGTCGCGATATATGTTATATTTTTTAATATGTGTTTTAATCTATGTCCATGCTACTCATTCGGTGTTTCTCGAATATTCACGATGCGCCGTTGACTAAACATTATAATGAAAATCCTTATGGGAACGAGTAAATAAGTCTTTGCCGCGAGAAAACTATGTCGTGGGAACGAGTAAATAAGTCATTGCCGCGAGAAAACTATGTCGTGGGAACGAGTTAATAAGTCTTTGCCGCGAGAAAACTGTGTCGTGGGAACGAGTAAATATGTCGTTGCCGCGAGAAAACTGTGTCGTGGGAACGAGTAAATATGTCGTTGCCGCGAGAAGACTATGTCGTGGGAACGAGTTAATAAGTCTTTGCCGCGAGAAAACCATGTCGTGGGAACGAGTTAATAAGTCGTTGCCGCGAGAAAACTATGTCTTGGGAATGAGATAGTCAAGTCGTTGCCACAACATGCTAAGTCGTGGTCACGAGATAAAAATTATTTCTCACATGTCACTTCTATGCCACCGTAGCTTTGTGTGGGTTCGGGTAATTGTTTTCCACTTTCCAGGACAAAACGTTACATCCGCGTCATTTATGTGTCAATGTGTCAGTGTATTTCAGTCACGATTTAGTAGAATCGTAAATGTTCAACAATTTGTACATTGGTTTCCGTATCACTGAGTGTCTGTGAACATAATTATTTACATACATCATTCCATTAATATTCGATTAAAAACTAATTATATTGACCCTAGCTATCCACGAGATATCTATCCGACTTAGACCATGTGACTAGCTACACACGAAACCCCCGTGCAATTCGCCCTCAAAAATACCAATAAAGTATTACCCCACCCCATAGATGCTTTTAAAGACAGTAAGTAGGTTATGTCTATACGATATAGACGCGCCGAATACGGAGCGCTGATTGGCTAACTGGGGATATCCGTGGCCTAATGTTACAAGAAGTATACGTAGCTCAATAGACGCGGTACATGTAAACTATAATTATATTGTAATAGTAACTAGTTACATTCATACTCCTGTCCTTATCTGACTACTGAGAATCGTTCAATGGGATTTCAAGGAAAAGATCCAAATGTACCGGCGACGGGTCGAAAATTGACTTTATTTATGAAAGAAAATACTCTGAATAATAAATAATTACCGGGTATATTTGTTGTGCAAAAATGTGTTGTGCATAATTTTGTTTACAGTTTTGTTGAGTAGATTAATACGTTCATCTTTTATAATGTTAGGATTCAATATAAGAAATTGGCATCTCGAACCTTTGAACTCTCGACTTCTGCTGAATGGGTGATAACAATAATTATAATTCTTTATTCAAAGATGGACGCTCGATAAGCCTATAAGACTTATCTCACTCGAGGCGATCTATCAAACAACATAAACAGCACAATCATACAGGTAGTGCATATATACAATGTACAGACAATTCAACACATTCATACAACGCTAATCAAAGCATCATAGAACAGTTTCGTTACAACATTACTTAACAAATACAAGACAGATGCAAAGAATACAGATTAAATTATTTCTTCATATTTCTGCTGTATATGCCTTATGTTTTATATGTATCCTAATTGTTACTAAGACAATGAGACCAAAAACAACAACAACAAAACAACACTTTTCTCCGTACACATATCTTACCAAACTGGATTATCCTCTCTTAACTAATACACAGTTTGTTTGTTAGGTAATGTATGTGCTTTAACAATACACTAAACAAACCTTCGAAATGGTCACTTGGGTTTTATCGATATTTTTCAAACACTGAATGCGAATTTAACATGTATGAATTCTTTCTTCGCACTACTTTTATATTAATCCACTTTGACCCTGAGTTGAAAAACTAGGCAGTTCAACAACAAACTCCCTAAAATTAAAAGTTATCAAACAATACTATATGGTATGGTCTCTTCATTAAAACAAAGTGACCAACTATACATTTTGCTGAGTATATACTTAACGCCATTAAAAACGCAACCAAAAAGTGTGCATAAAGATAAAGTGACATTACAAAGGCAAAAATATTCTTTATTTCTCAATGATTTTTCAGAAATTAATCAATAATGAAATGAAATATAATTGGTGTAGAGTTAAATAAAGTTTTGAACAAGAATTTACAAATAAGATTTAATAAATACGCTTTTTACAGTTGGTACTACAAGATGGTGCCTTGTTCAATAAGTTGCGTTTTGAATGGCGTCAAGCAGTTTCTTATTTGTACATTGATCGAACGAATTTATTTAATAACTATGTTAATATCTGCATGTATGCTCATGGGCAATATTGCTTTTTGCAATAAATATATCTATCTATATCTATCTATGTCTCCATCGTGTACAAATTCCTTTGGAGTGAACATGACATTCACGTACTAAAAAAGAGAGAAAAAAAGCATTTTCAAAATCGTATTAGATCTTAAACTTAGAGACCTAAGACCGTTTCGTATAATCGAATAACATCGGTTATATTCTGTAACCAGACCCTAACAGGAAGCGTAATCACCTTGGAAACGAGATTTTAGCGTGTTTGCTCATAATTGATTGGATATTTTAAGTGTTCTTGGTTTTCCTTAACTGTTTATGAATATGGAACATCAAGTTTGGTACGACATTATGGAAACAAATATCTCAATCTATGTGACAGAAATATCGTGATATGACGGGTTTATTTGATTGAGCGTTATAATTATGTATACAACATAAACGTATGACACTTTATTATGTAATTGTTTTGACAAGAAGACTATACATAAATCCAACATTGTTGTACAAGATATTTCAGATGTGAGATTCAAATGGATAGGAATTTGTTTACTTCTTTGTGGGGATGTTCACCCTTGCCCAGATCCTCAGTGTGGGGCTGTTCACCCTTGCCCGGGTCCTTAGGCTTTCTGACTTTAGTAACTTCAAAAAGAGAGGACTCCACTTTATTCATTTGAATGTCCGAAGTTTACTTTCCAAAATCGACCATATCCGTTTACTATCAAAGTCTACGAATGCATCTTGTATATTTATAGCGGAGTCCTGGCTAGAGGAGTCTATTTTCGATTGTGAAATTGCGATTGATGGATATACAGTATAACGTAAGCACCGTAATCGTCGTGGTGGAGGTGTTTGTATGTATATTCGCGAGAATATTGCCTTCAACAGCAGAAACTATATGAGCCACGAGGGACTAGAAGGAATTTTTATTGACATGTTACTTCCCAAAACGAAACCTATCTTGTGTGGTGTTTTATACAGACCACCAAAGCAGTATGATTTCTATGACATTTTAGAATCTGTTCTTGTATCATGTTCTTCTATAAACTCATCTGAAACTATTATTTTAGGTGATTTTAATACAGACTTGTCTTCTAATGTCAAATGTCCACTTGTTAGTAAATTAAAATATATATGTGATATGTTTAGTCTCAAAAAAGTGATAAATGATTTTACAAGAATAACTACAACATCATCTACAATTTGACCTTTCTGTAGACGCTTCGTAGCCACGCCCCCTTAGTAACAGGTTCTCGCTGTAACCACGTTAGACAAGCCATGTCCAATATGGCGTCGAACAAAGAACTGTAACGGGCTGATGTAGATAGTATTCTATCGGATTTTTCCTCATTATTTGATATTTCGACTTTAAACCATATCTTGACAAAATAAATATTACTTAATATAGATCTGCTTTGACTAGATTAAGAGTATCAAGCCATATACTTGAAATTGAAACGGGAAGATGGAATAAACCTTGAATGCTATATACCACGATCAGAAAGAAAATGTCAACTATGTAATGTTTTAGAAGACGAATTTCATTTTATATTATAATGTCCTTTATATCAGATAAATTTCGAACCAATAATTATGCAATACATTTACATGTGATCATTATTATTCCATGTAAGTCCATGTTTGCAGTTTATTGCGGGTTTACAGGGGAAGTATTTACCAAAAAAAAACATGAAACGTTATCTGTAATGTCCGTCCTCTTATGTATAATGTTATTTAGTGTGAACGAAAGTCGTTTTAGTCATCAAGTTTAGGTATAGTTATGTTTGTGTACATAAACGACTGTTATTGTGTGTGGATATGGACATTACACAAAAAGGGATGGACATCAGAATATCAGGATTATTTCTCAAATCTTCAAATCATGCAACATATATTTCTACAAATTCCAGAAATCATACTGTAAAGATATGATGATAAAATAGAAACAGAGGCAGACACAAGGCTTGTACATATGTTGGACAAATTATATAATGTTATGCAATAAACAATAATGTTGCACGTGTGCACTATCTAGATGTCAATCTTGGGAAGCATTATAGTAGATCCGTTTAACGTACGCAGGAGTAGATCCGTTTAACGTACATCGTTATTTGGTCAAAAGTAGTACTTCGTTTTTGGTTATCCATGATACGATACAATTTTATATGATTTGTGTTCTGTACAGATGAGTTAAACAAACATAAATAAATATTGTTTACTATCAATTTGATTGTTTGTTGGTAATTCAGTCTACTTTCGTTTTCTCTGAAAACAAGCAGCAAAAACCCTACACCATACTGTTGAACAGTAACGATCTTCTCTGTGAAACTTTTTCAATAAGTCGAGAACGATTGGACGTAAGATCCTCAAACTGTACTTGGATGTGTGTACGTTATTTTTTTAATGTCACTATTTCAAAGGTCAAGGTCACCGTGACCTTTAACTACAAACAGGTCTCCCATCACATATTCTATAACTGTTTGATGTGTTTGATTTTATTGTCCAACTGGTGAGCAATATTTCAGTCAAAGAAATTACTCATTCACAATATCCTAACTCCGAACTAAGTAAGTGTTATCTGGAACTTACTATGCTGAGCACCAAAGACGGACTCCTTACCAGTACCGTATTAACGACTTTGATATGACGCTGCCAGGAATCGAACACTAGACCTCTCGCATTCGGAATTTCAAGAGAGGCTGTATCAATAATTACAAAACGTAACAAGGATGTTGGACATAACGTAAGCCGGATCCACTCTTGTCATAAACAATCTTTCTAACTGTAAGTGCTCGCTTTACCTCTAAAACACGTAAGACGGATCTACTCTAGTACGGCTGTACGTAAGACGGATCTACTCTAGAACGGGTGTACGTAAGCCGGATCTACTCTTACATTTTATGTTTTTTGATACAATATGCACCCCTCTAACCACTAAACAACGTTAGCCTGATAAACTCATGTGTATTACAACCTTTCCAGCTAGTTATACTCTGTTTAAGTGGGTTGTACGTAAGACGGATCTTCTATAGTACGGGTGTACGTAAGCCGGATCTACTCTTACATTTTATGTTTTTTATACAATTTGCACCCCTCTTACCAGTAAACAACGTTAGCCGGATCTACTCTTGTATATAACAGCCTTTCCAGCTATTAATACTCTTTTTAAGTGGGTTGTACGTAAGACGGATCTACTCTAGTACGGATGTACGTAAGCCGGATCTACTCTTACATTTTGTGTTTTTGATACAATATGCCCCCCTTTAACCAGTAAACAACGTAAGCCTGATCAAATCTTGTATATTACAACCTTTCCAGCTATTTATACTCTGTTTAAGTGGGTTGTACGTAAGACGGATCTACTCTAGTACGGGTGTACGTAAGCCGGATCTATTCTTACATTTTGTGTTTTTTGAACATGATGTAAAAAAAGATACATGAACGTTAAGAAATATCTCACTTTTGTCTTTAACGCCACTGGTTTTCTTGTATACGATCAACCTGTTTGTAGTTGAAGTTTCTATATCTTTAATAAAGGCGTCAGCCTCATCATACGTGTGAAATGTCTCCATCTTTGTTGTCACGTGACGCTGGAAGCGTTAGATTCCTGTACCTAAAGTATGGGTCAAACTGTATGGTAGAGGTTTTAGCGTAGGAATACTGTACGTTAAACGGATCTACTGCTTCGTACGTAAGACGGATCTACTCTAATGCTTCCCGTCAATCTTATCCAGTCCCGTAATCAGCATTTCACAGTCTGGCCCAGTAGGAGTCCAATACGCATCCAATCAGTTTTTGCTGTCACCATCCGACACATATCAATTTGACCTTTCTGCAGATATTGATTGACAGTTCGAGTAAGCCAATCGCGTTGCAGTATTCGCGCACACCTCCGGCATTGTTTTATCGACGCCATTTTGTTAGACAAGCGCTACAGTTGTCAACAAATTTGTCTAAGAGTGATAGTTTTCGGGAAAGCAAATTACAGGGTGTTTATTATTGATCTAAGACAATGGTGAAAAGGTGTAGCTTCGGGCTGTGTGATAGTGACAATAGATCAATTTGATCTTGTCGGTGTAATAGACTTTTCTGTTAGTGATCACATGCTGACAATTTGCACAAGAAAGGTTTCTCGTGCATTTATTGGAAAACACAACAATGTTAATATTCGTTCCTTAAAACATTATTCCAAAGAAAGTTTTCAGCAATCCCTTGTGGGATTAGATTGGTCACCTGTCTTATTTTGTGATGATGTTAATATTGCCTGGAACAATTTTAAAACAATGTTTGTCTCTACATTGGATAGTATTGCTCCTGTAAAAACTGTACACTTAAAACAAAAAACTGAAGAATGGATTGACTGTGATATTTTGGAATGCATTAAGGCTCGAGATAAAGCTTTTTTATAATTTTAAAAGAAGTAAAACTCTAGAAAATTTTACTCATTTTAAGTCTCTGAGAAACAAAGCTAGATATATGATCATGAATGCAATAAATATCTTCTTTAAATCTTCACTTGAGAGTAACAAAAATGACTCTAAGTCTCTATGGAAAAATCTGAAAAATTTAGGCTTACCAGGTAAAAATAGTCAGTTCTGATACTTTTGGCTTAAACATTGATGACAACACTTGTTTGTAATACGTTTGGTACCAGTTTTGTTTCAAATTTGTATTCTTCTAAAGGTGTTATACCCGACAGTTTCAAATGTTCAATCACTACAGAAAACAAAGTGTATAAATACTTGAATAATCTTGGTCCTAAAAAGGCATCCGGTCTAGTTGGCATACACTCACGCATTGTTAAGGACTCAGCTTCCATTATTGCTGGTCCCATCTCGCACATCGTTAATCTTTCCATAATACAGGGTGTGGTACCTGATGATCTAAAGTCAGCTCGTGTAGTTCCATTGTACAAAAAGAATGATAAGACAGATGTCGGCCATTACCGCCCAGTCTCAATCTTGAGTATTGTCTCTAAGGTTTTTGAGCGAGTTATGTATGACCAATTAGAAGAATATTTTGTCCAAAATAATATATTATATGAGTTTCAGTCTGGGTTTAGAAAAGCATTTTCTACCGATACCTGCTTGATTCATCTTACAGATCATATTCGCTTTCAATTGGACAAGGGGCATTTTGTTGGCATGGTCCTTTTAGATCTTCAGAAGGCCTTTGATACCGTAAATCATTCGATTTTATTGATGAAACTCAAGGCGATGGGTCTCGCTGAAACGTCCGTCAGATGGTTTTACTTCTTATTTATCTGATAGAAGTCAATTAGTTGAAGTTTCAGGTATATACTCATTATCAGCTACTGTATCTTGCGGTGTGCCCCAGGGGTCTATTTTTGGGCCATTGCTTTTTCTTATCTATGTAAATGATATATCTGCTGTTGTCAAAAATAAGTTACTTCTTTATGCAGATGACTCAGCAATTCTTGTGCCCCGGTAAAATTAAAATCGACATCGAAAATATTTAAGTAACGAACTGAACATTGTTAGTCAGTGGCTTATATGTAATAAGCTTTCCCTACATCTTGGGAAGACAGAGTCTTTTCTCTTTGGTCTCTTCCCTTGTTCAATGTCACTTTGATTATGCATCATCAGTCTGGTTTAACAGTTTAACACAAGATTTAAAGAATAAATTGCAAGTTACATAAATAAACTGGTGAGATTTGTATTGAACATACACCCAGGATCACATATTGGCACAGAACATTTTTCCCGTTTAAATTGGGTACCCGTAGAAAGTAGAGTGAATCAAATTACGCTATGTCATGTATATAAAATCCATTCCCAACTTTCCCCTTCTTATTTAAATGATCAATTTACGCCCATCAGTGAAATCCACAAATATCCTACCAGGTTCAGAGTTAAGGCTGATGTTACCCCTGATGAAACAAATTATTTAATGTCAGAATGTAAGAGATTTGCAATTCCTAAAGTCAAGGGTTATGGAAAGAAATCTTTTCCTTTCAATGGTTGTTGTCTTTGGAACAGTCTGCCACAAGATGTGAGGGATGCCAAAAGTATTTCTTCTTTCAAATGCAAAGTAAAAAAACACATTTGTAGCTCGTCTTAAATAATGAATTGTCTTTCCTTTTTAATCAGTTTTATCATTTGTAACCTAATACCTTGTTAATTTTTGCCAGAGATAACTTATTGTTTTATTGTTTCATCGTTTTATCTATTTGTTTAAAAACATCATACCGGCCCTCTGGTGAGCAATACCCTCATCATACTGGCCCTCTGTTGAGCACAACTCTCATCATACCGGCCCTCTGTTGAGCCACACCCTCATCATAATGGCCCTCTGTTGAACAACACCCTCATCATAACGGCCCTCTGTTGATCAACACACTTATCATACCGTCCCTCTGTTGAGCAAAACCTTCATCATACAGGCCCTCTGTTGAGCAACACCCTCATCATACCGTCCCTCTGTTGACCAACAACCTCATCATACCGGCCCTCTGTTGATCAACACACGCATCATACAGGCCCTCTGTTGAGCAGCACCTTCATCATACCGGCCCTCTGTTGAGCAACACCCTCATCAAAACGGCCCTCTGTTGAGCAACACCCTCATCATACGGGCCATCTGTTGAGCAACACCCTCATCATACCGGCCATCTGTTGAACAACACCTTCATCTTACCGGCCCTCTGTTGAGCAACACCCTCATCATACCGGCCTTCTGTAGAGCAACATCCTCATCATTCCGGCCCTCTGTTGAGCAACACCCTCATCGTACCGGCCCTCTGTAGAGCAACATCCTCATCATTCCGGCCCTCTGTTGAGTAAAACCCTCATCGTACCGGCCCTCTGTTGATCAACACCCTTATCATACCGGCCCTCTGTTGAGTAACACCCTCATCATACATGCCCTCTGTTGAGCAACAACCTCATCATACCGGCCCTCTGTTGATCAACAACCTCATCGTACCGGACCTCTGTTTAACAACAACCTCATCATACCGGACCTCTGTTGAATAACAACCTCATCGTACCGGCCCTCTGTTGAATAACAACCTCATCATACCGGACCTCTGTTGAGCAACAACCTCATCATACCGGCCCTCTGTTGAATAACAAACTCATCATACCGGCCCTGTGTTTAATAACAACCTCATCATACCGGCCCTCTGTTGAATAACAACCTCATCATACCGGCCCTCTGTTGAATAACAACCTCATCATACCGGAGCTCTGTTGAATAACAACCTTATCATACCGGCCCTCTGTTGAGCAACACCTTCATCATACAGGCCCTCTGTTGAATAACAACCTCATCATACCGGAGCGCTGTTGAATAACAACCTCATCGTACCGGCCCTCTGTTGAATAACAACCTCATCGTACCGGACCTCTGTTTAATAACAACCTCATCATACCGGACCTCTGTTGAGCAACACCCTCATCATACAGGCCCTCTGTTAAATAATAACCTCATCATACCGTCCCTCTGTTGAGCAACACCCTCAACATACCGGCCCTCTGTTAAATAATAACCTCATCATACCGTCCCTCTGTTGAGCAACACCCTCATCATACAGGCCCTCTGTTGAGCAACACCCTCATCATACAGGCCCTCTGTTAAATTATAACCTCATCCTACAGGCCCTCTGTTGAGCAACACCCTCATCATACCGTCCCTCTGTTGAGCAACACCCTCATCATACAGGCCCTCTGTTAAATAATAACCTCATCATACAGGCCCTCTGTTGAGCAACACCTTCATCATACAGGCCCTCTGTTGAGCAACACCCTCATCATACCGGCCCTCTGTTAAATAACAACCTCATCACACAGGCCCTCTGTTGAGCAACACCCTCATCATACAGGCCCTCTGTTAAATAACAACCTCATCATACAGGCCCTCTGTTGAGCAACACCCTCATCATACCGGACCTCTGTTGAGCAACACCTTCATCATACCGGACCTCTGTTGAGCAACAACCTCAACATACCGGACCTCTGTTTAATAACAACCTCATCATACCGGACCTCTGTTGAATAACAACCTCATCATACCGGCCCTCTGTTGAATAACAAACTCATCATACCGGCCCTGTGTTTAATAACAACCTCATCATACCGGCCCTCTGTTGAATAACAACCTCATCATACCGGCCCTCTGTTGAATAACAACCTCATCATACCGGAGCTCTGTTGAATAACAACCTTATCATACCGGCCCTCTGTTGAGCAACACCTTCATCATACAGGCCCTCTGTTGAATAACAACCTCATCATACCGGAGCGCTGTTGAATAACAACCTCATCGTACCGGCCCTCTGTTGAATAACAACCTCATCGTACCGGACCTCTGTTTAATAACAACCTCATCATACCGGACCTCTGTTGAGCAACACCCTCATCATACAGGCCCTCTGTTAAATAATAACCTCATCATACCGTCCCTCTGTTGAGCAACACCCTCAACATACCGGCCCTCTGTTAAATAATAACCTCATCATACCGTCCCTCTGTTGAGCAACACCCTCATCATACAGGCCCTCTGTTGAGCAACACCCTCATCATACAGGCCCTCTGTTAAATTATAACCTCATCCTACAGGCCCTCTGTTGAGCAACACCCTCATCATACCGTCCCTCTGTTGAGCAACACCCTCATCATACAGGCCCTCTGTTAAATAATAACCTCATCATACAGGCCCTCTGTTGAGCAACACCTTCATCATACAGGCCCTCTGTTGAGCAACACCCTCATCATACCGGCCCTCTGTTAAATAACAACCTCATCACACAGGCCCTCTGTTGAGCAACACCCTCATCATACAGGCCCTCTGTTAAATAACAACCTCATCATACAGGCCCTCTGTTGAGCAACACCCTCATCATACCGGACCTCTGTTGAGCAACACCTTCATCATACCGGACCTCTGTTGAGCAACAACCTCAACATACCGGACCTCTGTTTAATAACAACCTCATCATACCGGACCTCTGTTGAATAACAACCTCATCATACCGGCCCTCTGTTGAATAACAACCTCATCATACCGGAGCTCTGTTGAATAACAACCTCATCATACCGGACCTCTGTTGAATAACAACCTCATCATACCGGCCCTCTGTTGAATAACAACCTCATCATACCGGCCCTCTGTTGAATAACAACCTCATCATACCGGCCCTCTGTTGAATAACAACCTCATCATACCGGAGCTATGTTGAATAACAACCTCATCATACCGGACCTCTGTTGAGCAACATCCTCATCATACCGGCCCTCTGTTGAATAACAACCTCATCATACCGGACCTCTGTTGAATAATAAGTCCAATATTGTGTACAATTATTTACAACAGATGATAACTACGCGTAATTTCTTGTTCTGTTTCCCACAATTAAAAACAAATTTTGTCCGAATGTCAACATTTTTTGTCTAGTTGTTGATTGTTCGGAACATATTTATCCTAGTTTCGGACATATTTATTAATGGTGCTTTTCCTAATATTGCCTCACGTATTTACACACCTAATTGTTTCACACACACATTTTGTCACCTTTATGTGATTTTTTAAATGGCATATCAATTTATTAATGTATTTCTTAACTCAACAAACCGTTATAATCAATTAACTAATGGAACTTCGTAAATACAAGACTCGGTTGAATCAGTCATTCTTCAAATCACATCAATTTATGGATTTTATAGGCTTTATAATTGTAAAGAACCTGCTGATTTTCTCACCCACAATATTGTTAGCCTCTGTTCAAGGTAATGAAGCCTGCAACATTTTCACATTATATGAGATAAATGATCTTACCACAATTTACAGCAAGAAATGTTCACACCTGATAACAACAATCTGGAGAATGTTGCTTTAATGAAGCTGAAAGTATTACAATTTAGATCAATTAAGCTTTTATTTTCTGCAAAAACATTTTACTTAATCAGGAAACGACTAAATTATAAATTGAACGTTTGTTGCTACGATGCACATAAACGCATAATGCCATTGATTGGTCTCACGAAAACATCTGACTTACCATATACAATTCCGAGCATTATTTCAGTAATGAATCGCCTCAAGATACAAACTGACCGTTCACAATATGAAAATGTGGCTATTTACGTCAGCGATACTAACCAATCAACGTCAGCGATACTAACCAATCAATGTGAGCGATACTAACCAATCAATGTGAGCGATATTAACCAATCAACGTCAGCGATACTAACCAATCAACGTCAGCGATACTAACCAATCAACGTCAGCGATACTAACCGATCAACGTCAGCGATACTAACCAATCAACGTAAGGGATACTCACCAATCAACGTCAGCGATACTAACCAATCAACGTAAGGGATACTCACCAATCAACGTCTTCAATACTCAACAATAAAGGACAGCAACACGAACCAATCATCGCAAGCGACACATATCTCATACTTTCAGGCATGTTCACGTGATGAAGATCACGTGTCGATGTGTTATTTTGTATATTTGCTTATTAGGGACTACGTGACGGAAGGAAAGTCTGACTGATCGTATGGCGACACGATTGTTCCTAATTGCTTGGAATCGTGATTTTGTTGTCGTCGTCGATAATACTGTTACACTCGACGTGACATTTATACACTGATAGAACACTGATATGCAAATAGCAAAACAATGTTAGTACGGCTGTGTCGAAAAACACTTTGGATTCTATGGCACACAATGAAGACAATGATTCAAATATCAGAAAACAAAGAATCAGACTACAAGACTTTAACCATGGAGAATTACCATTCGCCGCTTAAATGGTTCTTAATTGCATACACTTTTAATGCAAACGAAATGTCCTAGTAGGAAATATAACAGAACATTATCACTTCTCGTCTGTTGTTTATGGAAATAGATACGAAAATAGGGAGAATAAGTTGCTACAGGGAACGCCACATACATAAGACATTGCCTCCCCACACACACCTCCGGGAAAACAACAATCCATCAAACATACGGCACTTGAGAAGGTTCAAGGGTACATAAATTATCGTTATTTTCTTAACTTAATCCATTTGCATGATGGAGAAACATTTATATTTTCTTAGAATTATAGATACAACGTTCAAATATTTGACTTCTGAAGTTACAACTTGCGTCTTTATATCAGTATAAACTTCGTAAAGCGCATTGAAGAGATAAGCATTGTATTAATTTTATCAAGTTTAATCATCCAATATTTGAAGCAATCTATATTCAGAGTCAACATGTGTGTTATGTGCTCAATGTAGCGGCAAACCTTATGGAAAAAAATGAATTTGTCATGATTAATATTCCTATATTCTTGGTAATCACCGGCTATTTTTAGTTATATACGTTAATATTTCCGGTTATTTCCGGCTATTTTCGGTAATCTCCGACAATTTTCGGTTTAAACACTTTCCTATTTAACATAATTAAACAATTATTGTTAAACAAGAATCATTTCGGCGATTTGCAAACATTTCTGCTGGCGAAATGTCTGAATTCGCAGATACGAGAACCTTTTTGACTCGCATAAATGTCCACTTACAGTAATTGAACAAATAACTTCAAAGGTTTAAACCAGTTTGTTTTTGTCCTTGTATAAGGTCACTTGATATTGCTACATATATGTTATATCTATGTCACCGCACAAAACAAGTATTCCAGATAAATATAATATAATGTTTTAATAGTTGTGTGTTTTTTCCAGTATCATTAGTCCAGTCAATCTCTATTATAGACTGTGTTTTTTATCTTGCATAATAAGTCTGAGGAAAATATAAAACAGGAAGTATAAATGACTGTCGTTCGCCAACCAGTCTACTGGTTTGTTTAAACTAGACTATTTATACGTACAACATGACGGTATCAGATTCAGACGTAATACACGTGACACACAACATCACGTGACACACAACATCACGTGACACACAACATCACGTGACATACAACATCACGTGACACACAACATCACGTGACATACAACATCACGTGACATACAGAACGTGATATATTGCAGGGATTGTGAATAAAAAAACATTTTCAAAGTTAAATTACGAGACAGAAGTCTGACCTACTCTGGTATCAACCGATCGGATTGGTTTATAAAATATTTATAAATTCCCATTAAAATCCTATTAATAGGACATGAGGACCGAATTTCAGTAATCAGTCCGTGGAATTGACGCACGTGACGTCAACGGCTATCTGAGACGCCATCACTTGATCCTACTGGTCAGAATAAGCACTGTTCTCACTCGCAGATATAATTGTAGATTTGGACTGAATGATTGAAGATAGAAATGAACACGTGCGAATAGTAGATAATGTTTCATTTGTAGAAAGCAAAAATAATGTAAAGTGGAAGTATAGTAATGTATTACATACGTAAATATACGACCGAATGGGACGGGCCGTGATCAGCAACCCTTTGTCGCAAACGGTCCCGCTTAACCATGTATTACCCTCTAAGTATGCAGGATCCGTGGACATAATGTCAACAATAACATGTCTAACCATGTATTAGCCTCTAAGTATGCATGATCCGTGAACATAATGTCAACAATAACTTGTCTAACCATGTATTAACCACTAAGTATGCAGGATCCGTGGACATAATGTCAACAATAACATGTCTAACCATGTATTAGCCTCTAAGTATGCAGGATCCGTGACCATAATGTCAACAATAACATGTCTAACCATGTATTAACCACTAAGTATACAGGATCCGTGGCAATAATGTCAACAATAACATGTCTAACCATGTATTAACCTCTAAGTATGCAGGATCCGTGGACATAATGTCAACAATAACATGTCTAACCATGTATTACCCTCTAAGTATGCAGGATCCGTGGACATAATGTCAACAATAACATGTCTAACCATGTATTAACCACTAAGTATGCAGGATCCGTGGACATAATGTCAACAATAACATGTCTAACCATGTATTAATCACTAAGTATGCAGGATCCGTGGACATAATGTCAACAATAACATGTCTAACCATGTATTAACCTCTAAGTATGCAGGATCCGTGGCCATAATGTCAACAATAACATGTCTAACCATGTATTAACCACTAAGTATGCAGGATCCGTGGCCATAATGTCAACAATAACATGTCTAACCATGTATTAACCTCTAAGTATGCAGGATCCGTGGCCATAATGTCAACAATAACATGTCTAACCATGTATTAACCTCTAAGTATGCAGGATCCGTGGACATAATGTCAACAATAACATGTCTAACCATGTTTTAACCACTTAGTATGCAGGATCCGTGACCATAATGTCAACAATAACATGTCTAACCATGTATTAACCACTAAGTATGCAGGATCCGTGACCATAATGTCAACAATAACATGTCTAACCATGTATTAACCTCTAAGTATACAGGATCCGTGGACATAATGTCAACAGTAACATGTCTAACCATGTATTAACCTCTAAGTATGCAGGATCCGTGACCATAATGTCAACAATAACATGTCTAACCATGTATTAACCACTAAGTATGCAGGATCCGTGACCATAATGTCAACAATAACATGTCTAACCATGTATTAACCTCTAAGTATACAGGATCCGTGGACATAATGTCAACAATAACATGTCTAACCATGTATTAACCTCTAAGTATGCAGGATCCGTGGACATAATGTCAACAATAACTTGTCTAACCATGTATTAACCTCTAAGTATGCAGGATCCGTGGACATAATGTCAACAGTAACATGTCTAACCATGTATTAACCTCTAAGTATGCAGGATCCGTGACCATAATGTCAACAATAACATGTCTAACCATGTATTAACCTCTAAGTATGCAGGATCCGTGACCATAATGTCAACAGTAACATGTCTAACCATGTATTAACCTCTAAGTATGCAGGATCCGTGGCAATAATGTCAACAATAACATGTCTAACCATGTATTACCCTCTAAGTATGCAGGATCCGTGGACATAATGTCAACAATAACATGTCTAACCATGTATTAACCTCTAAGTATACAGGATCCGTGGCCATAATGTCAACAATAACATGTCTAACCATGTATTAACCTCTAAGTATACAGGATCCGTGGACATAATGTCAACAATAACTTGTCTAACCATGTATTACCCTCTAAGTATGCAGGATCCATGACCATAATGTCAACAATAACATGTCTAACCATGTATTAACCTCTAAGTATACAGGATCCGTGGACATAATGTCAACAATAACATGTCTAACCATGTATTAACCTCTAAGTATACAGGATCCGTGGACATAATGTCAACAATAACATGTCTAACCATGTATTAACCTCTAAGTATACAGGATCCGTGACCATAATGTCAACAATAACTTGTCTAACCATGTATTAACCTCTAAGTATACAGGATCCGTGACCATAATGTCAACAATAACATGTCTAACCATGTATTACCCTCTAAGTATACAGGATCCGTGAACATAATGTCAACAATAACATGTCTAACCATGTATTACCCTCTAAGTATACAGGATCCGTGAACATAATGTCAACAATAACATGTCTAACCATGTATTACCCTCTAAGTATACAGGATCCGTGACCATAATGTCAACAATAACATGTCTAACCATGTATTACCCTCTAAGTATACAGGATCCGTGACCATAATGTCAACAATAACATGTCTAACCATGTATTACCCTCTAAGTATACAGGATCCGTGAACATAATGTCAACAATAACATGTCTAACCATGTATTAGCCTCTAAGTATGCAGGATCCGTGGCCATAATGTCAACAGTAACTTGTCTAACCATGTATTAACCTCTAAGTATGCAGGATCCGTGACCATAATGTCAACAATAACATGTCTAACCATGTATTACCCTCTAAGTATACAGGATCCGTGACCATAATGTCAACAATAACATGTCTAACCATGTATTAACCACTAAGTATACAGGATCCGTGGCCATAATGTCAACAATAACTTGTCTAACCATGTATTAACCTCTAAGTATGCAGGATCCGTGGACATAATGTCAACAATAACATGTCTAACCATGTATTAACCTCTAAGTATACAGGATCCGTGGCCATAATGTCAACAATAACATGTCTAACCATGTATTAACCTCTAAGTATACAGGATCCGTGACCATAATGTCAACAATAACATGTCTAACCATGTATTAACCTCTAAGTATACATGATCCGTGGCCATAATGTCAACAATAACTTGTCTAACCATGTATTAACCTCTAAGTATGCAGGATCCGTGACCATAATGTCAACAATAACATGTCTAACCATGTATTACCTTCTAAGTATGCAGGATCCGTGGACATAATGTCAACAATAACTTGTCTAACCATGTATTAACCTCTAAGTATACAGGATCCGTGGCCATAATGTCAACAATAACTTGTCTAACCATATATTAACCTCTAAGTATGCAGGATCCGTGACCATAATGGTCAACAATAACATGTCTAACCATGTATTACCCTCTAAGTATACAGGATCCGTGACCATAATGTCAACAGTAACATGTCTAACCATGTATTACCCTCTAAGTATACATGATCCGTGGCCATAATGTCAAACAATAGCATGTCTAACCATGTATTACCCTCTAAGTATACAGGATCCGTGGCCATAATGTCAACAGTAACATGTCTAACCATGTATTACCCTCTAAGTATACAGGATCCGTGGACATAATGTCAACAATAACTTGTCTAACTATGTATTACCCTCTAAGTATACAGGATCCGTGGGACATAATGTCAACAGTAACTTGTCTAACCATGTATTAACCCCTAAGTATACAGGATCCGTGACCATAATGTCAACAATAACTTGTCTAACCATGTATTAGCCTCTAAGTATACAGGATCCGTGGACATAATGTCAACAATAACATGTCTAACCATGTATTACCCTCTAAGTATACAGGATCCGTGGCCATAATGTCAACAGTAACATGTCTAACCATGTATTACCCTCTAAGTTATACAGGATCCGTGGGACATAATGTCCAACAGTAACATGTCTAACCATGTATTACCCTCTAAGTATACAGGATCCGTGACCATAATGTCAACAGTAACATGTCTAACCATGTATTACCCTCTAAGTATACAGGATCCGTGGCCATAATGTCAACAATAGCATGGTCTAAACCATGTATTACCCTCTAAGTATACAGGATCCGTGGCCATAATGTCAACAGTAACATGTCTAACCATGTATTACCCTCTAAGTATACAGGATCCGTGCCATAATGTCAACAGTAACATGTCTAACCATGTATTACCCTCTAAGTATACAGGATCCGTGGACATAATGTCAACAGTACATGTATAACCATGTATTACCCTCTAAGTATACAGGATCCGTGGACATAATGTCAACAGTAACTTGTCTAACCATGTATTACCCTCTAAGTATACAGGATCCGTGGCCATAATGTCAACAATAACTTGTCTAACATGTATTACCCTCTAAGTATACAGGATCCGTGACCATAATGTCAACAATAACATGTCTAACCATGTATTACCCTCTAAGTATACAGGATCCGTGGACATAATGTCAACAATAACATGTCTAACCATGTATTACCCTCTAAGTATACAGGATCCGTGACCATAATGTCAAAAAATAACATGTCTAAACCATGTATTAACCTCTAAGTATACAGGATCCGTGGACATATGTCAACATAACTTGTCTAAACCATGTATTAACCTCTAAGTATACAGGATCCGTGGCCATAATGTCAAGAATAACTTGTCTAACCATGTATTACCCTCTAAGTATACAGGATCCGTGGCCATAATGTCAAGAATAACATGTCTAACCATGTATTACCCTCTAAGTATGCAGGATCCGTGGCCATAATGTCAACAGTAACATGTCTAACCATGTATTACCCTCTAAGTATAACAGGATCCGTGGCCATAATGTCAACAATAACATGTCTAACCATGTATTACCCTCTAAGTATACATGATCCGTGACAATAATGTCAACAGTAACATGTCTAACCACCTCTAAGTATGCAGGATCCGTGGACATAATGTCAACAGTAACATGTCTAACCATGTATTACCCTCTAAGTATACAGGATCCGTGGCCATAATGTCAACAATCAAATGTCTAACCATGTATTACCCTCTAAGTATACAGGATCCGTGGACATAATGTCAACAATAACATGTCTAACCATGTATTAACCTCTAAGTATACAGGATCCGTGGACATAATGTCAACAATAACTTGTCTAACTATGTATTACCCTCTAAGTATACAGGATCCGTGGACATAATGTCAACAGTAACTTGTCTAACCATGTATTACCCTCTAAGTATACAGGATCCGTGGACATAATGTCAACAGTAACTTGTCTAACCATGTATTACCCTCTAAGTATACAGGATCCGTGGACATAATGTCAACAATAACATGTCTAACATGTATTACCCTCTAAGTATACAGGATCCGTGGCCATAATGTCAACAATAACATGTCTAACCATGTATTACCCTCTAAGTATACAGGATCCGTGGACATAATGTCAACAGTAACATGTCTAACCATGTATTACCCTCTAAGTATACAGGATCCGTGGACATAATGTCAACAATAACTTGTCTAACCATGTATTACCCTCTAAGTATGCAGGATCCGTGGACATAATGTCAACAATAACTTGTCTAACCATGTATTACCCTCTAAGTATACAGGATCCGTGACCATAATATCAACAATAACATGTCTAACCATGTATACCCTCTAAGTATACAGGATCCGTGACCATAATGTCAACAATCAAATGTCTAACCATGTATTAACCTCTAAGTATACAGGATCCGTGACCATAATGTCAACAATCAAATGTCTAACCATGTATTAACCTCTAAGTATACAGGATCCGTGACCATAATGTCAACAGTAACATGTCTAACCATGTATTAACCTCTAAGTATGCAGGATCCGTGGACATAATGTCAACAGTAACGTGTTTAACCATGTATTATCCTCTAAGTATACAGGATCCGTGACCATAATGTCAACAATAACTTGTCTAACCATGTATTAACCTCTAAGTATACAGGATCCGTGGACATAATGTCAACAATAACTTGTCTAACCATGTATTAACCTCTAAGTATACAGGATCCGTGGCCATAATGTCAACAGTAACATGTCTAACCATGTATTACCCTCTAAGTATACAGGATCCGTGGCCATAATGTCAACAATAACTTGTCTAACCATGTATTAACCCCTAAGTATACAGGATCCGTGACCATAATGTCAACAATAACTTGTCTAACCATGTATTACCCTCTAAGTATACAGGATCCGTGGACATAATGTCAACAGTAACATGTCTAACCATGTATTAACCTCTAAGTATGCAGGATCCGTGGCCATAATGTCAACAATAACATGTCTAACCATGTATTACCCTCTAAGTATGCAGGATCCGTGGCCATAATGTCAACAGTAACATGTCTAACCATGTATTAACCTCTAAGTATGCAGGATCCGTGGACATAATGTCAACAATAGCATGTCTAACCATGTATTACCCTCTAAGTATACAGGATCCGTGGATATAATGTCAACAATAACTTGTCTAACCATGTATTAACCTCTAAGTATACAGGATCCGTGGCCATAATGTCAACAATAACTTGTCTAACCATGTATTACCCTCTAAGTATACAGGATCCGTGATCATAATGTCAACAATAACTTGTCTAACCATGTATTAGCCTCTAAGTATACAGGATCCGTGGACATAATGTCAACAATAACATGTCTAACCATGTATTACCCTCTAAGTATACAGGATCCGTGGCCATAATGTCAACAGTAACATGTCTAACCATGTATTACCCTCTAAGTATACAGGATCCGTGGACATAATGTCAACAATAACTTGTCTAACCATGTATTAACCTCTAAGTATACAGGATCCGTGGACATAATGTCAACAATAACTTGTCTAACCATGTATTACCCTCTAAGTATACAGGATCCGTGACCATAATGTCAACAATAACATGTCTAACCATGTATTACCCTCTAAGTATACATGATCCGTGGCCATAATGTCAACAGTAACATGTCTAACCATGTATTACCCTCTAAGTATACAGGATCCGTGACCATAATGTCAACAATAACTTGTCTAACCATGTATTACCCTCTAAGTATGCAGGATCCGTGGCCATAATGTCAACATTAACTTGTCTAACCATGTATTACCCTCTAAGTATGCAGGATCCGTGGACATAATGTCAACAGTAACTTGTCTAACCATGTATTACCCTCTAAGTATGCAGGATCCGTGGACATAATGTCAACAATAACTTGTCTAACCATGTATTACCCTCTAAGTATGCAGGAGCCGTGGACATAATGTCAACAATCAAATGTCTAACCATGTATTACCCTCTAAGTATACAGGATCCGTGACCATAATGTCAACAATAACTTGTCTAACCATGTATTACCCTCTAAGTATACAGGATCCGTGACCATAATGTCAACAATAACATGTCTAACCATGTATTACCCTCTAAGTATACATGATCCGTGGCCATAATGTCAACAGTAACATGTCTAACCATGTATTACCCTCTAAGTATACAGGATCCGTGGCCATAATGTCAACAATAACATGTCTAACCATGTATTACCCTCTAAGTATACAGGATCCGTGGCCATAATGTCAACAATAACTTGTCTAACCATGTATTAACCTCTAAGTATACAGGATCCGTGGACATAATGTCAACAATCAAATGTCTAACCATGTATTACCCTCTAAGTATACATGATCCGTGACCATAATGTCAACAATAACATGTCTAACCATGTATTACCCTCTAAGTATACATGATCCGTGACCATAATGTCAACAATAACATGTCTAACCATGTATTACCCTCTAAGTATACAGGATCCGTGGCCATAATGTCAACAATAACTTGTCTAACCATGTATTAACCTCTAAGTATACAGGATCCGTGGCCATAATGTCAACAATAACTTGTCTAACCATGTATTACCCTCTAAGTATACAGGATCCGTGGCCATAATGTCAACAATCAAATGTCTAACCATGTATTACCCTCTAAGTATACATGATCCGTGACCATAATGTCAACAATAACATGTCTAACCATGTATTACCCTCTAAGTATACATGATCCGTGACCATAATGTCAACAATAACATGTCTAACCATGTATTACCCTCTAAGTATACAGGATCCGTGGCCATAATGTCAACAATAACTTGTCTAACCATGTATTAACCTCTAAGTATACAGGATCCGTGGCCATAATGTCAACAATAACTTGTCTAACCATGTATTACCCTCTAAGTATACAGGATCCGTGGCCATAATGTCAACAATAACATGTCTAACCATGTATTACCCTCTAAGTATACATGATCCGTGGACATAATGTCAACAGTAACATGTCTAACCATGTATTACCCTCTAAGTATACAGGATCCGTGGCCATAATGTCAACAATAACTTGTCTAACCATGTATTAACCTCTAAGTATACAGGATCCGTGGCCATAATGTCAACAATAACTTGTCTAACCATGTATTAACCTCTAAGTATACAGGATCCGTGGCCATAATGTCAACAATAACTTGTCTAACCATGTATTACCCTCTAAGTATACAGGATCCGTGGCCATAATGTCAACAATAACATGTCTAACCATGTATTACCCTCTAAGTATACAGGATCCGTGGACATAATGTCAACAGTAACATGTCTAACCATGTATTACCCTCTAAGTATACAGGATCCGTGGCCATAATGTCAACAGTAACATGTCTAACCATGTATTACCCTCTAAGTATACAGGATCCGTGGCCATAATGTCAACAATAACATGTCTAACCATGTATTAACCTCTAAGTATACAGGATCCGTGACCATAATGTCAACAGTAACATGTCTAACCATGTATTACCCTCTAAGTATACAGGATCCGTGGACATAATGTCAACAGTAACATGTCTAACCATGTATTACCCTCTAAGTATACAGGATCCGTGACCATAATGTCAACAGTAACATGTCTAACCATGTATTACCCTCTAAGTATACAGGATCCGTGACCATAATGTCAACAATAACATGTCTAACCATGTATTAACCTCTAAGTATACAGGATCCGTGACCATAATGTCAACAGTAACATGTCTAACCATGTATTACCCTCTAAGTATACAGGATCCGTGGACATAATGTCAACAGTAACATGTCTAACCATGTATTACCCTCTAAGTATACAGGATCCGTGACCATAATGTCAACAATAACATGTCTAACCATGTATTTTCCTCTAAGTATGCAGGATCCGTGGACATAATGTCAACAGTAACATGTCTAACCATGTATTACCCTCTAAGTATACAGGATCCGTGGACATAATGTCAACAATAACATGTCTAACCATGTATTACCCTCTAAGTATGCAGGATCCGTGGACATAATGTCAACAATAACATGTCTAACCATGTATTACCCTCTAAGTATGCAGGATCCGTGACCATAATGTCAACAATAACATGTCTAACCATGTATTACCCTCTAAGTATACATGATCCGTGGCCATAATGTCAACAGTAACATGTCTAACCATGTATTACCCTCTAAGTATACAGGATCCGTGGACATAATGTCAACAATAACTTGTCTAACCATGTATTACCCTCTAAGTATACAGGATCCGTGGACATAATGTCAACAGTAACATGTCTAACCATGTATTAACCTCTAAGTATACAGGATCCGTGGACATAATGTCAACAATGACATGTCTAACCATGTATTACCCTCTAAGTATACATGATCCGTGGCCATAATGTCAACAGTAACATGTCTAACCATGTATTACCCTCTAAGTATACATGATCCGTGGACATAATGTCAACAATCAAATGTCTAACCATGTATTACCCTCTAAGTATACAGGATCCGTGGACATAATGTCAACAATAACATGTCTAACCATGTATTAACCTCTAAGTATACATGATCCGTGGACATAATGTCAACAATAACATGTCTAACCATGTATTACCCTCTAAGTATGCAGGATCCGTGACCATAATGTCAACAATAACATGTCTAACCATGTATTACCCTCTAAGTATACATGATCCGTGGACATAATGTCAACAATAACATGTCTAACCATGTATTACCCTCTAAGTATGCAGGATCCGTGACCATAATGTCAACAATAACATGTCTAACCATGTATTACCCTCTAAGTATACATGATCCGTGACCATAATGTCAACAATAACATGTCTAACCATGTATTACCCTCTAAGTATACATGATCCGTGACCATAATGTCAACAATAACATGTCTAACCATGTATTACCCTCTAAGTATGCAGGATCCGTGGACATAATGTCAACAATAACTTGTCTAACCATGTATTACCCTCTAAGTATACAGGATCCGTGACCATAATGTCAACAGTAACATGTCTAACCATGTATTACCCTCTAAGTATACATGATCCGTGGACATAATGTCAACAATAACTTGTCTAACCATGTATTACCCTCTAAGTATACAGGATCCGTGACCATAATGTCAACAGTAACATGTCTAACCATGTATTACCCTCTAAGTATGCAGGATCCGTGGACATAATGTCAACAATAACTTGTCTAACCATGTATTACCCTCTAAGTATACAGGATCCGTGACCATAATGTCAACAATAACATGTCTAACCATGTATTACCCTCTAAGTATACAGGATCCGTGGCCATAATGTCAACAGTAACTTGTCTAACCATGTATTACCCTCTAAGTATACAGGATCCGTGGACATAATGTCAACAATAACTTGTCTAACCATGTATTACCCTCTAAGTATGCATGATCCGTGGCCATAATGTCAACAATAACTTGTCTAACCATGTATTACCCTCTAAGTATACAGGATCCGTGACCATAATGTCAACAATAACATGTCTAACCATGTATTACCCTCTAAGTATACATGATCCGTGGCCATAATGTCAACAGTAACATGTCTAACCATGTATTACCCTCTAAGTATACATGATCCGTGGCCATAATGTCAACAGTAACATGTCTAACCATGTATTACCCTCTAAGTATACAGGATCCGTGACCATAATGTCAACAATAACTTGTCTAACCATGTATTACCCTCTAAGTATACAGGATCCGTGGACATAATGTCAACAATAACATGTCTAACCATGTATTACCCTCTAAGTATACAGGATCCGTGACCATAATGTCAACAATAACATGTCTAACCATGTATTACCCTCTAAGTATACATGATCCGTGGCCATAATGTCAACAGTAACATGTCTAACCATGTATTACCCTCTAAGTATACAGGATCCGTGGACATAATGTCAACAGTAACATGTCTAACCATGTATTACCCTCTAAGTATACAGGATCCGTGGCCATAATGTCAACAATAACTTGTCTAACCATGTATTAACCTCTAAGTATACAGGATATGTGACCATAATGTCAACAATAACTTGTCTAACCATGTATTACCCTCTAAGTATACAGGATCCGTGGCCATAATGTCAACAATAACATGTCTAACAGAACACTAGATAACTGATTGGCCTACCAGGATGTGTCCCGTTGCCTCCTGAGATGTAGAGCTCTATGTACGTTCAACTATGATATGTCGGTAATTGTATGTGTTTCAATGTTAATTTGCATGCAAAAATACAATAAAATCTCACAAAAAGTTCTGTCAGATTATGAAATAACAAGATTCAAACCTTGTCTACATAACAGATGTTTCCATAGAAACGCATGTCTGTTAAAGTCAGACATAGAAATACATTTATAACAACATGATGATCAGATCGGGTCAGAAAACTTAAGTAAATCCATGTCTAGGATCGTAGAGCAAGTCTATCGGGAGGTATATTACTGTGATAGAAAGATACTCGTTGATACTGTATTATCAGAGTGAACTTTAATTGATTGTCAGACGACTGCAGAGTACTTTACGGAGGGAACACTGTTTTGTTTTGATTTATCACGACAAGGATTTTGTTATCAGGTAATATGTTAAAATGGTTGATGATAAAGCCCGAGTATCCGGTCATCTGTACGTTTACGTCACAGAAGATAGTTCAAGATATCAGCTCCATAGATGATATCAAATAAGTGCTGCATCAGCGATTGTGAGTACGTATACAGTACAAACCTCAATAATAAGACCATCCTTGGGACTCTTGAAAACCGATCTTCTTATTGAGTTGCTCTTAATATTTAGGTTTAATAAAAAGTAAAACAGTGAAAATGGTCTTGCAAATTTTGTTCTTAATTTTTAGGTGGTCTTAACGTGAGGTTTTACTGTATATCAATTTATTTAAGCTTGATTGTGATGTAAGTGCAAATCTATTCCCTTTTATTAATCTGTGTATATTAACTATTCATTATTTTATTAATTTATTTTTGTGATTATTTTTGAATTCAACGACACTTTAATAACTGAAAAATAATTGAAATTCCGTCATCTCAAGAACGTGTGGAAGTGTTCAGTAAGGCAAGTTCCGTCGATCAAACTTTGGCAATCTCTGTCAAATATGTAGAAGCCTTATTTTTCATTGATCTTTTAACTGAGCTTCTCCGTTAAGACGATGTGTTATCATTTTCGAAATTTCTTATTTCAAACGTATTCGCCATGTTGTACAATGTACACTATTTCTGCCTTTGAAAGTCGGGTCGGATAAACTGTGAACAGCTAATGTCCAACCTGTTTTTTGAAATGTTTCTAAAAAACTCGACACCATCCCTCATACATATTGTCCATTTGTTTGGATTTAAATCAACAACAACAACAACAACAACAACAACAGCAACAACAACCATCTAACAACAACAACAACACTGGTTTTGGCTTTTCTCGTTTTAGCATACATGTATTTATTTACATTAAGAGAGAAGCAAGTAATCTCTCATGTTGACTGTTACCTTTGTTACTAATGTCGCCGTCATACAGAACTCCCGGCGTACTGACTTCCCTCCAGGTATACGCCCCGGTGGTACCCCAAATCTTACGGACCGGGACCATCTGTAGGTCTCCTCTGACCCAGGCATGAAATTTGTGCAACTTGAAGCCACATGCTACACGGCACCTCTATGGATCCAACAATTCGTGTGGGCACGCACAGCATGACGTGCCATTAGCCATGGTGTCTCTGGATGTTGGCCCGTACGGGGCCCGTATATTAGCCGGGGACTTCATGCGATCTAGGCATAACTTCTCATGGGTTGTGCAGTTCGCCAAGGTGGAATACGAAATTACGATGTTTGGTTAGGAGACAGGCACTCTATCCCTCTACCCATTCTCGACAGCTCTCGGGCATTTCCGTACCACTTCGTTACTCGGATAACACCCTCTAGTGTATGTAAGGCGGAGCACTATGTAGCAAAACTCAACATTTTGTGCGGTCAAGAAATAGTTCTCGTAAAACGGATTTATAATTTCAATAACTTCGATAAATTCACGTAAAAAATGTATTATCGTTGTCATTTCTAGTTAAAACCTCACATATTTCAGTCTTCATATAGCTTAAATATTAGATTCATCAGCACTCCAGCGTTCACGCCGCCATCTTGTTTTCATGACGTTCGAATGTTTTTTCCGAAAGTAGTGCCTAACGTACATCCGAGGCACTTGACGTAGTTGGCCCAGGATTTCCGAATGTCCCTCTACCTATACTCCGCCATTTTTTCCCTGTTTGAATAGTTTACGTTATATCAGGTCCGATAACTGCCTGTATTAGTCGAAACCATATAACCTTTTCTTTCGTGTAACGCATTTAGCACTTCACCATCGCCACGAGATCATTACAATCGTTAACGTAATTCCTTGTAAAATGTTTCAACGAGGCAGTTGTAACTTGCACCGATCCAGGGGAGGGGGGGGGGGGGTGTACTGGGGGTCCGAACCAGCCTCTGAGCTTATGGCAAAAATGGTCGTCCATATGTAATCCTAGCTCAAGCTGGGGTCCCAAATTCAAGGACCTGACTGATTTATCCCATAATTAGCGTATTACATAACAAGAAAACGTATTGCATAGCAGAATTGTAGATACTTCAAAGGCTGACTCAGATGGAGAAGATGGATCCACTTTCCCCTCATGTAAACCACAGGATCCGCGCATGTCAGACATGTGATATGTTTATTTTGTCAAATATATGCGTCCGAGCGTACAAAGGCTTTAATCCTGACAGTCTGGCTAGTTTACGATTTACGTAACATTATTGTGTCTTGAAACGTATACTCAACAACAAAGAAATGCATCACTTAGTTTTCCATCATAAACTTTATTTCGAGAGCAGATAAAACATTCATATTAAATACAAGGAGAAATTTATTACACAGAGATTAAATAGGAATAATAAAATTTGTTTAAATATTATCATCGAAACAGTGTACAGTGTACAGCAAAATGGCGCGTTTATCTTTTTGCTGAATATACCATTAAAGCAGACACAATACATTATACGTTGATGTCGGCGATTGTCTCTGAATGAACACGCCTTGTATTAATCTATCACATGTCTATTCCGGTACAATGTCAATATCGCTTTTTAGCTATTTTGCTCGTCTTTAAGCCGCAGTCACACTGGACATGCGACCAGGTTACGACCTAGCTGCGATCGACAACATTTGGAATCCTGGGCAAATCGTAGATAGAGCGCACGACTGGTAGCAGAGGTCGTGGGTGATCGCCATAGCAAAATCAGTCGCAGCAAGGTCGATGGTCATGTTCAAAACATTTGATCTGCGATTCCAAATCGTAAGAGGTCGCAGACATGCCTTAAATGGTCGTACCACCAGTCGTGCATGATCGTGGGTCAGTCAAGTAGTCGCACGATTGATCGTGAACATTTCTGCGATGTGTACACATTGAGAGATATGTGACAACTGATGCTGACACACGATCGTGAACATTTCTGCGAAGTGTACACCTTGAGAGCTATGTAACAACAACTGATGCTGACACACGATCGTGAACATTTCTGCGAAGTATACACCTTGAGGGCTATGTAACAACAACTGATGCTGACATACGATCGTGAACATTTCTGCGAAGTGTACACCTTGAGGGCTATGTGACAACTGATGCTGACACACGATCGTGAACATTTCTGCGAAGTGTACACCTTGAGGGCTATGTAACAACAACTGATGCTGACACATGATCGTGAACATTTCTGCGAAGTGTACACCTTGAGAGCTATGTAACAACAACTGATGCTGGCACACGATCGTGAACATTTCTGCGAAGTGTACACCTTGAGAGCTATGTGACAACTGATGCTGACACACGATCGTGAACATTTCTGCGAAGTGTACACCTTGAGGGCTATGTAACAACAACTGATGCTGACACACGATCGTGAACATTTCTGCGAAGTGTACACCTTGAGGGCTATGTGACAACTGATGCTGACACACGATCGTGAGCTGATCGAGCGACCCATCTCACGACTGGCTGCGATCGGTCGTCTGAGCGATCGTAGATCGCCACGATTGATCGTACGATCGGTCGCTGATCGCCATCACTAGTCGCACGATTACCTACGATTGTTCGTACGATCGGTCGATGATCGCCATCACTAGTCGCACGATTACCTACGATTGATCGTACGATCGGTCGCTGATCGCCATCACTAGTCGCACGATTACCTACGATTGTTCGTACGATCGGTCGCTGATCGCCATCACTAGTCGCACGATTAATCTTGCGATTTATCTTCTCCAATCGTTGACGATCGCTCGACCACGCGAACCTCCGATCGTACGATTACCTACCACCAGTCTTAAGAGCAATTGCAGTATGCGATCACAAATGGAGATCGTACATCGGCCAAATTGCCACCAATCGCACGATCCAGAAAACGTTCGAACCGGTGTGACAGAGGCATACAAAATGGTCATTCATTTTATATCGTATTTCATTCCAGTGTTTTGTCAAATGCGCAGTAAGCTATATTTTGGTGTTCTGCGCATGCGATGTTTCCTCACCATCTGACATTATGTAAATTATACAGTATATATATTCTGAACCAAAAATAAAACTTTCGTAAAGTAGATCTAAAACATTCAAGGTTAATTGTGACATGTATATACATGTAAACCTGTACATGCAGTAGTATGTATTGACCTTGTCCTCTGCAAAATCGAACAGATAATCACCATCTGATGTAAAACAAGGTCAGCTTATTCGGCCAAATATGCATTTCCATGTGCACGCACGTGGTGTGTATACGCGGTCCATATGTAGAACAGATTTGCTCTTCAATGTATTGCGTAAAACGATTTCAGTCAGAACATATTCAAAAACATTCAAAACTAAATATTTCGTTTCTATATTCTACATCCGCGGATTCCAAAAAAATACGGAAAAGAGCTATTGTGATGCTGGAGACAAGAATTCCTAGTGAAGAGGTAGGTCATCTGTACATACAGTTAGGAGTCTCAGACGGCGATTCACGCATACCGGAAGTACTGATTACTTACCACAGAGCGGTAGATCACGTGTAACTACGCCAGATCAAGGCCGCTATATCATGAACCAGAAACTACGAACTCGCTTTCTTACTGCAACGGCTACACCTTCCGTCACCCCGGTACTCACAACGCCCACATTTCAGCACCCAACGTACGTAATCGTTTGGCGGAAAGCGGTTTGTAAGGACGTCGTCTCTATGTTGGATCTGTTTTGACGGCCGTCATAGCCGAGACGACTTCAATGGGCCGAGGGACACATCAATTGGACAAGGTAGCACGGGCGAACTGACTGTTGTATACTGCAGAAGGATCCTTTCGGGGGCGGAGCCGCGGATGGTCAGTTATGGTCTGGGCCGGTATTGGTTATGGATATCGGACCCCATTTGTGGTCATTTCATTGGTTTCCATACAACAGAAAACATGTTATTTCATTATTTAATTTTATTATTTTATTTATCACCTTCTTCGCCTTCATAACAACACCATAACAAGTACACACGTTATACAACAGAACCAATCATTTATCTCATATATGTATTTATATTAACATGGAAATATTTTTGTCTCAGTAATTCGTTAAAACAATATGTTTAACCATTGATGATTTCATATACAAATACATGTACACATCAATGTGTTTCTCATCAGTCACTTCTTATACTGTTATATTTTTCAAAATAAATGCGAAGAAATATAAAAAAAAATTGTTAAATACGTACAATCTATAGAAATAAAGTGTTGTCTGGTATGGCGGGCGCCATTTTGTAGCTAGCGAAGCGTTCAAGCGGTTGTTTTAGACAACTACCGTTTCTACATGGCTTACTTTTCTCGCTTACTTCCCCTACCTCTAAACGACGCACATCTAGGTCAATTCATACATTAAAATTTTGTCAAATTCGTTCTTATTCATTCGTACCATAGTCAATTCGTACCTTAGTCATTCGTACCTAAGTCAATTCGTATCCGCTTTTGTTCTACTTGTATCCCTTTTTGAGTACGAGTTGGCTACGGTACGAGTTGACCATAAACTGTTAGAAACGTGTATCGGTATGTAGATGTAACAACATTGAATATTGTGTACGATGTGGAACTGTGGAACTGTTCTCGGACATCACACGTTTGCTGTATCAAAACTTTCACTGTAAGAAGATTTCAACTTAAACGAAGACTTAAACAAATCACTTCCCCGTCGGAAAAAACCTTGTATGGCACACAAGGAGCACAGACTGTGTGGTAATCCCCTTCTAAATCCTTTACTCATAAAACAACAACAAACTGGATTAACAGCCGAATTGGACAATCCGAGTAAAATCACCAATGGATAAACGTATATGTTCACCGTTGTCATAGAAACAATCATTTCCGAATTGCCCATATTGTAATTTAGCCAGAAATCAACAATATAGTACGGTAACCATGACAACCCGAAAATTGTCACAACACAAATTAACATTTTTACAGAACGTCGTCTTTGTTTCAGTATAAGGTTAGCCTTGACTTGATATACTTTACACTGCTCGGTGAGTGCCGGGTTGCAAAACCATAAGGTATGTCCAATAATCACATACGCTATCATCATAATTATAAAAGGCCATGCAAACAGAATACAGAAAACAAAAATATTGAAAATATTCTTGTATATCTGACCTCCCCAATCTTCCTCACAAATTTTAGCTTCAAAAATAAAGGTTCCCACCGCGCCAATGTCGACACTGTCCACGGAATTCACGACAAGAAGTGGAGAGAACGATATAAACGCGATCACCCAGATACTGATCAACATTAAACGTACATTTTTGGTAGAAAAGATTATTTTCGCAGACAAAGGTTTATATATGGCGAAATAACGACTCACACTTATAGCTAACAGGGACAGAACACTCACAGCCACCACCGAGCCTTGTACAAACGGTGCCAGCTTACACAGCACCTCTCCATAGATCCATTTTTTATAAACACTACGTCCCAACGTGATGGGAATACATATGAGTATAACAAATATATCACCTACTGTCAAGTTCACGAGGAAATAGTTAGTAACCGTTCGCATACTTTTGAATTTCACGATGATGTAGATAACAAACATATTACCTAGAAGACCTGTGGTGAATATTACACCATATAGCACAATGAGGAATATGTTTAATGTACTCAAGTCCAGATAAATGTTAGAATCAAGATCCATATTTAACAGATAACTGTAGTCATAGTTGTCAATGGAAAAATTCCACGTGCGGTTCGTCTTCTGTCCGCTGATTGGTCGAGATGAATCATTTGTTCGAAATGACGCCATTTCTGTGAGTACGTCAGTCGACTCGTCACAGGACAACAATGAATGCAGTACGCATGCGTATGCTTCTTTTCCTTTAGGATATGACTTCCTGAAATTAATAAACAAACACATGTGAGCAACTTAACAGAAATACAGGACATCATTCCAATAGACCTTTTATACCAAACTTACGAACGTATCTTTGCTACAAAAAGACGGGAAGCCGGGATAGTTCAACTACTATAATAATGATCTAGATAACATTATTCAAATCAAAATGTGAACGAACATGGCCTTTTTTCATTATTATCTTACTCGCTCACCAAAGGGGGCAGATATACAAACTCACTATTTGATGGGACAGCCATACATACATGGGGACAGCTATTCATGCTCCCTTTTGCTCTGGACAGTAATACGTACCCTCAATTTTATGAAGACAGTCATACGTGCTCTCGTTTAGATGGGGACAGCCATACGTGCTCTCGTTTTGATGGGGACAGCCATACGTGCACTCGTTTTGATGGGGACAGCCATACGTGCTCTCATTTTGATGGGGACAGTCATACGTGCTCTCATTTTGATGGAGACAGTCATACGTGCTCTCATTTTGATGGAGACAGCCATACGTGCTCTCATTTTGATGGGGACAGCCATACGTGCTCTCATTTTGATGGAGACAGCCATACGTGCTCTCATTTTGATGGGGACAGTCATACGTGCTCTCATTTTGATGGAGACAGTCATACGTGCTCTCATTTTGATGGAGACAGCCATACGTGCTCTCATTTTGATGGAGACAGTCATACGTGCTCTCATTTTGATGGAGACAGCCATACGTGCTCTCATTTTGATGGAGACAGCCATACGTGCTCTCATTTTGATGGGGACAGCCATACGTGCACTCATTTTGATGGAGACAGTCATACGTGCTCTCATTTTGATGAAGACAGCCATACGTGCTCTCATGTTGATGGGAACAGTCATACGTGCTCTCATTTTGATGAAGACAGCCATACGTGCACTCGTTTTGATGGAGACAGCCATACGTGCACTCGTTTTGATAGGGACAGCCATACGTGCTCTCGTTTTGATGGGGACAGCCATACGTGCACTCGTTTTGATGGGGACAGCCATACGTGCTCTCATTTTGATGGGGACAGCCATACGTGCACTCGTTTTGATGAGGACAGCCATACGTGCTCTCGTTTTGATGAGGACAGCCATACGTGCTCTCGTTTTGATCGGGACAGCCATAAGTGCTCTCGTTTTGATGGGGACAGCCATAAGTGCTCTCATTTTGATGGGGACAGTCATACGTGCTCTCATTTTGATGGAGACAGCCTTACGTGCACTGATTTTGGTGGGGACAGGCATACGTGCACTCATTTTGATGGGGCCAGCCATACGTGCACTCATTTTGATGAAGACAGTAATACGTGCCCTCATTTTGATGGGGACAGCCATACGTGCACTCGTTTTGATGGGGACAGCCATACGTGCACTCATTTTGATGGAGACAGCCATACGTGCACTCATTGTGATGGGGACAGCTTTACATACTCTCTATTTGATGGGGACAGCTTTACATACTCTCTGTTTGATGGGGACAGCTATACATACTCTCTGTTTGATGGGGACAGTTTACATACTCTCTGTTTGATAGGGACAGCTATACATACTCTCTGTTTGATGGGGACAGTTTACATACTCTCTGTTTGATGGGGACAACTATACATACTCTCTGTTTGATGGGGACAGCTATACATACTCTCTGTTTGATGGGGACAGCCATACATACTCTCTGTTTGATGGGGACAGCTTTATATACTCTCTGTTTGATGGGGACAGCTTTATATACTCTCTGTTTGATGGGGACAGTCATACATACTCTCTGTTTGATGGGGACAGTCATACATACTCTCTGTTTGATGGGGACAGCTATACATACTCTCTGTTTGATGGGGACAGCTTTATATACTCTCTGTTTGATGGGGACAGCTTTATATACTCTCTGTTTGATGGGGACAGCTTTATATACTCTCTGTTTGATGGGGACAGCTTTATATACTCTCTGTTTGATGGGGACAGCTTTATATACTCTCTGTTTGATGGGGACAGCTTTATATAGTCTCTGTTTGATGGGGACAGCTATACATACTCTCTGTTTGATGGGGACAGTTTACATACTCTCTGTTTGATGGGGACAGCTTTACATACTCTCTGTTTGATGAGAACAGTTTACATACTCTCTGTTTGATGGGGACAGCTTTACATACTCTCTGTTTGATGGGGACAGTTTACATACTCTCTGTTTGATGGGGACAGCTATACATACTCTCTGTTTGATGGGGACAGCTTTAGGTACTCTCTGTTTGATAGGGACAGCTTTATATACTCTCTGTTTGATGGGGACAGTTTACATACTCTCTGTTTGATGGGGACAGCTATACATACTCTCTGTTTGATGGGGACAGCTTTAGGTACTCTCTGTTTGATGGGGACAGCTTTTAATACTCTCTGTTTGACGGGGACAGCTATACATACTCTCTGTTTGATGGGGACAGCCATATATACTCTCTGTTTGATGGGGACAGCTATACATACTCTCTGTTTGATGGGGACAGCTTTAGATACTGTCTGTTTGATGGGGACAGCCATACATACTCTCTGTTTGATGGGGACAGCTTTACATACTCTCTGTTTGATGGGGACAACTTTACATACTCTCTGTTTGAAGGAACAGCGATACACATTCTCTCTAAGGACATCCCGTTTAAACCTAGCATAAAAGCGAAAGGCAAAATAATAACGATATTTTCTCAGTTAACATGACACTACGAACAGTTGGAGGTCACCCCAATTGATTACAATTGTTGTGACCACGTGAATTATCAATTCTAGATGATAATTAATTGGTTGGTAGGATTTTGTCAAACAATATACTCATAGATTTAATTATTACAGTAATTTAATCTATGGACTGTCAGAATAATTGAGTTCTCCAACAATAACGTGAGTTATTCATGTTTTATTTGACCAGTGAGCATTATGAAAAAGAAAAAAAAATGAAGGTTTATTTTTGCCGATAAAATTTGTTCTCATGCATGAAGGGGTGCACATCGTTAACCCTGTCCATCCGTCTATCTGTTCGGTCATTCGTCCGTGCAAAAATCGGTTTCCGATCTTTATTTCTCGACAGGATGGATGGATTCAATTCAAATTTGGCACATACGCATAGGAGATTAAAATACAGGTAAAGTTCGATTTCGGTTGCGATCCACTAATTGTTGGAGGAGTTATGGCCCTTTTTCGACTTAACAAAATGGTTGCCGAGTAATAACTCTTGACAGGTTGAAATGGATGCATTTAATTCATAATTGGAAGAATAATTAAAGCAACAAATCTAGTTTGATTTCGGTTCCAATCCACCAATGTTTGGAGGAGTTATTGCCCTTTTTCCCACTTTCCGTAGCTATCACCTTGGCAACCGTTTACGGAAAAACTACGTCATTTGGTATAGATATTTATTGACGAACGACTGGATGCAGTAAGAATAGGTCAGATAAAAAAAAAACGAAAAAAAATGTTTTCTTGAATTATCGGAGGAAGTGTAGTATTACAAAAATCTTATTACAACGAGTAATGATCTGACGCTCAGTGTAGAATGTAAGTATAATTTCATTACAAATAAACACGTTTCCTGAAAACTCCCCATCGTTTGTTTTCAAACAATCTGCAGTAAATGCCGTAAATACCGGACTTTTCCATAGACGGTGTCCACGGTGCCTATTGCCTCATCTAGTAACAATGTCCACGGTGCCTATTGCCTCATCTAGTAACAATGTCCACGGTGCCTATTGCCTCATCTAGTAACAATGTCCACGGTGCCTATTGCCTCATCTAGTAACAATGTCCACGGTGCCTATTGCCTCATCTAGTAACAATGTATGATATCATAAAAATAACACATTCGTTTTCACAGGGTTCTGAGTTTGAAAACTAGCAACATTATCGTTTTTTCGTTTCTCAGAAAATATCAAATAAACTATTTTTTGAAACTTTTTTAAATTATGTTGTTTTTTTTTTAAATTACAGAGATTGTGTAACGTCTCTGTCGCTATGACAACTGTTGTATATTTGGTGCGCTTTTATGGTTCAGAACAAGAAATATAGTAACAAATCTATCAAAAATTACACCAATGTCACATGAAAACCTTACAAAATTTTCTTCCAAATTGCAATATAAAAATAGAAACAAGCGGAAAGTGTCTGATATTCATTTCGTAAATGCATGCGGATTTTTTCTTCAACTAGATAAATAATTATACTTTTACATTTTATTCAAAAACTCACACCTTTTTTCTACGATTCAACCATAAATTTTGAACACAAATGTATCTTCAATTTTATATTCATTTTTTTCTACAAAAGAGGAATATTTTTATTTGTTTAGAATTGTCAGCACATTCTTCAATGTCTGTCTGGCGAGTATCTTTAGTGTTGTATTCCGTGATCATACACAATTGAACTGACATGAATGCGAGAAGCCATAGAGAATACAAGCATACATTGTTATTTCTTATTAGTCTCCATAGCGACATTTAAGCTGAGTATCCATCTATAGTAAAACCTCAATAATTAGACCACCCTTGGGACCCTTGAAAACTGGTTTACTTTAATATTGAGGTTTCACTGTGTATAAAAATCTTCGGAAACAGTCTGGCTTGGACAAGCATGAGAGTATATTGGGTTCTGTACGATTGAGATATGCGTATGAATGAAATAAAAGTAATGTAATTAATGTATGTATCACTTTAATTACTTTGAAAAATATTGAAATATAACAAGCGGCCCATTAAAAAAATCATTTGAGTGCATTCTCCATATAATATATATTATATAATTCAGGGTTTTCCCCTAGGATTGTTCTACTCGTGTTTGACCAATTGTGGGTCCTTAGTAAATTTGTAGGGTTTCAGATATTTAGTTTATACTTGACAAAGGTTGATATTTTGCCTAGAAATACATTTTACATATAATGACACCAATATTGAAAGTGTTAATACATTTTCATACTTAGGTATAGCATTTACTGTTGGTGGATCTTTTAATCTAACAGAAATAACGTTAGCGGGGCAATCAAGAAAAGCTATTTTTAAAATCAATAAATACTTATATAACTTTACAAATATTGGAATAAAACACAGGTTAGAATTGTTCGATCAATTAGTTCTGCCGATTCTTAACTATGGGTGTGAAGTTACCATACTGCTAGGTAATATTGGAAGAGTACATACCCAAACATATTTTAGGGGTTAAAAGAGGAACACAAGACGATTTTGTACACAGCGAATTGGGTAGACATTCTTTAATTATAGGTCGATATTTAAAGATAATTGAATATTGGCTAAAATTATAGAATCAACTGAAAACAAGTACGTAAAAATTGTTTATAAAATTTTAAAACATGACATTGAACTCATGCCTAATATTAAGAATTGGGCAAGTCTGCTTCGCGATTTATTATCGTCATTAGGTTTTTATGACGTGTGTTTTTTCAAGGTGTTGGTGACAAGGACATATTTATTAGTTTAGTTAGACAAAGACTCGACGATAATGTTATGCAAACTTTAAATGGAAACATAAGAAACTCATCAAGAGCATTGTGTGGTGATTTCAAATTAAAAACACAAACACGTAAACAAGTAAATTACGAATGTCTGCTCATCGTGTAGAGACAGGTAGACGGAATAAACTAATGAGAATCCCATTTTACGAAAGAAAATGCGTGTATTGTAATAAGTTAGACGATGAGTACCTTTTTGTTATAGAATGTTCAATGTTAGATGATTTAAGAAAGAAATATATTAGCCAATATATTTGGAAGAAACCATGCATGCACAAATTTATTTATAAGAAAATGAGGTTACTTTACCTACAATTGTATGTTTAACATATAAAAGATTTACTAGAAGGCAATTGATTTGAAAACACAAGTATAAGTATTATTACATGTAGATTAGCAAACCGCGAGTAATTACCGTTCTATATTTTGTTTCGATCGAACGGTAATGGCATGTGGTACTTTTAAAAATCATACTTTCGACCAACAGTTTCCTGTTTTTCGTTTTCGACAGGAAACAAGCTTGGGTTATTTTGTTTTGTTTTATGTATATATTATTGAAACTTTTGTAAACAGATGATGCTTCTAAAATAATTGTAATTTTGGTCAACACACATGTTTAATTGTATGTAAATGTATCTTCTCCGCAACGTTATATTTTTTAATTATCCTGTATATACATGTAATTGTAAATATGTTGTCCTCTTGGGCCGCGAGGCTTATTGGATTTTGAAAATCAAACTATCACATGTATATTAGCGGTCCCAGGGATGCACAGTAAGTGGAAAATGGGAGTCCCTAGAAGTCTAGGACTCAAACTTCTGCGTCTGGGAAATCCCTGATATAATATGTTTTACTTTGTAAACATAAATATTGACATATGGCCAGAAAATGGAATTAGTTTTATTTGTCAAAAAGTTATTTCTAATAATGCATGCAGTCTGTATTGACAAAACTACTTGATTTATGAAACCATAATAGCTCTATTAGTTGTTTAATAATGTCATATGCGAGTCATATAAAATGTATACGTAGTAATGTATATCAAACGATAGTTTTACTATTCAGCGCCGGTTTGTGATGTTTAAATAGATTCGAATAACAAATTAAATAATTGATTAACTTGAAGAAACGGTTACCTGGTGAGATATTTGTTCCCTGTCAAACTATATCCATGATACCAGAAATACAGTATATATCAACATGATAATTCCTGACCATAAATGCCTCGTTTCTTGTAGCCTTCTCTTCACCAATACTTGGGAACTTAATATTATTTGTCAATCGACAATGATCACCAAGTCGCGCATGCGTAGACGATATCACATAATGAGACAAATCAATTTGTAACCAGAAAGGTTAGAACTACAGTTCTGGCAGATAGCATAAATATCTATGATCTACGTTGAGAATTTATGTTGTATTGTGTTTATCGAACAGGTTAATCAAAATATTGTTATTCGAACGATTTTACCACATAATTCATTAGAGAAAAATGCAATATTTCATTTCTCACGTAGGTGGAAACTTTCATAAACCAACAACATTAAGACGCCTCTTCTTTCTGTGGCTATGTAAGATGGCTAAAGAAGCGTGTGATGCGGTCGAAGAATGGTAGTTCCTAAAGATAGTTCATTCTTAATAATAGCTGAATGATATTTACAATCACATTTAATGGTTTCTAAGCCTCGAACAGACGCGCTGCTATTGTGGCATGCGTGATGTCCTCCTAACTATATTAGTGCGGCAAATGTTCCACATGCAGAGTTTAAACTGCGTCGTCGTGTACACAAAGATTAGTGCGGCAAATGTTACACATGCAGAGTTTAAACTGCGTCGCTGTGTACACAAAGATTAGTGCGGCAAATGTTACACATGCAGAGTTTAAACTGCGTCGCTGTGTACACAAAGATTAGTGCGGCAAATGTTACACATGCAGAGTTTAAACTGCGTCGTCGTGTACACAAAGATTAGTGCGGCAAATGTTACACATGCAGAGTTTAAACTGCGTCGCTGTGTACACAAAGATTAGTGCGGCAAATGTTACACATGCAGAGTTTAAACTGCGTCGCTGTGTACACAAAGATTAGTGCGGCAAATGTTCCACATGCAGAGTTTAAACTGCGTCGTCGTGTACACAAAGAGTTACTGGAAAAACTATTAACAACTTTCACTTTTTTTTCTAAATAAAGCATATGGAACGGTCTAACTGACATCAGATAGGGATGTCAACGAATATTCGAATATTTTTTTGTGTTTGCGTTTATTTATCGTCGCCACCGGTTTCCCACATGGGCGACGCCTCCAGAATAATGTTAGTCATATTAGATTTTTGGAGGATAGTGCATGATACAGGAGATGCCCCTGTTCCAGAAGCACCCCTGGTTCTTTTACGTGCATTCGAATATATGATAAAATATACATTTTCGCATTGAATGAGATTTTACGCTTGAAAGTAACATCTACTGGCAAGATAGATATAACACTCAGGTGATGACACTTAAGCCCTGAAAATATAAGCAATCGAGGCTTGGGGATTTTTTACAACTTGAGTGATCAGTTTAAACCACAAAATTAAAAAGCATAAAGTTAAATTTCAAATGTATTATTATAAAATTAGAAGGTCGAATGTTCAAATATTCGTTCGGAATGTTGATCGAATATTCGAATACCAAAATTGCCATTCGTTGACATTCCTAAAAAGTATATGTTCTATGTCGAAGGGAAACCATCGTTTCGTAATTTCATCTCGGCCATTCATTTATTTTAATCATTCACATTATTAGTGAGTATCGATGTTACCTTACAAGAATGCAGGACTCGAACATATAAAACCATACAATATTTCAAATAATTAAACTTGATGCATTTAAAATAAAGATTTTTTATTACCGCTGCGTAGAAGGTCTTATTTAATGTCAAATTTTCGTTTCATAAAAATCTGGTATGATTCAAAATTCCGACTTATGACATGTTCCCCCTATGTCTGGTATGACATGTTCCCCCTATGTCTGGTATGACATGTTCCCCCTATGTCTGGTATGACATGTTCCCCCTATGTCTGGTATGACATGTTCCCCCTATGTCTGTGTCTTTACTAACAATCGGTGAAAGAACAACTAACAAGAAATATCTTGAAAAAAGATGGTCGGCGCAATTTGAAGGTTAAGATTTGTTGTGCAACCTAAAAATTGCCGAGATGTTACGATTGCTGGTCACTTCAGATCCTACATTGATGTCGATAAATTCACCGAAATTCAGTGAATTTCGGTAAGGTAAATGTACCATTTATCGGAAGGTTAGACAAATCCGCGTCAAAGTTACAAACGTTGTTCGGTTGAAGAGAAGTTGGTTTAGTGGTTAACGTAAGATTTGATTTGTTTACACAACACTGATATGCAAATAGCAAAGCTATGTTAGTACGGCTGCGCCGAAAAACTCATATCAAGTTTGGCCCAGACCCTTCACCTTGAGCCAATCACAGGGATAGAATGGGAGAGCAACGAACGACAACTTTGCTCGGACAACGGAAAAGTATTGGTGATTTTTATATTCCCCAGACAGACAGTAACGTATAGTAGAATCGGCTTGAACACTACATGACAGTGTTTACTTCGGAAGTACACGACTTTGAATTTACTTATGTGTGCATATTTTTAGCTCTACTGACCAAAGGCCAGATGAGTTTATGGTGCGGTGTCCGTCGTCCGTGCGTCCGCAAACATTTGCTTGTGATTACCGTTAAGTTATTGATTGTACCTCATTCAAACGTATACACCTTATAAACCTTTCTAAAAGCAGCCAGATCCTCCCGTGAATGATTGGAGTATGGCCCTTTAACTATTGAGTTTGAGAGCACAATGTCACCTTCATTTATTATCCGATGTAACTTATACAGTAGTTAGAGTTCCTTGAGAGCTTGTTTCCTTTCGAAAACTTAAAACAAATGACAAAATTGCTATAAACACGAGCTTGTGAATAT
The DNA here is from genome assembly GCA_032209605.1 of Mactromeris polynyma. Lineage (NCBI taxonomy): Eukaryota > Metazoa > Mollusca > Bivalvia > Venerida > Mactridae > Mactromeris > Mactromeris polynyma. The sequence goes on along the minus strand of JASFXZ010000004.1, from coordinate 2,803,191 downwards.
TCACCAAACTTGAGCAGTAGTTTGATATCCATAAGACCATGGTTCCATTTGGAAAAAAAAACCCAGACAGATCTGTGCATAAATGACTGCATTATGACCCTCGAAATTGGCAAGATTTCTATTATCTATAGAGCATCCTTAAATGCCTTCTACGAACTTAACGGTCATGCATACCCTCAAAGGCCTCTTGTTTAAATAACACAAACAATTAGGGGTCTGTTAGTGGTACTTTTTTCATGGTAGGAATGTTGTGACGTATAGAAGCAATGTTTTGTGTTCAGACATTTTGATCGCAAGAGGAATAAAGCGGGAAAGTAATCATGCCTTCCTTCTGTTGTTTTAATAACTATCATTCAGACATAGTCCAGATAGCAAACATTTTTTTTCAAATTGAATGTAGACTTTCCAAAAGTTATTTCGAAATCATCTCATTAAAATCTGTCCTGAATTGAATATTTCTGTCGAATTACACTACACTGTATATTATTACCCTTCAACATTTAAAATAATTCAAAACAGTTTTAAATACTCGTAATGAATAAAATGGGAGTTTGTTATTCCACCTGTAGGCTTATGTTTATGATCATTTGAAAAATAAAAAAAGTTATTGCCAAAAATGTCAACAGCTCCCTCTATATGATATAGTGTCGACTGAAGCCATTTTAGTCGCTTTCGCATTTATCGAAAAGGCGATGTTGTTGTACATGCAACATTTAAACGTTTATATTTTCATTCACAGACAACAAAGAATACATATATAACAACATGTGTGCTGTGTACCTAATGTATCTGTCTGTAGCGTGTTTGTTAGCTGGGTGTCTGATATTTTAAGAAGTTTGCAATTTTCACACACAATGGTTCATGTTCCCTAAAACAGGTAGACAATCTCAGCTTAGTATTATTTAAGAACTGGTCCAGGGGCAAAATTACAGAAATATCTTAAGAAAAATATTATCCTTATCATTAAAATTCACTCTCCTAAACTGGTTTATTTATATGCTCAAATCAAGAATGAAAAAAGAATGATACCTAACAGTTTTAATGTGGTTTCAGAATTACATCCATTTGAAGTTTAGAATTTAAGTGAAAATATTCAAGATTCATTTAAGATGCTTCTGTAATACGGACCCAGGTCAAAATTAAGTCAGAAATATACTCAACTTATTTTCCTTGTACAAGCTTCGAAAACTTCAGCGACAGTTATACTCTTATTTAGTATCTTTTCAATATTTCATTTATTGAAATTAATTTCGTATCCAATTGTTGGATTTTGTTCATGTTGATACCACGTGACCAGTTGTAAGTCATGGATGATAGCTGCGATCAGATTGGTTGCTCTTTGATAGTATGGTAACAATGTCGAGCCAATGAGATTCCGTACATATAACATATAATTGTGTAGTATTCAAAGGGAGATAAAGGGAGACAACTGCATGTTGGGTGTTTTCTTGATGTGAGAGTTCAGTCTACAAACGCCAACATATATTACTAAACTTGTTGCTAAGTAGACTCTATACAACTTATCGAAGACAACTTGATTCCTGCAAAATCATTATATCTAAAACCAGGTAAATGACATGGCGTATAACTCGAAAACGAGAAATATCTTGAAACAAGAGAGCCATGATGGAACTATATCGCTCACCCGAGTACACTGTCATGTTTTTTATGGAACTTAGTAAGTTATGCAATATTTTAAGAGGACCACTAGACAATGCTCCACACCAAATATCAGAGCTTCAGACTTAATGGTTTGGGGCAAGAAGATTTTCAAAGTTTACACTTTTAAGATCTATTTTTAGCTCCTGTAACCTACTTATGCAACAGACCGGAACCATTTATATAACTTGGAACGAGGACTACCTAAGGATCATTCCTGTGAAGTTTGGTCAAAATCCATTGAGTGGTTTAGGAAAAGATGTTGTTTATATATTTTTTTTTTGACGGAACTTAATAATGTATTTAAACTTGTAAGAGGACCACTAGAAAATGCTACAACCAAATATCAAAGCTCTAGACCTTAGGGTTTTGAACAAGAAGATTTTCAAAGTTAACACTTTTAAAATCTATTTTCAGCTCATGTGACCTACTTATGCAGTAGACCGGAACGAATTATCCAACTTTGAAAGAGGTCCACCCAAGGATCGTTCCTGTGAAGCTTGGCTAAAATCCATTCAGTAGGAGCTGTTGTTAGAAAATGTTGACGCACGATTCACGACGCACGACGACTGACGACGGACATCCAAGGATCCTAAAAGCTAACCACGAGCACTTCGTGCTCAGGTGAGCTAAAAAGATAGTCGGCGCAATTTGAAGGTTAAGATTTGTTGTGCAACATTAAAATTGCCGAGATGTTACGATTGCTGGTTTCTCCAGATCCACACTGTAAATTCACCGTAATTCAGTAAATTTCGGTAAGATAACGTACCCTTTATCGAAAGGTGAACCAATCCGCGTCCAGGTTACAAACGTTGTACGGTTGAAGACAAAATGGCCTTGGTGGTTAACGTAAGATTTGATTGGTTTACACAACACTGATATTCAAATAGCAAAGCCATGTTAGTACGGGACGCCGGACAATTATCTGATCCTCTTGACGTCTGTCAGCACAGTTTTATGGTTAACTAGAACCCTACTTGTAATAAGTCAGGTTAATTTTGAGAAGCTCTTACATTGTACTTTGTGTTCGCTTTGAGATATACCCTGGACTGCTATTCATCTAAGCTTTTCCCTCTACTTCTTCCTTACCAGCAGCAATATACCTCCAATCGCGATGTAAACAAAAAAACATGATTGAATTCAGACTTAACTTCAATGGATCTAATTGCAGATCTTTCAACTCATACTTAACCAGTAATACTTAAGCCATGGCTCAACTCTGTGTTCTAACGGAATTTTACTTATACTTGGCGAGTATATTTGCAAAAAAATTAGTACAATGTGAACCAGTTAATCAGTCATTTAATCTTTTCTCCCAATGTTTTGGTGCTGTTAGTCTGACCGCGAACATGTATATGAACTTCCGGGACCGATCCATTTAGGTCAGAAAATATTCTCGTGCGTAACCTATTATAACTGCTGTTTGGTTTACTTTTCTCAAAACACAACCGCGGCTTTTTCCCCGTCAAGCCAACGGACACACATGAACATGTCGATACGATTTTGAAATGTAATGGTCCAGGTAATATATTCATGCGTTCGCAGTTAATAAAACCGCACTATATAAGGTAAGATATTTGTACATGATTGTTACAAATATACATCTATAAAATATTAAGAATGTAATCCATGCACAAAACCACTCAATCTGAGTTATAAGAAATAAACAAAACACATAGCTTCATAAAATTAGTATTACGATCATATTAAAACAAACAACACTTATTATGGAAAATACATAAGAAGACTTCCTTATAAGAATGCAATATTCACATGTAAAACATAGACTGTACTGTAAGGTACCTCGCTACGCACATGAACATACTTTTGAGGTTCCCTATTAGGCAAGGATGCTGGTAGATTACTATTTCGATGATAACTTGCTTGGGTGTATATCCACACCTGTGAATCCCCACTCAAGCGAGTAAGATCAGGTACTTCTGTCACTATGGTACTCATCATTGTGGCAGAACAACAACAACAACATGGATCGGCTGCATCATATTTAATCTCGGCGGTTTTGCCGTCATTTGATCATATTTACCGGTTAAATGTGCACTGAAATGGCCAAAATTGAGTTCCCAACGTCACGTCATTTTTTAATATGATAATTCCAGCCATACAGTATTCTTGCATTGACGTTTTTTTTAACAAAGCAAGTTTTAGACTTACCAGTTGTAACTAATATCTTGGAACATAAAGTATGAGCTTTCTAACTATGTTTAATCTAACAAGAATAATGTCACATAGCGACTGTGAGTAGTGTTAAGAAGTAGACTCTCGGTTTTCCAGCACCACTCCTTGAAAATCGGCCTTCGACTGTATTTCGGTTAGTATTTTTTATATCAATAGTTTGAGGTCACACCATATATTTTTTAATTGATTAAGGTGGGGATTTACGGATGACGAGCATTAACTTTTAATATTATCAGGCTTCCAATTATTTGCTAGTTTTGAGCCCTGGCATAGGACATTGTCTTCCTGAAGATCCAATTGCGATTTGCAAAATATCTAGCTCATGCAGGCCACATATTTTGATCACGAGTTTGAATACATTTATCACTGTCCTTATCAATTCATAGAAATAAGGATACATACTCCGTTAAAACACATTCACCACCAAACATAGCAGCAGCCTTAAATTAACGTTCAAAATCGCGCCCTGTGACGTCGTTTTTTGTTTCCATCCAGTTCGGAACCTGATTTCTAACATATCATTGGATTTCTGTTCGCTTACAAGAATGGAAATTGTTTGCCGGTTTATCCCCGTTATTTAGCTATTTTTGTTTCGTGTGATTACCCCTCTAGTCTAGCTTTACAATCGTTTCTTTTACCCCCACTGTCGATTCTTTGCCACCCATGCCGTCGTTACATCTCGCGGAATTATTATGTTGTCACGTCACCAAGGGTGACGCGTGTAGCGTCAGTTGCCATACATAGTCGACTCATTAATCCTACGAATTATCATTACGATCGAGCATGTATTGACATAATTATTTGCTCTCAAACATACTGATACTTTAGAACGTTCCACGAAATTTTAATTTTGGGAACTCAATTTTGGCCATTGGGTGTATATAATGTACTATACACGTGTATACAACGACATAAATACGGACTGATAATAATGGACATCTGATCAGTGACATGCGTCATGTATATAACCCATCTACAACGAAGGACCCACTTCGTACGATTGATATACATAATGTATTCACAACGACAGGTGAATACATTAATATGACTCGTCAATACTCGATAACTGGATATACCATTAACCAAACGATTGGTGGAATCTGCGATCACGTGGTAGTACAGGCTTGCCATATTTGGAATCATGACCTCTTTAAAATGTAGGCTATGTTTACAAAACGAAGTAGATGTAGATAGTATTAGTAGTATCGACGTCTAGTTGTAGATCTATCTATATAGAAGTAATATTGGTGTAATGGAGCTCAAGTCTTCTAGATATATGTATTTGTACCTTGTAGATCTATATACTTCTCTGTGAAGATTCTAGACAATAAGTTTTTCTCGCTTGAGGTAAGCTTATGACAGGTTACGTCTATGATGACGAAGTGGATGATCGAACGATTATGACGTCGCTGTTTATATACACTACGTAAGACGGTCACATGATCGCATGGACCAATCAGAAAGCTGGCTCATCATCATCATCATCATCTCCAGTGATTGCATCACTCCGCAAGGAGTATAATCGCAATTGGCTAAAACTGTATATACATACACAGCAGACAGGCTGACTGTTTTCAAAATAAAAGTTCCACAATTTCTCCTCGTGACTAGTGTTTTATATGTTGGCTGGCCAGAGCTGATTGGAAAGCAACCAGGCTGGTCTGGTCAACGACGTACTGTGGCAACTTGTTCCAAAGCACGATGGTTGCGGGAAAGAAACTGTTTTGGAAGATGGAAGTGCGGGCTCGGATTTGGCTGAAGCGTTGGTTGTGCCCTCTGATAGACTTAGCATTGATGAGCAGAGGATCTGGAGTTATGTCTATAAGGTAGTGAATTATCTTGAAAAGCATGGTTGTTCTGGTGTTGTTGCGCCGGCGTTGGAGGTTGTCCCATTTGAGGTCGGTAAGCATGTCGGTGACGCTGCTTGTTCGTGCGTAGTCATGTTTCACGAATCTTGCAGCGCGACGTTGGACCATTTCTAGTTGGTTGATGTGACACTCAGTGTGAGGGAACCAGACAGATTACGTGTATTCAACAGAAGGTCGAACGTACGTCTTGAAAGCATTAGACTTGGTGCTTGGAGGGCTAGATCGTATGTTTCGCCAGATGAAGGACATGGTGGAATTGGCTTTTTTGGTGATGTTATCAATGTGTTTTTTCCAAGAGAGGTCTGAAGAAATGGTAACACCAAGATATTTGGCATGATCTGCGGTGTTGAGTACTTTGCCGTGGATGCTATAGGTGTTGAGGATAGGTTTTCTTTTTGTGGAGATGTGGATGACTTCACATTTGTCGGGATTAAATGTCATCTGCCAATCATTCTCCCAGGATTGGAGACTATCAAGGTCATGTTGGAGTTGGCGTGAGTCGTCAGGGCTACGGATGATTCGATACCGGCAATCATTAGCGAAGAGTCGAGCCGTAGATTGGACTTTGGAGGGTAGATCATTAATGTAGGCTAGGAAGAGAAGAGGGCCAATGACGCTACCCTGTGGGACGCCAGAGGTGACAGGTGAGGTAGCTGAGAGGGAGCCCTCAATGACAACCTGTTGTGCGCGTGACGAGAGAAAGTCTTCATTCCATGTGTAGGTTGTGCCTCTTATTCCATAATGGTCCAGTTTTTGAAGTAGACGAGAGTTTGGAACTTTATCGAATACTTTGGAGAAGTCGAGTAGAACAGCGTCAATTTGATTACTGTTATCTATTCCTTTAGCTAAGTCATTGATGGTTATTAGGAGTGTCGCAGGAGCGTTTTTTTCTGAACCCATGTTGGTAGTCAGAGAGGATGTTGTGCGAGTCAAAGTGAGACATGATGTTGCTGAAGATGATGTGTTCCAACACCTTGCAGGACACTGATGTTAGAGAGATGGGTCTGTAGTTGGATGGTGAGGAACGATTTCCTTTTTTGAATATAGGTGAGACAAGGGCGGTTTTCCGGTCAAGTGGGATCTGACCTTGGTCCAGAGACAATTGGAATAGTTTTGCTAGGCCTGGAGACAACTCTGCTGAGGCAAGTTTGGGGAGTCTAGTGGGTATCTTGTCTGGTCCTGGAGCATTGTGTGGTTTGAGGTTCGACAGAAGCTTCTGGACGCCCTTAATCGTGACATGTATAGGGTTTAGAGTTGGTAAGCAGCTTGGTGGAAGGGTAGGACGTTGAGCCATGTCCTCTTTGGTGAAGACAGAGGTGAACTGGTCATTCAGATTTCAGCTTTCTGTTTACCATCGCTGTACGCCAACCCGTCCTTCTTGAGTGAGGACACACCAAAGTTGTCTTTCTTCTTTGATTTTATATAATTCCAGAAGACTTTTGGGTTCTGGTGGTCTGGCTGGAGCATGTCTGATACGTGGGCATCGTGGACGGACCTGCATAGGCGCTGGGCTTTCCTTTTAATGTCTTTATATTTGGACCAGTCAGATGGGGAATTAGAATTCTTGGCACGCCGGAACCATCGTTGTTTCAGTCTGGTGATTCGCCTTATATCCCGGTTAATCCATGGTTGATTAAATCTTTGGGCGCTTTGGCGACGTGGGACTTCGTCTTCAAGGATCTTTTGGCAGCCGTCCTTAAAAATAGTCCAGATGTAGTTAATGTCTGAGGAGGGGTTGATTTTTTCTAGTAGGGTGTCTGATAAGACTATGCTTTTTTCTTTAATGGTATTCATGTTGGCCTTTCCCGACATGTACAGGGTACGCTTTGCCGGTTTAGGACGTGTGACACACATATTGGTGTCAACAAATACGGCATGGTAGTCGCTTATCCCTGGGGTAGCTGTGCAACGAATAATATATATAAGTTGTGGTCGATTGGTGAGGAAAAGGTCAAGTATATTGTCGCCTCTGGTAGGGAAGGCAACAATTTGTGTGAGGCCTAGTTCATGTTCTAGGAGAAGAAATTGTTCGTTTATGGCCTTTCTGTATTGGTGTCCATTGATGGAGTTGTTTGACCAGTCAATATCTGGTAGATTGAAGTCACCAGCAATCCAGATTGTAGCGTTCTTAAATTTGTTGCAAATGTGTGAGACGGCTTGGAATAGATGTTTGGAATATTCTTCATCATTTTTAGTTGGTCTGTAAGCTGAGTCGATGATGGGTCTCTTTATTGATACATGTATTCAATTGTCTGTAATAGGCTATCATGTGGGTACTGTGATCAGTCACCACAAAAGCCAGCTTAGATTAAAATACATGGTACTATAAGTGTGGCTTGCAAATGGCTTCACATTATAACAAATAAAAGCCACTACAAAATTAACCGGGAGCAACAATATGGACAAATGTGTAGGGCTACACTCATTAAAAGTAGTGCAATAATATAAACAATGTTACACAATACTTCATATGACTAGCTCAGACGTGCATATAATACAATCTTACATAAATACAGTATTTGTAAAGTTTCATGGCTGAAAAAGAGACATACACAAAAAGCCACGCAATGACAGATTAAAAATAGTCCCGAAGTTTACAAGCCGCCATTGTTTAAATGTCGACAAAATGGCCGCTGACACTACACTCATAAAAGTTCATATATCTTGAAGAGCACAGGATGTTTCACGAAACTCAGAAATTATTTGAACACGTAGTATAGCTAAGTCGCTTTTTAATTTCTGATGACAGTCTCATTTAGTGATGTGATGCCTAAAACGTCACTAAAAGTTCCACGAAGGAAGAAAATTGAATATTGAGACAAACAATGAAAATCCAGTCTTCGTAGTTAAGCACTATGTGGTGAGTAGTTCATAAAATTTATGATACTAGCATTATATACTGATGGTCATTTTGTTCTGTAAAGCGATATCTGAAGAGGAATTCCAATTGTCACTAGTTTTCACGACCTAAATTTCATGTCATTTGAAGACTGTCAACTTGTAGCAATCTAATCCTCAATAAATGCAGAAGACTGGTAATATTCACATGCTGTGCAGCATATACTTTGTGATGCCGTTGTATTCATACCATATTTGATGTAATTGTAAGGGGTGTATCCCAAAAAGTACAATACATTTTGTCTGGTGACAAGCTTTGGCACTGTATTTCACGATTTTATCATGAGATAATATATAACAGAATTTATAATTACAGAACTGTATATGTGTGTAAAAGTGTAAGTTTGTTGAATGAACATATCACTAGCGCACTTAATCGTTCGGAATTATTTGACTAACTTACTTAGCAGTTATTTCACGTTTAATACAAAATGTAAAAAGTTGTGAAACATATTGAAGTATGCCCTGTTTGATAAAATGTCTCACAAATACTGTTCAAATTGATGTTATTTCGTTTTGATTCACTGCACTGAGATTAGAATAAAGAAAACTTAAACATTACTTGTTTGCGTAGGACATATTACTAGGTATATTTTCCTTGTATCTTTTATTTTAAAGACTATTATTATGTACTTGTTTTAGTATATTAGACATTGCACCTCCTCAGTTCCTATTGTTTTGCAGACTGTTCTTGGCGTCTGTGTGGGGAGGCATTGTCTTGTGCATGTGCGGTTCTCTGGAACAATTTAATCTCTCTTCTATATAAACGTCATAATCAAACTTACAGCTGATACATGGGATATCAACTGCCCCGCTCCATCAGATCAGCTTTACTTAAATTTCTCACAAACAAGTTGTCATAGTCCAGTTCTTGCTCTCTCCCATCTCTCTTAACCATCAGGACCCCAGGTTCAAAATTACTATAAAAAATAAAGTGATTGATATTGGCACTTAAAGTGAACGTTTAACTGGTCTCGTGCCCCTATGTCCATACAGGATTACTCTTGCAACCCTATGTCCATACATTATTACGCTTGCAACCCTATGTCCATACATTATTAACCTTGCAACCCTATGTCCTTACATTATTAACCTTGCAACCCTATGTCCATACATTATTAACCTTGCAACCCTATGTCCATACATTATTAACCTTGCAACCCTATGTCCTTACATTATTAACCTTGCAACCCTATGTCCATACATTATTAACCTTGCAACCCTATGTCCATACATTATTAACCTTGCAACCCTATGTCCATACATTATTAACCTTGCAACCCTATGTCCATACATTATTACCCTTGCACCCCTATGTCCATATATTATTAACCTTGCAACCCTATGTCTATACATTGTTACTCTTGCAACCCTATGTCCTTACATTATTAACCTTGCAACCCTATGTCCTTACATTATTAACCTTGCAACCCTATGTCCATACATTATTAACCTTGCAACCCTATGTCCATACATTATTAACCTTGCAACCCTTTGTCCATACATTATTAACCTTGCAACCCTATGTCGATCCATACAGGATTACCATTGCAACCCTATGTCCATACATGATTAACCTTGCAACCCTATGTCCATACATTATTAACCTTGCAACCCTATGTTGATCCATACAGGATTACCATTGCAACCCTATGTCCATACATTATTAACCTTGCAACCCTATGTCCATACAGGATTACCCTTGCAACCCTATGTATATACAGGATTACCCTTGCAACCCTATGTCCATACAGGATTACCCTTGCAACCCTATGTCCATACAGGATTACCCTTGCAACCCTATGTCCATACAGGATTACCCTTGCAACCCTATGTCCATACATTATTAACCTTGCAACCGTATGTCCATACATGATTAACCCTGCAAACCTATGTCCATACATGATTAACCCTGCAACCCTATGTCCATACATGATTAACCTTGCAACCCTATGTCCATACATTATTAACCTTGCAACCCTATGTCCATACAGGATTACCCTTGCTACCCTATGTCCATACATTATTAACCTTGCAACCCTATGTCCATACAGGATTACCCTTGCAACCCTATGTCCATACATTATTAACCTTGCAACCCCTATGTCCATACAGGATTACACTTGCAACCCTATGTCCATACAGGATTACCCTTGCAACCCTGATTAAGTTAAGGAAATTATGTTGATGATTAAATATCATTGATTCTTTATAATATCGTTGATGCGGTCAATATTTAGTTGCGTTTTTAATGGCTTGGAGTGTTGTACTTGGTCAAATTCATTTCAGAATGGGTGTTCAGTTGTTCTTGCTTTGCCGTGCGCTTGATGGAGAAAAGTCGCAATCGTGTTTTGATTGTTTTTTTAAAATTGATAGTTACATATAGGTTTCTTTTCTTACTAAAATTGACATGGATTGGTCCTGAAAGTTCATGCACCAGTTCGCAATCTACCTAACAGCACTATAAACCTGGTAAAACCCCCATTTTAGAGAATTCCGGATTTCTTTTGCTTGGTTTGTTTTGAAGAATATCGGTTTGTATAAAATCCACAAAAACATGTATGATAATGCATATAATCATGATACAATGCGGTAATAGTTGAAAATAGTACTCAGTTAAAGTCAATGTTTTGGTTCTACAGTATAGATGTTTATATTGTGTGCTTGATTACACATCTTGTGCTAACATTTTCCTATTGCCATACTATTCTTGTCATGTGTATCTTGTTCAGTAAGATTTTCATGTTTATTTAATTCCAAAATGGGTATAAAGGGCAGAATTGCCAATACTTTGTGCTCAGTTCACGGACATTTACAAGGTAGTTTCTCAGTGTTGTGTAAACCAATCAAATCTTACGCTAACCACTAAATCAATTTCTCTTCAACCGATCAACGTGTGTAACATTGACACAGATTATCTAACCTTTCGATAAAGGGTAGGCCTACGTTACCTTACCGATACACTGAATTTCGGAGAATTTACCGAAATCCATTTTGAGTCTGGGATGACCAGCTATGGTATCGTCTCGGCATTTTTTTATGTTGCACAACAAATGTAAACCTTCAAATTGCGCCGACCATCTTTTTCCAAGATATTTCTTGTTACCCTTGTCATGAACTGTCCCCCTCTTTAGAAATAAATAAAGGGTCCATTCAGTTACTTTTGCGGGATTCAAAATAAGTACACTCAAAATTATGTCTCAATTTTTCATTAAATTGGTGGCTTTTATTTAGTACCATTGGAATTACATTTGGTAGATATTTGTAAAATCAATGCTGGTATAAAATTATAAAGAAGTAAATCATTGAATCCTTCTATGTAGAAGTGAACCTGGGAAACAGCAAAGCCTGTTACATATGGGAAACACACTAGGCAATGGGTATAGCGACCAACCACTGATCCAAATGTAGTGAATACTAATCTCGCCATTCCGTTCATTTGAGAGTACTGCTGTACGATTTCCAACCCCTTCTGTAAGTGACGTCATTTCAAGAAAACGCAACATGTGAAGTCACTTTTTGCAAGCAGTAATCAATATTTACTCCATATGCATGGTCACTTCATTTTCATTTTGCCATATGGAGCAAATATTGCTAACTGTCAGTACATGGTGACGTCACATGTGACGTTTTCTGGAAATGAGATAGTGATTATAATCATGTGACGCTAAGAAGAAAATAGAACACATTGTTGAGTATAGGTTTATTTGATTCTCATGCAGGATTTTCGTCGAAATTCATTTTATTGAAATAACATCATAGAACTTTTGTATCAATTCCATTTAAATTCTTTGAAGTGGACGATCAATTACAGACTAAGCAAGGTCAGCGTGTTACCATAGTGATAAAATAGGGACTCACAGATTTTGTCCAAACCTGAATTATTATACAAATATCATAAATATAAACAGGAATTTTTTTTTAAATTGCATGATGATAAAACTCCTTTTTTTAATAAATACCATTGATTACACTATAACTCTAATCTAACTTTATCAAATATAGGGTTCATACATGTATTCGTTTTGAACAAAAATGAGCATAATGTTGCTTTACATGTTACACGAAGCTTAAGCACTCTTAAAAAAAGCAACGTTTCACAGAAACTGTTCATTGTCCACTATACAAGCGCGGTACATGCGACCATGTAATATTACCAACCGTTGTCAAGCATAAACATGATGAATAACTCGGATACAGTACTGTATGGATATTTTGCATTGTCTCCACTGTTTTTTTCGATGGTTCTTAAAGTTCGATAGGATGGAAATTTGATGTTAACTACTTAATTGTCATCTTTGTCCACACACCATTGTATATATAATTGTCATCTTTGTCTACAGAATATTGAATATATAATAGTCATCTTTGTCTACAGAATATTGAATATATAATTGTCATCTTTGTCTATATAATTGTCATCTTTGTCTACAGACTATTGTATATATTTATAAGCATTACATTGTAAGAAATGAGTATTAGTGTATAAGGAAAGGATGTGAAATTTCAGAACTTTTTAGGGTAAATATATGTGCGTATGTATATGTAAAAGTCTGGATAAATCTTTGTTGAATATATGACACGTTCTGAAATCTCTACTTCTTCTGTCTTCTCTGCAACTGAAAAAGAGAATACAGAATACCATAATGTTGAAACATCATGAAAAGTATGCCAAAATCATCCCAGTTTACAATATAAGAACATGGGTTCCTTTTGAACCTGGAATTGACCCTTTGACCCCTGGAATTTCCAAAAGGCCATATTTTGACTCTCAAGATTCTGACTAAAGAGTCTATTTTTCTGTAAATTATAGGTATTTTGGCTACTAAATGGTAATATCCAGTAAATAATTATCAAAATGACCCCTGAGATTCAGCCCCTAGTGGAACCCCTGTAAGAACTAACACTCTTTGTTTAGATGAAGAGAAAGAATGAAAGGGGGAAAGACTGAGTGACGGATCAGTACACGTTTCTATAGCGGTAAGTGTCACAAGGAAAGACTGAGTGACGTATCAGTACACGTTTCTATAGCGGTAAGTGTCACAAGGAAAGACTGAGTGACGGATCAGTACACGTTTCTATAGCAGTAAGTGTCACAAGGAAAGACTGAGTGACGGATCAGTACACGTTTCTATAGCAGTAAGTCACAAGGAAAGACTGAGTGACAGATCAGTACACGTTTCTATAGTGGTAAGTGTCACAGTGAAAGACTGAGTGACGGATCAGTACACGTTTCTATAGCGGTAAGTGTCACAGTGAAAGACTGAGTGACGGATCAGTACACGTTTCTATAGTGGTAAGTGTCACAGTGAAAGACTGAGTGACGGATCAGTACACGTTTCTATAGTGGTAAGTGTCACAGTGAAAGACTGAGTGACGGATCAGTACACGTTTCTATAGTGGTAAGTGTCACAGTGAAAGACTGAGTGACGGATCAGTACACGTTTCTATAGCGGTAAGTGTCACAAGGCAAGACTGAGTGACGGATCAGTACACGTTTCTATAGCGGTAAGAGTCACAAGGAAAGACTGAGTGACGGATCAGTACACGTTTCTATAGCGGTAAGTGTCACAGTGAAAGACTGAGTGACGGATCAGTACACGTTTCTATAGCAGTAAGTGTCACAAGGAAAGACTGAGTGACGGATCAGTACACGTTTCTATAGCGGTAAGTGTCACAAGGAAAGACTAAGTGACGGATCAGTACACGTTTCTATAGCGATAAGTGTCACAAGGAAAGACTGAGTGACAGATCAGTACACATTTCTATAACGGTAAGAGTCACAAGGAAAGACTGAGTGACGGATCAGTACAAGTTTCTATAGCGGTAAGTGTCACAAGGAAAGACTGAGTGACAGATCAGTACAAGTTTCTATAGCGGTAAGTGTCACAAGGTTAAGTCTGTTATCTGATGTAAACTTTCTTAAAAGTATTTTTACTGGTTAACGAAAATTGATAAATACAAGTAATTTTAAACTGATACTAACACATTTAGACAGATTGTGACATATATCGTTGTCAGAGTAGTAACAATGGTCTGGCGAAAATTATTAAAAAATATTTGTTTAAACATGTCTAACATTTATTATTGTTTCCTATGAAAACAGATCGAAATCAAACCAGTTTGTAGCCACCAGGACACTTTTAGAGTAGACAAAAACTTAGAAGTAACGATGCACATCACAGAGTATATATTGTAAAACAATCACGATAGGCTGTGATGTGATGTCAGTGGACCGAGTGCTGTGTCGAAGGTGGTCAGCCAATGAAAACATGTTTTACAAACAATTGACCAATAGACACAATGTACACAATACACAGTATTTTCAACTAATTTTGAATCTAGAGTAGACAAGGGGTGCAACTCGTGGATGATGATTATTGTAAGCATTTAACTTTGAGAGATTAAGTTGTTACAGGGAACGCCTCAAACACAAGATAATGCCTCCCCAACACAGGAAAAAAACAGACTACAAAACATTAAGGACCGTGGAGGTGCAAGGGTAAACATGAACGTGGAGGTGCAAGGGTAAACATGAACGTGGAGGTGCAAGGGTAAACATGAACGTGGAGGTGCAAGGGTAAACATGAACGTGGAGGTGCAAGGGTAAACATGAACGTGGAGGTGCAAGGGTTAACATGAACGTGGAGGTGCAAGGGTAAACATGAACGTGGAGGTGCAAGGGTAAACATGAACGTGGAGGTGCAAGGGTAAACATGAACGTGGAGGTGCAAGGGTAAACATGAACGTGGAGGTGCAAGGGTAAACATGAACGTGGAGGTGCAAGGGTAAACATGAACGTGGAGGTGCAAGGGTAAACATGAACGTGGAGGTGCAAGGGTAAACATGAACGGGAAAAGGGTGCAAGTAATGATCTGGCCGACACAACTATGGAGAATTTAGAGGGACAACAAGGGGGGGAAGTTGAAAGGATGGAATATATCACGAAAGAAGAACTCACCTTTATGAACAACATCAATGTGACCAGCACAGCCATGATTAGTAGCACCAGAAGAGCCACAAGTGTCGATATAGCAACAGTGCTAGTTACACATTCTATCTGTCCACTGCTATCCTCTTCTGTAATCAGAACATAAATAAATATTGAATCATAAAGCGTGATGCCAAGCACTTAACATATTGACATACCGTATATTACCGGCCATAAGTCGATCTCAGCCATAAGTCGAGGGTGTAGTTTTGTCTGTAAAAAGGGAAATTTAGGCTTACCCCTTCCATAAGTCGAGTGGGGACTTAGGCAGGATGAAAATAGACTCCCAAATTCAACAGCCAACTCACGATCTCCCGATTTTCAAAGAAAACATTGTAAACTTTTGTTATGGGGTATTTTTTAGTTCATTCCTGACTGGTTCACTGCAATTAGACTGGTTCACTGCAATTATTTGCCAAACTGATAACCAAAAGTGTAAAATCGGGATACCAGACAGAAATAATCTCTAAATACTCTCTAAACCAAAACACCATGTGACTTTCACTTGTCAACAGAAATAATCTCTAAACCAAAATACCATGTGACTCTCACATGTCATCTTGTTTATTCAAGTTTCACACGTTTCTATTGTATTCAGATATGACAATTGGCAATAAAATTGTTAATTGGCGACTCTTTAAAAAGGGATTACCCCCAGATTATGATTTAAATTGCAGAATATAGCTATTAATAGCGTATAAAATGGATGAAGACATGACATGGTATTGGCAATATAGCAGTAATACGGTAGTGTCAGTTCTTAATTTTAAGCCCAGTTTATGTTACCAACTGATCGTATTTTGTTTTATTTTCATCTGTTACTCGTCCATAAGTCGACCAGTGACTTTTGGTGATTTTTTTTAGTAAAAAAAACTCGACTTATGGCCGGTAATATACGGTACTCGGTACCCAGGCTATGATACCCTGGGCAAATATGTATGAATATTCATTAGCATTTCTCGACCAATGAATGGATGATAACAAAAAAGAAGGAATTTCCATTCCCTAAATGAATAGCTTGAGTACTGTGTTGAGAAGAGACTATTGATGTCTTCAGTGATAGTAGAGTGTTAACTCTATGCAACATCACAGTCTGCAGATAGGGGATTATACTTGGTGTACTTATAGATAGTTCTCTCATCTTCAATATTTACCTCCCTCGTATAGATAGTTCCCACATCTACAATATTTACCTCCCTTGTATAGATAGTTCCCACATCTACAATATTTACCTCCCTCGTATAGATAGTTCTCACATTTACAATATTTACCTCCCTTGTATAGATAGTTCCCACATCTACAATATTTACCTCCCTTGTATAGATAGTTCCCACATTTACAATATTTACCTCCCTCGTATAGATAGTTCTCACATCTACAATATTTACCTCCCTTGTATAGATAGTTCTCACATTTACAATATTTACCTCCCTTGTATAGATAGTTCCCACATTTACAATATTTACCTCCCTTGTATAGATAGTTCTCACATCTACAATATTTACCTCCCTCGTATAGATAGTTCCCACATTTACAATATTTACCTCCCTCGTATAGATAGTTCTCACATCTACAATATTTACCTCCCTTGTATAGATAGTTCTCACATTTACAATATTTACCTCCCTTGTATAGATAGTTCTCACATCTACAATATTTACCTCCCTTGTATAGATAGTTCCCACATTTACAATATGTATCTCCCTTGTATAGATAGTTCCCACATTTACAATATTTACCTCCCTTGTATAGATAGTTCTCACATCTACAATATTTACCTCCCTTGTATAGATAGTTCCCACATTTACAATATTTGCCTCCCTTGTATAGATAGTTCCCACATTTACAATATTTACCTCCCTCGTATAGATAGTTCCCACATCTACAATATTTACCTCCCTCGTATAGATAGTTCCCACATTTACAATATTTACCTCCCTCGTATAGATAGTTCCCACATTTACAATATTTACCTCCCTTGTATAGATAGTTCCCACATTTACAATATTTACCTCCCTCGTATAGATAGTTCCCACATCTACAATATTTACCTCCCTTGTATAGATAGTTCCCACATTTATAATATTTACCTCCCTCGTATAGATAGTTCCCACATTTACAATATTTACCTCCCTCGTATAGATAGTTCCCACATTTACAATATTTACCTCCCTCGTATAGATAGTTCCCACATTTACAATATTTACCTCCCTTGTATTGATAGTTCCCACATTTACAATATTTACCTCCCTCGTATAGATAGTTCCCACATTTACAATATTTACCTCCCTCGTATAGATAGTTCCCACATTTATAATATTTACCTCCCTTGTATAGATAGTTCCCACATTTACAATATTTACCTCCCTCGTATAGATAGTTCCCACATTTACAATATTTACCTCCCTTGTATAGATAGTTCCCACATCTACAATATTTACCTCCCTTGTATAGATAGTTCCCACATTTACAATATTTACCTCCCTTGTATAGATAGTTCCCACATCTACAATATTTACCTCCCTTGTATAGATAGTTCCCACATTTACAATATTTACCTCCCTTGTATAGATAGTTCCCACATCTACAATATTTACCTCCCTCGTATAGATAGTTCCCACATTTACAATATTTACCTCCCTCGTATAGATAGTTCTCACATCTACAATATTTACCTCCCTTGTATAGATAGTTCTCACATTTACAATATTTACCTCCCTTGTATAGATAGTTCCCACATCTACAATATTTACCTCCCTTGTATAGATAGTTCCCACATTTACAATATGTATCTCCCTTGTATAGATAGTTCCCACATTTACAATATTTACCTCCCTTGTATAGATAGTTCCCACATTTACAATATTTACCTCCCTTGTATAGATAGTTCCCACATCTACAATATTTACCTCCCTTGTATAGATAGTTCCCACATTTACAATATGTATCTCCCTTGTATAGATAGTTCCCACATTTACAATATTTGCCTCTCTTGTTTAGATAGTTCCCACATTTACAATATTTGCCTCTCTTGTTTAGATAGTTCCCACATTTACAATATTTGCCTCTCTTGTTTAGATAGTTCCCACATCTACAATATTTACCTCCCTTGTATAGATAGTTCCCACATTTACAATATTTACCTCCCTCGTATAGATAGTTCCCACATCTACAATATTTACCTCCCTTGTATAGATAGTTCCCACATTTACAATATTTACCTCCCTTGTATAGATAGTTCCCACATCTACAATATTTACCTCCCTCATATAGATAGTTCCCACATTTACAATATTTACCTCCCTTGTATAGATAGTTCTCACATCTACAATATTTACCTCCCTCGTATAGATAGTTCCCACATTAATAATATTTACCTCCCTTGAATAGATAGTTCCCACATCTACAATATTTACCTCCCTTGTATAGATAGTTCCCACATTTACAATATTTACCTCCCTTGTATAGATAGTTCTCACATCTACAATATTTACCTCCCTCGTATAGATAGTTCCCACATTTATAATATTTACCTCCCTTGTATAGATAGTTCCCACATCTACAATATTTACCTCCCTTGTATAGATAGTTCCCACATCTACAATATTTACCTCCCTTGTTCTTAATATTCAGCTGTTTTGATAGGCAAATATGATGAGCCCTTACAGGAGTTATTTCCAAAAAATGTGCAAATTGAGAAAATACCAAGAGAATATAAGCATGTGACAACCACTTTGTCTTCATTTCACTGAGCCAACTTCCCACATATGGGCATAATGAATAAAACTGTTTTTATATCTGATTAGTTTCTCATCGTTAACATTATATTCCCTATAAACTTTCAGGAAATTTGACTATCAATATGGCCAACAATTCAGAACAAGGGAGGTAAATATATTGTAAATGTATGGGAACTATCTATTGGGCCTAGTAGTAGTAATTCTTCATTTTTCTTTCAATGGCTAATTATGTTTCATGAGAAAGTTAGTTATAGAAAGGTAATAACCCAAAATTGCTTAGTTAAAAATTTAATGTTTTTACTTTTTGGAGTATAGATATAGACGTTTTAGTAAAGGCTCAATTTAAATGGATATTAAATATTATTTTCATTCTGTAATAAATTGAAGTAATCTCAAATGTGACAATTCTGAAATCGGTGAAAGACTTACTATGTAATATGAATATGCAATCACACGTGTGGCAGTCTCTGAGATTTTTGGTCCAAATGCAATGAGCAAATGCAATAAAGATGACGTCATGTTTTCACATTATGATATCATGTTTTCACATTATGACGTCATGTTTTCACATTATGACGTCATGTTTTCACATTCATTGCATTGCAACAGCTAGTTGAAACATTTCAATAAAATATTTATGATTCAGCGGCGGGCAGAAGCAAAACCATTATAGGTAAACATTAAGATGGCCTCGTTCTTTCTTAAGGAAATTAATAATATACATTTATTTGTAAAATATTATTCTATCTGAAAACAAATTTGCTGCATAAAATTTGTGAAACTCGAATAATTTTGTAGATCTTGTCTTGATGACCATATTAAAAGTGCTGTAATTCTATAAAAAATGTTTTGCAATAATTTTTGTTTTGTAGTGAACTACAAATATCCCAGCATTCAGAAATGTTCATAGCACAAGTTCGCCCATGTATGTCATTTGGGCCAAAATGCTCTGAGACTGCCACATATATGCAAGTATCAGTGCTCATTTCCATACAAATCTTTTGTTGTCCGTTGTTTTTCAAGAAATGATAGAAAACAAGCATAATTTCAAACTGAATAAATAAACCATAGATTACCTTTCCGAGGTACGATTCTAATTGACGCCAGAACTTCAACTGATTCCATCGGCGCAAGCAAATTGTTTCCATCATCGGATCGTTTCCTTCTTCTCACTGTTGTGTCAAAGTCAACATCCTTATTGGTGCAGGACTAGCAAAAAAGACACAAATTGATCAAACCACTAACACAGGCGACATATCATGAAATGGTTAATTTATGCAACCGAAATGAACTTGGACGACATGACTCCAGGACATTTCCCATTTTTTATGTATTATTAGAGTGTTTGTTTGCTTTTCATTGGCCTTATGCCAATTTTCGACGTTTTTTCAATCATATACGGTGGCCAGTGTACCTTACCGGTTTTCCTTGAATTAATTATCAACCAGTGCTAACTTGCACTTACACAAGCACTGGCAACTTCACCACATGTGGAGAACATAACCTGCCCAACCTGAGAATCAAACGCTGATCTGCCGGGTGAATGTCTAGCCCTTCACCAACTGTACTAGCCAGATCTGCCGGTCGACGGTCTAGCGCTCTACCAACTGTGCTAGCTGGATCTGTCGGGCGACGGTCTAGCGCTCTACCAATTGTGCTAGCCGGATCAGCCGGCTGACGGTCTAGCTCTCTACCTACTGTGCTAGCCGGATCAGCCGGGTGACGGTCTAGCGCTCTACCAACTGTGCTAGCCGGATCAGCCGGGCGACGGTCTAGCGCTCTACCAATTGTGCTAGCTGGATCAGCCGGGTGACGGTCTAGCGCTCTACCAACTGTGCTAGCCGGATCAGCCGGGTGACAGTCTAGCTCTCTACCAACTGTGCTAGCCGGATCTGTCGGATGACAGTTTAGCGCTCTACCAACTGTGCTAGCCAGATCTGCCGGGTGACGGTCTAGCTCTCTACCAACTGTGCTTGCCGGATCTGCCGGGTGACAGTCTAGCGCTCTACCAACTGTGCTAGCCAGATCTGCCGGGTGACAGTCTAGCGCTCTACCAACTGTGCTAGCCGGATCTGCCGGATGACAGTCTAGCTCTCTACCAACTGTGCTAGCAGGATCTGACGGGTGATGGTCTAGTGCTCTACCAACTGTGCTAGCCGGATCTGCCGGGTGACGGTCTAGCGCTCTACCAACTGAGCTAGCCGAATCTGCCGGGTGACGGTCTAGCGCTCTACCAACTGTGCTAGCCGGATCTGCCCGGTGATGGTCTAGCGCTCTACCAACTGAGCTAGCCGGATCTGACAGGTGACAGTCTAGCGCTCTACCAACTGAGCTAGCCGGATCTGCCGGGTGACAGTCTAGCGCTCTACCAACTGAGCTAGCCGGATCTGCCGGGTGACGGTCTAGCGCTCTACCAACTGAGCTAGCCGGATCTTCCGGGTGACGGTCTAGCGCTCTACCAACTGATCTAGCCAGACACGTCAGTTATAGAATGTTTTATAATTATTGTTGTGTAGTTCTTGTGACTTTCCAATTCCGTTACGTTTGGCATATTTAAGACATCCATTCCATCCCATTAGGTATATATATCAGTATCAACATCTTTGCAATTTCTGCACAGTTCCAAAATACACCTCCAAGATACAGGTAGGAATATACGCATTGGAGCTTTTGCTGTGCATTGGATGCATTTGAGATGAAGAATAAATTAATATGCCTAAAATCTCAGAAAGTGTTGCAGTTTTTCATACACTGTTAACAATACAACATCTGACCACAGAAACACAATATCTATGTTTTGTATCCTTGTATTCCTTATATTCCTTATATTTAAAAATATCTCTGTCATACTTTCAGACTCCTAGTGAGGTGGCATTGTTCAGTGAAGGTGTAGACTCCTAGTGAGGTGGCATTGTTCAGTGAAGGTGTAGACTCCTAGTGAGGTGGCATTGTTCAGTGAAGGTGTATACTTTGAGTGAGGTGGCATTGTTCAGTGAAGGTGTAGACTTTGGGTGAGGTGGCATTGTTCAGTGAAGGTGTAGACTTTGAGTGAGGTGGCATTGTTCAGTGAAGGTGTAGACTCCTAGTGAGGTGGCATTGTTCAGTGAAGGTGTAGACTTTGAGTGAGGTGGCATTGTTCAGTGAAGGTGTAGACTCCTAGTGAGGTGGCATTGTTCAGTGAAGGTGTAGACTTTGAGTGAGGTGGCATTGTTCAGTGAAGGTGTAGACTTTGAGTGAGGTGGCATTGTTCAGTGAAGGTGCA
This sequence comes from Mactromeris polynyma, assembly GCA_032209605.1. NCBI lineage: Eukaryota > Metazoa > Mollusca > Bivalvia > Venerida > Mactridae > Mactromeris > Mactromeris polynyma. The sequence continues at coordinate 2,780,577 of JASFXZ010000004.1, read as the reverse complement.
GACTCCTAGTGAGGTGGCATTGTTCAGTGAAGGTGTAGACTTTGAGTGAGGTGGCATTGTTCAGTGAAGGTGCAGACTCCTAGTGAGGTGGCATTGTTCAGTGAAGGTGTAGACTTTGAGTGAGGTGGCATTGTTCAGTGAAGGTGTAGACTTTGAGTGAGGTGGCATTGTTCAGTGAAGGTGCAGACTCCTAGTGAGGTGGCATTGTTCAGTGAAGGTGTAGACTTTGAGTGAGGTGGCATTGTTCAGTGAAGGTGTAGACTTTGAGTGAGGTGGCATTGTTCAGTGAAGGTGTAGACTTTGAGTGAGGTGGCATTGTTCAGTGAAGGTGTAGACTCCTAGTGAGGTGGCATTGTTCAGTGAAGGTGCAGACTCCTAGTGAGGTGGCATTGTTCAGTGAAGGTGTTGTTTAAATAAAATGTTGACGGACGACCCACTACGCACAACGCACAACGCACGAGGATGGACATCCAACGAACCATCGTGCTCAGGTGAGCTAAAGATACAATTAATGACAGTGTTATATTCTTGAAAAGATTATTTTAACCAATTTGTGACATTTGAACTCAATGACCTTCACCTTTGAGCTACAAACATGGGTCTTGTGTATTACACAGCGTCTCATCATGGTGAATATGTATGCCAAATAATTTTAAAATCCCCCAGTAAATGACAGAGTGATGGTCCTGTAAAAATTAAAACTGTGACCTTGACATTTGAGCTACAAACATGGGTCTTGCGCGCGACACTCCATCTTATCATGTTGAACATTTGTGCGAAGTAATTTAAAATCCCTTATAAATGACAGAGTAATGATCCGGACAATCTAAATACGGACAGACAGACAATCGGAAGCAATCACACACTCACATACACTGAACCTCCCTTGTGGCATCTATGTCTAGCTCATCGCAAACAGGCTCGAAAAAAACCACGAAGACAATCCAGAACAACGCACCCACTAAGATTCCGACAAGTCTCCACAAATTCTCATTCTTTCCTCATCCGGTTGCACTTTGGCAATAATCTGCCTAGCCACACTGTCACCATTCCTACCCTTGATACTTTGAAGGTAGCTGTGTCAACCATCTAGTATTAGATCAGTCAACAATGTTTTTTATCTTTAATCTCTGTTCCGTTGTCTCAACCACACAACATAATCATAAATGTATTAATCCGACCTTATTTTTCGTCTCAAGCTGCTGTTGTCCGAGCAGAGTTGTCGTTCGTTGCTCTCCTATTCTATCTCTGTGATTGACTCAAGGTGAAGGGTCTGGACGAAACTTGAAATGAGTTTTTCGGGGCAGCTGTACTAACACGGTTTTGCTATTTGCAAATCAGTATCGTGTAAACCAATCAAATCTTACGTTAATCACCAAGGCAATTTCTCTTCAACCGAAGAACGTTTGTAACATTGATGCGGTGAATTTATGGAAATCAATTTTGGATCTGGAATGACCTGCAATCCTAACATCTCTGCATTTTTTATTTTGCACAAAAAATCTTAACCTACAAATTGTGCCGAACATCTTTGTTCAAGATATGTCTTGTTTATTATTTGTTTATGCATCTTAACTAACAAGTCGACGTGCACCCCATGTCTATAACACTCAAAGAGGAGTTGTCATTATCCGACTGACCAACTGACTGACATTAATGGTACATGTATTAACATGACATTGATACACAAACATGTTCATATCAAACTGATATATCAAGATTTTGTTACAACTCTGAGCATATAATGAGTGTGAAGTGATGAAGTACAGACAGACAGACGGACAAACACACTTACCTTTTTACATCTTGAATCGTCAAAGAAATTATAATTTCTACAGAAGTTCACATAGCATTTGTAAAACAAGTAGTGACCGCCTGTTCTAAACTGTACAGCATTCATTTTACCCGATATTACAACAAAGTTAAACAGCCCTGTGCCATCATCATCTTCGTAAAACTTCTCCATAAATTCATCTTGTATATAAAAGGGTTCAGCTGCTTTTGTATTACATCTGAAATACAAAATCTGAAATCTTACTAAACACATACATGTGTGCCATTTGTTCGAGTCTTCTATATTCAGTTCACGTTTTCAAAATTATCTTTTTTCATTTGTTTTTATTTACCGGAAAAACAAACACGTTTGGAAAATATTGACCACTTGACATGTTCACCATAATGATATTTTCTACTAATTTTGAATCAACAATAAAAGCATTAACTATAAATAAAATAAATAAACGTACTGGACTAACCCATAAATGTAAACTTCATTATTAAGACAATGTGCATACAATTATGCTATTACACAATTACTAAAATAAAACATAGTCAAATAATTATATAATGCAAATAATAACAAACTATAGACATGTAGGGAACACGGCAGCCATATTTTGTGACGGAACATAATAATTCATGGAATCTTGTAAGAGGACTGCTACACACCAATTATCAACGCTCTAGTCCTTAGGGTTTTGGAACAGAAGAATTTCAAAGTTTACACTTTTAAAATCTATTTTTAGCTCCTGTGACCTACTAAACTAGCAGCCGGGACGATGCATGCAACTTTAAAAGAGGCCCAACCAAGGATCATTCATGTGAAATTTGGACAAAATCCATTCATTGATATAGGAGATGTTGTGGGGGCATACTATGACATTCATTGATAAAGGAGGAGATGTTGTGGGGGCATACTATGACATTCATTGATAAAGGAGGAGATGTTGTGGGGGCATACTATGACATTCATTGATAAAGGAGGAGATGTTGTGGGGGCATACTATGACATTCATTGATAAAGGAGGAGATGTTGTGGGGGCATACTATGACATTCATTGATAAAGGAGGAGATGTTGTGGGGGCATACTATGACATTCATTGATAAAGGAGGAGATGTTGTGGGGGCATACTATGACATTCATTGATAAAGGAGGAGATGTTGTGGGGGCATACTATGACATTCATTGATATAGGAGGAGATGTTGTGGGGGCATACTATGACATTCATTGATAAAGGAGGAGATGTTGTGGGGGCATACTATGACATTCATTGATAAAGGAGGAGATGTTGTGGGGGCATACTATGACATCCATTGATAAAGGAGGAGATGTTGTGGGGGCATACTATGACATTCATTGATATAGGAGGAGATGTTGTGGGGGCATACTATGACATTCATTGATATAGGAGGAGATGTTGTGGGGGCATACTATGGCATCCATTGATATAGGAGGAGATGTTGTGAGGGCATACTATGACATTCATTGATAAAGGAGGAGATGTTGTGGGGGCATACTATGACATTCATTGATAAAGGAGGAGATGTTGTGGGGGCATACTATGACATTCATTGATATAGGAGGAGATGTTGTGAGGGCATACTATGACATTCATTGATAAAGGAGGAGATGTTGTGGGGGCATACTATGACATTCATTGATAAAGGAGGAGATGTTGTGGGGGCATACTATGACATTCATTGATATAGGAGGAGATGTTGTGAGGGCATACTATGACATTCATTGATAAAGGAGGAGATGTTGTGGGGGCATACTATGACATTCATTGATAAAGGAGGAGATGTTGTGGGGGCATACTATGGCATCCATTGATAAAGGAGGAGATGTTGTGGGGGCATACTATGGCATCCATTGATAAAGGAGGAGATGTTGTGGGGGCATACTATGACATCCATTGATAAAGGAGGAGATGTTGTGGGGGCATACTATGGCATCCATTGATAAAGGAGGAGATGTTGTGGGGGCATACTATGGCATCCATTGATAAAGGAGGAGATGTTGTGGGGGCATACTATGGCATCCATTGATAAAGGAGGAGATGTTGTGGGGGCATACTATGGCATCCATTGATAAAGGAGGAGATGTTGTGGGGGCATACTATGGCATCCATTGATAAAGGAGGAGATGTTGTGGGGGCATACTATGGCATCCATTGATAAAGGAGGAGATGTTGTGGGGGCATACTATGACATTCATTGATAAAGGAGGAGATGTTGTGGGGGCATACTATGACATTCATTGATAAAGGAGGAGATGTTGTGGGGGCATACTATGGCATCCATTGATAAAGGAGGAGATGTTGTGGGGGCATACTATGACATTCATTGATAAAGGAGGAGATGTTGTGGGGGCATACTATGGCATCCATTGATAAAGGAGGAGATGTTGTGGGGGCATACTATGGCATCCATTGATAAAGGAGGAGATGTTGTGGGGGCATACTATGACATTCATTGATAAAGGAGGAGATGTTGTGGGGGCATACTATGGCATCCATTGATAAAGGAGGAGATGTTGTGGGGGCATACTATGACATTCATTGATAAAGGAGGAGATGTTGTGGGGGCATAATATGACATTCATTGATAAAGGAGGAGATGTTGTGGGGGCATACTATGACATTCATTGATAAAGGAGGAGATGTTGTGGGGGCATACTATGACATTCATTGATAAAGGAGGAGATGTTGTGGGGGCATACTATGACATTCATTGATAAAGGAGGAGATGTTGTGGGGGCATACTATGGCATCCATTGATAAAGGAGGAGATGTTGTGGGGGCATACTATGGCATCCATTGATAAAGGAGGAGATGTTGTGGGGGCATACTATGACATCCATTGATAAAGGAGGAGATGTTGTGGGGGCATACTATGACATTCATTGATAAAGGAGGAGATGTTGTGGGGGCATACTATGGCATCCATTGATAAAGGAGGAGATGTTGTGGGGGCATACTATGGCATCCATTGATAAAGGAGGAGATGTTGTGGGGGCATACTATGGCATCCATTGATAAAGGAGGAGATGTTGTGGGGGCATACTATGACATTCATTGATAAAGGAGGAGATGTTGTGGGGGCATAATATGACATTCATTGATAAAGGAGGAGATGTTGTGGGGGCATACTATGACATCCATTGATAAAGGAGGAGATGTTGTGGGGGCATACTATGACATTCATTGATATAGGAGGAGATGTTGTGGGGGCATACTATGACATTCATTGATAAAGGAGGAGATGTTGTGGGGGCATACTATGACATTCATTGATATAGGAGATGTTGTGGGGGCATACTATGACATCCATTGATAAAGGAGGAGATGTTGTGGGGGCATACTATGGCATCCATTGATAAAGGAGGAGATGTTGTGGGGGCATACTATGACATTCATTGATAAAGGAGGAGATGTTGTGGGGGCATACTATGACATTCATTGATAAAGGAGGAGATGTTGTGGGGGCATACTATGACATCCATTGATAAAGGAGGAGATGTTGTGGGTGCATACTATGACATTCATTGATAAAGGAGGAGATGTTGTGGGGGCATACTATGACATTCATTGATATAGGAGGAGATGTTGTGGGGGCATACTATGACATTCATTGATATAGGAGGAGATGTTGTGGGGGCATACTATGACATTCATTGATATAGGAGGAGATGTTGTGGGGGCATACTATGACATTCATTGATATAGGAGGAGATGTTGTGGGGGCATACTATGGCATTCATTGATATAGGAGGAGATGTTGTGAGGGCATACTATGACATCCATTGATATAGGAGGAGATGTTGTGGGGGCATACTATGACATTCATTGATAAAGGAGGAGATGTTGTGGGGGCATACTATGACATTCATTGATATAGGAGGAGATGTTGTGAGGGCATACTATGGCATTCATTGATAAAGGAGGAGATGTTGTGGGGGCATACTATGACATTCATTGATATAGGAGGAGATGTTGTGGGGGCATACTATGACATCCATTGATATAGGAGGAGATGTTGTGGGGGCATACTATGACATCCATTGATAAAGGAGGAGATGTTGTGGGGGCATACTATGACATTCATTGATAAAGGAGGAGATGTTGTGGGGGCATACTATGGCATCCATTGATAAAGGAGGAGATGTTGTGGGGGCATACTATGACATCCATTGATAAAGGAGGAGATGTTGTGGGGGCATACTATGGCATCCATTGATATAGGAGGAGATGTTGTGGGGGCATACTATGACATTCATTGATAAAGGAGGAGATGTTGTGGGGGCATACTATGACATTCATTGATAAAGGAGGAGATGTTGTGGGGGCATACTATGACATTCATTGATAAAGGAGGAGATGTTGTGGGGGCATACTATGACATTCATTGATAAAGGAGGAGATGTTGTGGGGGCATACTATGACATCCATTGATATAGGAGATGTTGTGAGGGCATACTATGACATTCATTGATAAAGGAGGAGATGTTGTGGGGGCATACTATGGCATCCATTGATATAGGAGGAGATGTTGTGGGGGCATACTATGACATTCATTGATAAAGGAGGAGATGTTGTGGGGGCATACTATGACATTCATTGATAAAGGAGGAGATGTTGTGGGGGCATACTATGACATTCATTGATAAAGGAGGAGATGTTGTGGGGGCATACTATGACATTCATTGATAAAGGAGGAGATGTTGTGGGGGCATACTATGACATTCATTGATAAAGGAGGAGATGTTGTGAGGGCATACTATGACATCCATTGATAAAGGAGGAGATGTTGTGGGGGCATACTATGACATCCATTGATAAAGGAGATGTTGTGGGGGCATACTATGACATTCATTGATAAAGGAGGAGATGTTGTGGGGGCATACTATGACATTCATTGATAAAGGAGGAGATGTTGTGGGGGCATACTATGGCATCCATTGATAAAGGAGGAGATGTTGTGAGGGCATACTATGACATTCATTGATAAAGGAGGAGATGTTGTGGGGGCATACTATGACATTCATTGATATAGGAGGAGATGTTGTGGGGGCATACTATGACATTCATTGATATAGGAGGAGATGTTGTGGGGGCATACTATGACATTCATTGATATAGGAGGAGATGTTGTGGGGGCATACTATGACATCCATTGATAAAGGAGGAGAAGTTGTGGGGGCATACTATGACATTCATTGATAAAGGAGGAGATGTTGTGGGGGCATACTATGACATTCATTGATAAAGGAGGAGATGTTGTGGGGGCATACTATGACATTCATTGATAAAGGAGGAGATGTTGTGGGGGCATACTATGACATCCATTGATATAGGAGATGTTGTGAGGGCATACTATGACATTCATTGATAAAGGAGGAGATGTTGTGGGGGCATACTATGACATTCATTGATAAAGGAGGAGATGTTGTGGGGGCATACTATGACATTCATTGATAAAGGAGGAGATGTTGTGGGGGCATACTATGACATTCATTGATAAAGGAGGAGATGTTGTGGGGGCATACTATGACATCCATTGATATAGGAGATGTTGTGAGGGCATACTATGACATCCATTGATATAGGAGATGTTGTGGGGGCATACTATGACTATCATTATTTCAGAAGGAAGTTGGTCTAAGTAGTGAGGTGGTCCGTTTACTGTAAAGAAATTGTCCATGGAACTACTACAAGGTTTTAACTTTTAGGTGATCTTAAAAGTGAGTTTTAAGTGTACACAGAAATTCGACGGACGTGAAACAATCACCTACCCATCATCTACAATTTTTACAACTTTATCGTCACCAAAATCGACAAATTCAGCATTATTTGATATCCAACAATCTTCAACATATATTCCATAGGGATCCACACCATCTACAAGAAAAAGGAAGAACATGTTGTTTAGAATACAGTTAATAAGCGATAGTTCTGGAAAAATTCCTCCAAAAACAAATTAAAGGAACTGTAATACAGCATCCTAAAAAAGTATTCCATGTATGGTAAAGAGGTGTTTTTTTTCATTGACATGGCAATGAGGAGGGACGTGTATCATTCTCGACAGCTCTCGGATATTTCCGTACAACTTTGTTACTCTACGAAAATTGTCTAGGGTATGTCAGGAGGAGCACTATCAGGTCAGGAGGAGCACTATCAGGTAAAATTCAACATTTTGTGCGGTCAAAAAATAGTTCATGTAAAACGGATTTAACTTTAATAACTTCGATAAATTCACATAAGAAATGAATTATCGTTGTCATTTCTAGTTAAAAACTCACATATTTCAGTCTTCATGATATAGCTTAAATATGTGATTATAATTCCGTTTCATCAGCACTCCAGCGTTCACACTGCCATATTGTTTACAAGATATTTGAATTGTATTTCCGAAAGTAGTGCCTTACGAACATCCAAAGCACTGGACGTAGTTGGCCGAGGTTTTCTGAATGGGATGTGTATATATTACCTGTACGAACTACTGTACTAGTACCATAGTCGTAACCAATAGCAAAGAACAAGTCCTCATTTAGTTGCACCTCAGAGCCATCGGGATATGCGGTATAGGGGTTATTGTCCTCCCATCTTCTCTCTTTTAAGAACATCGCTTTAAGTTTTTCTCCCCGGATGGGTTCTACTGTTTGAGTTATTACTCCACTGAAATAAGCACACATTGTGACTATTTCTTATATCTGCAAACTTTTACATAAAGAGTTGACATTTCGATATCAGCATCTTTTTGGTACTGCACATAACGTTACATTATTTGAATTGCGATTTCTTAGTTCATATTTCCTATATTTCATATTATACATTATGAAGGTTATTTCAAAAGGGATGATGAAGAGGAAGAGAGGGGGAGAGAGGGAGAGGAAGAGAGGATGAGAGAGGGAGTAAGAGCGAGACAGTGATGGGGAAAAAGAGGAGAGGGGGAGAGAGCGAGTAAGAGTGAGACAGTGATTGGGAAGATGAAGAGTGGGGGAGAGAGGTAGAGGAAAAGAGGAATAGAGAGGGAATAAGAGTGAGACAGTGATGGGGAAGAAGAAGAGAGGGGGGAAAAAGCGAGTAAGAGTGAGACAGTGATGGGGAAGAGGAAGAGAGGGGGAAAGAGGGAGAGGAAGGTAGGAGGAGAGAGCGAGGTAGAGTGAGACAGTGATGGGGAAGAGGAAGAGAGGGGGAAAGAGGGAGAGGAGAGAGCGAGTAAGAGTGAGACAGAGATGGGGTAGAGGAAGAGAAGGGGAGAGGGGGAGTAAGAGTGAGTCAGTGATGGGGAAGAGGAAGAGAGGGGTAGAGAGGGAGAGGAAGAGAGGAGGGAGTAAGAGTGAGACACTGATGGGGAAGATGAAGAGGGGTAGAGAGGGAGAGGAGGAGAGAAGGAGTAAGAGTGAGACCGTGATAGGGAAGAGGAAGAGAGGAGGGAGTAAAAGTGAGACAGTGATGGGGAAGAGGAAGAGAGGGGGAGAGAGGGAGGGAGTGATACAGTGAAGAGGAAGAGAGTGGAGAGAGGAAGGGGATAGAAATGAGGGGAGAGAGGAAGACAGTGATGGTGAAGAGAGAAGGGGGAGTAAGATTGCGACAGTGATGGGGAAGAGGGAATTACACAATGAAAATTCACTGACCCGACATCAGTCAAGAGGGGGATAAATAGGGAGGGGGAGTATTCAGCACACTGCACTCATCAAACTGAAATCATCAAACTGCAATCATCACACAGCACACTTCACACTGCACACTTAACACTGCACCCATCACACAGCACACTTCACACTGCACCCATCACACAGCACACTTCACACTGCACACTTAACACTGCACCCATCACACAGCACACTTCACACTGCACCCATCACACAGCACACTTCACACTGCACACTTAACACTGCACCCATCACACTGCACCCATCACACAGCACCCTGCACACTTCACACTGCACACTTCACACTGCACACTTCACACTTCACACTGCACACTTCACACTTCACACTTCACACTTCACACAGCACAAATTACACTTCATACATCACATATCACACTTCACACTGCACCCATCACACTGCACGCATCACACAGCACACTTAACACTGCACCCATCACACTGCACGCATCACACAGCACAAATTACACTTCATACATCACATATCACACTTCACACTTCACACTGCACACTTCACACTGCTAAATCACACTTCACACTGCACATATCATAATGCACACATCATTATGCACACATCACACTGCACACATCACACTTCACTCTGCACACATCACACTGCACACATCACACTTCACTCTGCACACACCACACTGCACACACCACACTTCACACTGTACACTTCACACTTCACACATCACAGTGCACACATCCCACTGCACTCATCACACTGCACAAATCACACTTCACACTGCACACATCACACTGCACACATCACACTGCACACATCACACTGCACACATCACACATCACACTGCACACATCACACATCACAGTGCACAAATCACACACCACAGTGCACACATCACACTGCACACATCACACTTCACACATCACAGTGCACACATCCCACTGCACTCATCACACTGCACAAATCACACTGCACACATCACACTGCACACTGCACACTTCACACATCACACTGCACACATCACACATCACACTGCACACATCACACTTCACACATCACACTGCACAGTGCACATATCACACTGCACAAATCACACATCACAGTGCACACATCACACTTCACACATCACACTGCACAAATCACACTTCACACTGCACACATCAAACTGCACAAATCACACTTCACACGTCCCACTGCACAAATCACACATCCCACTGCACTCATCACACTGCACACTTCACACATCACACTGCACAAATCACACTGCATTCATCACACTGCACACATCACACTGCACACATCACACTTCACACATCCCACTGCCCTCATCCCACTGCACTCATCACACTGCACACTTCACACATCACACTGCACTCATCACACTTCACACTGCACAAATCACATGTCACACTTCACACAGCACACATCACTGCACTTATGTATTTAGTACTGTTAAATGTTTGTGATCAACTTTGTTTAATGTGAATCTGACTTTTAAGAGTAAAGTATTGAATTTCAGGGGTTACACTAAGCAGTCAACTCGGAAAACTTACACCTATTCGCAAATTCTCACTCAAAATAGTCAGCACTTAGGAAGCATTTTAATCACACATTCACATCCACATTCAGACTCAAGTAAGTATATTTTGGGTTCCCTGTGCTGAGTGCAGACTGCATGCTTTGGTACATAGTTATATCTCTATTCCTAATCTGTTCTCAGTGACTTTAGGCTTATTCCACATATTAAACAACATCGTCGTGGACACAGGTATAAGACCACTCACATCCCTAGCTGTTTGCTGTTCAGAGTTTTCCCTAGGATTTTTCAGCTAGGGGTCATTGAACCCTCGTGTAAGGGGTCCTGAGTAAATTTGTAGGGTCCCAGATATGCAGTTTGCACTGGATAAAAGTTTAAAGGGTCCCAGGGATACACACTAATTAGTTGAAAATAGGAGTCCCTAGAAAGAGAAGAGAGTCATGGACTCAAGATTTCTGCATCAGGGAAATCCCAGATATTCCAGTATGACGACAATTTTCAAAATCCAAGTAAGGAAATGCATTTTCTGAATGTATGAAAATATTGCAGCGGCCATAATGCCACCGAGTCAACTGTTGTAGTTGTATACATGTACTAGTGGAGAGTGATGCCATAATGCCACCGAGTCAACTGTTGTAGTTGTATACATGTACTAGTGGAGAGTGATGCCATAATGCCACCGAGTCAACTGTTGTAGTTGTATACGTGTACTTGTGGAGAGTGATGCCATAATGCCACCGAGTCAACTGTTGTAGTTGTATACATGTACTTGTGGAGAGTGATGCCATAATGCCACCGAGTCAACTGTTGTAGTTGTATACATGTACATGTGGAGAGTGATGCCATAATGCCACCGAGTCAACTGTTGTAGTTGTATACATGTACATGTGGAGAGTGATGCCATAATGCCACCGAGTCAACTGTTGTAGTTGTATACATGTACTAGTTGAGAGTGATGCCACCGAGTCAACTGTTGTAGTTGTATACGTGTACTTGTGGAGAGTGATGCCATAATGCCACCGAGTCAACTGTTGTAGTTGTATACGTGTACTTGTGGAGAGTGATGCCATAATGCCACCGAGTCAACTTTTGTAGTTGTATACATGTACATGTGGAGAGTGATGCCATAATGCCACCGAGTCAACTGTTGTAGTTGTATACATGTACATGTGGAGAGTGATGCCATAATGCCACCGAGTCAACTGTTGTAGTTGTATACATGTACTAGTGGAGAGTGATGCCATAATGCCACCGAGTCAACTGTTGTAGTTGTATACGTGTACTTGTGGAGAGTGATGCCATAATGCCACCGAGTCAACTGTTGTAGTTGTATACGTGTACATGTGGAGAGTGATGCCATAATGCCACCGAGTCAACTGTTGTAGTTGTATACATGTACTAGTTGAGAGTGATGCCACCGAGTCAACTGTTGTAGTTGTATACATGTACTTTTTGAGAGTGATGCCATTTTATCAATAAAGAAACAACTTACCTCGCAGTGATACCTACATCAATAGAATAGGGTAAGTCGCCTGGAACGCATGTGCCCACCAATGTCAATGCTCGTCCATACACAGCGTCTGCATCAAGAGGATTATATGTTCGTATAGCAAATTTATAAATCTGAAAAAGTCGAAATGAAAACATGAATGTTGTGGTTTCAATATCTGTTTGAAAATAAGGAATTAGGAGAAAATTAGTATTTCCCTTTTAAATGTCGAATATCTCCGATAGGTGTCACTAGCAGTTGCTTGTGCATAAGCTTTTCATGTTAGCGTTTTAGGTTTTGAAAGTATTGAAAATCAGCTATAGGCAGCTGACACAGTAATACATGTTCTTTAAAATTTATTATGACATGTTATTTTATGCAAGCATATAACGAGGTTTAAATAGTCATGTCAAAAGTTATACATGGGCATGAATTATGTTGATAAACAAGTTTTACTATTACTATGTTGTTTGGTCACTCCAATGCACTCGGTTGCTACTTATACATCATACATTAAACAGTAATTAACTTGAAACGTATGTTGGTTTGTCTTGCTTATCGTAGGTGGTTGAGTTATAAGGGAACAGCCTCATTACACTCATATGATGCACTCAAATAGTTGTATTAACTTGTTTCAAAATCAATGTAAAGTTTAAAGATCAGTCTACCTGATGTTTTTTGTAATGGAACTTTACATAAGATAGTCAGGGTCATAAAGTGACTATATTCCAACAGGCAACATGCAAGCACCTGGCCCCAAACCTGAAGTAAGCCAACTGGCTAGAACCACATACATGAAGTAAGCCAGCTGGCTAGAACCACAAACATGAAGTAAGCCAGCTGGCTAGAACCACAAACCTGAAGTAAGCCAGCTGGCTAGAACCACAAACCTGAAGTAAGCCAGCTGGCTAGAACCACAAACCTGAAGTAAGCCAGCTTGCTAGAACCACATACCTGAAGTAAACCAGCTGGCTAGAACCACATACATGCAATAAGCCAGCTAGCTAGAACCACAGACCTGCAGTAAGCCAGCTGGCTAGAACCATGGACCTGCAATAAGTCAGCTGGCTAGAACCATGGACCTGTAGTAATCCAGCGGGCTAGAACCACATACATGCAATAAGCCAGCTAGCTAGAACCACAGACCTGCAGTAAGCCAGCTGGCTAGAACCATGGACCTGTAGTAATCCAGCGGGCTAGAACCACATACATGCAATAAGCCAGCTAGCTAGAACCACAGACCTGCAGTAAGCCAGCTGGCTAGAACCATGGACCTGTAGTAATCCAGTGGGCTAGAACCACATACATGCAATAAGCCAGCTAGCTAGAACCACAGACCTGCAGTAAGCCAGCTGGCTAGAACCATGGACCTGTAGTAATCCAGCGGGCTAGAACCACATACATGCAATAAGCCAGCTAGCTAGAACCACAGACCTGCAGTAAGCCAGCTGGCTAGAACCATGGACCTGCAATAAGTCAGCTGGCTAGAACCATGGACCTGTAGTAAGCCAGCTGGCTAGAACCACATATATGCAATAAGCCAGCTGGCTAGAACCAAATATCTGCAGTAAGCCAGCTGGCTAGAACCACATATCTGCAGTAAGCCAGCTGACTAGAACCACATTCCAGCAGTAAGCCAGCTGGCCAGTATATGTAGCTTGATTTACTACTCCATATCTGCCGTTTAATATGTAAGGTTACTGGTACAATATATTAAGCTGCACATGCTTAATAATGGAACCTGGGGTCGTATTCAATATCCATCTTAGTTGAAAATATTTCTTTGTTTGTATGATTTTTCTCAAATTACAAGTAATTTTCTTAAATTATCGATTTTCAACTTAGTTTTCAGTTTTCAGTCTTATTGAATAAACCCCATAGATATCGAATAAGGATTTTGGAAAATTTCTGATAAAAAAAATTCTACTATATAAAGAAATTTTCTTAGAAAAAAAACTAAGAACTTGAAACATATTATATATCTCTGGGTGGGATGTGGGATATAGCGCTGTATTACCCAAACTATTCACTGTACTCTTATTCTGGCCTAAAAGTGGCCAATCTGTGATTTACATAGTAAAATGGGAGGAGTTTACAGTACATATGGTTAAACATTACAATTAGGCTTCATGTACACAAGTTATAGTTCAAGCGAAATGGCGAAAACATTTCTCGCAGGGAATGGGACATAATTTACGTGATTCTGCTGTAGTTATTTCATGGTAATATTAACACTTATTCCTTCTGACCAATAGCTTGTCAAATACATATTTTATACAGAATAAATGTTTAAATTTAGACTAACATTCTGGGTATTCACGCATAAAACGCATCAGACGGCAGACAGTAGACAATATGAAGCTTTCAAAAACTGCTTAATGATAAACAGATATGAAGATTTCAAAAACTGCTTAATGATAAACAGATATGAAGATTTCAAAAACTGCTTAATTATAAACAGATATGAAGTTTTCCAAAACTGCTTAATGATAATTAAACAGATATGAAGTTTTCCAAAACTGCTTAATGATAAACAGATATGAAGCTTTCAAAAACTGTTTAATGATAAACAGATATGAAGTTTTCCAAAACTGATTAATGATAAACAGATATGAAGCTTTCAAAAACTGCTTAATGATAAACAGATATGAAGATATCAAAAACTGCTTAATGATAAACAGATATCAAGCTTTCAAAAACTGCTTAATGATAAACAGATATGAAGCTTTCAAAAACTGCTTAATGATAAACAGATATGAAGTTTTCCAAAATTGCTTAATGATAAACAGATTTGAAGCTTTCAAAAACTGCTTAACGATAAACAGATATGAAGCTTTCAAAAACTGCTTAACGATAAACAGATATGAAGATATCAAAAACTGCTGGTAGTCTACATAATAGCTTACGAGGGAGGGATAACCCTCATATGCTCATTTCTTACATTGCCAACATTATTCTAATGCCGAAAATAAAATAGCTCTACAGACAAAATATAGATAAGACAATGGCATACCGATCCAGACACTTTCCATCCACACCCGGGCGTGACACTGTTACTTATACTTCCTCTATAAATTCCGATACCGTTTTGTACGACAAAGTCACCTCTACATGAACTGTCAGTAAGTTCTGCAAGTGAATCTGCATCGAGAAATTCAAATTCGGTCCAATTTCCCACATCTTTCACCATGAAGGCATATGTCACTGGGCTGACAGTTGATCGGTCTGTAGCGCAGAATAGGTCCTCTGGAATAGAATATTATAATCAAACATTATAGCCTTTTTTGGTGCAGCCGTACTAACATGGCTCTTCTATTTGCATATCAGCGTTGTGTAAACCAATCAAATATTACGTTAAGCACTAAGCATAATTATCTCCAACAGAACAATGTTTGTGACATTCATGCGGATTGGTTAAATATTTGTTAAGGCCTAAATGTTTGTTTACCGAACCTAAAAACAATAACTTGTTTATTGTTATGTACTATTTCCTCCGAAGCAAAGTAATGGTGTTATACATGTTTGTAACGAAAACATTTTTTTATCACGATAGAGGCGTTATTCTTAATATTGTAAACATGACAATGTTGTATGGAAACCAGATGAACATAATATTGTTTGCCTTAACAACTGGGTCTGAAAGTAGATATATAGTATATTTCAAGATTTAGTGAGTAGTGTTGTTAGTCAACCCCACGAGAAATTGCCCGGCGTTAGAATAAAGAAGACATTCTAGGTTTTATGAACCAGTCACAGACATAAATTTAAATTGTTTAAATCTGACCAATCCATGTGTAACAAGTTAATTAACATGAATGTGTGATTTCACGACTGATAAAATTAGTACTGTTGAACTATATTGAAACAGACTATACTGTCTATGTATGACTCGGCGAACTACTGAGTTATTTTTATCCAATCCCCTACGTAGTGATCTCCCCTTGCATATATCGGAGTTGTAATCGAGTGACCAGCAATCGTTTATATGATGTACAACAAATCTTAACCTTCACTTTGCCAAAATGAGCTTGCTTCAGATTGCACCGACCATCTTTTTTAAATATATTGCTTGTTTCCAATTACATTAATATGTAGTTTGAAATGATTTGTTGTGTATAAATTGGGTATCATACTTTATACCGTAACTACATAACTCTCGTGTAAACGATGACATCACAACGTTACTATGGTAACTCAAGTTATTAATTAATAAATATGAATTGTAGTGCAATTATTCATAACAAAATTTGATTACAGATTGTCACGAAATGAAGGTGCACAAGAATTGAATAGGACTTCCCAATATTGACAGAATTTACTTAACGCCGTTTTTAACAATTTTTCAATGATAGACATCGGTTAGTTGATCTAACCAGTTTTCCTTGAATTAATTATCAACCTTTACTAACTTGCTCTTTCGCAAACAAATGACCACTTCTCCACATGTGGAGGACATTACGATAGCCTGTGTAACGCAAGAACATTACCTGTGTTATCCCATAATGCACTCGTATCTACCGGGAGACAGTCTAGCGCTCTGCTAATTGAACTGGTCGGTCAGGCTGAGTGATTTCACATCTTAATCAAATTCACGAACAGTGTTTAGCATTATGAATCAGAGAAAACATTTTCCTACCCTATCAACATATAACCGAGCAACAGTTGGCAGATTTTTCTCTTCAATTGGCTTCTAGGGATCGCTGAGCCCCATGTTAAAGTTACCCCACAACCCAAAAACCTGTATTCATCCTTGTAGACTATTGGGCGGCCATAAAGTTTCTAGCTTGTTGTGTTTTGGAAACATTTATTATGCGTATGCTAATCAAATTTTGCAGATTTACTTAAAATATCATATATGATTAACTAACATGTATGATTTCTTTTTATACTGAAACAGAGCACTATAACATGCTACCATGAATATCGAGCATTACAGCTTCAATGGAGCTAAATTAAAATACGCAGACACAGCGAGACAGGTATCAAAACATGCCGCCGTAAAATCACCTTGCAGCAAGAAATTATTGCGAAATTCCGTGTTTGTCATTGACTGACTAATAAATGTGAATAGTTCTCCAACATAATTAGCGTTAAGTACAGAGACGTGTTGTATTTTAATTGTAGTATGGGAGGATTTCTGTATGATCCGTTTGTACGATAAGTAGATTTCTGTATGATCCGTTTGTACGATAAGTAGATTTCTGTATGATCTGTTTGTCCGATAAATAGATTTTTGTATGATCAGTTTACACGATAAGTAGATTTCTGTATGATCAGTTTACACGATAAGTAGATTTTAATATCATCAGTTTACACGATAAGTATAATTCAGTAGGATCAGTTTACACGATAAGTGTATTAATTTCTGTATGATCGGTTTACACGATAAGTATATTTCTGTATGATCGGTTTACACGATAAGTAGATTTCAGTAGGATCAGTTTTCACAATAAGTAGATTTCAGTATGATCAGTTTACACTATAAGTAGATTTCAGTATGATCGGTTTACACGATAAGTAGATTTCAGTATGATCGGTTTACACGATAAGTAGATTTCAGTATGATCGGTTTACACTATAAGTAGATTTCAGTATGATCGGTTTACACGCTAAGTAGATTTCAGTATGATCGGTTTACACGATAAGTAGATTTCAGTATGATCGGTTTACACGATAAGTAGATTTCAGTATGATCGGTTTACACGATAAGTAGATTTCTGTATGATCAGTTTACACGATAAGTAGATTTCTGTTTGATCAGTTTACACGATAAGTAGATTTCAGTATGATTAGTTTACGCGATAAGTAGATTTCAGTATGATCGGTTTACACGATAAGTAGATTTCAGTATGATCAGTTTACACGATAAGTAGATTTCAGTATGATCGGTTTACACGATAAGTAGATTTCTGTATGATCAGTTTACACGATAAGTAGATTTCTGTATGATCAGTTTACACGATAAGTAGATTTCTGTATGATCAGTTTACACGATAAGTAGATTTCTGTATGATCAGTTTACACGATAAGTAGATTTCTGTATGATCAGTTTACACGATAAGTAGATTTCTGTATGATCAGTTTACACGATAAGTATATTTCAGTATGATCAGTTTTCACGATAAGTAGATTTCAGTATGATCAGTTTTCACGATAAGTAGATTTCAGTATGATCGGTGTAAACAATGTGTAGATTTTAGAATAATTACCAATACATGACGTGTTAATTTCAATATAATAAATTTACATAACATGTATATTTCAGTATAATAAGTTAATAACTGGACTGACTTTGGATAATTCTGACAATTTCATGATCTACCCCTCTCTTACGTCGCAATTACCGGAACAATATGTTCCTCATTTCTTATTAAAGGATCAACTTCTAGCTTTACATGCGCGTATGTTATGAGAGATAGACTTGTGTAGTGACGTATTGGCGAGTAAAGCCGTCACCATCTGTCGCAACCCGACACCCTCTCGGAATTTAAAAAAAATAAGATACGAAATGTATTGAGTACAGCAGTTTTACTGAATCTAAGTAACTCTGACTACTCGACACAATCTGATTGGACCCTGACCTCTCGACACAATCTGACTCGACCCTGACCTCTTGACACAATCTGACTCGACCCTGACCTCTGGACACAATCTGACTCGACCCTGACCTCTCTAGACAATCTGACTGGACCCTGACCTCTCTAGACAATCTGACTGGACCCTGACCTCTCGACACAATCTGACTGGACCCTGACCTCTCGACACAATCTGACTGGACCCTGACCTCTCGACACAATCTGACTGGACCCTGACCGCTCTACACAATCTGACTGGGCCCTGACCTCTCGACACAATCTGACTTGACCCTGACCTCTCGATACAATCTGACTCAATCCTGACCTCTCTACACAATCTGACTTGACCCTGACCTATTGACACAATCTGACTGGGCCCTGACCTCTCTACACAATCTGACTGGACGCTGACCTCTCGACACATTCTGACTCGACCCTGACCTCAAGACACAATCTGACTCGACCCTGACCTATCGACACAATCAGACTCGACCCTGACCTCTCTACACAATCTGACTGGGCTCTGACGTCTCTACACTATTTGATTGGACCCTGACCTCTCGACACAATCGAACTCGATCCTAACCTCTCGACACAATCTGATTGGACCATGACCTCTTGACACAATCTGACTCGACCCTGACCTCTCGACAAAATCTGACTAGAGGTTGACGTCTCTACACAATCTGACTGGACCCTGACCTCTCGACACAATCTGACTCGACCCTGACATCTCTACACAATCTAATTGGACCCCGACGTCTCTACATAATCAGACTCAACCCTGACCTCTCGACAGAATCTGATTGAATCCTGACGTCTCTTCACAATCTGACTTCACCCTGACGTCTCTACACAATCTAACTCGACCCTGACGTCTCAATACAATCTGACTCGAGGTTGATGCTTCGACACAATCTGACTCGAAGTTGACGCTTCTACACAATCTGACTCTAGGTTGACGCTTTGACACAATCTGACTCGAGAGGTTGACGTCTCGACACAATCCGACTCGAGGTTAATGTCTCAACACAATCTGACTCGAAGTTGACGTCTCGACACAATCTGATTCGAAGTTGACGTCTCGACACAATCTGACTCGAAGTTGACGTCTCGACACATTCTGACTAGAAGTTGACGTCTCGACACAATCCAAATTGAGGTTGACGCTTTGACACAATCTGACTCGAGAGGTTGACGTCTCGACACAATCTGACTCGAGGTTAATGTCTCGACACAATCTGACTCGAAGTTAATGTCTCGACACAATCTGACTCGAAGTTGACGTCTCGACACAATCTGACTCGAAGTTGACGTCTCGACACAATCTGACTCGAAGTTGACGTCTCGACACAATCTGACTCGAAGTTGACGTCTCGACACAATCTGACTCTAAGTAGACGATGCTATGACGTTGTCAATTTTGTACCAATTTGCGCTTACCCGTAATTACATATCTCACGCACCATGAAGGTTGTTTTTTACTATTCTTTGTCAAACATTTTTCTTCAGCAGACGGACCTTGATTTCGTTTACAGTATTTTTCCTGACTTAGATTTTTGTTGGTTTAGCGGTCAAAAAATGTTGGCCCTACGAGTGTTTCAGGGTACCGACCACTACAAACATGTAACTGACAACGTTCTACCATGAATCAAAACTCGAGTTAAACTGACTTTTGATGAAATATATTCAACGAAACAAGAAAAAAGCATAGAGGCTGTGACACTTATCCATTCCAAACATTGCTGAGGAGACGAGAGTGCAAAGTAAGTTTGTTTTTAAAAGCATTAAATAGTGTACAATGTTTTAAACTGCTCGCTGTTAAAAATGTAGGACAAATGTAACTTCCGTAGACCACTTTGTAAGACTTTTTGTAAAAAGAAACAATGAAATTACATGTATATCTAGGCGAATTCAATATGATTACTAACCAGTGCATGTATCCTGTGGTTTTCGACTTGGTCTGCAATTCATCTTGAAAGTTTTTCTAGTGTCTTCATCAGAACTCACTGCATAAGACAAGACACAGCACCATTAGATTGTTCGATATTATAGCTGTACAAAACACACTACATGCACATGTCATTGTGACCATGTCATAGTTTGATATGACTATTTATCACACTGCATGGTCATGTCATTGTTAAAATCAAATCAATACAAAGTATAAATGTTAATACATTGGGTCAAGTTTAGAGTATGCCAATCTAACCAGAATAAAGAATTGAATGAAGTATATAGGCATCAGCATTGACCAACATCTAACCCTCCCATCACGAGATAAGTATCGATAAAACTGTAATGTTTTATATTTCTATCATATTAACAAAATTCTATTTTAAAATATACATGTTATATACTTCGATTTCACACATGCTATATACAGTAAATAAACACGTACCGCATTTAGTTGAAAAAGCAGCTGCATCCAACGTACAGGTATTCTCATCCCAATCATTGCCAGGATTGTTGTCTGAAATTGTACATACCGTGCCATATATACATACTACCCAAAAGCGCATCCATATATATATATAACGTCAGCATCAGATACGGTAGATATAAACAATGGACAAACCTCGGTTCGCCATCGGCTCATTGGTTAAAAATCCTCTTAAAATGTTTCAGGTAGAAGTGACAAACTCTATAAATAAAACAATAATGAACTACTCAGTGGTTGTACAATATTTTATGAACGGTTGTGGCATACTAGAATAACTGACGACCGGCCTTGACCTGAACGACTTGAGTGACGCCATGTTGAGATGATGATTTTATGATACGCTTAATAGCCCATCAACTAGATCGTCTTCATTCTCCAGCACAAACTGCAGCCATTATCAGGGGTCATAACAATAACATGATAAGTGCTAGAACTGTCTCGAATAGACTTCCTAGTTGGGGATTTACTGCAAGACGTCCCTATGTATGGTGGATAACATTTGACCATAGAAAGGCGACGTTGACATATGGAATGGTTCAATGATCATAGCACAAGAGTGAGCACTGTTCAGCAAATGAAAGCGAGTCTTATTCAGGTTGTAGACGTCGTATTTATAGAACGTTTTGCTGACCTTTATGGGGAAAAACATGACCGGTTTGGCGGAGGTGGTTTGATTATGCGGGTTGGTATTTGGTGGAGGTGGTTTGATGAGGTGGGATGGTTTTTGGCGGAGGTGGTTTGATAATGTAGGGTGGTGTTTTACGGAGGTGGTTCAGTGATATGGGTTGGTATTTGACGGAGACGGTTTGATGATGTGGGTTGGTATTTGACGGAGGTGGTTTGATGATATAGGATGGTTTTTGGCGGAGACGGTTTGATAATGTGAGGTGGTATTTGGCGGAAGTGGTTTGATGGTGTGGGGTGGAATTTGGCGGAGGTGGTTTGATGATGTGGGGTGGTTATTGCTATGGACAAAAAAAAACGCTTACATTCATAGACGGGACTCTTAATGCTACAAAATACACCGAGACAATTTTGGAGCCAGTCATTTTTCCGTTTGTTACGTATAACAAACTAACATTTGAACAGGATAATGTCCGTCCACATGTCACACGGACATGCCCGGGTTATTTTACAGACTGGACTCTTGCTATTATATCAAATACTGTCACGAAAACAGTCCACACGTTATTTTTTATTTCATTCTAAATGTAATTGATAAAAACAAAAACTAAACTAATGTATCAAATTTATCATTTATTGTCAACTACACATTTACCCGTGTAACCGATTGAACATTCTTGTGTTTTTAAGTTATATAAATGCTGTAGTCATAGTTACACTACTCATAATGTCTTATATATCTTGTTTTTCTGTTTGTGATCCAGTCTTCGTGTTTTTTTAGTACTGCATCAATTTATCTTCATATTTTTCGTACTTTTGAAGCATTGTAAATTTGATTAATGCTTAAGAATTGTTATTGTTGTTGTTACCGATGTTGTAGGTGTTTCTATTGTTGTTGTTGTAGGTGTTGCCATTGCTGCTGTTGTTGTTGCTGCAATTGCTATTGTTGTTGCCATTGTTGTTATGTTGTTGTTGTCATTGATGTTGTTATTGCTAATGTTGTTGCCATTGCTGTTATGTTGTTAATCCTGTTGATTCCATTATTGTTGTTGCCATCGCTGTTGTTGTTGTTGCTATTGCTGTTATGTTGTTATTGCTATTGCATTATTGCCGTTGTTGTTGTCTTGTTATTGTTGTTGTTGCCATTGCTGTTATGTTGCCATTGTTATTGCTGTTGTTCTTGTTGTATTACTTACCACGTGTAGCAAACACGTATATGCCTGTGAGCCATGAATTACACCGACAGTTTGTGTAATCGGGCAATTCATTGTTGTCATTGGATTCAACACAAGGTGCCGCATATTCCCTGTTTACATCCCCATTGTATTTTCCATTGATGAAAGGCTGAGTAAGTAAAAATAAATAAAGTTGTAAGTCAAAAACCTTTCTAGATTCGATTTGTAGCAAACTGATTCTGGGCAAGTGAAGTTATCATATTTATTGATACAGTATGTTTTTTTAATTTTATAAAATATCATGCATTTATTTTTCAGCGAAGTTTTCTTACATACGTCAATACAAAAAATGTTGTCAATCCTATTTAAAGGGCCAGCCAATTCTGACTAATAAGATAGCTCCTTTCTGAGCACATTGACTTCCAGATTCCTACCTTTAATGCCAGGTACCAGACTGGTAGGCACACGGTAACCATTATTTAACTAGATGGTGGCACACCAACCGGCTATATCAGACCTGACACATCGGGATTAGAGTCTTCGACCTCCTGCGTCATTGACCGGTGCCTTAAACACTTGGTCACGTGAGACATGTAATGCTTATGATTGAATAAAGAACAATGTACAGAAATGTCGCTTAATGACAACGACGTAATCTAAACTGTTGTTATAAAATATGCATATCTCTTTGCTTTTGGAATGGATATAGTTTCTTGAATTAGTTGAAACATTTGATCCACATTAAATAGTTTGCTTTATAGTATACTTACACGTTCAATTTTGGTACCATCGAATCCAGCAGGAATGATGCCATCATAAAGGAATATAACGAACGTTTCAGGTTGGTCTGTGTTGTTTTTGTCCAGTCCAGTCGCTACAACGGTTTGAAAATGATATACGTCAGCCTGTAAATATCAAAATATCAGTTGTACGAATGAAAACTGTTCTAATTTAAAATGTCAGTACAGCATGTCTCTTTTGTTGTACATCAGTGTTATTTTAATTCTATAAAAATAATGAAATCAAAGACAAGACTTCCAACATAAAGCAATCCATCCGATATTTAACAAATTTTGATTTCGAAAATCTTCGCCGTAATATCTGCTACATCGAGTGTAATGATTGTGTACTAACTTAAATCGATTTTGAAAAAAGTTCATATTAATTACCACACAGATGTAAATGTGCCAGGTTGTCACTCTACTACGCCAATCATTTTCAGGAATTGTAAATAACAATAATAATAATATCTTTATTTATAGAAGGTAACATGTAAAGATGTATACAAAAACAGTTGTACAATTCTTAAATAAACCATGGCCTTGTAACAGAAAAATCATAAATTGAAATTCAATAATACATGTACTATAAAACACATTCGTTTATTCAAGACAATCACTCATCAGATTTCCATATTGTAAATAGTACATATACTTATTAACCCATAGTCATATTCAAAAAATATTATGAATATTAATTACAAACATTCTATAGTGTAGACTTTTTACAATAAATTAATTTTAATGTTCTTAAGTACCGACAAAGCATTTCATCCAGCTTTATGATCAATAGCCACCACTTACACAATGCAAACATACTTATACACGACTGATTTTATCAGCAATATATTATCATAAACAGCATAGATTTAAAACAACAATTAAATTACCCCAGCGGAACAGGTTATTTCCCATGTCACTATTACCGCTTCATTGATTTCAACTGTACCAAGGTCGCTGTATGTGGGGTAGCTGTCATCACATTTGTTCACTATATTTTCTATTCTCTGGAGATCACAGCGAGATGGACCTACAGCCAACCCGTTGGCATCTCTGTATATACATAATCATATTAAAGTAATTGCAGAAGATATTTCAAAGTTGTGAAAAAGCGGTTTGTATACCAACGTAAAGTAACTACATACAGCATTCCATAGTAATGTAATTGTTACCATTTTCCAAGTTACGACATTATTAACAGAACGCCAACGTATTTTATTGATCAGTATTACAGTAAACAGTATCTCGAACTTATATAAGTATATGTCTCATTCATGTTGCATTTATCCTAAAAAAATGCATTACCATGAACAGTTATATGTGTAGCAGTTTATATGTGTAGTGATGTATGTACCAGTTATATGTGTAACAGTTTATATGTATAGTGATGTATGTACCAGTTATATGTGTAACAGTTTATATGTGTAGTGATGTATGTACCAGTTATATGTGTAACAGATATTTATGTATAGTGATGTATGTACCAGTTATATGTGTAACAGTTTATATGTGTAGTGATGTATGTACCAGTTATATGTGTAACATATATTTATGTATAGTGATGTATGTACCAGTTATATGTGTAACAGTTTATATGTGTAGTGATGTATGTACCAGTTATATGTGTAACAGATATTTATGTATAGTGATGTATGTACCAGTTATATGTGTAGCAGTTTATATGTGTA
Organism: Mactromeris polynyma; assembly: GCA_032209605.1. Lineage (NCBI taxonomy): Eukaryota > Metazoa > Mollusca > Bivalvia > Venerida > Mactridae > Mactromeris > Mactromeris polynyma. The sequence continues at coordinate 2,754,843 of JASFXZ010000004.1, read as the reverse complement.
GTGATGTATGTACCAGTTATATGTGTAACAGATATTTATGTATAGTGATGTATGTACCAGTTATATGTGTAGCAGTTTATATGTATAGTGATGTATGTACCAGTTATATGTGTAGCAGTTTATATGTATAGTGATGTATGTACCAGTTATATGTGTAGCAGTTTATATGTATAGTGATGTATGTACCAGTTATATGTGTAGCAGTTTATATGTATAGTGATGTATGTACCAGTTATATGTGTAGCAGTTTATATGTATAGTGATGTATGTACCAGTTATATGTGTAGCAGTTTATATGTATAGTGATGTATGTACCAGTTATATGTGTAGCAGTTTATATGTGTAGTGATGTATGTACCAGTTATATGTGTAACAGATATTTATGTATAGTGATGTATGTACCAGTTATATGTGTAGCAGTTTATATGTATAGTGATGTATGTACCAGTTATATGTGTAGCATTTTATATGTGTAGTGATGTATGTACCAGTTATATGTGTAGCAGTTTATATGTATAGTGATGTATGTACCAGTTATATGTGTAGCAGTTTATATGTGTAGTGATGTATGTACCAGTTACATGTGTAACAGATATTTATGTATAGCGATGTATGTACCATTTATATGCACCAGGTATGTATGTACCAGTTATGTATGTACCAGGTATGTATGCACCAGGTATGTATGTACCAGTTATGTATGTACCAGGTCTGTATGCACCAGGTATGTATGTACCAAGTATGTATGCACCAGGTATGTATGTACCAGTTATGTATGTACCAGGTCTGTATGCACCAGGTATGTATGCACCAGGTATGTATGTACCAGTTATGTATGTACCAGGTCTGTATGCACCAGGTATGTATGCACCAGGTATGTATATACCAGTTATGTATGTACCAGGTCTGTATGCACCAGGTATGTATGCACCAGGTATGTATGTACCAGTTATGTATGTACCAGGTCTGTATGCACCAGGTATGTATGCACCAGGTATGTATGCACCAGGTATGTATGTACCAGTTATGTATGTACCAGGTCTGTATGCACTAGGTATGTATGTACCAAGTATGTATGCACCAGGTATGTATGCAGCAGGTATGTATGCACCAAGTATGTATGTACCAAGTATGTATGCACCAGGTATGTATGTACCAGTTATGTATGTACCAGGTCTGTATGCACCAGGTATGTATGCACCAGGTATGTATGCACCAGGTATGTATGTACCAAGTATGTATGTACCAGGTATGTATGCACCAGGTATGTATGTACCAGGTATGTATGCACCAAGTATGTATGCACCAAGTATGTATGTACCAGTTATGTATGTACCAGGTATGTATGTACCAGGTATGTATGCACCAAGTATGTATGTACCAGTTATGTATGTACCAGGTCTGTATGCACCAGGTATGTATGTACCAAGTATGTATGCACCAGGTATGTATGCACCAGGTATGTATGTAACAGGTATGTATGTACCAAGTATGTATGTACCAGGTATGTATGCACCAGGTATGTATGTACCAGGTATGTATGCACCAAGTATGTATGCACCAAGTATGTATGTACCAGTTATGTATGTACCAGGTATGTATGTACCAAGTATGTATGCACCAGGTATGTATGCACCAGGTATGTATGTACCAGGTATGTATGCACCAAGTATGTATGTACCAGTTATGTATGTACCAGGTATGTATGTACCAGGTATGTATGTACCAAGTATGTTTACACCAGGTATGTATGCACCAGGTATGTATGTACCAGGTATGTATGTACCAAGTATGTATGTACCAGGTGTGTATAGAAGACAACCCTCCGATATAGTGTGATATGAGCCCCGCCGTACGATTTCCAACCTCTTCTTTAAGTGACGTAATTTCAAGAAAGCGTAACATGTGATGTATCATTTGAATGCAGGAAACAATATTTACTCCATTTGGTCATTTCGGTTTCATATTGCCATATGGGGGAATATTGCGTACTGTCAGTACATAGTGACGTCACATGTGAAGTTTTCTGGAGATGACCTCACTTAAAGAAGAGGTTGGAAATCGTACAACGGCGCTCAAATGTTGATACAAATCTAAATAGCGTTTTTACATATAATAATAACGTCAAATAAACCTATATAAGTATAAACAGTGTATTGAAAAGCAGTGTATCCTCGGAATAAAGCTGCACAGGAGTAGATCTATGTTAATTCATAACAAATGTTATGTTTCTCAATTCAAATGAGTTGTAAGTAAAGATTTAAGATATTATTTTTTTATCTAATAGTGATTTTTTAATATAACAAGTTAATAAATTGACTGATATTCGCAATTTTTCAAAAATATACTAATGGGCATTCAAACAAAAATGAAACTCATCTTCAAGAACATTACTCTACATTTCCTGTCGTTAAGTGGTATTTGCTTATGCCATCGTCCGGTTTCAACTTCTAACCAATGAGCAGATGTTCTTTGGCAACAAAATGCAAAGCGAACTTTTTCAATGTTTATAAAATCTAAATAAAGTTGGAAACTAAAAGCACTGTAGTTCTAGCTCTAGATGAATTTGCTTCATCACTATTCCAAAAGAGTAAATACTTATCATAAAGTCGTTGTCTGAATATTGATAAACATCTGCTACATCACCAATGCATTGATTCAACCAAACATCAGAAAAACAGTTTATTTCTAATATAGATTGAACATATTTTACCCAACACTTACTTTTCATGTTTTGCTCTAAAGCGTTTAACATCATATGTGTGGTCTGTTGCCATAGTGAGCTAAGCTTCACGTTAGGACATTTGGAGAAAAGTATGTTGAATTCCCGATAAAAGACGGTAATTTCCAGACAACATATGAAGTATTCATGTTCTCACTTGGTGATATAGCAATGAATTGTTATTTTATTTTCAAACGATATTTATTTGCAGTTTTTAAAAAGACAGGATTTTGTGGTATAGTTCATTTTGGCATGTATACTTGACCTAAAACATTGAATTAATGTCGAAGTGAATCACTTGTTCCTAGTTAGTTCAGTCATGCTTAGTTACGTGGAAGAACCTGTAGTAGATGTTGGTTAGCACACCTATTTAAAATCTCCTGCTATATACGTCTTAGAAAGCTGGAAACTGGACCAAAATAAAATCTCCTTTTGAAGATTAACAAGGATTAGATAACTCAATCTTCATGAAAATGTGGGTTAGTTCACTTTGGTATAAGACCACTCATTTATATGTAATGTAAACATTTTCTTTAGGACTTCGAACAAGTTTTAATCAGTATCAAATAACATTATATAAACGCCTAATTTTAATGGATATCTACCAAGCTCTCCATAAATAAAACTGTTCTGTGCTTGTGACCTTACACCATATTGTAAATGAATACTTTCTATCGTAAAATAACAAAGTACAGGAACTATAAGTTTACTAAATAAATCCAGCTTACGACTGTCTGATATTTTGCAAACTTAATGATGTATGATTTTAATTGAAATAAAGATTTCAAAGCTTGGTCTGACAGTGCTTAATATGTAGCGTTAAAAGTACCTCGTGTTGTTAAAATGATTCCTAAGTATTTAGATTTCTTTACTATTTCTAACTCTAAAGCTTTTGAAAATCATAACTTTAGTTTCACACTTAATTTCGTTTTTTTACAATAATCTTGCAATATATTTAATCCTACATGTAATTGTAAACCAGATTCTCTCTCAGATATGATAACAATATCATCGGCATGTAAAAGTAAAAATATCTTGAACATACCAATATCCACACCATCAAATCCATTTGTCATAAAATGCTCTTCTAAATGATACAAATACATTGAAAAAAAAAGAAAGATGAACAACTCTCACCCTGAGGAACTTCCAATAAACAAGCAAACTCATCACCTAATACATTATCATGTTTAACTCTACATGTAGTTTTAGCAGTATCATAAAACGATCGAACAATATCTAATATTTTTCCACGTATACCTGGTTAAATTAATTTATACCATATAACATCTCTTACACTATAATCAAACAGCTGTTCGCCGATATCGATGACTATACTTACCTCATTTCAGATAACTTCAGATGTTTGATCGTCTTTTCATATGTACAGGCATTGCCACTGCCACTGTCATCTTTAAACCAAAGTGCGGCTATGTACGGATGGCTGTCATCCGAAAAAGCTAGAACATACATATACTGAATTAGTCAATGTATGGTGGCCTATTAATACCACCAGTGAACATGAAAACGTTTACGAATTGTTTCGTGTTAACCACTTAAACATCGCGATAATTATCTAGCTATATTCGAGATATTTTTTCGGTAAGATAAATATCATAAGACTAAAAACGGGCTTGAACGTGCCCAGAACTTTCACCTGTTACCTTTTTATGATGTATATAAACTAACGGGGTTTCTAGTTATGGTTTGCAAATTTGACTTATTAAGTAACATAATAAGTGGTTTACTAGATCGTGTTACCAGATCGTAAGTGAAATGATAACTAGTTAACTAGATAGGAATCTATCTTTTTTTTAAATAACTGGCACTTATCATATTATTAACCACTTATTATGTTACTTAATAAGTCAAATTCGCAAACCATAACTAGATAAGCAGTTGTATAAACCTATTTATAACTTGTGAGCTGTTTATTTTTTATGATTTCCATAATTATTATTTACTCTAAGTACATCATTTTGTATGTTTACCATTACAATGCTTTAAACATTTCGATTTCGGTTTAAATCATTAACGGTTTTTGGTACTGCTTGCGAACGTTACACCGGTTAGTCAACGAATAACTTGAGCCTAGCAATTTCGTTTTCGTGTTAGGATAGTTAAACTGTCGTACTCCGTGGTTAACGTAATCACTTTCAAGCATTGTCTCTATTTTCACAATCTAATAATTGTTCTACCTTATCGACGCACATTTCTAAAGCCTGACGTTATTGAGGTGACGTAATGTGTGCCTGATAATGCAATACGTTTATTATATGTGCACTTGTGTCTGATGATGTGCGTATTGTATGCTCATTGTTATATGATATGTCTTGTATTACATATATTGTTATATGTGATATCATGTGCACATTTTATGCTCATCTTTAAGAATATGTCATCTACTGTTTACATGGATAGTTATATATGCTGATGTCTTTTGTATGAATATTATTTGTTCAAATCTTCATATATGGAGGAGAAATAAACATATTTTTATTAAGTGGTTAACACGATTCAATTCGTAAACGTTTTCATGTTAACAGGTGGCAGTAATATGCCACCATATCAATTATAATTATAAAGTATTAAGTTAGCATGGAAGATATATTTTTAAAAAATCAGTCATTCTAATACACGGCAACAATTCGGTCTAATTGATCAAACACGTGACCAATGGTGTAATACGGGATAACGAACATGAGTAAATTGTTCTTTATATGTCAAGATGTAAACACGGTCTGTTATTAATAATAAAATAGCTTTATTATTGTCAATCATATACATTTGTATCTTGTTAGACATTCATAAATTCATTTGAAGAAACAAAAAAAATACGTACGGTCTCCTGGATAAGTTTTATATGGGGTAGGAGTTGCCGGGAAAATCACACCGTAGTCAGTTATCTACAAGTACAATTATGTGTATGGTTATTTTTGACCATATGTAGGGATCATATATCCAACATGAGACATAAATTGTTATACATGTATGTAGGTAACTTCACTAGCAGTTATATATTGTCAAATTGATTGTCCCGATTTAGCCAAATATCGTGGAAACACACACTATCATAACCATCGGTGTCATTTTACTTGTTTTAGCAGGATTTATTCCGTTTTTAAACAATTTTGCAGTCATATACGGCGACCATTTGACCAAACAAGTTTTCCTGGAAATAATTATCAACCAATACTAACTTGCTCTTTTGCAAGCAACTTCCAACTTCTCCACATGCGGAGTACGTGACTGTAGCCAATGACATGGAAGAACATAACCTGCCCAACCCAGGAATCCAACCCAGATCTGCCGAATGACAGGTTGGCGTTCTACAAAGTTAGCTAGCCAGGCTGGCCGTATAGCTTTTATAATATAATCATTATATTAATAAGTACATAACCGTAACATATTTCTTAAGTCGACGGTTTTATACATTAGCGAACATTTAAACACATAACGAAGTAAAGGGAAATGTTAAGTTGTAACAGGTCACATTCACAAGTCAACGCCTCCCCTCAGAGATTCCAGAGAAACATACGCACATGTTACATTAGGAGTTGAGGAGGTGTCAGGACAAGCATCTTTGACAATGGGGAACTCAGGAATCAAAACAACAACGGCACAGTTGGAGGGGACAACAGGGGGTGGGGGTGAAATGGAGGGAATTGATGGAATAGAGGGAATGGAGGGAATGGATGGAATAGAGGGAATGGATGGAATAGAGGGAATGGAGGGATTGCAGCACAGGATAAGCCAAGACAGCAAGTTCGCCACTGACAAAAAGGGGAATATACACGAATATTATAACGGGTCAAGGAATTCTACACAGGGAAAGGGTAACTTGATATTTATCTAAAAACATAACAGGAAATAATAACCGTACAGCGATTCTCGGCTTTGGAAATACTGGGGGTTTAAATAGATTTAACAGCCAGCTAATCGCGCACGTAACCACTATTATAGTCATTTAATTATTTCCATAATCCATAAAACTATTAACCATTCCGCGCGTTAAAATACACACTTAAATATATATAAAGTAGCTCTACCAAGCTAGCAAGCAGCCTCAGTCTGTCCTGCTTTCAGTAACTATATTGTTTTATTACTAGTAGACGAGGAAATGACAAATCTAGTGAATGTTCAACACCAATACCGTGAGTGTTGTCGTTGCTTGAGAAAATATGTTAATCGTATGGTCGAAAGTCACGATTTCTTCATCGTCATAAGCATCCGTATCCGTTAGCGTATCATCAGGTATAAAGTTGCCATCGGTACTATTTTGGAATTTGTTTTGGAAGAGTCCTGGGGTACGACTGTGCTCACATCCCCCACAGAAAGCGGTCATCACTCCCAATACAATAAGTCCTGCAACCAACTTCATCTGTGACAAGAATAATACATATAATATTATTATTTATATATGAGTTATCCACCTTTTAGTACACCAGACGAACTTTTTCCCGTTCTATAAAAAAAATATTGCAAGTTATTTTACCGAGTGAGCAGTAGACGTATATTTATTTTGAAAATGTTAGACAGATGCTCAATAAATGAAATAACTTGCTATCCTACACCGAAACATACAAGTAATCTATTTATATCATGCTGTTCATTGTGGTTTTAGATAATTTAATTTAATTTCCCCGTTGAGGGCCTCAATATTTTGACGTGACGTCACTTGACATCGCGCGCTCATCTGCCATCAAGTAACTCTCTGATATTATAAACCATTCTAGTCAGCTCTCGGATATTTCCGTTCCACATCGTCGAACACGAATTTATTCTCGAACGCTATCATGCTAACTGGTGGCAGTAATATGCCACCATAATATTTCACTGATAAATTTCAGTATTTCAAGGGAAAGCATAAAATAAGCAGAGGATATTTTTATTTGACGGTGTAAGACCGAACGTTATTTCACCGAGTGAGCAGCGGACGCAATATTTTCTTGACGTAGGCACGAGAGCAAATTTAATTCAATTGCTCACGAGGTAAAATAACTTTCGATCTTACAAAGAAACATAAATTATCTATAAATTTCAAGTTTCATTTTTGTATTTTTTTTAATTTACTCGCTTATTACATTTAATTTCTCCGTTGAGTAGACGCTAACTAAATATTTCATGTGACGTCAAATGCCATCGCGCGCTGTCTGCCATCAAGAAGTTTTTCGATAAAAACATTTCCGCCCGTACATAAATTTTATGTGTGGTATTTAATTATAGAGTATGCACACACATTACATGTTATATTAGTTTATGTCCGATGTGAAACTACATTTCTTTTAAGATAACTTTTATTTCAATGTATTTTACAAAGCAGTGAAGTTAACAATAATAAATAAGTACACAATACAATTGTAGGTATCAAAGTCATCAGTTATCTTATAATTGTATAAAGTATAGAAAGGAAATGAAGAATATACAGGGTGTGAGTAGAAAAAAATTAAGCTTTTAAATTTTTGAAAGTTTCGTCAGTTTGCCAAAAATAACAAAAATCGTGCATGATATTTTAAGTTAGAGGTATGAGAACATTCCATCTCAGGATCAAATAATCAAGTTTGTTTTGCATAGTTGCTATCATTTTTTCAATCTCGATGCGTCTGTACAGATATAGTTTAAAAGAGTCGGTTTCCGGTATTTTCATAGTGTATTTGCATTTATGGATGTAGTATTTTGCTAAAAATAAAACGTTATTAGTTTCATCTTTACTTGGGTTTTCAAGTCCAAAAGACACTTCTTTATAGTTAAGGTTGCCTACTTGTAATCCTTTATTTGCGAGAAATATTTTAATTCCAGTCCAAAACAGTTGATTAATGTTGCATTCCCAAAACAAGTGTTTTTGAGATTCTGTGATCATAGAACAAAAATCACATACTCTTGTATTGGTAAGGTTACATCTGTAAAGGTAGCAGGTATTGGGAATTATTTTCATTAAATATTTATATTGAAATTCTTGTAATTTTGTATCAACAGTACATTTAACTGGAATAGTAAAACTATTTTTCCAGTTTATTTCATTTCCTGCGAGTTCTTTGTTCCATTTTTCAGTTTGCTTGTTCTTTATTTGTTTAGATTTTAGCTGTAAATCATATATTACTTTATTCGGTTTAATTGTATTTTTAATTTCATCAATAAGATGTTTGGTTTCAGGAATATTTTTTTGATCTTCCCATAGTTGAGTGTTCCAGTGTTTGTTAATTGCTTTTTTCAGAGATACCTATTTTAAAAAAGCGCCCTTGTGGATACCATATTCAGTGTGAAGCATTTGTTCAAATGTAAGAAATTGTTTAGTTTTGGAGTCACAAATGTGTTCTATGTATATAACTTTTTTTTCTATCCGCGATCTATAGATAAACATATTGCCATTCGTTTGTTTTAACTTTGAGTTATTCCGTATAATTTCTTTTGATATGATTTGTAAAGATTGTCAAGGTTGATTGTTGACCATGAAGCTAATAACTCTTTAAGAAACTTGAACATTATGTTTTTTTTTACAAATCGGTGAAGCAAGAATTATATTTAAAAATGTTCCCCCCATATTTTTCAAGCTCTTTGTTATAGATAATATTCCATCATTTTTGTTTACTATTCTTTTAACACAGGCTAGCTTTAATTGATGTTAAAAAAATGAGTCAATATCAAACCTTTTTTAGGCCTGTATTTTCGTATGTTTGAATAATTGTATTTCTCGATATTTTATCTCTTTTCATCAGGATTTATTAAAACGATCAGTGGGTATACTAATTCTGGGACTGCAGACGAATAGATAACTGTGATTTTTTCCAATAATAGATAGTTTTCATCTTTTCTATTAATATATAGTGTATGTTGGAAGGCATCTATTTTGCGGTATAAGTTTAGTTTTAGTATTTTGGAAATGTCATTCCAAGTATGGATGCTTCATTTGAAGTCCAATTAAATTTCTTTGATTTACAAAATGTGATATATGTATGCCGCAATGATCCTATCCATAAAACAGTACATTTTGATGCGTTTAATTTAACACTTGAAATTTGATTGAATTTATCAAAAATTTGTATTAGATTCAAACAGGAGCTTTCGGAGCCATCCAGGAAGAAACTTATTTTCATTTACAGTGTCAATAACGTCATTCAATATCCGTACGTTTTCACCAATATAAAGCGTTCTTTGATGAAGCCAATTTGATCAGTGTTAAGTGTTTGATTAAGTGTCTTGTGTTTTGTGGATTGTTGTTTTCCTGGAGGTCTACGTGGGGAGGCACTGTCTTATGTATGTGGCGTTTCCTGTAGCTACGTATTCTCTCTCTTTGATTATTTGATTGAAGGCGTTTTTCATCCTATTTACTATGGTTTTTGAAGCAATTTTATAATCAATATTTAAGAGGAATATCGGTCGCAAATTGTTTAATTCGGTTAGTTTTTTTGCCTTTTTGGGTAGTTGAGAAATTATAATTTACTTTTGTAATTCAATTAAGTTGTTGTTTTCGAATGAGTAGTTTAAAGAATTAAATAAGTATTGTTTAATATAATTCCAGAAATTTTGTAGAATTCAGCAGTAAGACCATCAGACCCCGGGCTTTTCATATTCTGTATTTCTTTGAGAGCTAAATCATATTCAGTCATGTACCCTTCACATGTTTGCTTTTGTTCGTCGTTTAGTTGTTTATGTTCGTCAGTGAAAAATTCTGTCCAGTCATTCAACTTTTCATCTTTTTTGTACAAATTTCTATAGACTGAGTATATTTTGTTCATAATTTCAGTTTGGTTAACTATATTTTAACCTTTGTCTGTAAGTTCGATCATTATTTTTCCTTAGATTTTTTCTTTTGAAAATAGTTTGCTCCTTCAATCCACTTAGTTTTTGTTCTTATAATAACATGCTTAGAATGTTTTCATCAAAAGTGATTAAGTCTATTTTGTTCGGTGTTTAATTTGTTTAGTATCATCACATTTCCAGGTAGGTTGATTAGCTGCTTTTCAATGTTCTGTATGTTCTTTTCGATTCGTGCTTGTTCCTCGTTGTCTTCTTTTTTCTTTTTGATTGAAAATATTTTCGATTCATTTCTAATTGTACCTTTAAATAACTCCCCTAGTACATAAGAATGTGCGTCTTTATATATTTCGATTAATTCGTTTATTGACTTGCGTATTATGTTTTGATAATCTTTAATAAGGATTATACTGTATTTTGATTTGAAGTATCCGGGGCCTACATTGTGAAACTAAATTTTTACATAATGTATTCATCCATCTTTGACAAGAATAACGTAATTCAAAAACTGCACAAATCAGATCGCGTTTGTAGTTAAATTGCGTAGTATTTACAAATACACACTGTAATCTTTCCGTACTCGTGCCTTACCTTAAGGTTCATGTTAAGCGGATTTTGCATATTACAATTCACTGATTTTTTTAGTAAAATAACAATGCAATATGGATTATTATATATCTAAATGTTCGTCTGAATGAGCAGATACAAATATATTATTTGTTATTGACAAATTATGTAATTTAAAAACAAAAATACTTAAAATGTTCAGACTTTTTAGAAAATATGTAAAAGAATAACAACATTTTAAATAATTTCAACTGTTACTTTTTTTGATCAATAAAACACTATTCTTGGTGATAGAGACAAAAGAAAATCTAAAACACTTGGATTAACTCTTAAATGTCAACAAACAAAGATGGCGGTGCCCAGTGACATCATTTGACATCAAATTTCTACTTTGTTGACAAAATCTAGAATAAATTAGTTCTCGTACCATCTTACTATGATAATGGATAATAATGTTGGTATGATATTAAACTGAAAATTATTTCGGATAACAAGTTGGATATATTTTTAGTGAAGGACCCTTTTTTACCTGAAATGCCACATAATTTTGGCCTATACAGCTATGGTAGTGCACAAAGGCATATATTATACACCCAATTTATTCTTGTTACTCTTATAATTTATATTATGCAACTGATTTGAGTTAGAATGTATTGAATTCCCAGAATTTTGTGTTGCATTATTTGTAGCAATTGCAATGCCAATCTGCTTAACATGAACCTTAAGATGGTCCTTATCCTTATTTTCATCAATGCCATTTAAGGATCTCCTTAGCAAAAGAAAGTCTTAACTTTATATAACGAAAAGTCTTAACCTTAAGACATTTAGTGGATACCACTTTTATCAAGTATTTTCTAAACATTTAAGGAAATCTTGTGGATATTAAGGAAAATATTACTTTTAAGGACAATCTTAACCTTAAGACATTTAGTGAATTCCACCCCTGAGCTTACTGCACAAACTTGTAAACTTGTTGAACTACGATTGAAATATGCCAAACACCAATAAAAATATATACAATTTACAAGAATAATATTTACATACTCTATGAGAGTAAGTACATGTACATTTATGCATACAACATAGTAAAATAAAATATTACAATACACATGACAAACGACAGTGATACAATATGAATACATATGAAAACATATGCACATGTGATTATCGAAAATAATCGAAAGATCGTCGCGACATTCGACATCGGCGACAATCGATTATGAACTAAAATAACCGATTATAATCGGAATTTTTGACTTTTTGACATCTGTAAATTTTGTCTATCAAGCTATAGATCAAATCTTTTTTATCATCCATACTAGTACTAATCTGTACATAGAAAATAAAATATGATTGTTTTCAGTTTATTCAGTCCCAATAACGATCATACGATGGCAGGCACAATGGTGCTCAATGTTTGTGTAATATTGTAATTGTTAATAATTATCCGCAAAATTGGTTGCGTCTATATTCGCAAATTCCCAATATTGGTGATGTTCAACAATAAAAAAAATATTATATTAATTAATACATGCATGAAATCGGTTACGACCTACGACACACAGCTTTGAAGCCACATGACACGAGTGTAGACGTAAATCAATCTGTGTGTGATTGAGTTCCGACAGATATGAAACTACTTTAAAGAAATATACACTTCTGGCGAAACCATAGAACATTGGGACTAAAACATGCGTTTTTTGCCGTGTTATAGCGAATCGACGAAGTTTTTTGACATTTTGATGCATTTCTAAGGAGAACTTCGCTTACTCTTGATGGAGTCGCTTAAAGTAAGTATCGTTTGAAAGTTAAAATAAAACTTAGAATTTGATGTGTTTATGATTGAAACATCGCTTGTTTAGCTAAATTCTTATGAAAACACGGATTTGCAGTATTATAAATTCGTTATACTGGTTGTTGACAGGGTATATGGGGGAATATAACATGTCTGCGATATAGTTACAGACAGGTTATATTCCCCCATATACCCTGTCAAAACCTGTATAACTAATAGTATAAAATTGAGATATAAGGTCTCGCTTCTTTTTAAACTTATCCTTTATTATTCACCCGAGGTCTTATATTAACTGTTCCCTCCAAATACTGTTACATGTGCTTCATATGTCTTTTTATAACAAAATATGAAAAAAATGAAGAAATTTTTTTCTGGTAGTCATATATATATATATATATTTCATATAGATTTTTAAATTTGAAGTTCACTATTAACCATGATTTCATTGTTCAAGTACATATTTTGTTATTTCTATCAGTCTGCATTTTCTTCTAACATGTTTCGACTCTTGATTCTGGATTCTGTGATGTATTTCATACTCAGTATTTCGGTCGTATTTAGTGGATACTTGATCTAAATATTTTGCAAAAAATTCAACAAAAAGATATACGTTCGCCAGTTTTGAATTTTATGATAAAGCATTAAACATATTTTAAAATGTTAAGTTTGTTTTAACATGATCCTGCAGTACTGAGAAATCATTATCGAAACACAATTATTATCAGCAATAAACTTCATTTTTCACAAAGTTTGTGCGTTGCTTTCTTTCGTATGGTGTATCTTTTAGAATTTGGGACAGGTGAAAAGCGTCAGACTCCTTGTAGGGATATAGAGAGGGAGATAATACGTGACAATCTCCTGTGATTACACTACAAAGGGGATATAGAGAGGGAGATAATACGTGACAATCTCCTGTGATTACACTACAAAGGGAATATAGAGAGGGAGATAATACGTGACAATCTCCTGTGATTACACTACAAAGGGAATATAGAGAGGGAGATAATACGTGACAATCACCTGTGATTACACTACAAAGGGGATATAGAGAGGGAGATAATACGTGACAATCTCCTGTGATTACACTACAAAGGGGATATAGAGAGGGAGATAACACGTGACAATCTCCTGTGATTACACTACAAAGGGGATATAGAGAGGGAGATAATACGTGACAATCTCCTGTGATTACACTACAAAGGGGATATAGAGAGGGAGATAATACGTGACAATCTCCTGTGATTACACTACAAAGGGGATATAGAGAGGGAGATAATACGTGACAATCTCCTGTGATTATACTACAAAGGAGCTATAGAAAGGGAGATAACTCGTGACAACATCCTGTGATTACACTACAAAGGGACTATAGAAAGGGAGATAACTCGTGACAATCTCCAGTGATTATACTACAAAGGGGCTATAGAAAGGGAGATAACTCGTGACAACATCCTGTGATTATACTACAAAGGGGCTATAGAAAGGGAGATAACTCGTGACAACATCCTGTGATTATACTACAAAGGGGCTATAGAAAGGGAGATACCTCGTGACAATCTCCAGTGATTATACTACAAAGGGGCTATAGAAAGGGAGATAACTCGTGACAACATCCTGTGATTATACTACAAAGGGGCTATAGAAAGGGAGATAACTCGTGACAACATCCAGTGATTATACTACAAAGGGGCTATAGAAAGGGAGATAACTCGTGACAACATCCTGTGATTATACTACAAAGGGGCTATAGAAAGGGAGATAACTCGTGACAACATCCAGTGATAACTTTGATAAACGTTTTAGCAAAAATTTACTATCAAGTGTTAATGAATAGACTCACTAAATGGTCACATGACAATGATTTTATATCACATAACCAATTTGGATTTCAAAAGGGCAAATCAACGACTGACTGTATATTCCTGTTACATGCAATTATTGCGAAAACACTAGATTCGAAGCAAAAACTATATTGTGTTTTTATAGACTTTGAAAAATGCTTTGACCGTATCAACAGATCGTTCTTATGGGAAAAATTATTAAACATTCAAGTCAGTACAAAATTTGTATCGGCTTTAAAGGCTATGTATAATACAATTAAACAGTGCGTACGATACAAAGGTAAAACGTCCGATTTTTTTTCTTCACATATTGGATTAAAACAAGGTGATCCACTCTCTAGTTTAATGTTCATTCTATTTATAAATGATATCTTACACAATATTAATACAAATTTAGAGGGAATATTTTCTGTGAACGAACTTAAGATATTTTTACTTCTTTTTGCGGATGACGCGGTATTATTTGCGCATTCACCCGAAACCTTACAACTAATGCTCAATGATCTAGAACAATATAGTCGTACATGGGGGCTTAAAATAAATGTAAATAAAACCAAAGCGATGGTATTTGAACGCGGGCGAGGTACGCAGTGTAATATAGAATTAAACAATATACGCTTAGAAATTGTCACTTCCTTTAAATATCTCGGTACCCATTTATTTTAAAATGGTTCTTGGTATAGAACACAATTACGAATTGCCCAACAATCAGCGCATGCGTTACATAATCTATTTATAGTATATAACCAAATTATATTAACTTCTGTTGAAAAATGTCGATTATTTGATAGTCTAGTCTGATCTATATTAAACTACAATGCATCCATTTGGGGTTATCATGACGCTAAACTCGTAGAACAAATTCATTGTAATTTTTTAAGAAAAGTTTTAAATGTTAAAAAATCATCAAACTTAGACGGGCTTTACGGAGAACTAGGGCGTTATCCTATGAAAACTGCGAGACAAATCATAATGATTAAATATTGGCTTAATGTACTGAAATCAAAAAATCCTTTGATCATTAACATTTATAAAATGCTGTCAGAAGATGCAAATAATGGACTGTCATACAGTGGGCTAAATTGGGCTTATCATATAAAATTATTATTAGATGTAAACGGTCTAGGAAATGTCTGGTTATCACAAAATCCAAATATTATTAACTATAAGGCTATTAAACAAAGAATATTGGATGTTTTTAAACAAACTTGGTATACTAATATAAATAACTCGAGCAGATTATCTGAATATTGTTTATTTAAACATGATTTTGTTATGGAAAAATATATTAATATTAATATTGATCAGAAATATCTAATTGTCCTTTCAAAATTTCGACTATACTCAAATAACCTAACAATAGAGACTGGCAGATATAATAATTTAGAAAGACAACATCGTATCTGCCCACAATGTAATATGCAAGTTATAGAAAATCAGTATCATTTTTTGTTAGTATGTCCTAAATATAAACAATTAAGATTAAAATTCTTCCAACCATATTTTCGTAATTGGCCAACTATCAAAAAATTTGAAATTCTTATGTCCATAAAATCAATCAAATTAATAGGTAACTTAGCAAAATTCTTATTTTTCGCTTTTAAAGAAAGAAATTAGAACTATAAATACGTTGAAAATACTGTTAATACACGTACTTACTTCCAAATATGAAATCTTGTTCTTGAACAAAAACTTTTTCACCACTTATACATGTACATTTGTTTATTTGTTTGTTTGGCTATATTTATGTAATATTTTATGCCAATAAACTATATGTTATGTTATGTTATGATTATACTACAAAGGGGATATAGAAAGGGAGATAACTCGTGACAACATCCAGTGATTATACTACAAAGGGGCTATAGAAAGGGAGATACCTCAATGAAGGCAAGAACAAAAATTACCAGATCTGTAATTGAAAAAGCGTTTAAAAAAATTGAAGATGATGTAACAAGGACACGAAAAGTCAACTTTAAGTTTTCAAAGTCAAACCTCTCTGTTTTGAGAAGAAAACGGTTTAATTGTTTTGGTTAGCTTAATTCTGTTTGAGTTTTAAAGAAAAAAATGCATGCTCTTAAAATCTGTTCAGATATTTGAATTATTGCCATAACATCCCCTGGCACCAGAATAATGCACAACATGTAAAGGGAAAGTGTTCTTAGAGATGTAACACAAGTTCCTGGACAGCATATTTCGGATCATATCCACACTTATAATGTTTCTTCAGTATAACACAGTGTCCATTATGTAAAACAATCAATTTAAGTACATGTATTGCGTTTGCTGCTCACTCGGTGAAATAACGTTCGATCTTACACCGTCAGATACAAATATCCTCCGTTTATTTTATGCTTTCCGATGTGACTAAAATTTATCAGTGAGATATAAATTAATATTTCACTGTTTCTAAGTAGTGAAATTATCCGTTTGATAGTTCACTGTTTGGGAAGTGCCGGAACTAGTTTCTTCAATAAACTTCACTAATACCAGGGCTAGTACATACCGGGTTATGAATCGGACTATATAACGCTATCTCTTATTGATTTTTCCTGCCTCGGCTCGCGATTTTACCAATGCGTAAATTTCACGATATGGTAGATAACACGCTCTAAGCAGACGACGTGTTCATGTGTAAATATTTGTATATGCTATATTTTATATAACAAAGAAATGATGATTTAGGAAAAATATCATCTTAAGTAAGACAGTATAATGTTATTTAAATGCTCACATGTTAATGGCATTCACGGGTATCAAATCCCAATTGACAAATTCAGTGAACTTTCAAAAGAAAAAATATCAGTTTTCAGACAAATAAAAAAAACACTTAAAAGTACTATTACACGATTTCTGTTACCTGCCGAGCACCAAACTGTCTTTATTTTACATAATAACACTAAAATCTTATGTGATACAAGGCGTATTAGACTGCTATTCTTCACATTATCATGGACGTAATTTTCAATTGGAAGCCATTTTTTTCGCATTAAATTGGCCACATTCACTGAATCTTTCTAAATATCTGGACAATTTGAGCACTTATGACCTAGTGCAAAGCACACAATTAAATATGATATTTGTGTTTTCTAGGAATTGAACAGTTTTAATTGCTTAATTATACCATTATAACACTTACAAAATACTACATAAAAGAAAATTGGCCATCCGCCATTGTTTTTCACAAGTCTGGCGCTCACATTCGAATCGTTAATTAGGAATTAATTATGCATAGCGAGGTCTTAAATATATACATATCAACGAAGCAATACATATCTCATCCAGAAAAATCAATGAAGTTGCAAAATATTGCGTTTTAATTAGTTGATTTTACATTTTGTCTTCGCTATAACAAATTATTAATTTGCAAAGACACCCGATGTGTAGTGAGTCACGTGATCATCCGGGGCATGATAAACTACAGTACACCGTCTGATTCATAACCCGGTATGTACTAGCCCTGCTAATAATAACTATAAAACATTACATCGTGTCACACGTTGTTTAGGCCTTCTAGTTTTAAATTTTTTATTATATATATAGCTAATTTAAAGCCATTTTCTTGTCAACGATGGCGAATGAATACACGAAGTTAATGGACTGTATTCTCACATCAGGCATAAAATAATTCATTTGTAACTCTTTAATTCAATATAACACAGAATGTGTACGTTTACGTCGGAATTGTAAGGAGTTGACGTCTATGATATCAGAGAGTTACTTGATGGCAGATGAGAGCGCGATAGCAAGTGACGTCATGACTTGATGGCAGATGAGTGCGCGATAGCAAGGGACGTCATGACTTGATGGCAGATGAGAGCGCGATAGCAAGTGACGTCATGACTTGATGGCAGATGAGAGCGCGATAGCAAGTGACGTCATGTCAAAATATTCAGGTCATCAAAGGGAAATTAAATTGAATTACCAAATACCACAAGGAAGCATGAACTAAATAGATTACTTGTATGTTTCGATAAAAGATCGCAAGTTATTTCGTATTGAGCATCCGCCTTATTGTATTACGTCTGCTGCTCACTCGGGAAACAAACTTGCAACATTTTGCCGAAAAATACAGACATCCTCTGTATGTGTAATAACGCTATGTGCTATATAGTGCGTGTGAGTGAGCGTGTGTACTAAACATAAACTAATTTAAAAATTCTTTAAATTTCCAGTTTGCGACAACATCTTATGACATTAATCCATTGGACCTTATCCACTGATCGGCACAGCTTGACAGCAATAAAAATCTCAGGTGTGGATTTTGTGAGGAGTCAATTTGTTAAGAAATGTTAATTGTCTCTAAGAAAACATTATTTTTCAACAAAATATGTCATATTTGGTACCAAAATGCTAACCTATGAGTTCCCAATTCACACAACATATCAATTTATGAGACTGATAGTTCTGCCGCGGAATTACAAGCATCAAAATGTTGCAGCGTTTTCTGAGAATGTCTTAACCGACGTCCACGTTGCCCAATTGTGTTCGACCATTTAAACTATTTGACTTAACAATTAGAACAGAACAGACGATATCTTCCAAATAGGGCGTTCGAATCATTACATTAACATCGCTTACTAAATTATACAGATCAATACTTTGCACCGAGTTTGTGAGTAACTCGAAAAACAAAGACAAAAATTGTCGAGTTATCTAAATTACAGAAAAATATCGTATACGGTGACAAACAAATATCTTTGATTATTCTTTCCGACACAGAACATTAAATGACTTGTATAATTAAAAGAATCCAGATATTGCCATTATCCCGATTGCATTGCCGAATCGAAAGGTACTGCGGGGAACTTTCACACTTGGATAATAGAGAGGTAATTAGTGACAATAAATGCACAACGTGTATATTTGTATATCTATAACTTATTGAAAGATATTATTTCGAAATGAATATTAATTTAGCAATCTGAACAAGATTCCTGATCAAATGTATTATCGGATATTTCGGATGCGGAATCTACACAGGCGTTCACATCCTTGGATAAAAAAGCTATTATATAGATTTACTGTACTCATTTTGTTATACAGAGAATAAAGAATTTAGATACCAAAAAGGCATACTATTAATGCCATAAGATATTATCGCTAACCGGAAAGTCAAGGTTTTAATTTTTGTTTAAAGTTGCTTTTTTTTCATTCAATACCATATGGCATCACATCAAATGTCGGCATTCATACCTTTGTTTCATGACAGTAAGAATGTTCTTTATTAGCTGCACAGGACTTGTTTTGTTAAAGTGCTCTTGATGAATCGTTTAAGCTCGTTCTTACAAAATGATGTATGAATTCGCTCTATTGTGTTTGACTATGTTCTACACAGTTTGTATATCTATAAACTTACGTAATTACTTCCCTTAGTTGAGTATATCTCCAAACTTACGTAATTACTTCCCTTAGATACGTATATCTCCAAACTTACGTAATTACTTCCCTTAGATGGGTATATCTCCAAACTTACGTAATTACTTCCCTTGATTTAGTAAATTTCTAAACTAACGTAATTACTTCCCTCGATTTAGTAATTTTCTAAATCAATGTAATTACTTATCTTGATTGTGTAAATCTCCCTTCAGACTAGAACCTGTGTATACTCTCTACGTTTATGTACACATGATATATGCTGGTGTTGGATTTCAGAATTTAACGCCTAAATGGTAACACCAAGTCTCAAATGGAGAACATAAATTGGAAACACGAGCTAAAGGCAACAAAACTCATTTTATTTGCAGAATTAGCTGTATCTCTAACTCGCTGACACTTCGTTAGATACCAGGCCCCGAGCTCCCGAAGCATCGCAAATTGAAAAAAAATCCCACCTTAAATATTGTCTCAAAGTGGTGAGATTTTTCTCATCTGAGACCGGACTAAAAATGGAAGTCACAAAACGAAAAAACGAGATTGAGATATTTCGCAACTGATATTTTCTCAATGTTACTTTATGCACGTTTAAGCGGCCACCGGAAGTGCTCTTTAGTGCACAAGGTACGTTTGTGCGTGTCGTCTGCGTCAAAATAACATACTGACTGTGGTCTTAACATCCCGCTGCAGTAACAACAACATTTTGCTGGACATAGTGCAACATGGTCTACACAGGCGAAGTTTTTGGACCATATTGGCGAAATATAGCTAAATTGACATATTTAATATAATCCTAAACAAACATTATCTTAATCACAACCACCGTTTACTTCTGTTCGAACCTCATATCGTTCGTTCGTTTATTTTTTACTAAAACATTAAAAGCCCTCAATTTAAACATAAAAAAATATGACTTTCTTGACATAACTACGAAGTTGCAGTTACATTAACTGGTGAATATCAGAATATTATAATATAAAATAAAACTTACCACTGGAAATTGTGTTCTATTTCCAACACGAAAGTCTAGTCTGTGACGAACGAGTCCAGCTTTGTATTTGAGCAAAGTTTGGGTGTCACACTAGAGCTAGCGGTTCAGTGAGTCGTGAGAAATACATGATGCGTGTCAAGCTCCGGGTGAAACAGGGGTATGTGTATACCTTCGATTTATTATAATATAATATAAAGTATGTTTGAATGAATTATATCATAAATATTATAAAATAAATACTTACCTATTTATATTTAAATAATTATAACCGCAAACAAAACTTTGCATTGTATGTCTGATCAGAAGTTAAGCATACATAAAGTATTGTTAGACAATAGACAGCTGACTGAAGTTAGGTTATCTTGCAGTATTGATGGACACTAGACAACTGACTGAAGTTAGGTTATCTTGCAGTATTTTTGGACAATAGACAGCTGACTGAAGTTAGGTTATCTTGCAGTATTTTTGGACACTAGACAGCTGACTGAAGTTAGGTTACCTTGCAGTATTGTTGGACACTAGACAGCTGACTGAAGTTAGGTTATCTTGCAGTATTGTTAGACAATAGACAGCTGACTGAAGTTAGGTTATCTTGCAGTATTGTTGGACACTAGACAGCTGACTGAAGTTAGGTTATCTTGCAGTATTTTTGGACAATAGACAGCTGACTGAAGTAAGGTTATCTTGCAGTATTTTTGGACAATAGACAGCTGACTGAAGTTAGGTTATCTTGCAGTATTGTTGGACACTAGACAGCTGACTGAAGTTAGGTTATCTTGCAGTATTTTTGGACAATAGACAGCTGACTGAAGTAAGGTTATCTTGCAGTATTTTTGGACAATAGACAGCTGACTGAAGTTAGGTTATCTTGCAGTATTGTTGGACACTAGACAGCTGACTGAAGTTAGGTTATCTTGCAGTATTGATGGACACTAGACAGCTGACTGAAGTTAGGTTATCTTGCAGTATTGTTGGACAATAGACAGCAGACAGAAGGTAGGCAGACGTGAAGCATTGTTGGACAATAGACAGCTGACAGGAGGTAGGCAGACGTGAAGCATTGTTGGACAATAGACAGCTGACAGAAGGTAGGCAGACGTGAAGCATTGCTGGACAATAGACAGCTGACAGAAGGTAGGCAGACGTGAAGTATTGCTGGACAATAGACAGCAGCCAGAAGGTAGACAGACGTGAAGCATTGCTGGACAATAGACAGCAGCCAGAAGGTAGGCAGACGTGAAACATTGTTGGACAATAGACAGGTGACAGGAGGTAGGCAGACGTGAAGCATTGCTGGACAATAGACAGTAGCCAGAAGGTAGGCAGACGTGAAGCATTGTTGGACAATAGACAGGTGACAGAAGGTAGGCAGATGTGAAGCATTGTTGGACAATAGACAGCTGACAGGAGGTAGGCAGACGTGAAGCATTGTTGGACAATAGACAGCAGCCAGAAGGTAGGCAGACGTGAAGTATTGTTGGACAATAGACAGCAGACAGAAGGTAGGCAGACGTGAAGTTTTGTTGGACAATAGACAGGTGACAGGAGGTAGGCAGACGTGAAGCATTGTTGGACAATAGACAGCTGACAGAAGGTAGGCAGACGTGAAGTTTTGTTGGACAATAGACAGCTGACAGAAGGTAGGCAGACGTGAAGTATTGTTGGACAATATACAGCAGACAGAAGGTAACATACGTGAAGTATTGTCGGACAATAGACAGCTAACAGAAGGTAGGCAGACGTGAAGCATTGTTGGACAATAGACAGCTAACAGAAGGTAGGCAGACGTGAAGCATTGTTGGACAATAGACAGGTGACAGGAGGTAGGCAGACGTGAAGCATTGTTGGACAATAGACAGCTGACAGAAGGTAGGCATACGTGAAGTTTTGTTGGACAATAGACAACTGACAGAAGGTAGGCATACGTGAAGTTTTGTTGGACAATAGACAGCTGACAGAAGGTAGGCAGACGTGAAGTATTGTTGGACAATAGACAGCAGACAGAAGGTAGACAGACGTGAAGTATTGTCGGACAATAGACAGCTAACAGAATGTACGCAGACGTGAAGTATTCTCGGACAATAGACAGCTGACAGAAGGTACGCAGACGTGAAGTATTGTTGGACAATAGACAGCTGACAGAAGGTAGGCGTCTAGTGGAGTTATGTCATAACAGAATGCAATATATCATATTCATATTGAGGCTGTTGCCTTAAAAATGCTGTCATGTTTTCCTGAATGGACGTTTTGTTACAATTTGTTTTCGGATTTATGTTGATTTTTGCAAGCGCTCCTCGAGTCGCAGAACAATCTTGATGCAAAACACAATGAACACTGTCTAAAACCTCCGAAGGCTGAATGTTTGCATAAAGCTTACTTACTCTACAATTGTTTGTGAATCAGTCTTAAATCGTAAAATTAAAACAAAATTCACATGGCATCTCGAAGTGAACAATTTGGCTCTCGTAAACTTTAACTATGAAATTTTCCTGTCTTATTATGCCTCGGTCACATATCCGAACGATGTCCGTACGATTTATAAAATCGTACGATTCCACCAAATTTTACGGTCTCCTTACAATCGTAGCTTCTGGTCACATGCCTACGGGGCCCGTACGATCTCATGGAGGATGCAATCGTAGGATATCCGTAAGGACATCGCAGACAAGTCGTGCGGAGCTCGCACGGAGCTCAGACGTACCTCGTACGATGCCCGTGTGTCCGTACGACAAGAATAAACCAGTTCGGCGATATCTGAAAAATTCTCATTTTTAGCTAGTCAGCTGAAGTGAATACACCTAGTAATAATGAATTAAGAAAAAATAAATCAAGATGCCTCCAAAACGACAGAGCGGTACTGATGGAAGAGGAAAGGGGAAGGCTCCCAAGAAAAGGCCCGAGCCTGATTCAGAAGTAGGCCTAGATTTGGACGACACGGATCAGGCTACAGAGGGTCGTACGGAGCCCGAACGGCGAACGTAACGCCCTGCTGACCACAAAGGGACATCGCAAGTTCCCCGCCCGGTGTCCGTAGTATCGTACGTTGACCGTGCGACTCCCCTGCGATAGTCGTGCGAGCACCTGCAAGCTCTAACGGGCCTCGCGTGATTATAAATCCGCACGGACATCGTCCGCTGCCCGTACGAGCTCTACCGGGGCACTTGTGGTGCCTGTACGGGGCCCTTGCGAGCTGCTGCCTTCTTCGAAATTTTCTACGAGCTCGACGAGAACTCGGGAGCTCTTTGAAACATTTTCATCGAGTCCCCGAGTCATTTACGAGTTCAAAAATCCGTACGATGCTCGCAAGAGTCAACGATGTCCGTACGATTTTGCAAAATTTCGACTCAAAACCTACTCGTACGGAGCTCGTAGCGTGGATGTGACCAGGGCATAACTGATTGCTTGTGTAGTGTTCTAAGAGCCCCAATAAACCCCTATTCCCCTGTGGTATGGACATGTAGACAAATGTTTTAAACACTAGGCGTTAACTAACATGTCCGTGCTTGACTGGCGAAGTGTAAAAATACCAAGATCAGTCGTTCGTGAACGGACTTTATCCACCCTGATCTGGTTCAGCGGAGCGGTTATCAAGTTATGAACATATAAATATATCTATAGATATTATTGCGTTTTAGCTTATAAAACTTACTGGTGCGATACAATGATTTATTTAATGTTGTAAATTTCAAAATCACGATATTAACCAGCTACATGTATGTATATTTTTGTCACCAAACGCTTGTCCCTATTTTATTCCTATAATCTGCTGATGAAAGTTTTTAGGACCAAATCTAGATTACTAGACGCACGATTTCTGTCACATGGTTCTGTGATTTGTTCCTTCCCAACCTTCGGTAAGAGATCATTATTAAAGAAATCCGATTGTATTTATTTCTTCACGCCATTGAAACACAGACAGGTCTGACTAATACGGCAGTCATGTGAGTCGAGTTTAAACGCAGTTTGGTAGGGCCAATAATAATAAAATATTCTATACTTCAGAGAAGAATTTGATACACAATAACTTTTATTTGCTATTATTCTTTCAAACCAGAAATCAAAGAAATCTTATTTATAATTTCATAATTCAACATTTAAAGCGGCTTAAACCTAGCATGTGTACCACATTAGGCTACTTTTTTTTGTTTAATTTTGATTTTTTGCGATTTCTGTAAAAAATATAGAGCTACAACACATTCTGTTTGATGCCAATGATTCCATAAGTCAATCAGACCAGTCTCTCGTCAGGATACTGTAGGTTTAAGTAGAAACCAATGGGTGTATGATTGGCCGTCAAGTCAAATCAAGATATGTACAAAAATACATCAAAATACTATCCTTCATTTAGACACGGACATGTCATTGAACAAAAATAATACATTTGTAATAATGTGTTCAAGCAAAGGTGAAATAGTGACATTTCCATCGTTTCTATACAGTATACATTTTCAGCTTAGGAAAAAAAATTGAAAAAATATATTTCCCTACCTACCTAGGGTAGGGTATACCTTTGTGGGCTAGAGTCGCGGGAGGGGAAACAAACATATTATCAATGTCGGCCTAAGAGATTCTTCGTTAATTTCAAGGATTTCAATGTCTAAGTAGACTACAATCCCTCGTGAAATATACATATATAGTAATTAACAATTGTCAATCATGTAAATAGGAGTCCTGATCGTGTTCAAAATGACTATACATGAATAAAGTATAATATAAACTGATTTCACTGGTACATTAGTTCAACATATGCATCATCTCCTTCCTCCAACATTTGATATAAGGCAAACTAACTAACACTATGCTCTGTACATGTATATTCAAAGATAGAAATAGTTGACATTGTACAGTATATTCATCACATGTCTGCTACGTTTCTATATTACGTTTATTTGGGTTTATACCATATCAACATTGAGCCATGCCGCGAAATAACCCGTGTTAGTCACCGAAAAGTTTATTTTCAGTTTTTTTAAATTTTCTTATAAATAAAAATAAAATAAATTTTAAATTACATTTAAACCCAAAAGTATTACAGATGTATCTGGCTCATCTGAACATAAAATGTTTGATTTGGCTTCATCCAGTATTGTTGTTACATTGGCTAAACTCCTCTAATAAGAACCATTGCAATGCATATAACCGATTGTAAATATAGTTGCTTACCATAATACATACAGTCAAAACTTGTAAAATAGCCTGATTGTTAAAAAAACTTCCTTTTTCTTAATTTATGATGTACAAACATCTTTCTTCAACATATATGTATAAATACATTATGAATTCAGTCTTTGTTAATGCATGTTTATTGATGAACTATAGGGAATATATTTTTCATGTTTGTTTAGGTAAACAAATGAACAAAAAATGAGCATAATATCACTTTAAAATCGGACGTCTACATTTCTTTCTATAGCAATTCCAATATTAAGAACAGGATGCAAAAGTAAGCTACAAAATGATGACGTCACGTCAGAATGTAAAATTTCTTTAATAGTAATCGTCTGATCTTTAAATGGAAATAGACAAATCATGCAATACTTATAGATATTTCCTCGTTCGTTTTATCCTATAAATCACGATACCAACGTCATTAATGCAGGTTGTGTCATGGCGCCGCTCAATTGTTATATACCGTTCTATTTGTTAGTTTGACTATTCGAAGAATAGGGGAGTACTCGTTCCGGCGATGGCGTCTGTGTCCGTTTGCTTGAAGGTTTTTGTGAAATGAAATATCTTTGCAACTACTGGACGGTATTGGATTAAAATGTCACTTAAATGATCAGGGTCTGAGCTAAAGTTGTGGAATCATGTCCCATAACTCTGAGCAACATTTTGAAAGAATTATCCCCGTTTTGTACTTTGAAAATCTATGCTGAAGTTTTTCATTGGGTGTGATATATCTGCAACACTGGTAGACAGTTACATGAAGCTTCGCACACGTGTTTGGGGTTGTATGCCAAGGTCAGAGGACCAAGCCCCATAACTCTGACCTACATTTTGACAGAATTATCCGCAACACATTACTAAGATCACACAGGATACAATATACACTGTTTTATTCGATAACAAATCACACAGAATTTCAATAATCATAACTTAATAAACATATGTGTGCAGAGAAATTTTGAAAGCATACATTTACATATAAATGTACTAACAACAATTATACTTAAATTAAATACCACAGTCTGAATTCATATATTTACAATAGGGAGTATAACTCTGGTCAATATTACAGCACAGTCTGAATTCATATCTTTACAATAGGGAGTATAACTCTGGTCAATATTACAACACAGTCTGAATTCATATCTTTACAATAGGGAGTATAACTCTGGTCAATATTACAGCACAGTCTGAATTCATATCTTTACAATAGGGAGTATAACTCTGGTCAATATTACAGCACAGTCTGAATTCATATATTTACAATAGGGAGTATAACTCTGGTCAATATTACAACACAGTCTGAATTCATATCTTTACAATAGGGAGTATAACTCTGGTCAATATTACAACACAGTCTGAATTCATATATTTACAATAGGGAGTATAACTCTGGTCAATATTACAACACAGTCTGAATTCATATATTTACAATAGGGAGTATAACTCTGGTCAATATTACAGCACAGTCTGTATTCATATCTTTACAATAGGGAGTATAACTCTGGTCAATATTACAACACAGTCTGAATTCATATCTTTACAATAGGGAGTATAACTCTGGTCAATATTACAACACAGTCTGAATTCATATATTTACAATAGGGAGTATAACTCTGGTCAATATTACAACACAGTCTGAATTCATATCTTTACAATAGGGAGTATAACTCTGGTCAATATTACAGCACAGTCTGAATTCATATCTTTACAATAGGGAGTATAACTCTGGTCAATATTACAGCACAGTCTGAATTCATATCTTTACAATAGGGAGTATAACTCTGGTCAATATTACAGCACAGTCTGAATTCATATCTTTACAATAGGGTGTATGACTCTGGTCAATATTACAGCAAACCTACATATTTTTTTTAAAAATTGTTTAAGAGGTTAAATTCATGAATAATAATTATTTTCAGTAAAGAAACTTTTCATACAGTTGTCAAAGAATTGTTGTTGCTAAGGGGGAAACATCACAGTATATCAAACACTTGACTAACAAACAGTTCTGCTAAATAATAATACGCTTTATTTATTGAAGGTAAACTCATTAAGATATGCACATAAAACATACATAAACTTATCTAACAACAGACATCCATACATGAATTACAAAAAGAAAAAAGAAAACATAAAGAATTAGCATTATTATGATGCTTAATCAATGAATTATAACAACTCATTTTCAAAATCTGCAGTAACAATATGTATTAAAGAGATATACAATTATTACAGGGAACGTCGCATGTACAATACAATGCCTCCCCACACAGACCCCCGGGACAATAGGGTATACTTTGGAAACCAATACAGAACATGTTTATGTTGACCCACAATTACACATCAATGCTTATTATAATTTCATTCTCACTAAATATGTTAGCGGTAGATCTACTACAAAATTAAATATGGAAGTTACATATTTTGTGTTTTGAAAGTTTGAAACGAAATTTATGTACAGAAATTGTTCAAACAAGTTTTAATGTACATATAGAAGAGAGAGAATAAGTTGCTACAGGGAACACCACATACATAAGACAGTGTCTCCCCACACATACCTCCGAGAAAACAACAATCCATAAAACATAAGGTACTTGGAGGGGGGTTGAAGGTTACATACGTACGGGAACAGAGGCGCAATGAATGGCCTGGTAGACCATAAGGAATGACTAGGCGAATCATAGATGATAACAAAGAGGACACACAGTGAAGGGGGGGGGGTTAATGGATTGGGAAAGATCACAGAACAAGTCAAGACAGCTGGCAACAATACGTCGACATAAGAGAGTCAGACATGAAATCTGGGTGACAAAATATTTCTTATAGCTTATACAACAAAGCCGTACATAGAATATTACGTTTGACTAAAAGCAGCGCGGATTTCATTTCTTGAAACGTAACAAAGAATATATTAAATATGATTACGTCGTCTGGCGTATCTGTGTTGTATCCGAGAGGGATTATTCTTGGCTCGAGCTTCTTGTGATAAATAAACTCGACCTCTCAGTTGTGGGTATTTGTTTAGAAGATGTTGAGCAATAGATGCACTATGTACAACGATTCGTCTGGGCAACATTGACGTACGTCCAACATTAGGTGTTTGTTGGGAGGATACACGCAATTTGTGGCGCCTTAACTGGGATTGTTGACCAGATAACCAGTTTTCGCGACTCTGACGTACGGCAGCCAGTACGCTCGGATGGAAAGTCTGACGTGAATGTGGGAGGCTGTTTGAATTGAGTGGTGAACTGTGTAGATGTTGCATCGTTTGTTGAACATTTAACTTTTGATTTGATGGGAATATAGAACCAGTGGTGACGTGACTGTGAGGTGAAGATTGGGAATGCGAGGAAAACGCATTTTGGTTATTAATTCTGTTAACAATATTTCCCACCGATCCTAGAAGGGTTGAATGTGCGCCAGAACTTAGTGGCATGCCTGAATTATGCATGTGGTCACGTGGAATCTGGTTTGCGATAGAATTAATGTTAGTTACATGTGGCATGGATACACGTGATGGGGGAGGAAGCATGTGCTGTGTTGGTAATTGTGGAATATTCAGTCCTGAATGAGAAACTGGATTGAAGTGATTCGGTACATGAGCCTCTGCGCCAGTAACCGCTGATGGGCGTGGTACGTGGTTTGATTCCGGAAGCCATGCTGGTAACCGGTTACCAAGTGAAGGCGAAGATTGGATCGAGGGACCAGATAATGGAATTGGTGAGAAAATGCTTTGGTGTGTATTTACGACTGTATTTAAATTATTGTGGTGGTCAAATGCTGGAGATTCAGACTGTGTGAATGATGGATTGACACGTGACTGAATGGATGTGTCAATGCCACTACGGGGCGGTACTGGAAACCTGGGAAGGAACATCCCTGCGTTTGAAGCTGGGTTAAAGCCGGTTGGTATTGCACCCGGCGCAATGTTCTGGTTCCCTGGTCCACGGAAATTGTTCATGTTGTTGTTACCAGGCAACATAACTCCTCGTCCTACATCTGGTCTCATGTTGTTGTTACCAGGCAACATAACTCCTCCTACTACATCTGGTCTCATGTTGTTGTTACCAGGCAACATAACTTCTCGTCCTACATCTGGTCTCATGTTGTTGTTACCAGGCAACATAACTCCTCCTACTACATCTGGTCTCATGTTGTTGTTACCAGGCAACATAACTCCTCCTACTACATCTGGTCTCATGTTGTTGTTACCAGGCAACATAACTCCTCCTACTACATCTGGTCTCATGTTGCTGTTACCAGGCAACATAACTCCTCGTCCTACATCTGGTCTCACTTCATTGAAAATGTTATTTACATCTTCAAGTTGGTTTATCACCACATCTGGGCCGCTTCCACCACGAGGAACAACCGGGATAGAATCGACGGTTCCACCAATGCTGATATCTGCACAGTTTACGAAGGTTTCTTGCAATCCACAGCCGACACAACTTCGACCAGACTCATCCGTTCCTGCGTTGTTACCTGGAATATTGAACATATTTAAAGATAAAGAAATCACGTCACGAACATTCATCAAGTGACATTAAGTAAGTATACAGTAGAACACGCTTATAACGTACCCGGTTATAACGAAAAATCGGATATTACGTACTAATTTTTATTCCCCGACCAAACTCTTCTATATTTCATTGTATAACTACACGGTTATAATGAAATTTCGTTGTATGGATATAACAAAGTTTTGATATAACGAAGTGAATCTCCAGGTCCACAGAAATTCGTTATAAGCGTGTTCCACTGTATACTAAAATATCATATCTGTAAACAAATGTCTCGAACGTTAACAATACGTGTATTCATATTCAGTCGATTGTATCGGTTAAACAATAGCCCCTCTTCTCTCAGTTAATTTTGTTGGTTTTTTTCATTGGTTATTACACCGTTTTTTAAACAATTTGTCAGTCATATACCGTGGTCAGTTAACCTAATCCGTTTTCCTGGAATTAGTTACAAACCAGTCCTATCTTACTTTTCGGAATGCGACTGACAACTTCTCTACATGGGGAGGACATGATCGTAGTCAATGTCACGGTAGAACATAACCTGCCCAATCGAACCCGGTCTGTCGGGTGACAGACTAGCGCTCAACCAACTGAACTAGCCGGGTGGGCTCTCTCAGTATAAATGCCTTATCGCACATTATCTCGCGGAATCTCGTAGGCTTGGCATGTTTATGACTTACTTGAAAACGTTTCTGGAAGCAGCCATGCAGGTTAAAGAGACTTTTTTTAAATAACATTTCATTATTGACTACGCTAATCTACCCAGCTTTCGTAAGGTCAACATTACAATGTTTAAACAATGTTACTGCGTATAACAAACAACAGAAATATCATAAAGTATGAAAAGTGTTTCTTCTTCGTGTAAAACTAGTATTTGGGCGTGAGAAAAGTAAATAATGTAATTTTCTTTATGGCAGAGTGATTTTACGATTGTGTCGTAATTATTATACATCGGAAGGCTGCACAAAGTCATAACGTCGCGCTCTATATCACATTGGGTGATATATTAAGTTAACCCAGGGTGAATTTCAACCGTATCCTTAATACAGTATGTTTTAAGACTATATCAAAGAATATCATTTAAACTACAAAGTATGCACATGTCGTAAACATCGTATACTATCAAATATGCACGGAACACAATGTCAATATGTCTTAATAACTGCTTGAACAATCCGCTATAGGTAGAAACAGAACTAGATTGGTTATTACCAGCCCTGCGTTCGGTTACCGCTAACAGTTGCGAACCAGTTTTGTTTTGTATCCTTGACCCACCGTATCACATTCACTACAAACAGGGAACAAAATTGCAAACGTTACGAAACGTTAGCGGCAATCACCTTTAACTGAACGCATGGCAGGTATAAGGTGTTATAAATCCAGTGACTAAACGCGTGTACTGGTCCCAGGTTTCAGTAAGAAATCTGAAAATCATTGTTGGATTGTCATCTTTGTTCGGTCATGGTAAACATAAATGACCAATTAAACCCGTGAAACTGTTCGTCGTTTAAAAACTTAGCTTACAAAGCTTGACTACATGTATACATATTGGGAACCAACGGGTTAACAAACTTCCTACAACAATTCTACACTTATCACCGGTGTCGCCTTTTGCCAAATACATGCATTGAATATTAACAGAACGTTGCGGGCAGTAACAGAGATACCCTGACATATGTTTTATTACCTTCACGTCATTCGTAGAGGACACCGGTTTGAAATCACTGACATTATAAATATCTGTTTCAGATAATGTTTTCATCATTATTTACAAACACAAAATAATTTGTCTAGGATTTTATAGGAAAATATATACTTTTGAAAAAAGCTGTCGTCATGACCGGCAATATTTTCGAACAATATTTAGATTTATTTTTTGTTTTTTTGTATCAGTAATATAGTATACGTACATATTTGCCCCAGTCTATTCATGTGTGTCGTATTTAATGGGATATAGGCGTTCGTGATAAATATATAATTGACAACTCAGTCATGCGCGGACTTCAAGGTTTTATTTATCAAATATACCATACATAATAATCTACTCCGGATTGCTACGAATACGGGGGTTCCCCTCTAATCCTTTGGTACAAACTACATACCGTTAACATCGTGCTTGAATCACAATGAAAAAACAAAGACTAGATTCAACGTCTAACGGAATTCAATGGATCTATAATTAAATTGTGTTTGTATCGCGGGTAAGAAACTATTATAGCGAATTTCTGACTTCGTTTATTCTAGACCGTCACTCCCATCAAAAATCGTGTCAAACAAAGCAGTAACATTTGTCATTGACCACGAATATAAATAAACATAAGCGTCAAGTTATAAATACACCATTATTAATCATTATACATCGTTAATTAATCATGATTTATCGTAAATAGTAAATTAACCTTATGGAACGCTGTTCGGGACTAAGAGAAGTTCTATCACCAAATGTAAAACTATAAATTAAAGTTTCATGCTTTATAATCAATATTGTGATTTAATAACATTACTGGTCTTCATTCTTTAGTGTTACATCAATTACTGGATACTGATACTGCAAGATATTACATAGTACACGGTACTGTGCATTACCTGACAATGTATATTACACGACACCGTATATAACACGAAATTGTATGTAACATGACATTGTATATTACACGACACCGTACACTACACGACACCGTATATAACACGAAATTGTATGTAACATGACATTGTATATCACACGACACCGTACACTACACGACACCGTATATAACAGGAAATTGTATGCTACATGACATTGTATATTACACGACACCGTAAACTACACGACACCGTATATAACACGAAATTGTATGCTACATGACATTGTATATTACACGACACCGTACACTACACGACTACGTATATAACAGGAAATTGTTTGTAACATGACATTGCTCCACCACTAACCGTTCTAACAGTCTTTCGGACGAGACTTTAAAAACCGATGTCCCGTGTATGATGCTTTACATCGAACACGTAAAAGAACCAGGGGTGCTTCTGGAACTGGGGCATCTTCTGTATCATGCACTATCCTCCAAAAAGCTGATATGACTAACATTCTTCCGGAGGCGTCGCCCATGTGGGAAACCGGTGGCGACGATAAATAAATGCAAATACAACAACAACATGACATTGTATATTACACGTCACCGTATATAACATGAAATTTTATGTTAGACGATACTGCATATTACACGATACTGCATATTACACGATACTGTATATAACATTTTAGTGTTTATTACACGATAATATATATAACAATATACTGCACATAACACGATACCGTATATTACACGATACTGTATATTACACGATATTGTATATTACACGATACTGTATATTACACGTTACTGTATATTACACGATACTGTATATTACACGATACTGCATATTACACGATAATGCATATTACACGATACTGTATATTACACGATACTGCATATTACACGATACTGTACATCACACGATACTGTACATCACACGATACTGCATATCATCGTGTTATATTGATATTGTAGAATAGTTTACCTGCTGTATATGTCCACTGTAGAACACACCTATCGCACACCATGGACGGTGGCAACATCACGTGTAACTCATGGGTATGCGGCACGCCCGCAGGTGGATAAAATCTATCGCTCTGTGTTTCACGTATTGTTAAAAGGTGCCTGTTGTTTAAATAAACAAACACATCATTAGTATTATGACACCAACTATAACGCTGTTTTATTATCAGCGAACATATCGATTATAGGGGTGTTGTATACAACCTATTCATCCGTTCATAACTGAAACTATGATTTAAACAACCTTCCCACCCTATACCGGAAATGATGGATAAGTCGATAATGAAAGCCTTATCGAATTGGGTTTATACACAGAAGTGTGTGCATTTTCTTACTAAATTGACATGGATCGGTCCTGTATGTCTTATGAACCAGTTCGCGGACACTCTAACAACATAACACCAGGTTTAACTCATGCTTGATATTTGAGTACATGAATAATTATATAGTTTCGGTTAACATAGTTCACTATTTATTCAGATACATAATATAGTGTTTAAAAGGACCGATCAGAACGTGTCCACGTTCTAAGCATTTGTACTACAGTAAATTCTTACTTAAAGACCACCTCGATAATAAGATCACCTCGAAATTTAGAACATAATTATCAAGACTGCTTTCATTGTTTTGCTTTTTATTCAACCTCAATATTAAGACCACCTCAATAAGTAGACCAGTTTTCAAGGTTCCCAATGGTGGTCTTATTATCGAGATTTTACTGTATTTGGAAAACAATGAAATCAAAGAAAAAGTATGTTATAGATATATTACCTATCTAAACAGTTTTGTGTGACATCGCGTTCATTATTGTCGCATATTTTGAACTGAAAGTAGCCTTTATGATGCGCAGTTATTTCCACTTTCACGTCAATATCGCGAGTCCCCGCTGGATAGTGTCTTACAATAATGCCTGTATCATATGGCCCACCCTTTTCATTTTGGAAGGGGCCATCGTAAGGGTCACCACAAACCCCACATTTTCCTCCATTCAATTTGAATTTCTGAAGAAAGAAAAAACGTACATATTATTGACCATTGTATTACAGGCGGTCGTGTAGCAGTGACTATATGTCGTACTCGCGTGAATTAAACACATCGTATTACAGGCGGTCGTGTAGCAGTGACTATATGTCGTACTCGCGTGAATTAAACACATCGTATTATAGGCGGTCGTGTAGCAGTGACTATATGTCGTACTCGCGTGAATTAAACACATCGTATTATAGGCGGTCGTGTAGCAGTGACTATATGTCGTACTCGCGTGAATTAAACACATCGTATTATAGGCGGTCGTGTAGCAGTGACTATATGTCGTACTCGCGTGAATTAAACACATCGTATTATAGGCGGTCGTGTAGCAGTGACTATATGTCGTACTCGCGTGAATTAAACACATCGTATTATAGGCGGTCGTGTAGCAGTGACTATATGTCGTACTCGCGTGAATTAAACACATTGTATTATAGGCGGTCGTGTAGCAGTGACTATATGTCGTACTCGCGTGAATTAAACACATTGTATTATAGGCGGTCGTGTAGCAGTGACTATATGTCGTACTCGCGTGAATTAAACACATCGTTTGTAACTGTATAGCTATCACAATGATGCGGGAAGATTGATTGGTACAAATGTTGAGAGCTTTGAAACTTTGTGGAAGAGAGGCAATCCAAGTGAGATTAAATGGCTTAAACAAAGCCGATAATCAAGGGAGATCATTCTTGATATGCATCCCAGACAGCTGCACGTGCATGATTCTTGTTTGGTTGGATCGCTCTTGGTGTCTCCAAAGACATGTTCGCTTATTTTGTTGTGTGATGATTAATGTTAACGTATGTTGAGTCATTGTCGGGTAAACGTGGCGTTCCCTGTAACAACTTAAACCTTCATTTAACTTGTTGTTATCGTGCTAACTATCAATACAGCAAAATGGTATGGCTCATCGATTTGTGAAATCACATTTTAAATTGATGATAAATTACATATTTTTGTAGAAAATTATCCTGAGATCGTTTCATGCTTTCTGATTTTTCCGATGTATACCGAACAGTTCCGAACAATTCCGAATATTTCATTTTGAGTATTTAATCAGCTGAATAAGAACAAACAGACAACGATATATTCTGCTTTATTAACGCCTCCGATGCTCTGATACGCATTTCATGCTGGTAGATTTTCTACAACTACAGTCAAACCTGTCTGTAAAGACCACCCATGGGAACAGCAAAATGTGGTCTTTGTTTACAGGTGGTCTCTATTAACAGATTAAATATCATTGACAATGGTGTGATGGGAGATAAAATTGGTGGTCTTTGCAGACAGGGTTTGCAATAGTGGTCTTTGTTCGCAGGTGGTCTTTAACACAGGTTTGACTGTATACGTGCTGGTATATTGTCTATACCTCGTCTTAGTAATATATATACGTGTGGCTCATTCATTTCACTAAATCTGAATTTTAAAAATTTAAACTGATAATTTGTGATTTATAGATTTTCTGCGTACAACGAAATGCAATTAACCTCTTACATGTATACCGTTGTCTGTGTTTTAAATTGATAATATGCTAATATTGTGTTAATTTGTTTACCGAAACAAACATGACAAATATTTTCCCTAAAGCTAAAGCATTAATAACATGCATTAACAAAGAATGATCTCGTATGTATTGATCCGTATTGGTTGAAGAAAGATGTTTATACATCATAAAATTTAAACAAAATCCAGTTGTTTTATAACAATCAGTCTATCTTACATGTTTTGTCTGTTTGTAATATGGTTAAAAAAAGAAGATGTTTTCAATCAGTTCTACATTGCAATGGTTCTTATTAGAGATGCTTTAGCCAATGTTACAACAATACTGGATGAAACATTTAATGTTCAGATGAGCCAGACACATCTTTAAGACGAAGCATATTGCATACACATGAGAACAGAGTGATGTGAAAGTATGAGTTTTTCGTAATTCCTGTTTATTATACTGTATAATTTTTATGATTACATATTGAAGTAAATGTGAATAATGAAAATGTTTGTTGACTTTTGTTTCAACGAGTCCGATTCACAACTTAGGCCTAAACAATATGTTTGTTTCAGGTTGCATGCCCCCCAGGGGTAGGTAGATGGAATAGGTTTTTTTGGATTTTTTTTTATATTTTCAAATGAAGCAAATTAACTTGACATAGATTTGTAAATGAATATGTTAAAAGATAAATCCCCTTTCCCTTTCAACATGGATAATGTTAAATCAATGTGAATATAACGCTCTATAGCTGAAATACTCGTAAAGCGTCTAATGACTGGGCAGAAATATGAACCTAAAGAAAAATTCACACAAAGCAATTTTACTAAACAGAAGAAATTTACCAAAAAGAAAAAACAATGTTAATACGCGAAAAAACGTTCTTGGTCGGGGCAAAAAATAGGGTAGGTCGGGAAACCTGAATCAAACATATTTTCTTTACGCCATAAATAAACAGCAACGTATGTTAATATTTCTAGCGACTTTTTATAATCCGAGCCGAGTCAGGACTTTGTTTCGCCTAAAGTCACGTGAGGAGAGGCTTCAAGTCACGTGATACAGATAGCAAGACACGTGATATAGATAGCGCAAGTGACGCGGGGTAAGCCGCCGCCAAAAATGAATTTAAAATACCATGGAAACTAAATCCATCCTTAACAGATATTTGATAAACCGAGAATTAAGCACCAAGTATTGAATTTCTTTCATTGAATCAGAATTAATGGCGGACTTTTAAGATTTCATGCACGGTTTTATCTTCTGTATTGACCAACGTCGTTAACTGCTGTCAATCAAATTACAGTGCTTGTTAAATAGTTCTTAATATACATAGTTCCCACATCTACAATATTTACCTCCCTTGTTCTTAACTGTCGGCCATTTTGATAGGCAAAACTGAGAAGCACTTATAGGAGTAATTTCTATACTGATAATTGATAAAATACCAAGAGCATTTGCGTGTGACAACCACTTTTTCTTCAAATTACTGAGCCAAATGCCCACATGAGCATAATGAATAAGTTTTTTTTTTAAATATCGGATTAGTTTATCATAATTTTTTATAATCCCCATAAACTTTAAGGAAATCTGTCAATCAAAATGACCGACAATTCAGAACAAGGGAGGTAAATATTGTAGAAAATAACTTACGTTGAATCCGCCACAATACAGAGAATTCCAGTCATAATTTATCGGAACATCAAAATCTTCTTTCCAAGCGTAACTTCTCATCGGAGGCTCAGTCATTCCTCCGTGGCCTGTGACGTCATCAATTGTCACAAAATATAGCAAAATCACAAAAAATACCGTTGGCACTTTTTCGGTTGTCATAGTAACTGAATGTTTGTTTAGAAACAATACAAAAAAAGGAAATATCCTCAAACTTATACTAAACTTCTGTGTAGTTTGTGTCTAATTAATCATCAGAGAATTATCAACACCGAAATTATACTGCATTCACGTACAAGAAAAAAACAATTCTAGTTAATTTGACAATTAACACGTGGAAAAATTCTGAAAGTGAGCAAGTTTACAATTATAGCAGAAATAATTAAGATCTGCTATGATCGTCACTGATACAGATGGATTTCACAAACCTAAATGATAGTTAGATTCACACGTTGTCTATTTATAGATTCACACTCCAGGTTGGTCACGGCGTATCACGTGATCATTAACGTCGTACGTTACGTTAATTGGTTAAGTCGTTATTTATGCTTCACTACAACCAATCGACTTGAATACGTCAACTGTGAATCAATCATTCCGTTAATTAATGAGCCTATATTTTATGCTATAGAGAACGATTTTAATATATATCGTTCTCTCCTCAATGACTACGTAATTTGGTTTGAAATATTGTCAGAAATGTTTAATATTCATTTAACAAAACATACAAATAATGTTACGAGGATTGGCGATATTGCTCGTTTAAAACAACGAATTGTTTGGACAACAACTAATCAACGTCAACCCTATATTTTAAGAAAGCCTGGTGGTGACATTTCAGCTTCAAGAATTCACGATTTCAACTTCATGTATTCACGATTTCAACTTCATGTATTTACGATTTCAACTTTATATATTCACGATTTCAAATTCACGAATTCCCGAATTCAGCTTAACGAATTCATGATTTATCATGAATTCATGAATTCATGAAGTTGAATTTCAGAATTATTGAAGGCGAAATGTCACTTAGCAGGCTTTCGTTACATTTGTAGTATGGCTGCCTGTTACACAAACGGCGGACGGAACATACTAATCTTATTGACTGATACGGTTTATGAAAAAAAAGTTTTCTGAGAACATTTAAGAAAAAACTCCCTCTCTGCTCTATATCCGCCCTCCCTCAATTTCCGCCCTCCCTCTATCTCCGCCTTCCCTCTCTCTCCGCCCTCCCCCTCTCTCTCCGCCCTCGATCTATCTGCGCCCTCCCTCTCTCTCTCTCCACCCTCCCTCCCCCTCTCTCTCCGCCCTCCCTCCCTCTCTCTCTCCGCCCTCCCTCTCTCCGCCCTCCCTCTCTCCGCCCTCCCTCCCCTATCTCTACCCTCCCTCTCTCTCTCTCCACCCTCCCTCTCTCTCCGCCCTCCCTATCTCCGCCCTCCCTCTCTATCCGTCTTCCCTATCTATCTTTCCACCCTCCCTCTATCTCCACCCTCCCTCTTTCTATCTCCGCCCTCCCACTCTCTCTCTCTCTCCGCCCTCCCTCTCTCTATCTCCGCCCTCCCACTGTCTCTCTCTCTCTCTCTCTCTCTCCGCCCTCCCTCTCTCTCTCTCGCTCTCTCCCTCTCTCCGCCCTCACTCTCTCCACTCTCCCTCTCTCCCTCTCTCTCTGTCCTAGTTCTCTCCCTCTCCGCCCTCCCTCTCTCTCTCCTCCCTCCCACTCTCTCCACCCTCACCCTCTCGCCGTCCTTCCTCTCTCCACCCTCCCTCTCTCCGCCTTCCCTTCCATCACTCCGCCCTCACTCTCTGATCTACCTCCCTTTAAATTCCACTCTCCTCCCTTCTTGACTCACCTCCTCTTCCCGCTCCCCCTTTATCCACCCTCCCTTTCTGCTCTCCCCCTCTCTCAGTCCTTCTATTCTCCCTCTATTTCACAGCACCATAAGTACTTCTGTTGCAATTTCCTTAACAAAGTGTTTCAATAACCGTTAACGACTTTGGACTTTGTGAAGTCACACTTGTTATATGCATTCCACAATCATAATGATAAAGCTTGAAAAAAAGACAAGTACCTTAACAAACTTCTAACCAAACTTAAAAAAACACGCATCGGCATTCCTTTAAATCGTACAGTAAACATTGCATATGTTAGAATTAAAAATTTGTGTCCTAAAAATTAGACATCTTCAATATTCGTTAAAGTTTAAATACCATTTGTAGATTTCTGAATATGTATATGTATTATAAATGACACTCAAAGATAAATCGAAATTTAATGACAATGATTTGATAAATAACGTGCTATGTTCTAGTAGTTGAAATATTTTAACCATTATCATTTTTTTTTTCAGAAATAAATGAACGCAGATTTTAATGACCTAAGTTCAAAGCCAGTCACTGATTTCCACACCTTCAACATTTTAAAAGTAAAAACGTATAAAACAGATATATAACTCAACGTTAATATGAATAAATCTTTGATATATTATCGGAAGTCATTAATATTGGTCTTACGAGGATTTATCGCATTTTTACAGTATTTAACCTACCATTTTTTATACATCGGGATCAAGCCAGAGATAATGGCGTTATGGTAAGAGACATGTATGTCAAACCAGAGATAATGGCGATGTGGTAAGAGACATGTATGTCAAACCAGAGATAATGGTGTTATGGTAAGAGACATGCATGTCAAACCAGAGATAATGGCGATGTGGTAAGAGACATGTATGTCAAACCAGTGATAATGGCGATGTGGTAAGAAGAGACATGTATGTCAAACCAGAGATAATGGCGATGTGGTAAGAGACATGCATGTCAAACCAGAGATAATGGCGCTATGGTAAGAGACATGTATGTCAAACCAGAGATAATGGCGATGTGGTAAGAGATATGTATGTCAAACCAGAGATAATGGAGCTATGGTAAGGCAAATGTATGTCAAACCAGAGATAATGGAGCTATGGTAAGGCACATGTATGTCAAACCAGAGATAATGGAGCTGTGGTAAGACACATGTATGTTAAACCAGAGATAATGCGATGTGGTAAGACACATTTATGTCAAACCAGAGATAATGGCGCTATAGTAAGACACATGTATGTCAAACCAGAGATTATGGCAATGTGGTAAGACACATGTATGGCAAACCAGAGATAATGGCGATGTGGTCAGACACATGTATGTCAAAACCAGAGATAATGCGATGTGGTAAGAGATATGTATGTCAAACCAGAGATAATGGAGCTATGGTAAGGCACATGTATGTCAAACCAGAGATAATGGAGCTATGGTAAGGCCCATGCATGTCAAACCAGAGTTAATGGAGCTGTGGTAAGACACATGTATGTTAAACCAGAGATAATGCGATGTGGTAAGACACATGTATGTCAAACCAGAGATGATGGCGCTATGGTAAGACACATGTATGTCAAACCAGAGATAATGGCAATGTGGTAAGACGCATGTATGTCAAACCAGAGATAATGGCGATGTGGTAAGACACATGTATGTCAAAACCAGAGATAATGCGATGTGGTAAGACACATTTATGTCAAACCAGAGAGAAAATGGCGCTATGGTAAGACACATGTATTTCAAACCAGAGATAATGGCGATGTGGTAAGACACATGCC
Source organism: Mactromeris polynyma (assembly GCA_032209605.1). NCBI lineage: Eukaryota > Metazoa > Mollusca > Bivalvia > Venerida > Mactridae > Mactromeris > Mactromeris polynyma. Next base: position 2,712,693 of record JASFXZ010000004.1, on the reverse strand, counting down.
TGTCAAACCAGAGATAATGGCGCTATGGTAAGACACATGTATGTCAAACCAGAGAAAATGGCGATGTGGTAATGCACATGTATGTCAAACCAGAGATAATGGCGCTATGGTAAGACACATGTATGTCAAACCAGAGATAATGGCAATGTGGTAAGACACATGTATGTCAAACCAGAGATAATGGCGATGAGGTAAGACACATGTATGTCAAAACCAGAGATAATGCGATGTGGTAAGACACATTTATGTCAAACCAGAGATAATGGAGCTGTGGTAAGACACTTGTATGTCAAACCAGAGATAATGCGATGTGGTAAGACACATGTATGTCAAACCAGAGATAATGGCGCTATAGTAAGACACATGTATGTCAAACCAGAGATTATGGCAATGTGGTAAGACACATGTATGGCAAACCAGAGATAATGGCGATGTGGTCAGACACATGTATGTCAAAACCAGAGATAATGCGATGTGGTAAGAGATATGTATGTCAAACCAGAGATAATGGAGCTATGGTAAGGCACATGTATGTCAAACCAGAGATAATGGAGCTATGGTAAGGCCCATGCATGTCAAACCAGAGTTAATGGAGCTGTGGTAAGACACATGTATGTTAAACCAGAGATAATGCGATGTGGTAAGACACATGTATGTCAAACCAGAGATGATGGCGCTATGGTAAGACACATGTATGTCAAACCAGAGATAATGGCAATGTGGTAAGACGCATGTATGTCAAACCAGAGATAATGGCGATGTGGTAAGACACATGTATGTCAAAACCAGAGATAATGCGATGTGGTAAGACACATTTATGTCAAAACAGAGAGAAAATGGCGCTATGGTAAGACACATGTATGTCAAACCAGAGATAATGGCAATGTGGTAAGACACATGTATGTCAAACCAGAGATAATGGCGATGAGGTAAGACACATGTATGTCAAAACCAGAGATAATGCGATGTGGTAAGACACATTTATGTCAAACCAGAGATAATGGAGCTGTGGTAAGACACTTGTATGTCAAACCAGAGATAATGGAGCTGTTGTAAGACACGTGTATGTCAAACCAGAGATAATGGAGCTGTGGTAAGACACATGTATGTCAAATAGAGAAAATGGGGCTATGGTAAGGCACATGCATGTCAAACCAGAGAAAATGGCGCTATGGTAAGACACATGTATTTCAAACCAGAGATAATGGCGATGTGGTAAGACACATGCCTGTCAAACCAGAGATAATGGCGCTATGGTAAGACACATGTATGTCAAACCAGAGAAAATGGCGATGTGGTAAGGCACATGTATGTCAAACCAGAGATAATGGCGCTATGGTAAGACACATGTATGTCAAACCAGAGATAATGGCAATGTGGTAAGACACATGTATGTCAAATCAGAGATAATGGCGATGAGGTAAGACACATGTATGTCAAAACCAGAGATAATGCGATGTGGTAAGACACATTTTTGTCAAACCAGAGATAATGGAGCTGTGGTAAGACACTTGTATGTCAAACCAGAGATAATGGGGCTGTGGTAAGACACGTGTATGTCAAACCAGAGAAAATGGCGATGTGGTAAGGCACATGTATATCAAACCAGAGATAATGGCGCAATGGTAAGACACATGTATGTCAAACCAGAGATAATGGCGCTATGGTTAGGCACATGTTTGTGTAACCAGAGGTAATGGAGCTATGTTAAGACACATGTATGTCAAACCAGAGATAATGGCGCAATGGTAAGACACATGTATGTCAAACCAGAGATAATGGCGCTATGGTTAGGCACATGTTTGTGTAACCAGAGGTAATGGAGCTATGTTAAGACACATGTATGTCAAACCAGAGATAATGGCGCAATGGTAAGACACATGTATGTCAAACCAGAGATAAAGGCGCTATGGTAAGGCACATTCATGTCAAACCAGAGATAATGGAGCTATGTTAAGACACATGTATGTCAAACCAGAGATAATGGCGCTATGGTAAGACACATGTATGTCAAACCAGAGATAATAACACTATGGTTAGGCACATGTTTGTGTAACCAGAGGTAATGGCGCTATGGTAAGGCACATGCATGTCAAACCAGAGATAATGGCGCTATGGTAAGACACATGTATGTAAAACAGAGATAATGGCGCTATGGTAAGGCACATGTATGTCAAACCAGAGATAATGGCGCTATGGTAAGACACATGCATGTCAAACCAGAGATAATGGAGCTATGTTAAGACACATGTATGTCAAACCAGAGATAATGGCGCTATGGTAAGACACATGTATTTCAAACCAGAGATAATGGCGCTATGGTTAGGCACATGTTTGTGTAACCAGAGGTAATGGCGCTATGGTAAGACACATGTATGTCAAACCAGAGATAATGGCGCTATGGTTAGGCACATGTTTGTGTAACCAGAGATAATGGCGCTATGGTAAGACACATGTATGTCAAACCAGAGATAATGGCGCTATGGTTAGGCACATGTTTGTGTAACCAGAGGTAATGGCGCTATGGTAAAGACACATGTATGTCAAACCAGAGATAATGGAGCTATGGTTAGGCACATGTTTGTGTAACCAGAGGTAATGGCGCTATGGTAAAGACCATGTTTATCAACCAAGTTAAAAGCGGATGAAGAAAGAAAGCTGTATGTTTTGGCGCCGTAGCTGTTTTTAACTCCGATCAAACGTATCACAGATTAAATGACTGTATGATTGAACATTGGAATATACTGTAAATGATCAGACAGTGTAGAAATCATTACAATTTGTTGAACTGTTGAAAATACGATGTTATCACACAAGGACAATGGTATAAACGTTACATTGCTATGTACATTGTATGAATAGTGGCAATGTACTTGTACTTCTGTCTTCAACTGCGGGACATAACACTTAGAATGAACCTCTTGATCAGATGAACTTGTCTCGGTGAGTTATATGTGTCCCCTATAAGGTGAGTGCAACATTTATAAGTATTTCTTGCCGCAAAAAGTCGTATTATCAATTTTCTTTGCGTGAATAAACCATACAAAACAAGTACAATTTATCGTACATAATGAATTACTATACTTTACCACATGAAGATATAGGGTTGGGAAAAAACGAAAACAGATTGACGCGTTTTTAAATTTCACTTTGTTTAAATGTTTGTTTTATTGTTGCTATCAATCAGCAAGACACAGATACGTCACGTATTTAAATCTAACCACAGCAAACTATTCACTACAAGAGTATATGTCATTACAGACGACAAATTGGTTTGGTTTATGTCGAGTGAATAAGGACAACAAACATGAGCAGATGATAGTAATTTATTCCATTTATGCACTTAGTTGTTATCATAACATTTTTAGCGTGAGTGTAGGACCTTTTGAAATTGTTAATCGTTGAATTCGTTGAAGGTTTGGCAGTTCAGACATGCGTTATATCATGCATGGTTGCGTTCTAAAGATTCACAGCTACTGTGATGAAATAACTGAAATAGATTATCGAAAATATTCCATTTTCAACTGGAACCAACATACACCCAGATGTCCAACGGACAAACACAAGACTTACCAATACGCCAAACAATACAAGGCAATAGAACATACCATTTTAGATATTGAACTGACAGATTGGCAAAGTTTCTTCTGAACAACTAACCAGTCTGAAAACATGACAGGTCGGTAAAGTTACTCTGAATAAACAAACCACTCTGAAAAACTGACAGGTCGGTATAGTGTCTCTGTACAGCAAACCAGTCTGAAAAACTGACAGGTCGGTATAGTGTCTCTGTACAGCAAACCAGTCTGAAAAACTGACAGGTCGGTATAGTGTCTCTGTACAGCATACCAGCCTGAAAAACTGACAGGTCGGTATAGTGTCTCTGTACAGCAAACCAGTCTGAAAAACTGACAGGTCGGTATAGTGTCTCTGTACAGCATACCAGCCTGAAAAACTGACAGGTCGGTATAGTGTCTCTGTACAGCAAACCAGTCTGAAAAACTGACAGGTCGGTATAGTGTCTCTGTACAGCATACCAGCCTGAACAACTGACAGGTCGGTATAGTGTCTCTGTACAGCAAACCAGCCTGAAAAACTGACAGGTCGGTATAGTGTCTCTGTACAGCATACCAGCCTGAACAACTGACAGGTCGGTATAGTGTCTCTGTACAGCAAACCAGCCTGAAAAACTGACAGGTCGGTATAGTGTCTCTGTACAGCAAACCAGCCTGAAAAACTGACAGGTCGGTATAGTGTCTCTGTACAGCAAACCAGTCTAAAAAATGACAGGTCGGTGTAGTGTCTCTGTACAGCAAACCAGTCTGGAAAACTGACAGGTCGGTAAAGTGTCTCTCTGCACAGCAAACCAGTCTGAAAAATTGACAGGTCGGTAAAGTGTCTCTGTACAGCAAACCAGCCTGAAAAACTGACAGGTCGGTATAGTGTCTCTGTACAGCAAACCAGCCTGAAAAACTGACAGGTCGGTATAGTGTCTCTGTACAGAAAACCAATCTGGAAAACTGACTGGTCGGTAAAGTGTCTCTGTACAGCAAACCAATCTGGAAAACTGACTGGTCGGTAAAGTGTCTCTGTTCAGCACACCTGTCTGGAAAACTGACAGGTCGGTAAAGTGTCTCTGTACAGCAAACCAGCCTGAAAAACTGACTGGTCGGTATAGTGTCTCTGTACAGCAAACCAGTCTGAAAAACTGACAGGTCGGTATAGTGTCTCTGTACAGCAAACCAGTCTGAAAAACTGACAGGTCGGTATAGTGTCTCTGTACAGCAAACCAGTCTGAAAAACTGACAGGTCGGTATAGTGTCTCTGTACAGCAAACCAGCCTGAAAAACTGACAGGTCGGTTTAGTGTCTCTGTACAGCAAACCAGCCTGAAAAACTGACAGGTCGGTATAGTGTCTCTGTACAGCAAACCAGTCTGGAAAACTGACTGGTCAGTAAAGTGTCTCTGTACAGCACACCTGTCTGGAAAACTGACAGGTCGGTAAAGTGTCTCTGTACAGCACACCTGTCTGAAAAACTGACAGGTCGGTATAGTGTCTCTGTACAGCACACCTGTCTGAAACACTGACTGGTCGGTTAAGTTTCTCTGTACAGCACACCTGTCTGGAAAACTGACAGGTCGGTAAAGTGTCTCTGTACAGCACACCTGTCTGGAAAACTGACAGGTCAGTAAAGTGTCTCTGTACAGCACACCTGTCTGAAAAACTGACTGGTCGGTTAAGTTTCTCTGTACAACAGACCACACTGAACAACTAACAGGTCGGTAGAGTTTCTTTGTTTCCAATCTCACAAACTGTTTCCAATCTCCAGTCAACTGTTTCCAATCTCCAGTCAACTGTTTCCAATCTCCAATCAACCGTTTCCAATCTCTAATTAACTGTTTCCAATCTCCAATCAACTGTTTCAAGTCTCAAATTAACCGTTTTGATATCCAATGAACCGTTTCTAATACACAATTAACCGTTCTAATACCCAATTAACTGCTTCCAATCTCCAATTAACCATTTCTAATACACAATTAACCGTTTCTAATCTCCAATTAACCGTTTCCAATCTTTAATTAACCGTTTCTAATACACAATTAACCGTTTCTAATACAAAATTAACCGTTCTAATATCCAATTAACTGCTTCCAATCTCCAATTAACCGTTTCTAATACACAATTGACCGTTTCTAATTTCCAATTAACCGTTTCCAATCTTCAATTAACCGTTTCTAATACACAATTTACCGTTTCTAATACACAATTAACCGTTCTAATATCCAATTAACTGCTTCCAATATCCAATTAACCGTTTCTAATACACAATTAACTGTTTCCAATCTCCAACAACTGTTTCCAATCTCCAATTAACCGTTTCTAATACACAATTAACCGTTTCCAATCTCCAATTAACTGTTTCCAATCTTCTATTCACGGTTTCTAATACACACTTAACCGTTTCTCATCTCAATGTAACTGTTTCAAATCTCAAAGTTACTGTTTCAAATCTCCAATTAACCAGTTCTAATACACAATCAACTGTTTCCAATCTCCATTCAACCGTCTTGATCTCCAATTAATTGTTTTCAATCTCTAATTAACCGTTTCTTATACAAAATTAACTGTTTCCAATCCCCAATTAACAGTTTCTAATACACAATTAACCGTTTCTAATACACAATTAACTGTTTTCAATCTCCAATTAACCGTTTCTAATCTCCAAGTAACTGTTTCCAATCTCCAATTAACCGTTTCTTATACACAATTAACTGTTTCCAATCTCCAATTAACCGTTTCTTATACACAATTAACTGTTTTCAATCTCCAATTAACCGTTTCTTATACACAATTAACTGTTTCCAATCCCCAATTAACAGTTTCTAATACACAATTAACCGTTTCTAATACACAATTAACTGTTTTCAATCTCCAATTAACCGTTTCTAATCTCCAAGTAACTGTTTCCAATCTCCAATTAACCGTTTCTTATACACAATTAACTGTTTCTAATCCCCAATTAACCGCTTCTATTACACTATTAACTGTTTCCAATCTCTCATTTACTGGTTTTGATCTCCAAGTAACTGTTTCCAATCTCCAATTAACCGTTTCTTATACACAATTAACTGTTCCCAATCCCCAATTAACGGTTTCTAATACACAATTTACCGTTTCAAATCTCCAATTAACTGTTTCCAATCTCCAATAAACCGTTTCTAATACACAGTTAACTGTTTCCAATCTCCAATTTACCGTTTCAAATCTCCAATTAAGTGTTTCCAATCTCCATTTTAAAATCTCTTGACACTCACTTAGCAATGTTACATTTCAACCACTGGAACAAATACTATACAAAGATATCGAAACAGTTTCACAAAGAAATAGAACACGACATTTTAAAGAGTTGGAGTGGATAAAGAAGATACAATCATTCCATCCACTGGGTCTGAATGTCAATGTTAATGAACAAGGTAATATCTCTCAACATATAGATATATATTTATTTTCAATGGAACAAACAGAATCACTTGGTAGTCGGATTAATGGAAACATTAAACGAAAAAGAAGATATGATATGACTATTCATGATTTAAATAATATTCTAAAATATTCAGGCAGAATTCCTCTCTTAAAAAACTGGAAGATGTTGCTGATGAGATCTTCACAAGATCACTCTGTCTTTATGACACAGCAACTTTAATTCATTCTAATACACGTCATTGTCATTTCTTACGTTCTCGTATACGAGTAGAGAATGATAATAATGAGGGACATTTTTTCAAACTATCTTTCATCAATAAGGGCATTCATGTCATTGATATAGCACGGACCTATATATATATATAATGATTTATAGGTCCGTGGTTTATAGGTCAGTGGAAATACAAAGCATATTAAGACATAACACTGTAAAATCTTTAATTTCTATATACTTTAAAAATTCAGAACTACCTATCATTTCCTATAAATACAATAAACCTATACGCAATGCAGTCTTTAGTTATAATAATATTACTTTTGATCTCAATATCCGGTGCTAATAGGCTCAGTACAATAATGTCCAGTCCGGTGCTGATAAGCCATATACAATATTGTCCAGTCCTGTGCAGAGAAGCTCTATACAACACTGCCCCGTCTGGTTTTGAGAGGTTCCATACAACATTGTCCAGTCCGGTGCTGATATGCCATATACAACAATGTCCAGTCCGGTGCTGATATGCCATATACAACAATGTCCAGTCCGGTGCTGATATGCCATATACAACAATGTCCAGTCCGGTGCTGATAGGCCATATACAACAATGTCCAGTCCGGTGCTGATACGCCATATACAACAATGTCCAGTCCGGTGCTGATACGCCATATACAACAATGTCCAGTCCGGTGCTGATAGGCCATATACAACAATGTCCAGTCCGGTGCTGACACGCCATATACAACAATGTCCAGTCCGGTGCTGATAGGCCATATACAACAATGTCCAGTCCGGTGCTGATATGCCATATACAACAATGTCCAGTCCGGTGCTGATAGGCCATATACAACAATGTCCAGTCCGGTGCTGATACGCCATATACAACAATGTCCAGTCCGGTGCTGATAGGCCATAAACAAAAATGTCCAGTCCGGTGCTGATACGCCATATACAACAATGTCCAGTCCGGTGCTGATAGGCCATATACAACAATGTCCAGTCCGGTGCTGATAGGCCATATACAACAATGTCCAGTCCGGTGCTGATACGCCATATACAACAATGTCCAGTCCGGTGCTGATAGGCCATATACAACAATGTCCAGTCCGGTGCTGATACGCCATATACAACAATGTCCAGTCCGGTGCTGATAGGCCATATACAACAATGTCCAGTCCGGTGCTGATACGCCATATACAACAATGTCCAGTCCGGTGCTGATAGGCCATATACAACAATGTCCAGTCCGGTGCTGATACGCCATATACAACAATGTCCAGTCCGGTGCTGATATGCCATATACAACAATGTCCAGTCCGGTGATGATACGCCATATACAACAATGTCCAGTCCGGTGCTGATAGGCCATATACAACAATGTCCAGTCCGGTGCTGATACGCCATATACAACAATGTCCAGTCCGGTGCTGATACGCCATATACAACAATGTCCAGCCCGGTGCTGATAGGCCATATACAACAATGTCCAGTCCGGTGCTGATACGCCATATACAACAATGTCCAGTCCGGTGCTGATACGCCATATACAACAATGTCCAGTCCGGTGCTGATACGCCATATACAACAATGTCCAGTCCGGTGCTGATAGGCCATATACAACAATGTCCAGTCCGGTGCTGATAGGCCATATACAACAATGTCCAGTCCGGTGCTGATAGGCCATATACAACAATGTCCAGTCCGGTGCTGATACGCCATATACAACAATGTCCAGTCCGGTGCTGATATGCCATATACAACAATGTCCAGTCCGGTGCTGATAGGCCATATACAACAATGTCCAGTCCGGTGCTGATAGGCCATATACAACAATAATATATACAATAATCAACTGTTTCCAATCTCCATCCAACCGTTTCCAATAATAACGGTTTCTAGCCTCCAACCAACGGTTCCCAATCTGTAACCGATTCCGATCTTCAAAACGTTGTTTCCAATATCCAGTCTACCTTTCGAATCTTCAATCAACTTTTTCCAATTTTCGACTTACCTTTTCCAATCTCCAATAATATATTTACTGTGTTACCTTCTTTGCAGCAGTAATCATAATGACCGTATTATTTTTGCTTTGTTATTGTTGCTAATCAAAAGTGTTGTTTTTAGCATGTACGTGAAAGATTCAAGGAGAAGTGATTTGTTTACACACGTTTGTTTATACTGTTCAACTTTTTATGATTTATATGAACATTTTTTCTATGTGTAAAACTCGGAAATAATGATATTGTCGACTTGATCAATGTTTTCATAGATCTATCAAAATACTTCTTTTGTTTTACGATTAAAGTGATTACATTAACAGAAATATATAGCGTTTTATATTTCCTTATTCAAATATAATTGATGAGTTAAATGTTACAAATATATCATTCATATTCTACTACAATTTCACGTAATCTGTCTAAAAACTCAATTTATTCAGTTAACACAAAAATGTATAGACACAATCACATTTAAATAAAGGTAATAACCTGCTGAATATAGCATTTTTAAAGTCAACAGCATATGCAACGATTCCATGTTGCACAAATGTTACATAGAGCTTCTCAGCACCGGACTGGAAATGTTGTATAGAGCTTCTCAGCACCGGACTGGACATTATTGTACAGAGCCTATCAGCACCGGACTGGACATTATTGTATAGAGCCTATCAGCACCGGACTGGACATTATTGTATAGAGCCTATCAGCACCGGACTGGACATTATTGTACAGAGCCTATCAGCACCGGACTGGTTATTATTTCATAGAGCCTATCAGCACCGAACTGGACAATGTTGTATAGAGCTTCTCAGCACCGGACTGGACATTATTGTACAGAGCCTATCAGCACCGGACTGGACAATGTTGTATAGAGCTTCTCAGCACCGGACTGGAATTATTGTACAGAGCCTATCAGCACCGAACTGGACAATGTTAAATAGAGCTTCTCAGCACCGGACTGGACAATATTGTATAGAGCCTATCAGCACCGGACTGGACATTATTGTATAGAGCCTATCAGCACCGGACTTGACAATGTTGTATAGAGCCTATCAGCACCGGACTTGACAATGTTGTATAGAGCTTCTCAGCACCGGACTGGACAATGTTGTATAGAGCTTCTCAGCACCGGACTGGACATTATTGTATAGAACCTATCAGCACCGAACTGGACAATGTTGTATAGAGCTTCTCAGCACCGGACTGGACAATGTTATATAGAGCTTCTCTGCATCGGACTGGACAATGTTGTATAGAGCTTCTCAGCACCGGACTGGACAATGTTGTATAGAGCTTCCCTGCATCGGACTGGACAACGTTGTATAGAGCTTCTCAGCATCGGACTGGACAATGTTGTATAGAGCTTCCCTGCATCGGACTGGACAATGTTGTATAGAGCTTCCCTGCATCGGATTGGACAATGTTGTATAGAGCTTCCCTGCATCGGACTGGACAACGTTGTATAGAGCTTCTCAGCATCGGACTGGACAATGTTGTATAGAGCTTCTCAGCATCGGACTGGACAATGTTGTATAGAGCTTCACAGCATCGGACTGGACAATGTTGTATAGAGCTTCTCAGCATCGGACTGGACAATGTTGTATAGAGCTTCTCAGCATCGGACTGGACAATGTTGTATAGAGCTTCTCTGCATCGGACTGGACAATGTTGTATAGAGCTTCCCTGCATCGGACTGGACAACGTTGTATAGAGCTTCTCAGCACCGGACTGGACAATGTTGTGTAGAGCTTCTCTGCATCGGACTGGACAATGTTGTATAGAGCTTCTCAGCACAGGACTGGACAATGTTGTATAGAGCTTCTCTGCATCGGACTGGACAATGTTGTATAGAGCTTCTCAGCACCGGACTGGAAAATGTTGTATAGAGCTTCTCTGCATCGGACTGGACAATGTTGTATAGAGCTTCTCAGCACCGGACTGGACAATGTTGTATAGAGCTTCTCTGCATCGGACTGGACAATGTTGTATAGAGCTTCTCTGCATCGGACTGGACAATGTTGTATAGAGCTTCCCTGCATCGGACTGGACAACGTTGTATAGAGCTTCTCAGCACCGGACTGGACAATGTTGTGTAGAGCTTCTCTGCATCGGACTGGACAATGTTGTATAGAGCTTCTCAGCACAGGACTGGACAATGTTGTATTGAGCTTCTCTGCATCAGACTGGACAATGTTGTATAGAGCTTCTCAGCACCGGACTGGAAAATGTTGTATAGAGCTTCTCTGCATCGGACTGGACAATGTTGTATAGAGCTTCTCAGCACCGGACTGGACAATGTTGTATAGAGCTTCTCTGCATCGGACTGGACAATGTTGTATAGAGCTTCTCTGCATCGGACTGGACAATGTTGTATAGAGCTTCTCTGCATCGGACTAGACAATGTTGTATAGAGCTTCTCAACACCGGACTGGACAATGTTGTATAGAGCTTCTGAGCACCGGACTGGACATTATTGTATAGAGCTGGACAATGTTGTATAGAGCATCTCAACACTGGACCGGACATTATTGTAAAGAGCCTATCAGCACCGGACTTGACAGTGTTGTATAGAACTTCTCAGCACCAAACTGGACAGTATTGTATAGAGCCTATCAGCACCGGACTGGACAATGTAGTATAGAGCTTCTCAGCACAGTACTGCACAATGTTGTATAGAGCCTATCAGCACCGGACTGGACAATGTAGTATAGAGCCTATCCGCACCGGACTTGACAATGTTGTACAGAGCATCTCAACATCAGACTGGACAACGTTGTATAGAGCCTCTCAGCAAGGGACTGGACAATGCTGTATAGAGCTTCTCAGCACCGGACTGGATATTGTTGTATAGTAATTCTCAGCACCGGACTGGACAATGTTGTATAGAACTTCTCAGCACATGACTGGACAATGTTGTATAGAGCTTCTCAGCACCGGACTGGACAATGTGGTATAGAGCATCTCAGCACATGACTGGACAATGTTGTATACAGCTTCTCAGCACCGGACTGGACAATGTTGTATAGAGCTTCTCAGCACATGCCTGGACAATGTTGTATAGAGCCTCTCAGCACATGACTGGACAATGTTGTATAGAGCCTCTCAGCACATGACTTGACAATGTTGTTTAGAGCCTCTCAGCACATGACTTGACAATGTTGTAAAGAGCCTCTCAGCACATGACTTGACAATGTTGTATAGAGCCTCTCAGCACATGACTGGACAATGTTGTATAGAGCTTCTCATCACCGGACTGGACAATGTTGTATAGAGCCTCTCAGCACATGACTGTATAATGTTGTATAGAGCTTCTCAGCACAGCACTGGACAATGTTGTATATAATTTCTCAGCACAGGACTGGACAATGTTGTATAGAACTTCTCAACACCAGACTGGACAATGTTGTATAGAGCCTCTCAGCACCGGACTGGACAATGTTGTATTGAACTTCTCAACACCAGACTTGAGATTGTTGTATAGAGCCTATCAGCAGCGCACTGGACAATGTTGAATAGAGCCTATCAGCACCGGACTTGACAATGTTGAATAGAGCTTCTCAGCACCGGACTGGACATTATTGTATAGAGCCTATCAGCACCGCACTGGACAATGTTGAATAGAGCCTATCAGCACCGGACTTGACAACGTTGTATAGAGCTTCTCAGCACCGCACTGGACAATGTTGAATAGAGCCTATCAGCACCGGACTTGACAATGTTGTATAGAGCTTCTCATCACTGGACTGGACAATGTTGTATAGAGCTTCTCAGCACCGGACTGGACATTATTGTATAGAGCCTATCAGCACCGCACTGGACAATGTTGAATAGAGCATCTCAGCACCGGACTTGACAATGTTGTATAGAGCTTCTCAGCACCGCACTGGACAATGTTGAATAGAGCCTATCAGCACCGGACTGGACAATGTTGTATAGAGCTTCTCAGCACCGGACTGGACAATGTTGTATAGAGCATCTCAGCACAGGACTGGACACTGTTGTATAGAGCTTCTCAGCACTGGACTGGACAATGTTGTATAGAGCTTCTCAGCACTGGACTTGACAATGTTGTATAGAGCATCTCAGCATCGGACTTGATAATGTTGTATAGAGCATCTCAGCATCGGACTTGATAATGTTGTATAGAGCATCTCAGCACTGGACTGGACAATGTTGTATAGAGCATCTCAGCATCGGACTTGATAATGTTGTATAGAGCATCTCAGCACTGGACTGGACAATGTTGTATAGAGCATCTCAGCACTGGACTGGACAATGTTGTATAGAGCATCTCAGCACTGGACTGGACAATGTTGTATATAGCATCTCAGCATCGGACTTGATAATGTTGTATAGAGCATCTCAGCACTGGACTGGACAATGTTGTATAGAGCATCTCAGCACTGGACTGGACAATGTTGTATAGAGCATCTCAGCATCGGACTTGATAATGTTGTATAGAGCATCTCAGCACTAGACTGGACAATGTTGTATAGAGCTTTTCAGCATCGGACTTGATAATTTTGTATAGAGCATCTCAGTACTGGACTGGACAATGTTGTATAGAGCATCTCAGCATCGGACTGGACAATGTTGTATAGAGCATCTCAGCACTGGACTGGACAATGTTGTATATAGCTTCTGAGCATCGGACTTGATAATGTTGTATAGAGCATCTCAGCACTGGACTGGATAATGTTGTATAGAGCATCTCAGCACAGGACTGGACAATGTTGTATATAGCATCTCAGCATCGGACTTGATAATGTTGTATAGAGCATCTCAGCACTGGACTGGATAATGTTGTATAGAGCATCTCAGCACAGGACTGGACAATGTTGTATATAGCATCTCAGCACTGGACTGGACAATGTTGTATAGAGCATCTCAGCACAGGACTGGACAATGTTGTATAGAGCTTCTCAGCACTGGACTGGACAATGTTGTATAGAGCATCTCAGCGCTGGACTGGACAATGCTGTATAGAGCATCTCAGCACAGGACTGGACAATGTTGTATAGAGCATCTCAGCACAGGACTGGACAATGTTGTATAGTGCATCTCAGCACTGGACTGGACAATGTTGTATAGAGCATCTCAGCACAGGACTGGACAATGTTGTATAGAGCTTCTCAGCACTGGACTTGATAATGTTGTATAGAGCATCTCAGCACTGGACTTGATAATGTTGTATAGAGCATCTCAGCATCGGACTTGATAATGTTGTATAGAGCATCTCAGCACTGGACTGGACAATGTTGTATAGAGCATCTCAGCACTGGACTGGACAATGTTGTATAGAGCATCTCAGCACTGGACTGGACAATGTTGTATAGAGCATCTCAGCACTGGACTGGACAATGTTGTATAGAGCATCTCAGCACTGGACTGGACAATGTTGTATATAGCATCTCAGCACTGGACTGGACAATGTTGTATAGAGCATCTCAGCATCGGACTTGATAATGTTGTATAGAGCATCTCAGCACTGGACTGGACAATGTTGTATAGAGCATCTCAGCATCGGACTTGATAATGTTGTATAGAGCATCTCAGCACTGGACTGGACAATGTTGTATAGAGCATCTCAGCATCGGACTTGATAATGTTGTATAGAGCATCTCAGCACTGGACTGGACAATGTTGTATAGAGCATCTCAGCATCGGACTTGATAATGTTGTATAGAGCATCTCAGCACTGGACTGGACAATGTTGTATAGAGCATCTCAGCATCGGACTTGATAATGTTGTATAGAGCATCTCAGCACTGGACTGGACAATGTTGTATAGAGCATCTCAGCACTGGACTGGACAATGTTGTTTGGAGCTACTCAGCACTGGACTGGACAATGTTGTAATTGTTCTCACTCTTGTCTATACACATTGTAATGGATTATCAATTAAATATATGAATAAGGCAGTAAAAGTTATTAATGTGTAAGTATTAATAAAGGGAAACTGTTATAAAGATGATAATACCTGCAAATAATTTTAATTACATTTTGTCTTTTTGTGATACAACACCGTAGTCCCATAATTCACATTGATTTAAATGGTTATTTAACAAAATCTGAAAATAAATTATGCAGATGTATAGTTAAAACCACAATTAAGGAAAACATCATGATTAGATTTGATTGAACGAGTGGTGTAGATGTGTTTTGATAACATCAACAAATTTTGATCACGTACTTTGAAATGTGAGAGAAGTTAACTGGTACAAAGACAGTCTTGCTCTTGGTTCAGCTGTGAAACATGGTAGTTCAAAAGAATAAGTTTAGAGGACAGTTGAAAAGTACGGTATAAGCTCACCTAAAAACCACATCAATAATAAGATCAACCCAAAATAAAGACCACAATTTTCAAGTCCATTTTCACTGTTTTGCTCTTTATTCAACCTCAATAGTAAGACCACCTCAATAAGAATTAAGAGTCACAAAGGTGGTCTTATTATTGAGGTTTTACTGTGTATATTTCAGTCTAAACCTTTTCATAATTGTGTTATATTAGACACAGCTAAAGGTAAGGTATGTCAAAGTGACACACAGACGCTTGTCTGTCAAATACATTAACATAAAAATATCCAGACCATAAAGTCAATTCAGTACAAACAAATCATTAAAACTTCAGATATAGTTAAAGTTATGGAGCACTTCTCCCCAACCTATTTCAGTAACAGTGAACTTGAAGCGAATGACCCCATACGCTATAACAACATCAATTACATTGTAAACTACACTTGTAGTTGTACAAAGTTTGGTGGAAGTGACTGCATTACAACTTTTGATGTTAAGGTCACGGAGGCCTTGACCCCATTCATAAACTTTTATTTGGTTGTAAGATATACGGATTTAAATGTTTTGTTTAAATAAGCCCCATGTAAATATTAAGTGGAAAACATATTCCACGTTCAGTAAAAGTGACCTTGGCATCCCATCAAAGTTTATGTACATTAATGTACTTATTTAAGCAAGAGCGACCTTGACCCCAATGACCTCATTGACTAACCCACTAACTTGGTGTAAACTACAGCATTCAAATGTTGATGCAAGTAACTAAATTTTATAAGTGTAGATATTTATTGGTGAACAATATTAATTTTTAATAACAATGACCTTGACACATCTGATCCAATACGCAACCCACCATTTCGTGGCTCTCTATTCAAGTTACACAGTATTATGTACAAAGTATCACGCACCTAGCTCAATTGTATTTTAATTCATTGAGCAAAACCGGTATTTTATTTTAACAAGCAGTGACCTTGAACTTTCTGACCCCTTACCCAAGCCCGTATTCATCTTCCTTAAGTCCTTTGTCCACACTATAGGTTGTCTTCATGTTATATAGCAACGGGTCTTTCTTCTCAGAAACTTACAAAACAATGCGAACGCAGACGACAACAATAATCTTGGACGTCTCTTCCTTGGTTTTCAAAACCGTCGAGCTGAAAATGAGTAGATATTTTGGAGGTATTTCATTGATGGTTACAAGGCCGTAAATCGCTGTGTGGTTATTCGTTCAATTTATGTTTATAGTTGTATCTTAAGTTCCCCTTTCCCCGTGTCCATATCTTGTACTTTTATCTCCCCATTTTCGGTCTATTATAACTGACTTTCCTTGACTTGTTCGGTGATGTATTCCATCCTTTGTACTGTATCCACCTTGGTGCACCTTAAAACTGTCCTCAGGTATGTTTGTGATTGCCAAGACTTTTCCTTGCACCCCTATTTCCATGCATGTTAACCCTTGCACATCCTTTCTATCAATGAGAACTCTACTCACAGTAACTTTATGTACTACCCTTAAGACCCCCCTACAGACTACCTCAATAACAAGACCAACTCAAAATTAAGAACACATTTTTAAAGTCCATTTTCCCTGTTTTACTCTTAAGTCAACCTTAATATAAGTCAACCTTAATATAAGTCAACCTTAATATAAGTCAACCTTAATATAAGTCAACCTTTATATAAGTCAACCTTAATATAAGTCAACCTTAATATAAGTCAACGTTAATATAAGTCAACCTTAATATAAGTCAACCTTTATATAAGTCAACCTTAATATAAGTCAACCTTTATATAAGTCAACCTTAATATAAGTCAACCTTAATATAGGTCAACCTTAATATAAGTCAACCTTAATATAAGTCAACCTTAATAATTAGAACACCTCAATAAGAAGACCAAATTTCAAGGGTCCCAAGGCGTCTTGTTATTGAGGTTATACTGTACTTCATTTTCAAAATATAGATTTAATATACATCGCTATTTACATACAAATCATTAATTCATGAATTAATTAGATACAAATAACTTGCATAATTAAGGTATTAATTTGGTTATTCTTACAAAAACAAGAAATATATTTAAAAATGATGATCGGTGCAAATTGATATAAGTGAATGAAGTTTTAAATTGGTTAATATTTGAAATGATTTCAAAACCAATAAAAATACAGACAACCAAATGTTAAAATTCAGCTTCTGTTCATATATATGAACTTACGCATATACATTCAACAACAATAGGATGCGTGGTACTTTAGTTTGTTACATATTCAATAAAATTCAAAATATTCCGTAAATATATGTCCATCAAAACACAATAGCAGGACCACTGTATCACTCTCCTGTAATGTGTACCTAGTGTGTCATGTTGTTACTGTATCACTCTCCTGTAATGTGTACCTAGTGTGTCATGCTGTTACTCTATCACTCTCCTGTAATGTGTACCTAGTGTGTCATGTTGTTACTGTATCACTCTCCTGTAATGTGTACCTAGTGTGTCATGTTGTTACTGTATCACTCTCCTGTAATGTGTACATAGTGTGTCATGCTGTTACTGTATCACTCTCCTGTAATGTGTACCTAGTGTGTCACATTGTTACTGTATCACTCTCCTGTAATGTGTACCTAGTGTGACACGCTGTTACTGTATCACTCTCCTGTAATGTGTACCTAGTGTGTCACAATGTTACTGTATCACTCTCCTGTAATGTGTACCTAGTGTGACACGCTGTTACTGTATCACTCTCCTGTAATGTGTACCTAGTGTGACACGCTGTTACTGTATCACTCTCCTGTAATGTGTACCTAGTGTGTCATGCTGTTACTGTATCACTCTCCTGTAATGTGTACCTAGTGTGTCATGCCGTTACTGTATCACTCTCCTGTAATGTGTACCTAGTGAGTCACGCTGTTACTGTATCACTCTCCTGTAATGTGTACCTAGTGTGACATGCTGTTACTGTATCACTCTCCTGTAATGTGTACCTAGTGTGACATGCTGTTACTCTATCACTCTCCTGTAATGTGTACCTAGTGTGTCATGCTGTTACTGTATCACTCTCCTGTAATGTATACCTAGTGTGACATGCTGTTACTGTATCACTCTCCTGTAATGTGTACCTAGTGTGTCATGCTGTTACTCTATCACTCTCCTGTAATGTGTACCTAGTGTGACATGCTGTTACTCTATCACTCTCCTGTAATGTGTACCTAGTGTGACATGCTGTTACTGTATCACTCTCCTGTAATGTGTACCTAGTGTGTCATGCTGTTACTCTATCACTCTCCTGTAATGTGTACCTAGTGTGTCATGCTGTTACTCTATCACTCTCCTGTAATGTGTACCTAGTGTGTCATGCTGTTACTGTATCACTCTCCTGTAATGTGTACCTAGTGTGTCATGCTGTTACTGTATCACTCTCCTGTAATGTGTACCTAGTGTGTCATGCTGTTACTGTATCACTCTCCTGTAATGTGTACCTAGTGTGTCATGCTGTTACTGTATCACTCTCCTGTAATGTGTACCTAGTGCGTCACGCTGTTACTGTATCACTCTCCTGTAATGTGTACCTAGTGTGTCATGCTGTTACTGTATCACTCTCCTGTAATGTGTACCTAGTGCGTCATGCTGTTACTGTATCACTCTCCTGTAATGTGTACCTAGTGTGTCACGCTGTTACTGTATCACTCTCCTGTAATGTGTACCTAATGGGACAACAATGTCTGGAAGTGAAAAACGATTCAATTATATGAACAATAACAATTATTCACTTGAACCAATATTTATTATTTAAGAATAACATTTTATACACAGATCTTGTGACTAGGTGTCAAAATTTGACAGTTTTACATGACAACAGCATGCAGATTCCATACATCCAACAAAGCAGCAACAATCAAACAGTCGCCAATGTAACGATTTTTTAAACAAGAAATATAATAATCGGTTGCAAATTCTCTGAAGAGTTCTATAAAAAGTAACAATAATTCTCAATGGTCAATATGAAAATAATGATTTCATTGGTCGATTTCAGCAACAGTCAGAGGACAGTCATATCACTCAGCAGATAATGTAATTAAGTAAGCATGTTATCTTCATGCATATTTATAAGCTATATCAAACTAAACAGTGTGTAGTTATTAAAACACTGATTTGAAAACATAAAACAAACAAGTATATAAAATTTATATCAAAATGCGCTGTTCAAACATATATCCTAATACTACTTACTGGTAATTACCATAAACTGTTCATTTTGATGAATATTTAGACTAAATGCTACCAAGCTACTAAACTGGTGCTGACAACTATAAGATATAATTTTGATTTTGTTATATAATATCACAGATATTGAAATATCTGCCTGGAATGTTACACACAGAAAGATTCTGTAAGAACTTAAAAACACAATAATAAAAAAATACCTTAAATGTACCAAGAAATGCCAATTTGTCTGAACAACATTAACAATCATTAATAGTTATTGGGATCAAATGACTGTAGATAAGGAATGAATGGACGTTGCCTATTTATTGCATGCAGACCTCTTTACTGGCATTAAATATGTTTTCAACAAATAAGGGAGATAACTATGTGAAGCATCCAATACAATAAGCATATACAAATCTAAATGCTGAAAGGTCAAAGGGAGGCAACCATGATAGGCATATATATATAATATATATCTAAGGATACAATGAAAATGTATAAGATAAAAATATACAGAACATAAAATCGAACAGATGGTTCAGTTTTACACTGTAAAATAGTTTGTACAGATATGTGGTATTAACATCTTGAACATGGCACAGTGATAAAACTATGATAATAAGAAAACGATCATACAGAAATATTTGTACAGATTTAATATTCTAGCTATCATTCATTTAATCTTGAATATTATCGGTCTGACATTATATAACTGAATTTGGCGACCAGTCTCAGAATGTAGCATTACCATAGTTACCATAGGGTCAATATAAAGCCTAAACTTGAGTTTCGAGAATGATTTGCATACTCAATTTTGAATCTAAGGTGAAGATTGTATCCCTCTGTGATTAAATACTGAGACATCTAAGTTCAAATATAAAAGCATGGAAAATACTCTCCCAATGCAGCATAACAATAAAATATTAAAATAAATACGTGAAATTTCAGAAATAATACCCCAATACCAAGTCTGTACACATTTATAACTTGATACAAAATTTCTGTCATACATAAAATGGTCTCATACACTATTTACTACAAGGCCAAAACTTGATACAGAAGTTAGTAGCAATCATCACGTACCTCCTATATACACAAACATACATGATATAAATTCTGATGAAAATGTAACTAAATATGTTTATCTTACAGATGAGAAACGAGTTCTGACTGTCATAGTGCATCACTAATTCAACAGCAACTTGAAACAAGGAACAAAAGATGTTTGTAAAACATTTTGCCCCCTGTGACCTTGACCTTTGACCCCAAAATCAATAGGGTTTCTCTGCTACCCAAGATGAATGTGCGGACCAAGTTTGAGGATGATAGGTCAAGAGGTTCTTGAGTTATTGATCGGAAACGAAAAGGTTACGGACCGACCGACCGACATGTGCAAACCAATATGCCCTCTCTTCTTTGAAGGGGGGGCATAATAAATCACAAGCAAATCTTACAATATTCAGCTAACAGAAACAACATGATATGTCACTACAATAATTCCAATAAAGGGTGTTAACTTAATAAAAAAAGTCACACAAAGGGAGTTAACTCATAATAATTCACATTACAGGGAGTTAACTCATCAAGACGAGTTTATGACATTGCGTAGATTTCATAAAATCATTATCAAAGTAAATCATTGATATTAAAATATCAATCTATGGAAATATGCACAGTACTCAGGTAACTTCTTTATTTAAATACAACATTATCTATTTCTGATCACACAACATAAGTCAAACATCTCGATCAATGTTATAAAGCGTGATTTCTTGTAAACATTTGTTAAAAATCTTGAGTAATGAGGCAAAACTGATATATAGCATAAAAGAACAATCAATCATAACAGAAAATACCAATCAATCGATCGATCACTTACTCAATCAACCAATCCAAACCAATCAATGAATCAATCAACCAAAATCAATCAATCAATCATTCATTCAAGATAAAAAACACATTCGTTAATATATACATACAGCACTTACAGTGAGCACAACCATATATCCGAGTTTCTACATCAACATCAGCAATGTTTTCAACTTTTCTTTATACAAGCAGTCTGCTGATACGTGTAGACAAAAAAATCATACATTTCAAAAGTCATTTGAAACTCAAGAGAAATATTAGTGAAAATTAAAAAGACGACTTCTTCTCATGATCTTTTTTCTTCATGATTGTTCAGTTTGTCTGAACGTTTTGTACAAGAATACAAGTTATTGTGAGAAATTATCACATACAAGTTATCCATCTTTTTGTCACATAATTCTAGCTTCAAGAAGAGAACTGGATATCAGAGAGATTAAAACCAGTCATCAGCACGGAGAAAACCAATAATCAGCAAATAGAGACACGGATAGCAGCAACATGAGAACCGGTTATCACCATAGAGAGAACTGGACATCAGCAAGGAGAGAACCGGACATCAGCAACATGAGAACCAGTTATCACCATACAGAGAACTGGACATCAGCAAGGAGAGAACCGGACATCAGCAACATGAGAACCGGTTATCACCATACAGAGAAACGGACATCAGCAAGGAGAGAACTGGAAATCAGCAACATGAGAACCGGTTATCACCATAGAGAGAACCGGACATCAGCAAGGAGAGAACCGGATATCAGCAACATGAGAACCGGTTATCACCATACAGAGAACTGGACATCAGCAAGGAGAGAACCGGATATCAGCAACATGAGAACCGGTTATCACCATAGAGAGAACCGGACATCAGCAAGGAGAGAACTGGATATACACAAATGTCCGATCAAGTGTTCCATCAATAACAAATAAAACCTATGATACATATAAATATATAGCAACTTGATGAATAAACATACAAAAATGCTTTCCTGTTTGACAATGTTTTGATCCACATGATAAATGATGGAATGATTTCAGTTATTTAATTGTAAAAATAGATGTTTGTTGGTTCTAGAAGAATTTTTTGGCTTGATTTTCTTTATTTTGTCTGAAAGAAAGACAAAAATATACTTTGAATCACCTTGACTTACAAACAACAGATAACACTTGGCTACAGGTTCATAAAAATACTCTTAGTGACATTTGTTCAGGAGTCAAACATTTCATCTCCAGTAAAATGAAACCACTGCAGGTTTGCCATTGATAGGGAAGCTTGTTTGTCTATTGTTAGTTTACATACCATAGAGCTTTGTCTAACTCCAAAATATAAGAACTTGAACATTTGAGTTTGAGAAAGATCATATAAACAAGAACCAGAGGTTATCCAGAATTATTATATGAACAGTGAGGCAATATCATTTTTTACAGCACTGGAAACAATAGAGACAAGGGAGATAAATACAGATATTGTACACTTACTTGTATACCATAAATCCTATGATAATGATAATTTGTGCAGCTACAGCAATCAAGAACATCCACGGTGAGAGACAGGGTGGAGGTATAGGACAACCACCCATGTTACCAGCCCCACCACTAGCCTGGAAAAATACAATACAATACTCAATACATGTCACAGTATAATACTGTCGTGACTTCCAACATACAGGGGACGAACACATAACCTTTGTTTAAAGGTATAGTCCTATTTTTACCAAAATATGCTTATTAATAATTTTAAGAAAATGGTATGTTAAGGGATCCATAAAAAGGTACCTTAAAACATTGCATTTTATTCGTAAAAGTTTCCACGAACTGCAAAACACTAGTTTGATAATGTTGGTGTCAATAAACAAATCTTCAATAAAAAAGATTCTACTTCCAAGACAATTCTTCTGGAGCCAAGGTTATAAAACTGATTTAGGAAACATGTCACAGAATGCAGCTTTGTTATTGGCCATATCTCAGAATACAGCCTTGTCATTGGCTGATTTTCAGAATGCAGCCTTGTCATTGGTTGATTCTCAGAATGCAGTCTTGTCATTGGTTGATTCTAAGAATGCAGCCTTGTCATTGGTCAATTCTAAGAATGCAGCCTTGTCATTGGTCAATTCTAAGAATGCAGCCTTGTCATTGATCAAGTCTATAACTGTGCCCAGCACCAATTACTCAGAGGGCGAGTTTTGAGAATGACCAGTCAAAGAAGTACACAGGAAGTTGTATAAATGTAGGACTTGCTTACAAGATTTATCTATCATCTAGTGAATACAAATTCATAATAAAGTTTTTACCTGAGGTCTATTTACAAGTTGACTAACGTCTGCTTTCACAGTTCTTAGATTCTCTTGTACTTCATGCATCACAAGTTGAAGCTGAGGATTGGCCCCGCCCCCACCGCCTCCCTGCTGCACTTGACCTCCACCTTGACCTAGATTCGACTGTATGTAATTGGCACGCTGTTGTATGTCATTTACAATGTTTCTGTGGAAGGAGAAAATTACAACATAAACCAATAGGCAAGTACTGAATCATTTTTTAATACTGATATGATTTGGTCATAAATCTAAAGAATATAACAGAAGACACTCCGACATTTATCTTGATTCAACACCAATAGTGTATTTATATAAGTTAAACTGTATAAACCCAAAAATGCAAATCTCCCCAAAACCTGTCATACATTCAACATGTACCTTTGATAACACTGTATGCCCTTGACTCAACATGTACCTTTGATAACGCTGTATGCCCTTGACTCAGCATGTACCTTTGATAACACTGTATGCCCTTGACTCAGCATGTACCTTTGATAACACTGTTTGCCCTTGACTCAGCATGTACCTTTGATAACACTGTATGCCCTTGACTCAACATGTACCTTTGATAACGCTGTATGCCCTTGACTCAACATGTACCTTTGATAACACTGTATGCCCTTGACTCAACATGTACCTTTGATAACACTGTATGCCCTTGACTCAACATGTACCTTTGATAACACTGTATGCCCTTGACTCAACATGTACCTTTGATAACACTGTATGCCCTTGACTCAACATGTACCTTTGATAACACTGTATGCCCTTGACTCAACATGTACCTTTGATAACACTGTATGCCCTTGACTCAACATGTACCTTTGATAACACTGTATGCCCTTGACTCAACATGTACCTTTGATAACACTGTATGCCCTTGACTCAACATGTACCTTTGATAACACTGTATGCCCTTGACTCAACATGTACCTTTGATAACACTGTATGCCCTTGACTCAACATGTACCTTTGATAACACTGTATGCCCTTGACTCAACATGTACCTTTGATAACACTGTATGCCCTTGACTCAACATGTACCTTTGATAACACTGTATGCCCTTGACTCAACATGTACCTTTGATAACACTGTATGCCCTTGACTCAACATGTACCTTTGATAACACTGTATGCCCTTGACTCAACATGTACCTTTGATAACACTGTATGCCCTTGACTCAACATGTACCTTTGATAACACTGTATGCCCTTGACTCAGCATGTACCTTTGATAACACTGTATGCCCTTGACTCAACATGTACCTTTGATAACACTGTATGCCCTTGACTCAGCATAGCCATTACGTAGATTTATAGGGGCAGGCTCACCTTGGCAAACATTTGTACTAATCTACAGTCGCACCTCGTTCGACAAACTTCTATCCGAATACTTGGTATCATCCGAAATAAATATCAGGAACCATCTTCTTAAGCACGTCAAATTGAAATGGGCTATTCTAAACCATGTATTATTCGAAAATAAAATTTCAGACCCGATGAATTCGAATGAACGAGGTTCGACTGTACATAATAACTTTCATTGTAATGTAAATTATGTATAAACTAGAAAGCATAAAGTAAAAATTTACCTGATAAATTTGGCTTCCTGTATAATCTCATTCTGTGAGTTGATTACTCGATCTACCTCGTGACGTTTGATTGTATCAATTTGTACCCCACCCCCTTGCTGTGCCTACATAATGTACAAAGTCATATATTTACTGTCAAAATAAACTGAGAATACTATTACTGTGTTCACTCTGTTGATTGGTCACTATTTTGTTAAACAAGTTTTCGTTGGCTGATCACTGTTTTGTTTAACAGTTTTTCATTGGCTGATCACCTCAAGCGAGCCGTTGTTAGATTTCCAACCTCATCTGTAAGTGACGTCACTTCAAGAAAACGCAACTTGTGATGTCACTATTTGCAAGCCATATGGGGCAAATATTGCTAACTGTCAGTGCATGGGGACGTCACATGTGAAGTTTTTTGGAAATTACGTCACTTACAGAAGAGGTTGGAAATCGTACAGCAGCGCTCAAATGACATTTACTACTAGGCTAATAAGATTTCTTCACAAGCAACAAGATGTGTCCATTTCAGAGTGACTGACTGAGCAGGTTAATTGTTTTCCAGTTGAATCTTAATAGAATTAAATGAACATGAAAATGCTCATACAAGTTATGAAATTTATTTCTTTCCATTTGGTGAACAAAATATTTTCAATGAATTAATGATACATTTACATTTGAGTAAAGCATTTCTAAGGTGATGTCATCATTTTGCAGTTTTCTTTTCTATCTTGTAGTTAATGTTGGAATACTTAAAAAAGACAAGTAGACGTCTAATTTTAATATTTGTGGTATTACATAAAACAAGAAATAATACGTAAAAATCTGAATATGTTTTTGGTCACTAATACAGGTTTTCTCGTGGAACAGTTCACATGTATTACTACATTACAGTGAACGTCAATCACTGCACGACATTACGGACGAGTTAGACAACACAACACAATATTCAGTTAAACAATTCTTACCCCGCCCTGTGCAACCGGAACTCCGCCTCCTGTAGATATCTGAGACACTTTGGACAGCACAAGTTCTTGTCGTCCTAGGAGTTCCTCAAATCTTTTGTTAAGTTCTTTCATCGTCTGATGAATAAAGTTCTGTCCTTCAAATATCATCCTCAGTTCTCTGTCAGCTTGATTCTCATACGCCTGTTCTGGATTGGCAAACTCTCCTTCCTTACCTGGATGCTGTTCTTTGTATCTGAATAAATATAGATACGTTTATTTATAACAAGAGATGTTTGTAAAACATTTTGCCCCCCTGTGACCTTGACCTTTAACCCTGTGACCCCAAAATCTATAGGGTTCCTCTGCTACCCAAGATGAATGTGTGGACCAAGTTTGAGGATGATAGATCAAGGGGTTCTTGAGTTATTGATTGAAAACAAAAAGGATACGGACGGACCGACCTACATACCGACATGTGCAAACTAATATGTCCTCTCTTCTTCAAAGGGGGGCATAAAAAGGCAATGAGCCCTTCATTCTACATACAGTCGGACCTCATTCGACAGACTTGGCGTCATCCGATATAAATATCAGGTCCCCATCTTACCCATGTCTGATTGAAATGGGCTATTCGAAACCATGTATTATTCGACATAAAAATTCTTTCAATGGTGATTTACAATACATATTGTTCTAAGCTCCAAGGTCTAATAGTAAAGTTTACCAAAATAATTGCTTCCATATAATATACACGCATATCCACTTTTTAAGAAGTACTTACTAAGAAAATTGGTAGGTTAATAAATGTAAAACAGACGATCGATTCATAACTTTTATAAACAAACAATGAAAATCCTCTTATTGTACAGTTGCCTCAGCTGTTTAAGAGTTCTGCAACTTTGGATTTCTCCAGTAATATTTATTAATGTATTGCTAAGTTATGCTACATGGGATATAAATATACAAACAAATCAGTATATAAATATATAGCATTCAAAAACAGACCAAGTATGAATAGTGTTCATTCTGTGAAACACACAGATATTTACCACAGAAAACATTATATGAATGGAGTATGAATCAACTATTATACCAAGCACCAATAACCTCAATCAAAGTAAAGTTATCACAGCGCAGAGTCCTAACTACAGACAACAAGTGGACCAAGATGTTCCTATATACCCTCATCTTGGGTCTATTGTCCATGCTTACAAGTTAAAAAATTATGACTACTAAACAATTCTAAATTCTGACCAATGGATTCGGAACTCGTAAAAATCTGGTTGCCATATTTTCCATTTTCAAGAATTTCAGCAATTCTGGTAAAATTCAATGCTAGTTTCTTTCCAGTAAGATTGGCCAATTAGTTCCATACACAATTAGGTGGAAACCAAAAACAGTTGTTCAGGTGAGGTGAGTGAACAAGTCAGCAAAAAAAGTATAGATATCTTACTCTTTCTTAGCTTTCTCCAATTGTTCATAATATTCATCAAATTCTTTCTCATATTTTTCTCTTTCTGCATCACCTACTCCTTGATTTACATCCTGACCAGGAGGTACCAGGGAATGAGACAAAAATGCCAATACGTCATGATCATCTGTAACAACAATTTTCATTGGTTAATACATCATGATCATCTGTAACAACAATTTTCATTGGTCAATAATCATGATCATTTGTAACAATACTTTTTATTGGTTAATACATCATGATCATCTGTAACAACAATTTTCATTGGTCAATACATCATGATCATTTGTAACAATACTTTTTATTGGTTAATACATCATGATCATCTGTAACAACAATCTTCAACAATAATTTTTGTTAAAGTTTTTATCCGTATGAGAGATGGAAGAATCTGTATGAGAGATGGATGAATCTGTATGAGAGACAGAAGAATCCATATGAGAGATGGAAGAATCTGTATGAGAGACAGAAGAATCTGTATGAGTGATGGAAGAATCTGTATGAGAGATGGAAAAATCTGTATGAGAGATGGAAGAATCAGTATGAGAGATGGAAGAATCTGTATGAGAGATGGAAGAATCTGTATGAGAGATGGAAGAATCTGTATGAGTGATGGAAGAATCTGTATGAGAGATGGAAGAATCTGTATGAGAGATGGAAGAATCTGTATGAGAGATGGAAGAATCTGTATGAGAGATGGAAGAATCTGTATGAGTGATGGAAGAATCTGTATGAGAGATGGAAGAATCTGTATGAGTGATGGGAGAATCTGAATGAGTGACGGAAGAATCTGTATGAGAGATGGAAGAATCTGTATGAGAGATGGAAGAATCTGTATGAGAGATGGAAGAATCTGAATGAGAGATGGAAGAATCTGTATGAGAGATGGAAGAATCTGTATGAGAGATGGAAGAATCTGAATGAGAGATGGAAGAATCTGTATGAGAGATGGAAGAATCTGTATGAGAGATGGAAGAATCTGTATGAGAGATGGAAGAATCTGAATGAGAGATGGAAGAATCTGTATGAGTGATGGAAGAATCTGTATGAGAGATGGAAAAATCTGTATGAGAGATGGAAGAATCTGAATGAGCGACGGAAGAATCTCTATGAGAGACAGAAGAATCTGTATGAGAGATGGAAGAATCAGTATGAGAGATGGAAGAATCTGTATGAGAGATGGAAGAATCTGTATGAGAGATGGAAGAATCTGTATGAGTGATGGAAGAATCTGTATGAGAGATGGAAGAATCTGTATGAGAGATGGAAGAATCTGTATGAGAGATGGAAGAATCTGTATGAGTGATGGAAGAATCTGAATGAGTGACGGAAGAATCTGTATGAGAGATGGAAGAATCTGTATGAGAGATGGAAGAATCTGTATGAGAGATGGAAGAATCTGTATGAGAGATGGAAGAATCTGTATGAGAGATGGAAGAATCTGTATGAGAGATGGAAGAATCTGAATGAGAGATGGAAGAATCTGTATGAGAGATGGAAGAATCTGTATGAGAGATGGAAGAATCTGTATGAGAGATGGAAGAATCTGAATGAGCGACGGAAGAATCTGTATGAGAGATGGAAGAATCTGAATGAGCGACGGAAGAATCTGTATGAGAGACAGAAGAATCTGAATAAACTAGAAATGTGTCCATAGGACACAGATGCCCAAACTTGCAGACGGACGGACAGACGGACAAGGGCAAATCTATATGCCCCCCTCCCTTTTAGAGTGGGGGCATAAAAAGACAAGAGATATTCCAAACAACTTTGTACAGATTTTTCAAGAAAAACATACAGTGTTTCATCTACAAGTTTTTATATAAAAAAGAAACAAGAAGTATAAAGAAGGGAAGACAAATACCAGCTAATCCTCCGGTAGCCGCACTAACACCAAAGTATCCAGTTTTAGGAAGTTCCACATTCTCGGCTCTCAAACATAATTCAAAATCATCTTTGTTATTTGTTAAACCACTGTTGAAAAATACCTGGAAAATATTATCATACATAATTGGTACTCTGATCAATATTGATTTAGATTAAAACAAACGAACCCTATCTATACCTAGCTTGTGTAATTATAAATGTGATAATCACATTTTGTTCAAGAAACCTCATGAAAAAATTCCTTAAAATGCACTCATTAATATCCGTTATATAGACATTTATAAAATCCTAAAATTCGGAATTATGAAATAGAATTCTTACTTTATCAACATTTTGTTGAAATCTCACATATCAACTGAACAAAGGATTTTAAATTTGTAAATTACCAAAAACAAAAAAGTTTATCAAACCCAGCCATCTGTATAATACAGTAAAACAAATTCTTCCTTATGTTTATTGTCTATTTCCTTACATGGCCATGGGATTATTACCAGACTGTACAAGTGTCAGATACAGTCATTTTACTCTCAATGAGAAATTAAAAAGAACAATTATTACAAGACCAATGTCAAAATAAGATCGTGGTCCATCACAAACCCAACTTGGCAACAACTAACTGTTTGATTTATAGAAGGTGTGGCCAAGTAAAAGCTTGTGAAACTTCCTGATCAAGACAGACATGTTTGACATGCTCAGTGATCTCAACCAAACACAACACTTACCGTGAGAACTTTGTTATAATATTCAATCTTGGCTCGAACAGGGAAAGGTTTGTTTCTAAAATCTCTCATACAACCACCCAACTGTTGATTGATACCATCACTGAAATATATGCATTTATACCATCACTGACATGTACGCATTAATACCATCACTGGCATGTACACATTAATACCACCACTGACATGTACACATTAATACCATCACTGACATGTACACATTAATACCATCACTGACATGTACACATGATTACTATCACTGACATGTACACATGAATACTATCACTGACATGTACACATTAATACCATCACTGACATGTACGCATTAATACCATCACTGACATGTACACATTAATACTATCACTGACATGTACACATTAATACCATCACTGACATGTACGCATTAATACCATCACTGACATGTACACATTAATACCATCACTGACATGTACACATTAATACCATCACTGACATGTACACATTAATACCATCACTGACATGTACGCATTAATACCATCACTGACATGTACACATTAATACCATCACTGACATGTACACATTAATACCATCACTGACATGTACGCATTAATACCATCACTGACATGTACACATTAATACCATCACTGACATGTACACATTAATACCATCACTGACATGTACACATTAATACCATCACTGACATGTACACATTAATACCATCACTGACATGTACGCATTAATACCATCACTGACATGTACACATTAATACCATCACTGACATGTACACATTAATACCATCACTGACATGTACACATTAATACCATCACTGACATGTACACATTAATACCATCACTGACATGTACACATTAATACCATCACTGACATGTACACATGATTACTATCACTGACATGTACACATGAATACTATCACTGACATGTACACATTAATACCATCACTGACATGTACGCATTAATACCATCACTGACTTGAACGCATTAATACCATCACTGACATGTACGCATGAATACCATCACTGACATGTACGCATGAATACCATCACTGACATGTACACATTAATACCATCACTGACATGTATGCATGAATACTATCACTGACATGTACGCATGAATACCATCACTGACATGTACGCATGAATACCATCACTGACATGTATGCATAAATACCATCACTGTCATGTATGCATAAATACCATCACTGACATGTACGCATGAATACCATCACTGACATGTACGCATAAATACGATCACTGACATGTACGCATGAATACCATCACTGACATGTACGCATAAATACCATCACTGACATGTACACATTAATACCATCACTGACATGTACACATTAATACCATCACTGACATGTACACATTAATACCATCACTGACATGTACACATGAATACCATCACTGACATGTACGCATTAATACCGTCACTGACATGAACGCATTAATACCATCACTGACATGTATGCATAAATACTATATAAATAAATTTTAATTAGAAAACCATGATCTGTAGTTTGTGGTAATCTCAGTATACGCTTCTAATTATATTACAAACTCCAACACGGCTCAGGTTAGTAAATTTTATACACTCGAATTATAAGTAATTGTATCGATCCGTACATCTTTATGAGTTTTTTAATTAAAGAATCTATCTTAAAATTAAAGTAAAAATAATTATGTTGATTTTTTCGAGATGCCAGTTTATTATATTTAACTTAATTTTATCATCAATACAACAAACATTTATCCGAGAAATACTCAAAAGAAAACTGCTGAAGATGTTCTCCTTTTAGAGGTTATTAGTTTCAGTAAAACAACATTGATGCAGCCCAATTATAATATCTAACATTTATGGTTTTCATTTAGAAGAGTCCACATTTTTAAAACACACCGTAAGAACTCCATAATTGTTAAAATCGGTATTTTCTAACTTTGCTCTTTCTATCATTGACAACAGACTTTTAATGGAGACACAGAAACTGAACCATAGTTTGATACATCATTGTTGAAATGGTAATCATTATATGAACAAGAATATACATACTTCTGATGCTCGTACTGTTTAGTTCCATCATTTACCAGAGCCATGATGTAAGGATTGTTGTGCTGAAATATAGAACAAACATGTAGATATACATTCTGTATTTTAAAACAAACAGTCGGATGATGACAATTATTGTTCGTTAAATGACTTCATAAGATCAGTGCGGTGTGGGATAGTGAGCAATGTGTAAAGGGACACCATCACATGATCAGTGCGGTGTGGGATAGTGAGCAATGTGTAAAGGGACACCATCACATGATCAGTGCGGTGTGGGATAGTGAGCAATGTGTAAAGGGACACCATCACATGATCAGTGCAGTGTGGGATAGTGAGCAATGTGTAAAGAGACACCATCACATGATCAGTGCAGTGTGGGATAGTGAGCAATGTGTAAAGAGACACCATCACATGATCAGTGTGGTGTGGGATAGTGAGCAATGTGTAAAGGGACACCATCACATGATCAGTGCGGTGTGGGATAGTGAGCAATGTGTAAAGGGACACCATCACATGATCAGTGCAGTGTGGGATAGTGAGCAATGTGTAAAGAGACACCATCACATGATCAGTGCAGTGTGGGATAGTGAGCAATGTGTAAAGAGACACCATCACATGATCAGTGTGGTGTGGGATAGTGAGCAATGTGTAAAGGGACACCATCACATGATCAGTGCGGTGTGGGATAATGAGCAATGTGTAAAGAGACACCATCACATGATCAGTGCGGTGTGGGATAGTGAGCAATGTGTAAAGGGACACCATCACATGATCAGTGCGGTGTGGGATAGTGAGCAATGTGTAAAGGGACACCATCACATGATCAGTGCGGTGTGGGATAGTGAGCAATGTGTAAAGGGACACCATCACATGATCAGTGCGGTGTGGAATAGTGAGCAATGTGTAAAGGGACACCATCACATGATCAGTGCAGTGTTGGATAATGAGCAATGTGTAAAGGGACACCATCACATGATCAGTGCGGTGTGGGACAATGAGCAATGTGTAAAGGGACACCATCATGTGATCAGTGTGGTGTTGGATAATGAGCAATGTGTAAAGGGACACCATCACATGATCAGTGCAGTGTGGGACAATGAGCAATGTGTAAAGGGACACCATCACAGGATCAGTATGAAGTCAGATAATGAGCAACTTACTACAGGACAGCATAGACCCATTTCATGTACGATCAGGGGGTAAGGGGTTAAAAAAGCAGGGAAGGAGGGAACGAAACCTGCAACATATACATAATATAAATGATAAATCCAGTTACCATACTAAGTTTTCTATCTCATAATTGTTTGAAAACTAGAAAAAGTGTTTGAATTCTCAAAGTTTATTGAGTAATGTACGAAGATATTCAACTTTATGTAAAAGTTATGCCTCAGTTTTATGCACAGATCTAAAACCTGGGAGCTAAATATCATACTGTGTATATCTGAATGCTCATTATGAACACTGAATCCTTAACTGGACTACTCAGTGTTATTTTTGCATGCTTTGGGGCCCAAAATTAGTTCCCATTTCTTTCCCGGAAACGTATACATGCTTCCTATTCTGTGATAAAGTACTTTCTTACAGCACTGTTTATATTATCTGTAAGAATCATAGAAATATTCACCAGGAACACAGATACGTAACATCCCATGTCTCATGATACTGATCTATACATGTATCTAGTAGATATGTAATGGAAGAAGATTTGGAAACAGAAATTCGTTAAATGATTTTTAACATATATATTATCAATGGGACTCCGTACTTCTCTCCAAAACCTACATTCCCCAAAACACAGCTATACTAAACATCACCTAGGCATAAATCTGGGCATGAAAACGTGGCTAATGAAATACTTGCAGTCGACTAATAAACATGATCAGTTTACTTACTTCTGACAAGATTATGTCATTAGATGAAATCCAGAATTTGATAAAAATGGGTTCTTACCAGTGGTACAAACAGAGTTTAATGTTAGATCTACTGAAATTCAGTCAGAAGTTAAATCCTCTCTTTGTTTTCATTGCAATTAGAGCACAATGTTAACAATATATAGTTGTTTGTACCACAGGATTTGAGGGAAAAACCCATATTTATACCAATCCAGAGTATCAACGTACACACAACATAAGGCATGACAAGGCTAAATTTTCCACTAAATTAACTATTTGTGGCGAGGTGAAAGCAGCTAGTAACAAAATGTTTGTGTTAATGATGTCCCAATAATATCGTGATTTCCATGGTAACGTTGAATTGTGTCCATGTAATATAAAATCACTTAAGCTTTTATTTCAATCATTTGACCAGTCTATCAACTTATCCAAAATATAGTTTATCCAAAATATGCTGTCCAGGAATGTTGGTTACATCATGATAATCTTGGTGTACAAGGTTTTTATGTTCTTTATATGCCTCCGTGCAACATTGCTAGTTATATATGATCATACAATGAATATGTTTTAATGAAGGGAAGATACAAAGTACAAAAATCACCAGATATGGAATGTATAATGCGTTTTTAAAAATTTGAAGGTGTAACGAGGACATGAAAAGTTTTATGATAAAATTTAACTACCAATGTTGTACAGAAGCATTTAAAGAACATTAAAACCAAGATTTTCAAGATGTAAGCAAAATTCCTGGACAGCATATTTTGCATCATTTTTATAACATGTTAGTCAATATCATGCTATTGTTGGGGTATTATATGTACTAGTGCATTGTCAAGCTGAAGCAAACAGTGATTCAAAGCATTCCATTGATTTACAAATTACAATAAGCAGTAATAAATATCCACAATTAATAAGTATGTTAACAAATAATTAAATCTACCATACCCACTGGATACGCTATCAGTATTATACAGTATAACTTCTTGCATGGACAGTGGTTCAACAATGATTATTTAAGTACAGTAAAATACATGTAGTCAGACCACCTCAAAATTAAGACCATACTTTTCAAGTCCATTTTTACTATTCCACTCTTTATTCAACCTCATTATTAAGACCACCTCAATAAAAAGACCAGTTTTCAAGAGTCCCAATGGTGGTCTTAATATTGAGGTTTTACTGTAGTTGTCAAAAAACTTTTTTAATTGAGTGATGAGTTTGTAGATGAGTTTTTTTAGAAGCAGTATTGACAGATGTGTGTCTCATCAGAACAGAATATTTTTTTGGGACCAGAGGGCAAATTTTTGAAAATTACACATTCTTAAGCATTAAAAAGGCCTTGAGAGGCCCTACTTTGGAGGCTAGTACGTGTAAAATTGCAACTGGTGTGAAATCTGTTTCACAAGCGGTGATATTAGTAAGTAAATAGAAAATACAAATATCAGGTTTTAACTTCATTAACAATAAGATGGTCCTATGCCAGTCAATATTTCGCCTGCTATAGGATTTGGGGTAAACACTGATGCTAATATTCACTTCTTCCATGCCCTTATCATTCAGATTTACATGAGGGGATTACTGTTCTATAATTTTGGCCTCTAATATGTTATAAAAATGACTTTATGATTAATCAGAGGTAAAAAATGTACCTATTTGACAAGGCTTTACCTTAGATGTGTAAAAACAGCTATTTTTAGAGCTGAAAAACCTAAATCAGAATTCAATACTCCACCCGCACCTCAAGATGATAGCAGAAGTGGGGACACCTTAGGTAGAAGCTTGATGATATCTTTTTCGAGGTTTAATTTCATGACTGATTTCTTCTTTGGAAATGGCTTCATTTAATATTTAAGTGGAAAACAGCTTCTTAGTACATAAAACGTGTATAAGTATATGTACATAACTGGTGATATGCATGATTGTCACTCATTTTCGTGACCCTGACTAATGTCTAATTTCAAGTAAAATGCAGAATTTTTTTTTTCAAAATTAACGTTTTATTGATTTTTGATCTTTTCTGGTTATGAAGCCATGCTAAGACGCTTCTTTTAAGCTTTTAAATACCACAGTCAATTCTTCATCACATCCCAAAAATGTGTTATCATGATTATCACTCAAGATGTTTTAACTTGGAATTTTATTTGTGATTTCACCATAAGCTGATATTTTATTACTTCTTGAGGTCAGTAACAGTCTCTGAACTATATGCACCTACTATACGCCCAGACAAGTGAATCCTTCATGTTTCATGACATTCACCAGGTTTGATAAACGGTGGCATTTTCAGTTTGATACAGCAACAACAACAACCGCATGGTATTGTTTAAAATCCCGTCGACCGTTATATACCCACAATGTTTCGTATCTCCCCCCCCCCCCCTCCAAATTTTCTTTAAGAATTTATCAATTTCATCAGATCAACCTCAGGGCAAAATCACGACATTCTGTGGAAAAATCATATTCATGCTTAATAAAATTAATGTAACAAGAAAACCTAACAGAACTCAAACATCTGGAAAATGTCAGCAACTTAATCAACAAATAAACATAATGACAACATCGATATAACTTGGTCCAAGTCTATAGAATGTGTTTGAAGACAAGTTTCAATATGCATCTTTGCCATTGATCACCTCACAAAACCATCCAGAGGCTTCATGCTTCAGACTGGTCAGTTGATGTCTCAGACTTGTCTCCTGGTGTTTCAGACTGGTTTCCTACTGTTTCAGACTGGTCTCCTGATGTTTCAGACTGGTCTCTTGATATTTCAGACTGGTCTTCTGATTTTCAGACCGGTCTTCAAGTGTTTCAGACTGGGCTTCTTTTGTTTCAAACTGGTGTCCTGATATTTCAAACTGGTTTCCTAATGTTTCAGACTGGTCTTTTATATTTCAGACTGGTCTCCTGATATTTCAGACGGGTTTCTAAACTCATATTTATATTAAACTTGAGAACCAGACTGTAAGTCATGAAAAAAACTCTATAAGCTGTGAAACATAATTTTGTGCCAGATGAAAATCTAGCAGGAGATAATAATGTGAACAAATCTAGGTATCTAATAATAAAACATCAAATATTGGAAAGCTCTTGTTACATTTATTTACTACATGTATTACTTATTCTGACTTTTAACACACAAAACACTACTAGTGCTTATCAAATCCTCTAAATCTGAAATGTGGCTGTCCCCTAAAAGGCCCCATTTAAGGGCAACAATTAAACTAAAAACACAGACACAAAATTGATAAGCACAACAAGGGAACTTACTCGTGGTTTTCCAGAATTAGCTGCCATTGCCTGTTATAAAAATAAATGAGATTGCTTTCACAGATTCCCGAACTCTTATAGATTCTTGTCTACTAAATCAAACAGCAACAAGTAATTTGGTCTTATAATACTGGGTCTGAATATCCTGGCCTTAAAATGATGTAGTATAAGTTATAGTCTATAGCACTGATGTAGTGTTAGTTATACAGTCTATAGCACAGGTGTAGTATCAATTGGTTATAGTATATAGCATTGATGCAAGTCTATAGCACTGATAGATAGTAAGTTAAAGTATATAGCACTGAACTAAGAGAGTATTAGTTATAGTCTATAGCACTGATAGATAGTAAGTTACAGTATATAGCACTGAACTAAGAGAGTATTAGTTATAGTCCATAGCACTGAACTAAGAGAGTATTAGTTATAGTCTATACTCTATAGCACTGATATATATTAAGTTATAGTCTATAGCACTGATAGATAGTAAGTTATAGTCTTTAGCACTGATAGATAGTAAGTTATAGTCTTTAGCACTGATAGATAATAAGTTATAGTCTTTAGCACTGATAGATAGTAAGTTATAGTCTTTAGCACTGATAGATAATAAGTTATAGTCTTTAGCACTGATAGATTATAAGTTATAGTCTTTAGCACTGATAGATAGTAAGTTATAGTCTTTAGCACTGATAGATAATAAGTTATAGTCTTTAGCACTGATAGATAGTAAGTCATAGTCTTTAGCACTGATAGATAGTAAGTCATAGTCTATAGCACTGATAGATAATAAGTTATAGTCTATAGCACTGATAGATAATAAGTCATAGTCTATAGCACTGATAGATAATAAGTTATAGTCTATAGCACGGATGCATGGATTATTTGTCATAGTCTATAGCTCTGATGGAGTATTGGTTGTAGTTTATAACACTGATTAAAGTCTACAGCATTCAACTCAGTATAATCTTCACAGGACAAAAACTGAAATGCTGATATAAAGATATCCGACAATGGAGATAAGAAACAGAAGCAGAAACTAAAGCAAGAAAAACCAAATACCCATATATACATCAGTACTGTACTAACGTCAATGCATACATGTAACTGCAAACTCCCTAGAATACTACAGGGGTCAGAGAAGAAACTGATGTCACATTAACAAACACCCTTCCAGTATTTTATACCTGATGTGCAGAAATCTTAATATTGAAAATTCATGGCAGATTTCAGTAAATATAAAACGATATAAGCAACATGCATGTATATATAGCAAAAGTGTCAACAGTTGATAGTTTGAGACAAAAAGGGGCCACTTTCACCCCTAAGTGTTCACTAATAGTGTGTTAGTTCTACATTGTGCGTACATATTTTGAACACTTTGTTATTATTCTAAAGCCCCGAAAACAGCCAGTATCAAAATGAATTATAACATGTTTAGAGTCTCCTGTCTCATATTTTACTAGCATTCCAAATATTTCTTTAAATAAATCTTAAATTCAATTTCTTTAACAATTCAAAGGAACCACAAAAAAACTACCAATATACTGTGACCTCTGACCTTTATAATGTGACCTCTGACCTTTATAATGTGTGACTTTTAAGGAGATTCCATTTTCAAATAATTATGTAGATTAAAAAATTATTTTGCATCATAATTATTTATTTTTCTTCGTGTTAACCAAGTTCGTTGTAAAGGGTTAAACTGTATGATGGTACAAGGGACATAACTCTTGTTGTATTTTGTACAGCTATTCATTTGCATAAAAAAGTATGCTTTATTACACTGCAACTCTGTTATACCGCGATCGGTGGGGTCCAAGGACTCGCGATCGCGTTATATCCGACCGCGGTATAGAGACAGAATACCAACTTACCCCACCCACACAATATAGCGTTGTGCATAGTATGTTTTCATATATTTCGTATTTGTTTCAATAAATAGGTAGAGGATACTATATAAAATGTATTTATGGGTTATTATTTGAAACTATTTCAAAACAAAACTCATTAATTATTTAAAACAAAGCTAAAATATGATAATTTCTCTTTCGGAACTGCGATATTTTGGCGGTGTTTGTATAATTTGTTACCCGTGAAAATTACCCCCTGTGACACTCTCGCAAAATACATGTGAACATTGCAGATTTAGAGTGAGAATGAATTCAATAATTATATCTAATTGTATTTTCGTACCTATTGATATTTATCCGTTATTCACCAGAACAAAAGAATAATCCAATGCGTATAAATGTTGATTCGACCAACAATCACGCGTGAAAAATGCGATGGCCTTCAGTTTTTGCACCACGCCTAGTCGTATTTATATTACATACGTCTCATAAAGCTTTTCATGTCAATCAAAATGTGCATTTGACAAAATCACCACCCACGACGGTCGAACTCTGAAACTAGAAGACGACGCGGCGCCTTTGAAGTCTGCGAGTAGAACATTTTCCACGTGCGTCGCATCAAACATTGGGCCGACTAACAAGTCAAGACGCGGCGCCTTTGTAGTCTGCAAACATTCCGTGCCGAGTTGTCCGCTTTTGCCTTGACTTAACTACTTTTTGTGACAGATTGAGAATAGTCGACCGACACATCTAGTAGATATGTGTGAACAACAAGTGCTGTATTAATTGTAATTAGCGCATCCGGGGATACCATTTAGTTTATTGAGGATTAACACTGCTTTGTTCCATGATTGACATCCCCAACTGTCATTCATTCAATTAAAAGAAATCTCGCCGGTTCGCGATCATCTAATTGGTCAAGGTAAGGAGAATAATTGAACGTGGGCTTGTTAGACTCAACATCAGCTACTCCCGTTACGTCATAGATTCAGCACAATCCAAGGTCAAATTACGTTGATGTTTATGAAATGTGTTGAAAAACATTAGAAGGTGACATTTGTGTAAATATTGATGGTTATCATAATTGGACATATATCTCTTATGGTGTGTATATTAAGTTTAAATAATCTTGTTGATTCGCGATCGCTTAGTAAAATAAACTTGTAAACGTAACAGCACGTGATTTCGCGAAAGAGCAGACAGCAAATCGCGAAAAAATACGATTTTGAACAATTTTTCTTCCTTTTTTGACAAATTTTAGGATTTTTCTTAAAAATCATCGGGAGCCACGACGACATCGCGTTATAATGGATATTGCGCTATATCCGACCGCGGTGTAACTGAGTTGCAGTGTAATACCAAAAAAAAGTGAAGATGATCAAATGAAGACAAAAAATGATGAACCAAGTACACTGCAACTCCGTTACACTGCCGTCAGTTATAACGTGATGTCGTCGTGGCTCCCGATTATTTTCATGAAAAATCCTAAAATTTGTCAAAAAAGGACGAAAAATTGATCAAAATAGTATTTGTTCGCGATTTGCTGTCTGCTCTTTTGCGAAATCACGTGCTGTTAACGAACTGCGATCCCGAATCAACAAGATTACTTAAACTGAATATACGCACCATAAGAGATAAATGTCCAATTAAGATAGCCATCAATATTTACTCAAATGTCACCTTCTAATAGTTTTCAACACATATCATGTAAACATCAACGTAATTTGACCTTGGATTGTACTGAATCTATGACGTCACGGGAGTAGCTGATGCAGATTTGTCTACACACGCCCACATTCAA
Source organism: Mactromeris polynyma (assembly GCA_032209605.1). Lineage (NCBI taxonomy): Eukaryota > Metazoa > Mollusca > Bivalvia > Venerida > Mactridae > Mactromeris > Mactromeris polynyma. The sequence goes on along the minus strand of JASFXZ010000004.1, from coordinate 2,671,362 downwards.
TTATTCTCCTTACCTTGACCAATTAGGTGATCGCGAAATTTCTTTAATTGAATGAATGACAGTAGGGCAGTCAATCATGGAACAAAGGAGTGTTAATCCTCAATAAACTAAATGACAATGCAAACATGTTTGCGATATCCGGATGCGCTAATTACAATTAATACAACACTTGCTGTTCACACATATCTACTAGATGTGTCGGTCGACTATTTCTCAATTTGTCACAAAAAGTAGCTGTGTATCGACATGTTTACCTTTTAAGACAAGGCAAAAGCGGGAAAAATCAGCACGGGATGTTTGAAGTGCTGCGAGTCAAAAACAATATTCTAGCAGACTACAAAATCGCTGCGGATCGACTTTTTAGATCAAGTAGCCCAATGTTTGATGCGACGCACATGGAAAATTTTCTACTCGCAGAGTTCAAAGGCGCCGCGTCGTCTTCTAGTTTCAGAGGTCGACCGTCGTGGGTGGTGATTTTGTCAAATTCACATTTTGATTGACGTGAAATGCTTTATGTGACGTATGTGATATAAACGTGTGCAAAAACTGTAGGGCCATCTATTTTTCACGCGTGATTGTTAGTCCAATCAACAGTTTTACGCGATGGATTATTCTTTTGTTCTGGTGAATAACGGATAAATAAATATCGATAGGTACGAAAATATAATTAGATATAATTATTGAATAAATTCGGCGATGTTCACATGTATTTTGCGAGTGTCACAGGGGATAATTTTCACGGGTAACAAATATTACAAATGTCGCCAAAATATCGCAGTTCCGAAAGAGAAATGACCATATTTTAGCTTTGTTTTAAATAATTAATGAGTTTTATTTTGAAATAGTTTTGAATAATAACCCATAAATACATTTTATATATTATCCTCTACCTATTTATTAAAACAAATACGAAACACATACGAAATATATGAAAACATAGTATGCACAACGCTATATTGTGTGGGTGGGGTAAGTTGGTATTCTGTCTCTATACCGCGGTCGGATATAACGCGATCGCGAGTCCTTGGACCCCACCGATCGCGGTATAACGGAGTTGCAGTGTACTGAAAATTGCTTAAACCACAGGGGTTTGACCAAAATATTTGGCAGGTGTTTCTATACAGAACACAATCAAAATTTAATTTCAAACTCCTGTGGCTTAAGTAACCATCAGATGTCAGTAAGAATTTAGTTAAATATGAAGAACATAAACAGATTTGCGGATGAAGGAACATAAAGGAAATCTGGAGATTTATCATACACTTAATAAGACAGAGACTCTAAAAATCACACAACCCATGATCCAATATACAGTACATATATACCTGTAATTCATCACATATTACATAATGTCTAACATTTACATATATTCATCCTTAATAATGGGTTAGAAATTCAAAGTATTGTGTTCAAGTTTTTTTTATATGACATCACATAACATGACACTGCTGACCTACCGGTACTTTCGATTATGCCCCCTCCCCTAAATTATTGCACAGGCAAAGATTGCAGCAACTAGGTCAGTGTGACCTTGACCTTTGACACAGTGATTTTTTGAGTTAACAAATATAATTTACTACATAGGGGTAACACTTTATGCCAAGAACGACAGGTGCATAAAAATGATGTTATATATAGCAACAATATCTATAGATTATCTTTTTCAGAATCTCAGGAGTAACAGGTTAATCTGATAATTTCAACAGATTTTAACTCCCCTAAAAAGCAAATAATGGACTGTTCTGTATCAGTAAACAGACCAGTCCATGACAGAATTACAGGTATATATCAGAGCAGTGTTCACACAATGTGTATATGTACCGTAGCATGGGCACTCTGAAACAAAACACAAGTTTTCATTTTTCTTTTGTCACAAAAATAGTGTTATATATACATACATTTATATTGCTTTCATTAGAGATAAACCTACAAGATAAACCTACAAGACAGACAACATACGCGGATCCAGAGGGGGAAGAGGGTCGTGGGTGCAGGGGGGGGGGGGGTGGGGTTCAGGGGTCTGGACCCCATATAATTTTGGCAAAAATATTTCTCTTTAAAATCCTGTATCCAGAGGGCGTCCATAAATTCAAAGGCCTTATACTGTAAGACCTGGACTCCCTGACGAAAATTGCTGGATCAGCGCTTGGACACTGTTAATTTCTGCCCACATATTCTTATTGTTTTAGTACTGTCCATAAACAAACCATTATTCTATTTCGCTGCTCTAGTATTGATAAATAAATAAATTTACGAGAGGCATACACTATATACTGAAATTTTACCTGTCAATTTGTTATTAGGGGCAATATCCTTGTGAATATAGTTTTTTCTCGTCATTCAATGTATTATCTTTCGGAAAATACCGATGCCGTTAAAATCCATGCATTAATTATGATTTTGTGGTAACCTAGAGCTGGTCTGTTCGTATATACTGTGTATAACCATGGGTGATAAAAGGGTTTAAATACGGCGGTATTTTAAACACGAGTTAAGGCTTGGTGTAAGAGCACATACCGTATTTAATGCTTATGGAACTTATATATATTTTGTGACTGTTACGTGCTGGGTGAAAAAGTGGAATACATTCAGTTGAAGATAGGCGCCATCCTGATAAACCTTATAGTGCAGTCACTCAAAAATCATCCAAAAAAATCAGATGCCAGATTGTATACAAAACAGTTGGCCAAGTGTTTTGGCATATCAACCGCAACAGTTTTTAAATTATTGAAAAACATTTTCGAGGTTAGGAGAAGTTACGATTGATGACGTATGCCATTGTCTTTAGTAACCACGTAAAAAGTGTCAGACTGCAATTCCATACACTAGAACAAACGAAGGGCACATGCAGCGTGACTGCGTACCAAAAAAACTTTGAAGTGACATGAAAAAGTACAGTCACACATTTTTTATTGTACATCAAAGCTCCAGCGCAAAAGTTGGCGAAAGTAACTCAGTTCCTAGAAGACAAGGACATAACTGTGTTTCCCCACCCTGTGCATTCCCTGGATCTCACCCCAAGTGACTTCTTCCTATTTCAGATTTTGAAAAAAACACCTAAGGGGGCATCAATTTTGTTCCTAGAATGCCCTTGGTTCTGCAGTTTTCTGTATCTTGGAGCTTGTACCTAACAACGACTATGCCAAAAACTGAAACTATGTATATTTGTAAAGGGGGAATATTTTGAGGGGATGTTATAAAAGTTATCTGAATATATTGGTGTTAATATGTAGTGACAGTTGCATTAAATACTGAATGCCCCTCATATGGTAACAATTTGATGTATGAACAGTACTGTACAACAACATTCACAGTGATATATATACAGGTGAAACACGCAGGTGAAACACACACGTGAAACACACACGTGAAACACGCAATAATTCCAAATTTAGCACGAAGATGAGAAATGTTATTTTCATATTTCCACTGTGGGACTTAACATTGGTGGCATGCTGTGAAAGTTGGGAATTAATGTAACACAAATCACATAGATATTCCACAAATAACATAAAAGTAAATCAACTATGAACAAACTTATTATTAAATAGAATATAATTATGTACATCTTACAAAAGTGTTTGCAAAATAACGTAATTTACTTTCAAACAACGTAAAATATTACAGAACTCAAGTGCGGTCACTGTTGGTCAAGTTATTTATATTGTCCGTTTCCTATAACCAGTTTGAGCTTAATACAAGTTGCCTTCCGACCAGTTCAATCTGTTATATGATACCAATCATACATCTACATTGTTAAGGCCATGATATTTTATAGTTCAAGCAGTCTGTACTTCATTAGTCTCAACATTATTGCAAATAAAGCACATGATGAATTGATAGTTCCCACATCTACAATATTTACCTCCCTTGTTCTTAACCATCTGCCATTTATATAGGCAAAACTGATGAGTACTTACAGGAGTAATGCCCAAATATGTGATAATTGAGAAAATACTAAGATAATTTGCATGTGACAACCACTTTGTCTTCAACTTTCTGAGCCAGGTGCCCACATGAGAATAATGAATAAGTTATTTTTATATATCTGATTATTTTATTGTCATTTACATTATATTCCCTATAAACTTTTAAGGAAATTTGCCTATCAATATGGCAGACTATTCAGAACAAGGGAGGTAAATATTGTAAATGTGGGAAGTATCTATTGATTAAAGCAGTGTTGGGAATAATTTGAAACCACAGAATTAAGACCCTCAATATTTGTAATAAATGATAATCAGTCATCAGTTGTCTCCAGATTACATGAACTTACAACTAACACATTTCTCACATGGTATAAAGTTGCATCACTTTCATTGTATCAAGCATCAGCATCACTAAACAAAAGGCAGTTACAAACATATGAAGTGGACAATTAAGTGCTTTATACTACATTTAAATAGTTTTACACTGTTTACCTATCACAGAAAGTTAACTTCTTTACATTTGTCTTCCATCAAGAGGTATAAACATTCAACAATGAAGAGAATAAATATAGTTATCTTTTTTTACTATCCATTCTTATATGCAAAGCAATAGTTTACCCAAAGAAAATTGATAAATTAACTCCCTTAATGGCAAACTAACCCAAGTGAAATTGCCCCTATCACAAAGTAACTTCTTCTGTCTGTGCATGTATGTTTGTTTGAAATGACACCGTTATGTCTGAAAGTCTGATCAAAATGTTTAACTGTACGTTCATTTCTCTCCCTACGTTATAATGTTTCTATATTGTAGTTGAAAGCAACACTAATTCAAAGATTGTTAACTGGCAAAAAATGTAGCAAATCATTCCTAATATGGCACAGAAGAGCTTTAACATGAACCAATCTTTCTTATAGCAGCCATACTAAATTGGTGACAATTCAAATGCAACACATTGGGATTCAATAATTTGCAAGGGGCCATACTTATTCATGATGCCATCAGATATTCAAAAAAAAAATGTGCAAGAAACAATTCACAGCTTGTGTTAGCTTTTCAAGGGATTGGACATTCATTGACTGAACTGTTCAGTAACAACACTCAATGCGAAAGACACAGAAATATTACCGGACAGGAGGACTGGTAAACATAGAAGTATTACTGGCCCAGAAATTAATTAATAATGACCAAAATTTTCAAATATGCTATCATATTAAGCTAAATTTGGTTAAGTCTAATAAATAACTTGCTATAAACCAATGTAAATCATTGAAGACAGTTATTGGGCATATTGAAATATCCAGTCAAGATATGTTTATTTTTGTTCAGTGGGAATCTTCAAATTTAACCAGTCAGGTCTGAGGCCCAACGGTCTTTTTCATTGACTGTAACTTAATACGTTTAAAATGAAAATCTGGACTAAAATGCAGAGTGTCCCCTAGATAAACCCTAAAGTGTGTTCAAGTTTTATTATATCAAAATATTTGGTAGGTCCCAGGAAACTTGACTAAGCAAGATTGCATATATTCACATTTGTTTTGTATCAAACTTACAAGAGATGATGATGTGTAAGTCAAACGAGGTGCTGATATCTGTGTCACATTGTATTGATGAATTATTACTCGTACACATACACAAACCAAGTCTCTGACGTGTGCAATATGTGCGAGTTGGGAAGCCATTGAAAGCCTATACTACCAATGTTTGTCTGTGAAACTTGATTAAAAATTACTAAGATGTTCATGTTAAACTTTCTCTGAAGCACCGGCAGTGTAACCATGGTCACCAGCCTTCTGTTTACTCACCACAGACACTTGAATTATCACATTATTGCTGATATATTTTTGGAGGCCCATCAAGGGAACATGTCAAGTCAAAATGAATTCATTGTCGGATACTTACATACACATATAACATTTGCCATGTATGACTATTTACTGACTTAAGAGTTAGGGTTACCAGAGAGAGATATATATAGGAGGCCCACCAAGGGGACGTAAATTATACCTAGATATATATAGGAGGCCCACCAAGGGGACGTAAATTATACCTAGATATATATAGGAGGCCCACCAAGGGGACGTAAATTATACCTAGATATATATAGGAGGCCCACCAAGGGGACGTAAATTATAACTAGATATATATAGGAGGCCCACCAAGGGGACGTAAATTATTACTAGATATACATAGAGACCCACTAAGGGGACATCAATTATTACTAGATATACATAGAGACCCACTTAGGGGACATCAATTATTACTAGATATACATAGAGACCCACTTAGGGGACATCAATTATTACTAGATATACATAGAGACCCACTTAGGGGACATCAATTATTACTAGATATACATAGAGACCCACTTAGGGGACATCAATTATTACTAGATATATACATAGAGACCCACTAAGGGGACATAAATGATTACTGGATATATATAGAGACCCACTTAGGGGAAATCAATTATTACTGGATATATATAGAGACCCACTTAGGGGACATAAATGATTACTGGATATATATAGAGACCCACTTAGGGGAAATCAATTATTACTGGATATATATAGAGACCCACTTAGGGGAAATCAATTATTACTGGATATATATAGGAGGCCCACCAAGGGGACATTTCTGACTTATACCTGATATCTGATGTCTAAGCTCTGACCTAATACAAGCATATTATAAAGATACTACATATACACATAGCATGAAGCCTTCACTAACGTACTACAAAGTATACACACCTGCGCATCATTGTCGAATGAATCAAAGAAAACTCCGAGACCCTTCCAATAATCATTGCTACCAAATACTGGTCCCTCAATTCCTTTCATCTCCGTGAACCACATAGCCTGAAACATACTCATTAATTAATGACATTCTCCAAAACACAAGAAAATGGTTTCATAGAAATGTTCACAAATGAACTGTAACTGATTGCAGCGTTACTTTGTTCTATCTAGATACACAATCATACATCATGGTTATACTGCAATATCTTCTCAGCGATTTTTTTGAAAATAATTTTACTGTCTGTGCCTTTTCAATAGGGAAAATATGTGCGACAAGTCCTAAATTTTGGGAAATAATAGCATGTTTTATTACTTTTCCCTCATTCATCTCTTTTCAGGATGGTAAAAAAATGACACTTTTTTGGGAAGAATTGAGGCTCGTTTGCTAAGCGAAACAGTCAAAACTTGGCAGTAAAATTGAACAAAACAATCACTGCTTCTATACAGTACATACATACTAAAGAATGAAATAATATGTTTGTGGTTTATAAGATAACATCAGGCAGAAGTTTTTGTACAATTTAACCCGTGCATCTAATACTGTCTGCAATTTATCACAAAACACATGATGCATAATTCATGATGTTGAAATGGAGCCATACAACACAAAACACAAATTTACAAAAAGGCTCATTTAAGGGCTGTACATATAATAGGGAATAAAACGTAAGAAATGTGGCCCTACTTACACACAGGTTTAACTTTATGACAAACAGTATATATATACAGGTACTGCCAGCTGTTTGATACATATATGTGAATACTGCCTCAAGGTAAATTACCTCATGTCAATCTGTCAATCACTGAGTCAATGAAACTTTTATCTTACACAATAAATGTAACTGAACAATAAAACATCTATTGATATTATATCACTCATAGTCAACTCATTGTCATCACAGAAATTTAAAATTTATAATGATCACTTAAAAATTGACAACAAAACTTAACACAAAAAATTCATATTTCCTTGGTCTGTTGTAAGTTTTTCTGACCGTGGGGTAAATTTGGTTGACTTTGTGGACAAGGATTCATGAAATATAATAAATATTTTTACCAATCCATCTGCGCCAACACGACCTCTACCAGTGACCTTGAAGACGACTTCTATCGACCAATGGTCAAATGTAGCTGCATTCTTCGTCCACACAGAACCTATATGCATGTGTAAGACAATAAACAGTTAACCAACTGAAATTTATCATTTATTCACTATTGCCTGGTTCACCAAACAAATAGTTTCCTCCGTATCATACACACTAGAAACCTCAGTTGTTGTTGTTGTACTAATCTCTCAAGTGACAGAACATTTCTTACTTATATTGACAGAGTGAAAAGGTACATTCAACACGAGCACCACAAACAGATGCCACCACTGGCTTATTTACAACAAAACATGTAGGCTATGAAGGCTATCAGACCCCTGTGACCCCATGTCACATAAGTCTTTTACTCACCCATAATTTTAATCAAAAGTTAATTTTAACTGAACAATAAGATTAAGACTAAGTGTATAATATTCTATTTTGACAACATCCTGGTATGTAAGCCATTTTGTATAAATATAATCAAGTTTCAGTTATACTTACAATTCAACATTTTTCAGATCTGCGACAAACACTACATTTGACAGCAATGGGATTTATACTTTTAATGAGAAATGAGATAGTAGGGGTGCCACTAATTCTTGAAAGTACCAGGAAAATTGCAAAATGTAGGCAGGGACCAGACCTGGGGGATACTCCCCTTTTACTTATGATCATTCATACAAGAAAAGTAGCCGGGTGAAGATGCTGAAGTTACTAGGTAATTTTACCAGCTCCCAGCTCTTACTGACACCCGAGCTAAACCAAAAATATAACAAAATGTGGATACAGACAATCACACTACAACTCTTCATTTCTTACAAGCCAGATAAGCTTTGATGAGTTTTACTATAACTATGCACATATATAGAGAGATATATATTAATGATTTTCTTTATATTTTTTACCATCAGCTTGACACTAAAGTTTACAAGAATATCATAAAATTGTTTCTTACCTTTTTTACTTCTTAATGAAGGAGTTATTCTAATATTGTCATCACTTGCGATAGCATCTGTAATACACAAATTATCAACCCTTTATTCTAGGTAGATGTATTTGACATTCAATGTAGACAGTGTTGATATGATACAATACCCGACTTCCATAAATATCATATATTCAACTGACCCTCAATAGATGACTCTCAAGAATTAATATTCCATACAGCTCTTTCTGATGACAAATTTGAGGACGATATTCGGCCCCATTCCCCAAAGAGTTAAGAATATATTTTTCCCCAGATTTTTTCAAAATTTCCCCATCAGTAAAATTATTTTTACCAGTTATTTTCCTGCAGTAGACATGTTTTCTTTGTCAAAATGTAAATATCGGCGCTGTGTTTTAAACACTCAAAACAATCTATAAAACAGGAAATTTGTCCAGTTTTGCTTAATTTATGTAGCAGTAGCATTCAAACAATAATGAATTCCTGTAAATTCCCCAATTAAGACACATTTTTCCCCTTTCAAAAGGCCCCGCCTCACTTCCCCAAAATCTGTAAAAAAGGGGCTGCCATAAAAGTTATTTTATTAACAACAATTCACTGTGGGAAAATATTTGCTGCAAACTTGTAGTTGTACCGGATCTTTTAATTTAGACTTCCAAACATTGTTTCACAGATCATTTGATATTCTGTCTGAGACACAATTATTGTCTCATTAAATGTCAGACTGTCCTGATGGCAACTCTAGTGAAGCCTGAATGCACAGGATGGCATGCAATCCAGTAGACTTTCTATATATACAGATAAATGCAATTAAGAACAGAACACAATAAAGACTGACAAATGCAATCCAGCATATGGCAATATACATGTACACATATGTTATTGTTTACACGTGTCCTTTACCGCAATAGAACGTAGCATTTACCTCCGTTATATTCCCAGAATGGAATACTGTGATCCTTCTGTACCAAATGTGGTCCTTTGAAACTGTATTTGTATTCGAATCGAATCTTTGGTAATTCTGCATTTACACAAAATAGTACGCAACACAAGAAAAATACAGTAATCTTCATCTTGCAAGCTGGAAGCGAAACCGGAACTGCAACTACGCCACCTATCAACAACCGGTGTAATGGTAGTTTAAACCAAAGATAAATATTCGCAGGCATAAGGAGGACAGGTTTAAAACACGGCCACACTGTAAATTACGGCCAAAATGGAAACGAAAACACGGCCACCCCCCTTAACTTCTTTATTCTTTAAGATATCTTAAAATTTTTTTTTTACTTATTAAAGGGCACCCTCGTAGCTTTCATAAACAAGTTTTAAATTAAAATAATTTAAACTAGAAATTTATAAAATTTTGGTATAAAAGTCGGACCGTTTTTAGATCAAAATTACGGCCAAAATGGAAAACACGGCCACCCCTATTAACTTCTTTATTTTATAAGATATCTTAATAATTCTTTTTGCATGTTAAAGGGCACCCTCCTGGCTTTCCTAAACAAGTTTTAAATTGAAAATATTTGAATTAGAAGTTTATAAAATTTTGTCTAAAATATGACCGTTTTTTGATCAAAATTACGGCCAAAATGGAAAACATTTTGCCATATTCGCTTTTCTTTGTTTCTGGTCTAGAGCCTATAAGAGCATGATCAGCAGGATATCGCTGTTGATGTTGACCAGTGTTTATCTAAGTACCATAAAGCACAGTTACTGGTAAAAGTAATTAGCAAGATGCCCATACTACTAAATAACCAAAAATATGCTTCTATACACACTAGAAATAGGGGGGGGGGGGCATTTGGGTATTTTAAAATATAATTAGTATTATTAATGCACTTTTTGTGTGTATTACAAATAATTCTACAGAAATAAAAATATATAATGAATACATATTTTAATTAGCGTGTACTCATTCATTAAGAGGGATTCATAAAGGGCAGTGAATTTATAATATTATATTAGATTATTATCATTACTGTTTACATTATTAATGTAACCAAATAGCTAAATGGTATTAAGGTCTTTGATGTAATTTGTTACACAACATTAATAGCGTAAACATAACAACAATAATGAAACTGGTGCAATATTTTAAATAAACCTCTATTTGATACGCATGAAGTACGAAGCATGTTGGAATAAATAATTTATTTTATACATCCATTACATCTAAAAGATGACAAATTAATGCATCAAATTAAAACATTGTAACAAGTATATCTAATACAATTCAAACAATGAATCCCATTGACAATTTACGTGTAATGAATATTTATATCTGCTTCTATTACAAAACATGCAGTTTAAAACTTCAAACTAAATCAAATCTTAGTAACTCAACTGTTACCTTGTTCCCTTCATTGATTAGTTTCCTGCATATACATGTAGTACATTATTTACTTATTTCGGTGAAGTTTCATTTTATTACTGTCATATGGGAAACTATATCTGTTTTATATCTTCCTCAACTGAAGAACTTCGATCATGACAGCATAATTAACATGGTATACTGTCCAATACCTTGCATATCAGCGAACCCATATTAATAGTTCTTATAACAAAGTAGTCCAAAAATTCACCAAACGAATTAATACGAGTATCATAAATGATTCAAAGCAACGAAATTTTGAAACATTGACGCGCAAAATTGGTTTGTGAACAAATAAGCTGTTTCTATCAAGTTCAAAGGATTAAAGACGATTTCGGAAACGATGGTTGTTTTTTCCGCTTTGATTTGCGTAGGTCGCTAAATGCACACCCGTTTAAGCATGCACACCATGTAAGAATGGATAGGAGAGGTAGAGTTGTGTCTGGATGGGTGTGACTTTTATGTATGGTATGCGTCATTTTAACTTTACATGATCAATATGTAGCGTTCTCGAGACTTAAAATGCCAGGTTATCGCTATAAACGCGGTAAATTCGCTAAGCGAACGCACATAGAAGCGCGTACTGGGGCTCAGACTGCGTTTAAAACTAAAAAATATATTTAAATCGATGACAAATCATTGTTGTTGTTCTGTATTGCTATTTATAGTAGTTATGGTCTCGTTGTGCATGACTACGAAAATTATCGTTGTCGTCTCTCTATGTACATCTGTAAAGACTCGCTAATGTCCCAAAAGTTGGACAGTAAACATGTGTAAATAAAGTTTATTTAATAAATGCGAGTGTGCATTGAATAGTCAGCTTTCCCTGTCATAGAAATGGCGCAGGGACAATGCAAATTGTTAGAACAACTAAACAAATCTAACGTAAGTGACTATCGTTTTGTCGGCATGCCAAAATGATTCCGATGCCTGTCATTTAAACAGCTGTCGATGCGGAATCTGCGTATATTTCAAAATGCGTCAACTCGTTCATACTCAGCATCTCGATACTCAAATTTGCCACACTATTTGTTATACGGTTCAGTACAATCCTCGATGAAAGAACGAAACACTGCTTTCTGTAAATGGAAAACCGATAAGCTAGATAGTCAAAATTTCCCTCGACACGAAAGGCTGTACATTGTGTACACATCTGATTGGCTATAACACTGGAAAATACCCATCTATTATACACTCAGTATAGTAACGTGATCGTGCCGACCAATGCAATCTAGTATCAGGAACGGTGATTTCGATGGCAAATATATACGGTAATATACAGCAGCGTATCAATGTAATGGTAGTGGAACCAAAGCGCTGTGTGGGAGCGTACTATTATTACTGACCATTGTTCTTTATTTCGGTTTCGAAATCTAGCATTTCTAAAACAAGTCGGATTGAAGATCTCTTGGGGAAATGTTTACTATTTTTTTCAATATTTTTTAAATTCTTTTTCACATTTCTGTCTTATGTTTTTGTTTTATTCCATATTTCATGCAAACCATCTGACATATTTACACATACTTTGATATTATAAAACTGTTTAGTTACAAAGCGGTATGTAGTATGCAACGAGTTGCCAGCTTGGTTATAGAGACGAGTGGTACCGTCCCAAAGCAACTTCTGTGCTTTGATTAACTTATGCAGGCTTACATCCGTGTTGATTTTTTTATCAGTACTTCTAATAGCGATTTGTTTCTAACTCTGCAACTACTGAAATTATATGTATTATATTCTACGAGTCTCCTAATAACTCTTCTACATCGTATACCTCATTCAGATATGTATATATTTACTTGATATTCTGGTTTATATGTATATGTTTACTTGACATTTACAATATACTGCTGTACAGAGGTATTGACGCACATTATAAAGGCAGTGGTCTCCCGTACCGCTAAGGGAGATAAGCGATGTGAGGTGTTTGAAGTGATACCCGGAAATTGGGTTTTGTCAATTCACAACTTCACCCAAAGTTACCTCCCTTTTTATTATTTTTTCATTTGTTCCTATAACCTTTTCACGGAACTACACTTGTCGAAACTACAGATAAAATAACAAACACAGAGAAACTGACCTGGTTGTTAATTAATTTGAGGTATTTATGGTATTTTATGTATATTGTATTATTCAGGGGCTGAGCAAATTTTCTCATCGGGTGGCGCTTTTTGTGTTCCTGGCACAGGTATCGCATTGCAGTGATTGCACGTTCCTCCCTGAAATTTCGGTGAATCACGGTTAACACTGCACAATCAACCTCATGGACAATGTCATTCACGAAATTCTATGAAGCCTTCGGTATGGGTGACTGGATAAACTCCGCGACGTACGCCTTCAAGGCCCAACTTGCCAAACTCTTTATCTAGACTCCTAAGTACTCTTTTATTTTTAACCTCTCACTTTATTTCATATCTTTTCCTTTTTTGCGCAACCCCTGGTAATAATGTTCAACCAGTTGAACGTGGCCAGTAACTGGTAGAAGTAGAAGTACTAAAAATTGAAAGTATCATGGTCCACCCAGTTTTCATGGTACACAGCATAGGCAGACTGGAACAGTACGCGGACACTTTTTACAGCATTTTAATAACCTGTGTAAACAAAGATGTGTTTCAAGTCAAATAGTCTTGGCAGCTTTTCAGATAAATCCTTGCTCTAAAAGTTGAGGGAAGTTGTGATTGTAAACAACCCACTGCGCATGCGCAGTTTGGCACCACACGTGCTACGGTTCCGGCCAAAACAATTTGTGCCATTTAACCAGTACGCGTACACCAACATACACTTAAAAAGAAAACCCCAAATGAGGAATCAGCTTCAGAAAAGTTCCTTTGATGGTTTTATTTCAAGATTTTAAAACCTAAAAGAATGAAGGTTTTATTAAATTTGATTTATTTTGGTTTAAATAGTAACATGTATAAACAGAGAGTGTAGATACGCGTGTACTGCGGAAAACGCTTAATGGATACCAAAACGAACTTTAAAATGGCCATTTATTTTTTTCTTCTTCATAAAATGGAAATACACTCAGGATGGCAAAAATAAGTAAATCATTTGGCGCATAACTGTACACATCGAGTCACATGCATACGCCCAAATGATTGAGATGATAGTTCAGGAATTGTAACAAATCATTTCTGGCTTCATGTTGAATATTTTGGCGAGACTTTGTAAAAAGGCTTTGTAATTTTAAAACTGTTCAATGTTCTTTCTCTTTTATTGATTTAGAGATGATTAAAACAGACAGTCACAGTCTATGCGAAAGACGCGGACATATTACTGGACCGGAGGACTGGTAAACTTGGAAGTATTACTGGCCCGGACAGAATATTACTGGCCCGGAAATTGATAATGACCAAAATCGTCAAGTATACTAAATAACTATTAAATTACTATTCTATTAAGCTGAAATTGGTTAAACTTAAAGTCTAATAAGGTCAATGTGTAAAATGGTAACACAAGATGGTCTGCATTTCCATTTATGCATTTTGACATAATGTATAAAGTTTATAACTACCTGTATTCTTAAATTATAATTATGAGATCTATTCAAAATCACTGATCGGGAAGTAAATCTGATGCTTTGCCTAGTTTCAGTAGCTAAAAATATTTACCACCAATGAAAACTATGACAATGTAGTTTTCTCAACATTACATTGAATGGGTCATTTTAGAACAACCCATAATATAAATGTAGAATGGTATGTGTATCTCCTAGATAGCGACATGAATATTGTCAAAAGATTCAGTCATTTATAAATATGAAATCATTTATTTATGCATTAAGTTCAACTACTGGTTGTTTGACATATTCCAAACTTGAACACATCTTCCATACAGGAGTTATTTAAAAACACATTCATAAAACACTAACAAATAAGTATTAAACTAGAAAATTATAATTATGCAAACATAAAAAACAAGTATCAACAGATAAAAACTGTTTTACTAACAGATACTGGTAGACTGGGCGAGTGCAGTTCACAAATGGACGTTTATATTGACTTGACATTTTGATCGCACTTTCAGTTACAAATAAGATATTTAAGCGTTTGAAATTATTTCAGCGCATTTTTGATCATATCTAGCTGTTTTGAGGTGATTAAACTTCCTCTCTCGACAGAATCATGCTCGACATTGTTGTTAAAACGAAAGTGAAATTGTCGTGATATTTCGTACTTGAATGTTTTCGTACCGTAAGTACCATGTTTTTTAATTGTGCATACGGCTATTTTTGCACATATTTTGGGTTTTATTTACATTAATTCAAAATTTTACTTATGTATTTTGAATAAATATTGATATTCCAACGTAAAATATCACAACAACTTATTTGTTACACGGACTACTTCGCGACAGAATAACTCGCACCATGTGCTGCGTAGTAACATTATTGACATAGACGCTCTCAGAGATTCAATAGGAAGTGGTACAGGCTTGATTTGTAAACATTCGGTGCAATTTAGCTGACAAATGATTATACCTTCGTACAGTCAGTTCTAATTTCTGAATGCGCCTGTTACTTTCGTTTTTGTCTTCCTCAAATACGCATGCGCATTCATGAATGAACGTTGATGCATTGTTTTTACATCTTAACGATCCACATGTACATGTTTTAAAAGACGTTTACCTCAAATAATTTGTTATAAACCAATGAAAATCGTTGAAGATAGTTCCACTCAAGTTATGGCTATTTTTGTTCCCAAGTATTATGAAATAATCCACCGGCCAGGAGGGCCAGTGAAATTGTAAATTTTATCGAACCTCTTCAAATTTTGCCGGTCAGGTCCGAGGTCCGACGGTCTTTCGCATAGACTGCAGTCATAATTTATTTACCTGTTGACTGCAACAACAATGTTTATTTATGTTTCTCAATCCGAGTCCGTCTGCTTGTAAGTTAAAAACCCAGAAAAGTACACTTATGCGTTAGATACCAGATACCAAATGGAGAACAAGTACCGTACCAATAATTGTGAGTAATATCGATGTCAGTCAAGAAATTTAAATCTTTCATGAAATGCTAAATATGGAAGTGTCCGCGTACTGGTAGCGTCTGCGTACTGTTCCGTTCTGTCTGTCTGTATTCTCGTGGTACTTGATGAATAATGCATACATGCCATATTTTCAGATGGTCATTCAATAAGTGAGATTTTCCTCAGCAGGGCTGTTTTTAAGTGAGATTTAGGAAAAATAAGTGAGACCGAAATCACGATTTTTGGGGGGGCGCTTAATACAGCTTTTTAAAATCCTTTTTTAGTAAATTATTATCAATAGAATCTAATATTGTGAAAAACTAATTAACATCATCATAAATGTACCTGCAGTCGCACAACCAATTAAATTTTACGTAATAACAGCGTTACTTTGTTGTAAATTCCTTCATAAATTGGCATTTAATAGGGTTTTCACTTGAATTTTCTTTGAGGGGGCCACAGTGTCTCCCTAGGGGCTTCATTTGGGGGTCATTTATACAAGTGACCAGATGTGATACTCAGTTACAACATACTGGTATGCAAATATTGTATACATTAAAACATATTTCCTAATAAACACCCCCGGGGGGTGTTACATTTTGAGAGGAGTAGGCATTTAATAAAGGTAAAAAATCACTAAAGGTCACTTTTTAAGTCTTATATGCATGTATTAGAATAAGTACGGTACCTAATAGCCGTTTTCTAACCTTTGATCAAACCGAAACGTCGAAACTTCACTCGCTAGCCTTAAATATCTTCCAAACTAACCCCTTTGAGTTTGATCTGCATGACAGTAATACGTCACAGAGAACAAAGTGTTACGTCAGTAAATTGCCTGTCTTACAGTCATGTGCCTCATTTCACAGAGTTTTGAAGTTTTAAATACTGTTTACAGCTCAAGTGCTAGAAGTTTAACATTCTATTGTAACAGTTAATGCTTTTATTGTGTGAACATTGCTTTTTATAGTGTCATTTTGATTCTTTGATACATTGGATATACGCGTGATGGACATAAATAATGGATCAAAGTAAGAATTTTTCGTATTTTTTTATTTAACCAAACTGTGCATAAAAAACGCGCGAATTTGCATTAAAACAAGCAGATTTACACCTTTCCGGTCAATAAGATGATTAAAGCCAAATTACCGCTTTAACAAACGGCAAAGTTTTCGGGTAGTACCGAAGTGTCATAGCATGTCCGAGATACAAATTTCGCACGATTAGGGATTTTTTCTTTTTTTTCTTTGAGGTAAAATTTTACGTGAGGTTTTAATCTAACGGCGTTAGACCGTGAGGAAGCATGAAAATACGTGAGGAAAGGTCTCACGGTGTGAGATATGGCATGTATGATAATGAAGAAATAATAGTTAACGTAAAATCAAATACCAACACATTTTGATAGAAAATGATTTTATTAACATTTTGTCGCAAATGCTTACCAAAATACGGTGCATATTGATCTATAGGTAAGACTGGTTTTTTGCTTGAGAAAAAAAGTAGGTCAACCATGTTTTTTCTTAATCACCGGTTGGTGGAGGACAGCAAATACC
Source organism: Mactromeris polynyma (assembly GCA_032209605.1). Lineage (NCBI taxonomy): Eukaryota > Metazoa > Mollusca > Bivalvia > Venerida > Mactridae > Mactromeris > Mactromeris polynyma. Next base: position 2,653,709 of record JASFXZ010000004.1, on the reverse strand, counting down.
GCGAGAATAGTGATACCACGAGAATAGTGATGACGACTATGATGTCTATGACCCTGTTACCGGTGTATACTAGTGACCGGTGTAATCCAAGAAATCCAAATATCTATTACATCATGTCATTTACATACCGGAAGTTGTTATAGTGCGATGTCCAAATTTCCCGCAATCCGTCGAATCCATCAAAGTGACAACAATTATGCTTTTTATGGAAATTATGGCCTTTTCAATACTATTATACTGTAGTCTATTTTTATCATTTAAATTTTCTGTAAACAATAATTTTCATTTGGCAATTCCTCCTTTCAGCTCAAAAATCTCTAAAAAAAATCATATCTTCTGCTAATCATCCCATCGAATTTAAAGACAATGTTTACAACAGGACATTATTCATTATGCTAATGTGGGCAGTTGGCTCAGTAAGTTGAAGAAAAAGTGGTTGTCACATGCAAATTCTCTTGGTATTTTTTCAATTATCACAAATTTGGAAAAAGTGCTTATAAATCAGTTTTGCCTATCTGAATGGCTGATTGATTAAGAACAAGGGAGGTAAATATTGTAGATGTGGGAACTATCTATTGATATAAATATGAATAAGAGGATCAAATAAAGGTGTAATCTGTAGGATTCGTTTCATTAAAAGCTTATCAGTCCTTGATATTTATCGGAAAGCGATATTTAAGGTTCGATCAATATATTGTATTAAATGTTTCTGTATTGGTCAAATACCAATTCAAATACAAGAGGCAAAAAACTCTGAACATATTACATAAACATTTTATATTAGTTAGTAATAAGTACCATAAATATGTAAACCTACTAATGTTCTCGACTGGCTTTGTGTCTGATTGGCCACAGTGTGAACCAAAATAAAGATTCCTGTGCTAATGGCAAGACAGGAATGAGGTGTAGTCATTTTACGTATTATATGATGTCACTGTGGATGTTTTATCCACTAGATTTGCTGTCCACTAGCACAGTTGGTAGGGCACTAGACTGTCGCTCAGAAGATCCGGGTTCTCTCCCCGCGTTGAGCAGGTTATATGTTTTTCATTGACATTGGCTACGGTCATGTCCTCTACATCTGAAGAAGTGGTCAGGTGCGTGCAGAAGATCAATTTTATACAGGTTAATAATTAATTCCACAAAAACTGATTAGGTCCACTGGCTGCTGTATATGACTGAAAATATTTTGAAAAATCATTATGGCATAAAACATAATGAAAACAAACAAATTAATGCGCTAAACAGAAACTTTTTATTCTTTATTTTTATTTTTTTAAATATAAGATATATATATCAAATATTGACCATTTTTGTATCGATGCGAATATCATAAATGATAAATATGGTCAATATGCAGCCCTAATAATTAGAGCAATTGTTGAAAGTATATAATGTGAGTTCATTATCTATTTCCAGATGGATAAAGGAGAGAAAACATTCACTGTGCAGACTTCAAATTCTCCTGTTCCCCGCCTACTTGTACATAATCATTCAGATAAAGGAAGATTGTCATCTAACATCGGTCCTGTTGTTGTTGTCTCTAACAACAAAATAACTAAACAGATTTGTGTGAACACAATTGGTTTGTCCGATACTGATATAAATATGAAATCTTTGTTGCAAAACTTATCCAACTCAAGCACTTTAGACAGAGTAGAATTGGATCGGAATAAAGTATATGCTAGGGAAATATCGCTGAATGAGAAACATGTGATTACATCGACATCTCCGAAACCAAATGTGCAGAAGTCGGATTCTGATCAGCACGATTCATCTGATAATATTGTTCATGTTGAAATATCTGAAACTGAGCATGCAGATAACATTGTTGAACAAAACCAAGTCTCCATGACAACTGATGGGGAAGAGAAATCAGGGATTATTTTGTTCAAATGGGGTGGTTCCTCGAAGAAACCCTTGCATTGTCAGATATGTGATATGGCCTTCAGTGATGGAGAGTTACTACGCGAACATTTAAGCAAGCATGAATCAACCAGAACGCAGCAACTAAAACCATTTCCTTGTAGACTGTGTTATAAATCATTTCTGACTGAGAGATCGTTGGAGCGACATCAGTTTGTTCATTCTGGCCAAACGATGAAAAGGTGCAAGTTTTGCTACAAAGTTTTTGCCAACAAAGAAAACCTTGATAAACATTTGTTAATGCATAATGGACAAAAAATGCATCGATGCCCAATCTGTGAGGAAAGATTTGCCTACCGCCAGGGTCTGGAGACTCATCTACTTACTCATACTAAAGAGAAAAAATTTGAATGTTCGTTTTGTTCCAAAGCATTCAGTCGTAAAGATACGATGGAACGACATCAAATGACTCATTATTCATTGAAGGAGAAAAGCCATAAATGTGTAGAATGTGGAAAATCATTTTCATTTCTCTTTACTCTGAGAAAGCATGTCCGATCAGTTCATGGTGGCGAATCAGATGGCAAAGAATGCGAAATTTGTGGCAAGTTTATAAAAAATCGTGAAAATGTTTCACGACACATGATGATCCATGCTGATAAACGGCCGTATAAATGTAACGTATGTGATCGTGCTTTTGTGCAGAAACAACACCTTAAGGATCACATGGCAATCCATTCTTCTACATCGTCCAATATTTGTAAAATTTGTTGTAACATTTTCCGTCATCGGCGAAGTCTAAACAGACATTTACGTAAGCATTACTCTGTACCATGTAAAGGTGTATATGCTTGTGCCAAATGTAATGAACAGTTTGATTGTGAAATCAAAGTACGAGAACATATACTGAATCTGCATGAAAGAATTGTATTCTGCAGTATGTGTAAATCCAAATTTCACGAAGAAAATGAGCTTGCTGCTCATATGTTAAAGGAACATTCCATGATTTTTAAAGGAGGTGACATGCCAGAGCTTGTAAACAAATCTACAGAAACTAATAAAGCTGATGACATTGATGGAACACATCTTGAAATAGCAACTAATGATACAATAGAACAGGAAGCTGCAGAAGATTTACTGAGAATTCAGAATGTTCAATGTCTATCATCAGATAGAATTGTTACTATGTCTGTAGTTTCTGATGAAGGTAAAACAAACGATGTGCATTCTACTGTAGAAGCCTCCAGTTTGGTTGAACAGGAAACTTCACCAAGCAACACTTTGAACAGTGAATGTTCTGAGAATGTACTCAATACAGACAATGAGGTAGATATGAATTTAGATAGTAATGGTGTAATTTATATTGTGTGTAATGAATCACAAGCAGTTGATGAAGTTAGTAGCCAGCATATTATCAACATCTCAGACTTTCAGCAACAAATTGTGGGAAACAGAAACCAAGTAAAGCGTTCAAACATTCAGGCTATTTATATACCAGAAACCATTAACCAGTCAGGTTCTCAAATTATCCATATTCCAGAAACCATGAACCGGACTGGTTCTCAAATTATCCATATTCCAGATTCCATGAACCAGACTGGTTCTCAAATTATTAATACTCAAGAAACTGCAAGCCAGTCTAGTGTTAACACCAAATGTGAAATAAAACAGGGAAATGAGAGATTGGAAGAAGATATGGAGAATTCTTTAATTGACAATGAATTATCTGTGAATATTGAGAAGAATTCAAATGATAAGTCTGAGAACCATATTTTTACTGATCAGACACATTATGAATCTGATCGATCTGCACTTATTCAATCATTGATCGACTATGCTGAAAAAATACAAGAGGAAGAAATGTTAGGTGAAGATTCCAGTGAAACAAGAATTTAAAATTTAACCACAATGTGATCATCGGTGTTTGTCCACATTAAACATGATTAAGTGAAATTTCTTGCCACATTAACTACACACTTCATTGCATGTCCTGGTTATAAGGTCATCCTTTTTAGTTTAGTTTGGTATGTTATACCCGCCCCACCAAAATTTATGTTGGTGCAACTACTTATACACTGCTGAACAGATTCCCACTTAAGACTCTTTAAAATGTATTTTGAGAAGGTCCATTTAATGAGTATTAATTGCCTTATGCAGTATGTTTTATAGCCAAGTAATACAAACATGGATTACTATTCATATAAACAGAATGTTTTTAGATATTTTGTTAAGAAATTATATTTTCATAATGATCCATACCCATTTCAAGTCTGAAAATATTAGACTCCTGTCAAAATCCTATACCCTATCTAGCCCGTCTAGTAAATGTGATATGTACAGAAATCGCCAACGATGTTCAATCTAGTTTATTGGAAAAGGTTACTTGTTCTGAGATGGGATGAATTGTATTTGATATCCCAGGCACATTTAGGAAACTATTTTGTTATATCACTATGTATTGTGCTTGTTACAATAATTCACTGTCCCTTATCTTAATTTAATATTCCAGGGCCCGGGATAATAACAAATACTTGCACTCAGCACTCATATCTCGAATCACGAAGATAAGTCTTATAAATGAGTCTGACAGTGACTTTTATTGTATGTGAAAAATGTATTATAACATAAAATAAGTGCTCAATATTCTTTGCTACCCATTTTCTTAGAGATTTAAGTGTAATATTAGATCTGGGAGTAATTATTAAGTCTGTTGAGTGTCGGACCCAATAAGTGCTCCCATATTCATAGGCATACTAAAATCACATTTGACATCATCATGCATTTTATACACTGAAATTTACACTATCAGTCTCATAAGAGTAAATTTTGACAGCTGAGTGTAATTATTCGTTTTCATCCCTGACCATGGTCACAAACAAGGGCCACACTCAACTTGAGATTTGACACTATCTGATTTTATATATCAGTGTATAGATTTGCATCTTTACTAATTGTCATGTAGTTTTGCACACTATAAATTTTACGTTGTCCATTGGTTAGAGATAACATACCGTGTAATGTATTCATATAAATCTGTATAATTTATACCACAAATTTCTGTTCTGTAACTTTATTATGCAACTTATGATTATTTATGTGTTATTTTTCTTCCATTAAATATAATTGAGATGTAAAATGAATCTCCAGATCAGCACTTGTAAAACCTGACTCTATATGGGGACTGTATTCTTTGTTGAATTAAACATTGAATACAATGATTTTACTAGTTTTGTACTTTGACTAGGAGAGTGAATGGAATGAATATAAAGACAGAGTAGTCTTCATGTTAAGTGTGATCAGTGTCTAACATCAAACGTACTTACTACACATCATGGGTCAATGTCGGCGAATCTTGACTTTGTTAATCGCATAATTCAGTACATGATGATGATGTATACATACAGACAGATGATTAGTAATCATTTTATCAGTGTAATCTATGTGAAACCGAATATGACGTCAGACCATACCAAATACGACGTCACACCATACCAAATATGAAGTCACACCATACCAAATATAGTCACACCATACCAAATATGTAGTCACACCATACCAAATATGTAGTCACACCATACCAAATATAGTCACACCATACCAAATATGTAGTCACACCATACCAAATATAGTCACACCATACCAAATATGTAGTCACACCATACCAAATATGTTGTCACACCATACCGAATACGACGTCGCACCATACCAAATATGTAGTCACACCATACCGAATATGACGTCACACCATACCGAATACGACGTCACACCATACCGAATACGACATCACACCATACCGAATATGACGTCACACCATACCGAATACGACATCACACCATACTGAATACGACGTCACACCATACCGAATATGACGTGACACCCTACCGAATACGACATCACACCAAAACGAATACGACGTCACACCATACCGAATACGACGTCACACCATACCGAATACGACGTCACACCATACCGAATACGACGTTACACCATACCGAATATGACGTGACACCCTACCGAATACGACATCACACCATAACGAATACGACGTCACACCATACCGAATACGACGTCACACCATACCGAATACGACGTCACACCATACCGAATACGACGTTACACCATACCGAATATGACGTTACACCATACCGAATATGACGTGACACCCTACCGAATACGACATCACACCATAACGAATACGATGTCACACCATACCGAATACGACGTCACACCATACCGAATACGACGTCACACCATACCGAAAATGACGTCGCGCCAAACAAAATATGACGTCACACCATACCGAATACGACGTCACACCATACCGAATATGACGTCACACCATACCGAATATGACGTCACACCATACCGAATACGACGTCACACCATACCGAATACGACGTCACACCATACCAAAAATGACGTCCCGCCAAACAAAATATGATGTCACACCGTGCCAAATAATGATGTCATACCTTACCGTATACTACGTCACACCAAACCAACTATGACCTCACACCATACCGAATACCATGTCACACCAAACAGAATATGACTTTGCACCAAGCTGCTTGTAAGAACTATGAAAACTTTATGGCGAAACATCATTAAGTTACAAGTTAGCATAACAACGTTTTATTATATGATCAGAACAAAAACGCTTTCTGATTGTTGTAGGAGTTTTTCTAGTCTGTAATATGCGATATTAAACATATTTTTGTATAACAGAACAAACTACATGATGTGCATATGCACAAAAATCATTATTGACCTAGGCCATATCTTTACTTTTTAATTATATTTAAAGGCGCGGATATATAAACGTCCGTGTTCAAGGTGAAAAAAATGCTATGGATGGAAGGCAACATTTCAGTTAACAGTTCTAGAAAGAAGCAACGTCACTACCAGGGAGGGGTCTGTGCACACAAACACGCTAGTATCCTTTCATGACCCAAATGTATAATTTAAAACAATCAATAGGACAATCAGTTTAAGCAGAGTTTGATGAAATAGTGGCGGTCACAACACCATACATGTACATTAAAAAAATTTGATAAATATATTGTTATCACACTCAAAGGTTTATATAAGTATAGAATAATGTCTGCAAACAAACAGTACTATGATAGTATTATCTGACAAAAATCTCCCATGTATACATTTGATATATTAACATTAATAACTTAAATGTACAAGAAATGAAACTTCAATCATTTGTTCAGACGTCCACTGTATGCACCGAGTCTTACTGTTTCTGTTTCGTATAGAATACTATCGAATTACACTGCGGGGTATCGTAAAATACCGTATCGTTGTCTACCTTGAAGTGCTGCTTTTGTATCGCAACTATTTACACGGTACCGAAAGCATGTCGTACTGTATCGAACTGTATATTATCACACAGAGTCCCATATTTCCCTAATTTACTATATCATCCTAATGCAACTATTGTGGTCACAAGGTTATACATCTACGCACAAAGTAACAGACATTACACTCAATTCAGTGATCAACCATATAACATACATCAAAATCAGATACGATAAGTGAATATTACGAACACCATAGAAAATCAGCGTCAATACACATGTTACATTTATCATACATGCATCAAACAAATGTACTAAATTACCAGCGATATTTAAATTGAAACTCCCAAACACACAAACAAATAAATTTAGAAAGCTCATCCAAATATATATATATCTATAAGATGTTAATCCTCCCCTGTAAGTTCTATATGTAAAACAGACATTGATTTTCTTACACATGCATGATCAGTGATTCACTAACATCGATTTTCTTTTTCTTCATAAAACATTATTGACCCATGCATTCATTGCTTATACACAGCTTGAATACAATTCATAGACCATGAATACCTCATCCGATTATTCTGATAGTATTTGGTACACATTTAACTTGATGGATCCTGTTTGACAGTTTGAGACAGCTAGATGTTTTCTGTTCTTAGATACGGCAAGATAACATGGGTAATTCATATCTACATGGTGGGATGACAATACACGACCTCCGGGAGTAATCTCTACTAATGATGTAGTACTCTCACTGCATACAAACACATGATCATATGGGCCAACAGCTACACCAAGAGGTGCCTTAATCAACTCATCCTTGATGACAACCTTCTCACCAGTCTTAACTTCGTATATATAGACAGTGTCGGTAGCGCTATCAGTCAACGCGATTTTATCCTGTCCACGTATGTACGTACAGCTGCTAGTGTCAACTGGATATTTCTTTGACGGAAACAAAATATCAAAGTCAATCTCTTCACCAGCCATGGAAACAATACGTACTGGTGTATCGTGTTTGATAGCACTGACAACAAAATGTTCATCATCTTTCATGCTTATAGCATCGTATGCAACTTTGACCTCACATGTTCTATTCAATGTTATTTCATTTGGTTTACTTACATTAAGAAAATCCAGTCTGTATTCATTGCTCGATGTTATAGCAACCTCATCATCGGACACAACATTAACATTATCAGGGTTGTTGTATGGAAATTTGTATGCAGACTTCAGACTCAGGTTCTGGTCATAAATCAAACATTTACCATTCTTATTATCCACAACTACCAAGCTACCATCAGGTAGAAAATCTAAACCAGTGTATAATGGCTCCGTCTCATCGTCACCCGTCTGCTTTATATCTATGGTAGCAATCGGAGCTAGCGTTGTTTTCTTAGGTACGCTGTATTTCATCTCACACTTATCATGTTTCATTGCAGAAAGCAGGTTTGATGTAAATGAATCAATTTGTTCATCAAACTTACAATAAACGTTTAATGTCCTCAGGTCTGTACATAATAAGGCGGCTTTCTTCACTTCAGAGTCTACTGTTTCTGTCATACTGTGCGCCCTGATGAAATGTTGCAATGGGGTTCCCTTTGATGCTATATTATCAATTGTTTTCAAGGAGCATTTTATATTCTCTATTTTGGTGTCACAGTCAAGTTTTCTCTTTGTCCAGTCTCCTGTCGTTTTATCTCGATATGAGTCCGCGCCTTTTGTCATTTTCGCAGCAAATTCGTCGAACTTCTGTATTATATCTGTTCTCAATTTGGAGAGTTTGCCTGGAACACTCTGAACGTCGGCATTTAAACACGATTCTGCTTTGTTTAAGTTTTCTACAGCTTGATTCATCTTTGTTATTGCTGCTTGCAGTTTTTCCCTTAATGTGTTACATTGATGTTGTCCACACTGTTCGTCCTTGATGATATTTTCTATCTCGACAATACTTTTGCATGTTCTGTGATCTATAATGGCGCACGTACTGCATGCTAATGTTTTCTCATCTTCACAGTAGAATTTAAAGCGTTTATTGTGTTTTGTACAAATATCAATTCCATTCATATTGATGCTTGATGCCAGTTGTATTTGACCATCGGTTACACTTAATAATGTGTGATTTTTCATGAAAGCGAAAACTGTATGACTGTTTGAGCACTCATTACATTGAAATTCATTACAGGTTGAACAGAATATGTCAGCTTTATGATTGACATCTTTTTTTAAACACGGTTGGCACATTCGTTCGACACGCCCGTCTACTTCCTGTTTGCTTTCCGCCATCATAAAATAATTTGCGTCTGTCCGATTATCCTTGTACGTTGTCGATACGGGTGCAATTATAGATACATGTACATGTACAATACAAACGATTTTAAGTTGAATTAAATCTGCATTAAACACTATATTATACACCGCTATTATTCCGAGGTACTAACGAATATTTAATCCAGATTTAGATATATATTTCGAAACTTCCCAGATGATCTATATTTTAAACACCTTCTCACGGTTTATTGTAAACCAAATTGTCCCATAACAACGACTACCGTTATCAGTGAACTCAAACGTCTTTACTTAAGCTTGCTTCGACAATTGACACAGTTTTCTTATCATGCTATTTTCAGAAATCACAGTCTACTTTCGTTTTTGTTTTATGCTTGACTATGTTTTGATTACTGATATTTTCTAACCATATATTGCTACCAGTGCATTATTGTACAGACACAGTCGACATGTTTATATGTACGAGACAGTCCCACCATTATCAAGTGTTATATTATTAAAAAAATATGTAATTGTATTAATTAATCTATATGATATAAAACGTCTATCTTAATATTCATTGCAGGGGCGGATCCAGGATTTGGTCTTCGAGGGGGGGGGGGGGGGCGTAACATTTTTGGGTTTTGACAGATCAAGCCTTATAAAACGGCAACATCATAATGATAACATATAATGCAACAATAAATCAGAATCGCTTATATGAAAATCTTATGATTAAGGCTATATGTATATTTCCGTATTCATAATCAGACAAAAATTGTTGTATTTATTCATATATGTATATGTGCTCGGACATGGTTTATATGTCTGTGATATGTGTAACTTTGTAAAAAAACACGGGACTTTTAGGGATATATTTTGGAACATCAATTTCAAAGTCTACTTTCATAATGGAGATTCAGAATATGTATTTAATTTGTGTCTGTGTGCACTGTTAAAATACTTTGTTTGAGTAAATAAGATTATCGCCATTTAATTGATCGTCAAATGAATGTAATTATCAAAGTTTTAAGATTCCTCTGTATTACAGTGTGACAAGTAAAATGCTGGGCATGGTCGCTAAACTTTATTGTTCGCGATCCTTAATAAATTAAAGACAGCCATTCGTCTGTTTGGACCCGTTTTTATGCCCCCACTCTGAAAGGGGGGGGGGCATATAGATTTGCCCTTGTCCATCTGTCTGTCCGTCCCGTATGTCCGTCCGTCCGCCTGTCCTCCGTCCGTCACAAAATATTGTGTCACTCATATCTCGGAGTCATTAAACTTTGCAGGAATATTCACCAGCATGTGTAGTTGTGCACCTGGGGTTTCATGTTTGGCTGTGCCCAGTAAGTGCAAAGTTATGGCCCTTGACTTAGTTAAAATATAGCCTACAGAGTATGCACTATTGTGTCACTTATATCTCCAAAAGTATATGAGCCCGAGTTATAAGAATTCACAGAAATGTTCACATGCATGTGTTATATTGCACCAGCGGATTCATAATTTGTTGAGCTCAGTAAGTGCAAAGTAATGGCCCTTGATTTATTGAAAATATAGCATACAGAGCATGCAATTTTGTGTCGCGCATATCTCCAACAGTATATCAGCTACACTCACCAAACTGTACAGGAATGTTCACCAACATGTATAGTTGTGCACCTGGGGTTTCGTGTTTGCCTGTGTCCAGTAAGTGCAAAGTTATGGCCCTTGACTTATCACCATAATCAGTACAATTGTTCACTTGGTAATTTTGATATTCATTCACAAACTATGAGCAGAATAATAGCATTTGCGTTGTGACAAAGGCTGCAAGTGGTGGCATCTGTGTCCTATGGACGCATTCTATAGTTGTTAATGAAATAGCTTATTTTGTGACACTATTCACAGATAAGGGCGTGTTTGAAGTAACATGATAGTCAAGTATTTGTTTTTGCGATTATATCATGCGATGGTGTTTGCAAAAGATAAAATCAATGTAACGTCCGATACCTGTTTTAGAAATATAATTATGATAGGAATGTAAATCCATTGGGTTTATTTTTTGAAAACACCCCATATGGTACACTTAAAATAAAGTTTCGATTCATTATTGATGATACAGTAGATCTTCGAAACCTCAAACAGTTTTGCCTCGAACACAGTATATATCTCGAACAGGTCCCTGCAAAATCCATTCTTAATTCATATGATCTAACAGTAGATCACTCGAACAGAGATTGGTCGAACACTCGGTCCGTAGCTACCATTTCATTCATTGTTAACCATAGATACGCCGAACAATACAATAATTCACACCGTTCATTGACCATTTGATATGCTTTTGTTTGTTGACGGGAAAGATTGGCATGTTATTCACATTGTACTATATGCATTCAAATCACTTTTTGTTTTCCTCTAATTTCTTTTTAATTAATATTACTATGATTATACTCTATCTAACGTTGGAATCGGTTCTGCTTGTACTGTTACTGGAAGCAAATGTTTGCTGTCCGTTATTTGTTTCATTAAGTTATCTGTTGCTTCATCAAACTCTACTTCATCTAAATTATTTTCCATTCTATCATCATCTATAACTGCCTTTCTAATTTCTGTTACTTGATCATCTGTAATTCCCTTAGATTTTAAAGCAACTCTATTTATTGCAGAAGGCAATACTAACTCATCATCTCTTACTCCATCTAACATTGTTGCTGTCATTAAGTTATGCTTATTTGGAGAGTCTCCCATTTGTGTAGTAATTACACTTGTAGTAAATCCCTTACTTTTACGGCCAGTTACTTTTCTATTTTGTAATGTATTAATTGTTCTATCAGGTAACGTCTGCATAATTTTCTCTAGAGCTACATCTTGTGGTAATTTATTTAACTAATTTTCCGGTTTCATTGTATATCCTGTAAGAGGAATAACAAAGTTCTCCGGTCTACATCCAAAATTAAAACGCTTCGGATCTGCTGCAGCATTTTGATATGGATCATCCTGAGTTGCACCCATTCTTAAATATTGATCACCAACCATAAACATTTCTATTCCACATTGTGGTGAATAACAAAACTCCATAGTTGTAGTATACGTTGCCTTAAATTGAGCAGACCTTGGTGCTTTACCAGTTGCTGTATAATAAGGAGTAAATCTAAAAAATTGAAACTAAGGAGGCTGTATTGGAGATCTATTAGACTGAGTTGCCATATTTGCTTGTATACTACACACTGTATCTAAAATATAATTAGCTGTCTTCCTTGATCATTACAAGGTATACTTCATCTTTTCCTGCAAAAGAACCTACTGGTATTCTACGTGAATCAAAACTATGTGATTGTGACCATGTCTCTCCTGTTCTCCAATGACTAACACTAAATAATCCATTATACGGATCAAATGCATTAATAGCATAAGCTTTCAATGCTTCATTTCTAGTTGAATTATACATTTCTTTAGGGAAGTGTATCTTTACTCTAGGAAGCATACCATCCTCTCTATTTAACGTTTCTACTCTTTTAAAATCACAATTTAGTGAGTATATATCTCCTGCTGTAATCGGAACTATATTCATAGGCTTAAATTTACCATTAGTATCAGTAAATATACTTCTATATCATCCTGCTGAGCAGTAGTAACAAAGCGACCGTCTGCTTGAATTCCACCTCTACGACATATTAAATCACTAAGAGTTACTTTATGTTCTAATATTCTATAACTATTACATCAAGGTAGAAATCTGGATAATTGTACTGGTCTAACATATGCTTTCAATATATTATAAGGTGCAATGCTTGCTCCCCAACATAACTAAAAGTAGTCATATAATTATCTTCATAAGTTCTAGTGAAGGTTTGCTTATGACTATACCCACTACCCCCCCCCCCCCCATGTCCATGTCTGACTAATGCCTGGACCTCCGCTTACTCCTTGACCGAAGCCAACGTCGTCTTGCACTTCTGTATTTTTAGTAATTTGAGACATGCTTGCAATCTCAGAATCACTGGCAGAAGAGGTGCTTGGTTTTGGATCATCTACTGCCATAATGTATGCTTTAAAGACTTTCTTACAATAAAAAATATGCTTACACCTAAAAAAAAAAAATTATTAAAAGATATGCTTTCTATGTGACAGATCAAAGAGAAGCAACCTTTTAGACAATCAAAGAGATGCTTTCTAAGTGACAATCAAAGAAAAGCAACCCTTCAAATAAACAAAAGCATACCTTCACTAAATATAAGAACAAAATAAATGCGACTTACCTCTCAGAAGTATACTTGAACTGTGTGAAGAATAATCTACGTTTTTCCTATTACTCGAGTTATATGCAAATTGGCTATTGTTTGTCTAAGTGCATATTCAAGGGTTGTGCTACGATGTATACGACCCAGATCAATCATATTTAATGTTATACTCAGTGGTCGCGCTATGATGTACGACCGAGATCACCCATATATTTCAGGGTTTTTTCAGTGGTCATGCTACGATGTACGACCCAGATCTGCAAATATGTAATTTGCTGTGGTCGTGCTACGGTCGATGTACGACCCAGATCAACCAAATTGTATGTCATTTTCTGTGGTCGCACTACGATGTAGGACCCAGGTCGATCAAATTTGGTTGATCTTCGAATTACGACACAGGTCGACCAAATTTGGTTGATCTACGACTTACGACCCAGGTCGACCAAATATGGTTGATCTACGACCCAGTTCGACCAAATTTGGTTGATCTACGACTTAATTACGACCCAGGTCGACCAAATGTGGTTGATCTACGACCCAGTTCGACAAACTATGGTTGATCTACGATCTACGCGCCAACTTCACACACCTATTTATGTGGACTTATGTCGAAAAATTGAATCCCTATCAAATTTTGAGTAGTATATAATTGACAGATGTTCTGAAAAACGCGACGACATCACCGTTTAAAAACTAACCTTTAAACTACACAGGTCGTCTTCTGTATGTGTTTGTATGGAACGCCGTAACTGTCTTATGTTGTGATATTTCAAGTTGTTTTGTTCGTTTAATGTCCTATCTTGTTAAAACAGTATCATATTATCCCAAATAGCCGTGTTATTCTGTCCATTTGGTATTTCATCTTCTTAATTGTTATGCTATCTTGTCAAACTGATATGTTATTTTGTCTATTTCATATGCTATCTTCTTAATAGTATGTTATATTATGTCAAACGTAAATGTTGTCTTGTGAAAAAACCGTGTTAACTTGTCTACATAGTATGTTATCTTGTCAAACAGACGTGTTATCTTGTCAAAATACAGACATTTCTTCTCTATACTACGTGATATCTTGTCTAACAGGAGCGATATCTTGTTAAAAGAGAGTCATGTTCAAAAACTGCACTATCGTGTCTAACTACCATCCTATCATCTTAATTTTCAATGATCTCTTGTCAAATTGTGTGATCTTGTTCAAACAGAGTGTGGTTATGTCAAACAGTAGTGTTGTCTTCTTAAGATTTGATATTAACTTGTCAAAGTGGTGCACTATCATGTCAACTTAGTATGCTATCTTGTCTAATGAATATGTGATCTTGTCCAATGAGCATGTTATTATGTCAAAGTGTCGTGGTAACTTGTCCATATAACGTGTTATCAGGTCAAACATGTGTGTTATTATGTCAAAGTGTCGTGGTAACTTGTTCATATAACGTGTTATCATGTCAAACATGTCTGTTATTATGTCAAAGTGTCATGGTATCTTGTTCATATAACGTGTTATCATGTCCAACGTGTGTGTTATTATGTCAAAGTGTCATGGTATCTTGTTCATATAACGTGTTATCATGTCAAACATGTCTGTTATTATGTCAAAGTGTCATGGTATCTTGTCCATATAACGTGTTATCATGTCGAAAATGCGTGTTATTACCCAATGGACAAAATAGCACGGCTATTTGAGAAAATATGATAAGTGTTTTAACAAGATAGCTAGGACATTAAACGAGCAAAATAATTTGAAATCTCACAACATAAGACAGTTACGGCGTTCCATATGTTTGCTTAATATTCTTTCGTCAGTATGACTGTTGATGTTATATAGCATAGGTGGAACTGAAAGTATTTTGTCAATGTTATATGGACACCAAACTTTTTGAGGTGTGATAACGATCATTGTGCACCTCTGCGTTTTGCTCAAACTTGATCATTCTTATGCATTGATTGAAGCATGCTCGTAGGATTTAACGTGTCTCCTAGTTATTCCTTGTGGTCTGCTGGGCCATTCCTTGCGCCTCAGTTCCTTAATATGTGTACCGTTTGACCTCCTTTAGTGCCTTATGTTTTGTGGATTGTTGTTTTTCCGGAGATTTGCGTGGGGAGGCATTGTCTTATGTATGTGGCTTTCCCTGTAGTTACGTATTCTCTCTCTTTTGTCAATGAAGACGTTTCCAAAAAAAGAAATAAACTTCCTTTCCTCTTTTTCTATTGAAACGGCATCAACATTTTGTCTGTTTGGTTTTTAAAGCAGGTTTGAAATATTTGCTTTACATGAATCCATTAAATTGTTTATCCCTTTTGTTTTTGTTACTTAAGTGCTGAAAATGAACCCATTTGAAAGAAACTTTTAAAGATTTCAAGGGTCATAAAAGATTGTTATACTTCGAATAATTATTCTTGTGATATTGAAATCTTACTGGTTCAGTCTGAGTAATGTATTTACATTTGTGTTTGCTTTTGTGTACATATTCTTATTTATATTTGTGTTCCCCAGTCAATGCAGTTCATTTATGTCACAGTAAAAACCCAAACACAAGTGTGGATTGGAAATGTCTGACATCTAACCAATGTCAGACGTTTTATTAATATATACACAAAAGTAAATAACCACGCAACAGAGTTGTGTAAAGTGAAATTATTAGTATACATGTGACATAAAGTTGGACACAGCATACTCCAACAAACAATTAAAGTTAATTAACATAAGAAGGCGGGTGGTGGGGAGGTATGAGGAAAATATAAAATTAAAAGTGAAAAACTTCTCTGCGCTTTATTGCGTCTTGTTGATTCAATGCTGGCTGGAATAATGACAGCAAAGGTATGTAAGTGACCAAAAGATAGTGGATATAAGTCCAAAGACTAAAAACTAAGCAAAGTAGCCACTACCTGCCTCCTTAGCTAATTTGTATACAAAATAAAGTAAGTAACATAACAGCAAATATAAACAACTTTATAATGTTGCACTTATAAATTGTGGTTTTATATTTGTATTCCCCAGTCAATGCAGTTCATTTATGTCACAGTAAAAACCCAAACACAAGTGTGGATTGGAAATGTCTGACATCTAACCAATGTCAGACGTTTTATTAATTATATTATATGAATTGACCATATGACCCAATTTCAATCTTGATCTAGATTCCATATAGCCTATAATTGCCATCAAAATATCATGTAAAATAGGTAATAAATGCAGCCTGCAGTGTTAAGAAGCCTTTCTTAAGATCTGACCTAATAACTCAGATTTTGGTCAACATACAGCTACTCAGTTTCCAAATAGTATAGAATATATACTGATCCAGACTTCATAAGTATGCATTTTGTAGATAAATGTATGTTCAGGGTTATATATTTTCATCCCATCTTCAATACAATATCAGTTAGGTTTGTGTAATTTACTGGGTACATATTTTTTATTATTAACAATTATGTGGAGGAGTTTTAATAATTTAGCTGAGTGACCTTGTTGTTGACACAGTATTGAAATGGACTTGTATTTCATTCAGATAAACAACCTGATCAAGTTTCATGTATTTCAGGTAAAAAAAGTAGGATGTAGAGTATCCACATGTATTTTTCCCCAAATGGCGTAGGAACAAATGAAAATTAATCATTTTAAAGTCTAAGTCTGAGATTCAGTCTTAAAATGTTTGTAAATACGGGCCCTGGGCGATCCCAATTGCTCATATTGACCATTTCGTGCTGAGGTGAGCTAAAAATTGACAAGATTGTAACTGAAATCAAAATTCACTTGTATTATATTATCATATAATTATATGCTTATGTGACCAATATGAATTGAATTCATCCTTCTAAGAATTATAGATCTGGAACCCATTCCTTAAGGTGGTTCCACACGTTGTGGGCGAAATTTGTTACCTTAACCGATTGTTTTAAAAGTTGGTAGAAATACTCTACAATAAATGCGTTATTGTTATCAATGTTTGTTTTTACGAAATAAACAAAATTGGCGACGTCACAGCGCCACCTAGCGGGCGAACTGAAAATCCGCCGTACGGACGATAAAATCCACCGGAATCGCTTAAATGTCGGCGTATTCTAAATTTAAAAACAACAGTATGATCATACATTAAAAAGCTATTTAATGATGTACGCTTTCCGTACAAGACCGGAAAATAAATTGATCCTTTATGCAAAATACGATCTTTGACAACGTAGTAAACGTCGTCAAATATATGCGTTATCGTCTATTAAAAGATGATTGGCTCAATATTTTGCCCGGCGACATGCCCTGATTTTTAGATATATTTTTCCTGAAACTATGTGTAGACGAAAACTGAAATAAAATGATATGTCAACGAGCTAAATTTTTCACAATTTAATTTCGAAGACAATGCACTGCGTATTTTGTAAGTGTTTCTTCTGACGTTAACGCTACGAGGCGACGAAGCTTAGTTTTTAAAGGAATTATTTCAATTGATCTTTTATATAGGTAATGCGTTAAATTACACCAAAAATCACGTTCAAATTACAATGACGTCATACTGTGTTGATGTCATTTTTTTATATTATCATTTCCGGTATATTGAATACAGATGTCATGCATTAAATTGAAACATGTTTAGAAAATCCAGAGGTCAATTTTTATCGTAAAAACAGAAAAATCAGTTGGGTGGGTTTAAACAAGAAAAGTTCAAATGAAACAAGTTCGGTCACCGATATTTTCACAGGCGATAAAGATGAAGCGGTAATGTTTCCATGTTAGACATTTTCTGCAGAAACTGGAAAGCTACAGGAAAGCGTCACAGAACTAACGAAACAAGCGTTGCCCGGTGTTTTGACATAAATACGAAATTAGTAGATGGTATGTCATATAATATTAATTACACCGCTTATAATATTAATTGAATATGTATGATTGCTGTTTAATGTTTACATTCGGTGTAAACATGCTTATGTCGCTGTGATATTGTTGCATGCTAAAAATACGTTATTGTGTCAGTGACCGAATGATTACCAGTACAAAATCAAACGCAGTAGATTATAAAATAATGAAATTAATGAAAACATGTAACTCACATGTATTAAACATAGACATGTAAATTAACGATTGTATACAGTAAAAACTCAATAATGAGACCGCAAATGGGTCTGCCATAAAGTGGTCTTAATATCGAGTTGGTCTGATTATTGAGTTTAGTCATACTGTGTATCAGTACTGGTATTCTTCCAATTATAACACGGTAGGTTTTTTCTCAACATATTTGTGATCTTGTAAATACTGCTGTGTCCCATACATGTGTGACATTATAAACAACAAATATATGTAGATGAGCGGGATAGATAGAATGATGTCTAAAGAATTGCCCTATTTCAGAACTTTGATTTCGCCAGAGGGGTAGGCAACAGGAAAGTGAATTATCTTTTCGAGACACCCCGTTGGGTGCCTCTCCGCTTAATGTATGAATCAATCAAATCGTCTAATTTAATGCATATTCAAACAACGCGCTTCATATACAATATTTGATTGGTCTAAAATGTAGGTCAAGATCAATATTATACAGCTACGTCGAAAAATCAATAATGGAACAAATGGTTAATAACACAATACAATTTTGTGTAACTTTAATTGAAGTAAACATATTGGACAAACAGAATAGTCATCCACATATCCTTCAGCCAGTTTCGCTTTCCTATTGCATATTGAATGAACCTGAACATTGAAGCATAAAAATAGACTATTATAGATACACGTTTATTACGAAAATAAATATAAATACTAGAAGTGTGTAAGGATAATTATAATAGGTAATGCCACAGGCTAGACAGTTCTATTTGAGAAATTAATTGCTCTTTCCTTCAATAATGTAATTTTAATATGTTTACTACGTCGTTGAAGATCGTATTTTGCATTTATAAAGGTTTAAGGATCAATTTATTTTCCGGTCTTGTACGGAAAGCGTATATCATTAAATAGCTTTTTAAAGTGTGATCATACTGGTGTTTTTAAATTTAAAATACGCCGACATTTAAGCGATTCCGGTGGATTTTATCTGTGACGTCGCCAAGTTTGTTTATTTCGTAAAAATGAAACTTGTATCGATTTAATCTGTACTATAATGCGGATACAAATTTAAAATTTCATGAATTTTTACCGTTCTAAAAAAAAGATATGACCTTTTTCTTCGGAAACTTCCTTCCTGAAAATGTTAGTCGTACAAAACTGACTAGTAAATGAAAAATTAACATTACACTTCTCATTTTGTAATATTTCTTGTTTAGGAAAGGATCTTTGGACTAATCAGATATGTAGATTAAACATTAAGAAATGGGCAAATTTCCTTTCAAAATTAAAATATTGTTAATAGCAGACGACCTTAACTAAATTGATGTATCGATGGGGTAACAAATTGTCTGTAATAAAAATTATTTACATTATCTAACACAGAAGTTATCAAACTTTCAGAGACTTTTACCGTCCGATTACAGCGCATTTTCATTTTAAACAGAATGACGGATGACAGGCACATTTCTCTGAGAAAAAGTAACACTTTTAAGTGGTTTTGTTTGCTTTTTCACGAAATAATTAGATTGTTTCTCGAAAATTTAACTTAGTTTTGTTGTAAACATAATAATATTGAATGTGCAACAAAATCATGGTAATGTTTGGTCTTTTAATAACCTTTTAAACATTTTCACTATATTTTCAATATGATATCACTTTATTACCTCCCTTTATGAAAAATTTCAGGTTTATAAAATTATTTCAATTCTTTGGTTTTAGAAAAGCTTTTTGAAGCAATTTTGAATAGAATGTTATAATTCAAAAACATTATAAATGATAATATTTTGATATTGATTTTTCTAAAAAGTTTTATATCTTGCTTACTGAGCCATACATATACAATGGAATTGAATGATTTCAGTTATGGGTGGAATACCTTAAGTTGAAAAGGCGGTTCATAACTCGCAGATTTTACCTTAAATCACACTTGACCTGTATTATATTATCCTATACTTATGTGCCCAATATGAATTGAATCCAGCCATCTTTACAAGAGTTATTGAGTGGAAACCATTTTTACATCATAAAGGGCTATAACTCCTACAAAAATGGGTCAACATTGTGACTTCCAGAGGTGAGCTTAAAACATCTAAGAAAATAAATCAAATTAAATATTTGAAGGAGGAAAAATAAATAAGTCAAAAAGAAAACAAAACAAAATCAATATCAAAATATTATCATTTGTAAGGATACATGTATCATTAATCAGTCTGTTGTCATGACAATTAAGACCAACCATGACAGACTGATACTTTAGCCGAATGGTTTAAAGGGGTTTCAGGATTAAAGGGGTTTCGGTTTAAAGGGGTTCAGTGTATACATAATACAGTGCATGGTGAATTGACTGATTAATGATACATGTACTTGATAATTGAAGGATACATTGACTGTGTTTTCACAGGTTCTTTTTTCATTTATGACCCCTGTAGTATTTGACAATGGACATGTGTCTTTCAGGGTGTCTCCTTCAACCAATCAATTACTGTAATTCATTTGAGTAATTGATAATTTGCAAACATTGAACTTTTTTATTTTGAAATCATACATTTGAGAGAAACGTTCATATGACACAATTTTCTTATAATGTAAAACAATGTCTTCCCCACAGCGAAACTTAAAACAAACTGAACTGTCATTAGATGACAAAGTTCAACTCATCAAGGTAATTAAAAACTGATTATTTAAATGATCAATTTATTCTGCAATTTCGATATTGAAATGAATAGAAGTTTATAAATCAGTGTATTTTTGGTCAGATTTTCACATTCACATCAATTTGTGTGTTACTGTGTAAACAATATGGCGACCAGGATGCTACATTTACAGACCGTCCAAGTAAGTTATGTCCATCACAGATAAACGGGCGTCATATATATTCCATGATTATGGTAATTGTAGTAAAACATACGTCCCCAATACTCTCTTTCGGTCATTAGAAATTATATAGTTAATAGGGTCATTTGACAAGAATAACACAAGTTGATACGGTGTTTTGAGAGAGCAGTCGATCAAACACAAATTTTGGATGGAAAAATTTACACGGACATTACTTTAGGATGGAATTGTTTGTAACGGACGTTGTCTGAAGACAGGAATTTTTGTGATTGATGTTTTATAGGACTCCATGGAATAAATGTGACGGACGTTATGAAGACGGGAAAATGAATCATTTTATGCATTTATTTAAATGGTATTCCGAATAAATAACCAACTGAAAACTTGAATAATTTTGTTGCAGTTTTATACATGAATTTATATATTTTGTTAAATCAATGTTCAGTTCTTTATATAGAAATTCATACATTTTGCATGATGGCCATAACAAATAGACAGGAATATTTTGTGATGGATGTTTTCTAGGACTGGATTTAATGTGACGGACGTTATGAAGACGGGAACATGAATCATTTTATGCATTTATTCGATTGTCTTCCAAATAAAGTACCAACTGTTCACTTTAATAATTCTATTGCATTTTGTACATATATTAACATACCTGCCCTTATGAAAACAGAAAGTTTGCAGCAAATTTGCTGCAACTTTGCAGCAAATTAGCCGCAAACCTTTTTAGTCACAATAAGGTTTGCAAGAAGTTCGCAGGACTTCGCGGCTAGCGGTGAAGTTACTGCGACTTTGCTGCAAATTTGCAGTAAGTTCGCGGCTAGCCGCAACTTTGCAAGAAGTTTGCGACAAACTTGAATAAAATAATTTGTGTTGCTAGAAGTTCGCAAGAATCTTTAATGCAAAAAATCATGTTGCAAGAAGTTTGCGGGAAACATTGGCATTTCGACTATTTTTTTATGTGTGCAAATACAGCAGTGTTTAATATTACATCTTTGTAACAATAACATAAACACTAGTTTTTATTATTGTGGAAAAAATATATATGTTATCATCGGTCCAATGTTGGCCGGAGTTAAATCCAAACAAATCTTGGTAATAGGTCCGGCGTCATCCCAATATCTGCTATTCCATTATTTGTCTGACATTTTTTCTTTTGTTAGTTTGACACTTTGTAGCACTGTTATTTGAATGCCAAACTAATCGATTTGCTAGATTTAATTGCAAAGTAATGGAAAAATATTGATACACGTTTTTTAACATCTAAGCACGTATATATTTTTAACGCATCCGCACTGTAAACGTGCTTAACGCGTATCCGTGAAATAAATGCGCCAAGCAAGCGTCTTGCAAGCGTCTACCAGGATCGAGAGCGCCAAAGGCAAGGGATGTCGCTTTTAGCAAGAATTTGAAGGTAATATTTTAATATATGTTTCCTTATCACGATTTATGCTAGTTTACATTATTTTCTTTCCAATTCATGTAATTTTTAGTTGTTTATATGACTTGGTGTGAATTTCGTTGTAATGGGTGGGTGGGGAGTGGTGAATATTTAGGGGCAATATTTAGAATTGCTAAATTGCCTTAACATGCTTAAAGGCATAGTTTAATCTTCCTATTAGGTTTCTTCTACAAAATAACCCATCCATAATAAATCCAAATTCATTATTACTAACGTTGTTTCACTGTTCCGACACGTATACGGATGGCACTAAATATCGGTGCGCACTGTCACTGAATCGGTGGAAACCGAAAATGGTCGATTACTATGCTAATTTTGGTCGCACATTTGTTTACATCATAGTATTAAGCATTTTTTTAGTTTTTCCAGTGGAAAATGAGTTGTATTTGAAAACAAGATAAAAGTTCAGTAGACCTTTACCTCTTTTTCTGTGGTATGTGTAAGTTTTTTAAGCACCTTCGCTTATATTGTGATTTTGAATCATACAGTTTCACACTGTCACAAAGTAACTTGATCATGATTTTACATACTTCTTTCATGTGGTTAAATCCTTTACAACATCTATGTATGTCAACCTCTCATTGCTTACTTGTTGCAGCTCAGAGGAGGTTATTATGAGAGCAGCAAACATACATCGGGATGTGGATGTGGGCGTTTCCAACAATATTGAAAAAAAAACCTTTCATGGGCAACAAGAAGTTTGTAAGTATGACAGCCTAATGGGATACATACATTGATTGTCAAACACTGGTTTTGTCTAAGATTATGTTAATAAATTTATGTTCTTAATATAAAATATCACTTGTATAACTTATACTAACTGAGTATCATTGTGAAATAATATTCTGTACAGAAAAAGGAAATTCTTAATACTGCTATCATTACTAGTTACCTGAGTCCCAAGATTACTAACATACAAGTTGGTTTCCTAGCATGATCTGTATACATATTTATATTTAAAAAAAGTTCTTAAAAAGGTTTAAAATTCCTTTAATGATTTATATTGGATTTAAGTTATAGATATATTGGAGAGAAATAATTTTTTGAGACAAGTCGTGACATAGTCTTGAAAAGTTGATCTTTGAGACCTGTGGGTTGCGGTTGCTACTGTCAAGGCCCACTATGAGCCTTCACTATTTTTCCAGAAGGAGAAAGAGTTCTTCCTTACGAGGCCTTCGCTGTCCAGTGCCTTTATCTCAGGCAACTGGGCCAGTTCCCTGGACAAACTTTGTGATCTATTGGAGTTCTCACTCTCACCCTGTCTCCCAACCTGTCACACCCACTCTGACCATCTCCCTAACCGTCACACCCACTCTTAACTGTCACACCCCACTCTCACTGTCTCCCTACCTGTAACACCCCTATCTCACTGTCTCACTACCTGTAACTACCCACTCTAACCCTGTCTCCCTACCTGTCACACCCCACTCTAACCCTGTCTCCAAACCTTTCACACCCCGACCTCATTCTGTCACAACTCACTGTATCCCTACCCGTCACACCCCACTCTCACTGTCTCACTGTAACTCCCCACTCTAAGCCTGTCTCCCAACCTGTCACATCCCACTCTCACCCTGTCTCCCTACCTGTCACACCCCACTCTCACCGTCTCCCAATCTGTCACACCCCATTCTCAGTCTCCCTACCTGTCAGACCCCACTTTCATCTTCTCCCAACCTGTCACACCCCTCTCTGACAGTCTCCTACCTTTCACACCCCCACTCTCACCCTGTCTCCATACCTGTCACACCCTCCTCTCACTGTCTCCCTACCCATCACATCCCTCTGACAGTCTCGAACCTGTCACATCCCACTCTCACCCTGTCTCCCTACCTGTCACACCCTCCTCTCACTGTCTCCCAATCAGTCACACCCCGCTCTCACTGTCTCCCTACCTGTCACACCCCACTCTCGGTCTCCCTACCTGTCAGACCCCACTTTCATCTTCTACCAACCTGTCACACCCCTCTCTGACAGTCTCCTACCTGTCACACCCCCACTCTCATTGTCCTCTTATCTGTCTTTCCCCACTCTCATCCTCTCCCAACTTGTCACAACCCACTCTCACTGTCTACCAACCTGTCACACCCAACCCTTGGCCTCTCCCAACCTGTTACACCCCACTCTCACACTGTCACTCACTCATTAACCCAATTTCTGTATTTACCATAGACATTTAACAGGTATTTTGATCACTTAGGCTTTAATTAAAGATGTTAAAGGTTTTCTTGTAATTGTTACAGCGGGCAGCCTTAATGCAGTGGAAGTACTTAAGATGGACAAAAGCTCAATTGTTAAGGCGTTTAACACTAAAGTTCACACCCTCCTGAGAGCACAGAGAAAAAAAATGGAACAGCTGATCTACCATTCCAAGACACAATGTCGAAACTTTAGTAGTCATACAATAATGGACTTAACTTATTCAGAACTGATCCAAAGGTGGAGAAAGTTATGATGGGCCTGAGACCAAGTCAGACAATGATCTTTCAAGTCAAGGGTGACATGATTTACATGTAATAGTGCAGATCATGATATGGAGCCTGGGAGTTGGTGCAGCAGGCAATCAAAATGGTCGTGTTGGTGCCCTCTGAGACCATCTCCATTATGCTGAACAACCAGTAGATTATTGCCATTATTCTGTATGATACAGGATCATTGATTTATAGACAGACTGAAGAAGATATTTGTTGTTGGTTTAATCTTAGTGTTTTGAATTTATTGTAAAATATAAGTTTTGTGTAATTGCTGTTTTATTCTTTTAATGAGTACAGGCGTTTATGCAGTATTGTGAAATTAAGTTATTAAGATAAACCAAGATGGACATAGGTAAAAAAGTAGTATTTTGTTAATAAATTGCGAAGAGAGATGAATTAATAACAGGACTAGTGATGAAATTAAAATTATCAAGTACAGTCAATCCACGTGTCTTATGCGGCCATTTGCAGTAAACGTCATCTTTGAAAAATTCCTGAAAATGTTCACTATATCTTTAGGTTTTGCTAAGCGACTTTTGTTTAACGCAACTGGTCGTCACTCAAAGTTTTTTCAGTCATTATTTTTCCTTTCTTTAAACGACTGCTAATCCATAATAGACCGCAGATTAATTTATAAAGATTAAGTGTGTGTATGTATGTTTTATAGAAGACATATTTCATAAGATCTGGTAAATATTTGTTTATTTCAAATAAAAGAATAAAACTGTTTGTTTTGTACATTGAATTTTTAACATGTTGAAGCCCATTTTAAGTACAAAGGTATGTATAGTAGCAGACTAGAAAATATTGAAACCTAATATCTTATCTGGATCCAAGCTTTATAGTCTGTTTCATTAAGAGACCACTTTTTGTCTGACCCTTTGGTGGTCTCTTAATACAAGATTGACTGTATTTAATATAACGTCTTTTAAATATTTTAAATAAAATTATTCACATATTACTAAAAATGCAAATATATTATTTTTCAATGCATAATATGTGTTCTTTTTGTGCACATTGTGTTTTTAGCTCACGAGAGCTAAAGTCGCGCTATTGTGATCGCCCTATGTCCGTCATGTGTTATGAACAATATGTTTCAAACAACTTCTCCTAAACCGCTTGATGGATTTTGACTAAACTTCCTTAGAATCCACCTTAACAACCATGACTCTTCTTAGCAACCATGTACATGTGCTTCCATAGTAACTCACCTGTTATGCATATGATAGTCATTACACTCAGGTGAGCAATCTAGTGCCATCTTGTTGTTTGATTATTATAAATCATGTTTCTACTTCATTGACTTGTATGAAAATAATTTGTGATCAAACATTTTGAACTTGATAATGACAACTAATTCATATCTTGTTGCCTCTCATCACCTGCTAGTTATATTCCAGTTGTTAAATATTTTGCTGTGTGAGTTCAAAATCTAGATTACTCTTGACAGTTATATTGATCATAATAAATGTTTCTGTTAATTTGAATAAATTAATATTGTGTTACATTGTTTAGTAAATGTCTGTATATTGTGAAAGTTTGCAGTCACTTCACAGAAAGTTTGCAGTAACTTTGCAGGAAGTTCACAGTAGGCGGAAGAAAGAGACATGTGTCAGTGAAGATGTAAGAAATAAAGAAAAGGCTTTAAGTAGAATAAGGCAGGCCAGATATAGAGAAAATAGGAAGCAAAAGCTAAAAGAACAACCAGATGATATACAGGCTGAACAACCACACAAGAAAGCACTGACACGTGCAGAACATCATAAGAAAACAAGAAATGGGCAATGCCCACAAACCAGGTTTTAAACCTAATTATTTGTAACCAAGGCTCTATTTGTATAATGAATACATGATGATCATCAATGCTGCAAAGGTGCCAGAGGTGATACATGCATACAAACACTCACACTTTGATGTCAATACACCCACGAATAGCGAAGATATTAAGTGACTACTGAATTTTAAATGTTAAGTGACCTTAGACGGAACGAACCCAAAAGCAATCCCAAGCGAGATCTTCACATGTTCTTACTATATACCAAGTCTGATGTCAATATGACCAACAAATCTAAAGTTATTAGCAGGAGAGCAAATTGCAATTTTTAGTAAAGGTGACCTTGACCTTTGAAGAAACGATTCCAAAAGCAATCCCAAGCGAGCTCTCCACATGTTCTTACTATACACCAAGTTTGATGTCAATATGACCAACAAATCTAAAGTTATTCGCCGGAAACCAAATTGCTACTTTAAGTAACGGTGACCTTGACCTTCGGCGGAACGAGTCAAAAAGCAACCCCAAGCAAGCTCTCCACATTTTCTTACTATACACCAAGTTTGATGTCAATATGATCAACAAAACAAAAGTTATTGGCCGGAAACCAAATTTCTATTTTTAGTAATAGTGACCTTGACCTTTGATGGACCGAACCCAAAAGTAATCCCAGGCGAGCTCTTCACATGTTCTTACTATATACCAAGTCTGATGTCAATATGACCAACAAGTCTAAAGTTATTAGCAGGAGAGCAAATTGCAATTTTTAGTAAAGGTGACCTTGACCTTTGAAGAAACGATTCCAAAAGCAATCCCAAGCGAGCTCTCCACATGTTCTTACTATACACCAAGTTTGATGTCAATATGACCAACAAATCTAAAGTTATTCGCCGGAAACCAAATTGCTACTTTAAGTAACGGTGACCTTGACCTTTGGCGGAACGAGTCCAAAAGCAACCCCAAGCAAGCTCTCCACATTTTCTTACTATACACCAAGTTTGATGTCAATATGATCAACAAAACAAAAGTTATTGGCCGGAAACCAAATTTCTATTTTTAGTAATAGTGACCTTGACATTTGATGGACCGAACCCAAAAGTAATCCCAGGCGAGCTCTTTACATGTTCTTACTGTACACCAAGTTTGATGGCAATATGTTCAACGAAACTCAAGTTATTCGCCGGAAACCAAATTGCTAGTTTTAGTAATGGTGACCTTGACCTTTGTTGGACTGATCCCAAAAGCAATCCCAATTGAGCTCTCCACATGTTCTTACTATACACCAAGTTTGAAGTCAATATGATCAATGTAACTCAAGTTATTCGCCGGAAACAAAATTTCTATTTTTCGTAACGGTGACCTTGACCTTTGTCGGACCGAACCCAAAAGCAATCCTAAGCGAGCTCTTTACATGTTCTTACTATACACCAAGTTTGATGTCAATATGATCAATGTAACTTAAGTTATTCGCCGGAAACCAAATTTCTATTTTTCGTAACGGTGACCTTGACCTTTGTCGGACCAAACCCAAAAGCAATCCCAAGCGAGCTCTTCACATGTTCTTAATTTACACCAAGTTTGAAGTCAATATGATCAATGTAACTCAAGTTATTCGCCGGAAACCAAATTTCTATTTTTCGTAACGGTGACCTTGACCTTTGTCGGACAGAACCCAAAAGAAATCCCAAGCGAGCTCTTCACATGTTCTTACTATACACCAAGTTTGGTTACAATATGATTAACAGAACTCAAGTTATTTGCCGGAAAGCACCCAGTTTGACGCCCGCCCAGCCGCCCGCCCAACGACATACACCATTCTAATAACCTGTTTTTTTTCAAAAACCTGGTTAAAAAATATACTGGAAGGAAAAGAAACAATTACAACGACAAAACTTGACAGTCCAAAAGAAAAGATAAATTAGGGAGAAAGATAGGTTGCGCAAACTGAGCAAGACAACGGTTGATACGACTGCTACTTTGCCATTAATACCACCACAATCATCGCCTTTGTTGTCAGTGTCTGCAAAGAAACAGCGAGCGTATAGGTTGAAAAAGGGATTGCCAAAGTATCCAGACAAATTCGCACAGGTAGATGCACATATTGTTATGAATGCAACCCAAAGAAACAAAGCATCATTAAAAAAGTGGGTATATCGAACAGCTCTATGAAAGGAAAGAAGAGTTTAGAATGTTATACAGATGCCATAAGCACTGAAGGAAATCAAAAAGTACCAAGAAAGCCAGAAATTTTAAACAGATGTCCTTTGAAACTGGAATCAATTATAAATTCCCTCGCCGATATGGTAACTTATCTGAACTCAAACATCTTGATCAGCTTCAACGTAGCAAGCGTGGGGATTGTGTTGACCCTGAAATAATTGCCAAAGTCCAGGACCACTTTGCATCAAGCTCCTCCTTTGTGCCAGACAAAAAGGCCGTCAGCAAAAAGACCATGGAATCCAAGAAAGTTCTAGATGAGTCCATTTCAATAATATACAATACATTCAAGGAAAAAATCCAGATATTAAAATTTCCCAGTCCAAGTTTTCTAAATTACAGCCAAGAAATGTCCAAACAACACACCATAAAAAGTTGTATCAGAGTATGTGCGAATATTGCACAAACCCAAAACTTAAAAGAGATGCCCTGAATAAGGCTTGCGATAGATTTGGAACTGCATGTAAAGTCAAAGATAACAGGGAATTGATTGCAATCACTTTGTCCAAAAATGGTAGGTGCTGAATATCATTATATGGAATGCATTCAGAGAGAATGTGAAGAATGTGGTGTGCAGCTGTTGGATACATATTTTGACAGGCTTATCAATGCATCAATCAATGAAACTGTGTCATGGTACTATTGGACATCAGTGGATTATTGCCAACCTGGCAAAAAGTCTTCACAGGGCAAAACCCTACTTCAAACTGCAACCAGTGTCACAGAGTTGATTAATGTCATTAAAAGAGACTGCAGCACGCTGTCTAGTCACCTTTTAAATGCTAGTTGGCAGAAGAATTGTTTTGATGCCTTATCAAAGCATGTTCCAGCGAATTCGGTTGTTATGCATCTAGATTTCTCTGAAAACTATGCTACATTCTTTCAACAAGAAATAAGCTCGGCACATTGGATGAAGAATCTCATAACAGTCCATCCAATTGTAGTTTACTATAATTGTCCTGAATGTTTGGAGTCTGCACATCCTGGTTTTTCTGTCGGATGACACCCAACATGACCACCATGCTGTACAGAACTTCATTCAGACAGCCGTTAGGTTTCTTAAAGAAGATAGGGATGTCTCATTTAATGTTATGTATGAGTTTACTGATGCATGTTCCTCCCAATACAAGTCTTGTGGCCCATTAGTTGACATAAGTTTTGGATATAGCGACTTTGGAGTGAAGAGGGAACGGTTCTTCTATGGGTCTTGTCATGGGAAGGGCCCCTGTGATGCCGCAGGTGGAGTGGTTAAAACAGCAGCTCGCATGGCAGTGATACGTCGACAAGCCATCATTACTGATGCCAAAGGCATGTATTCATGCATGAAAAACAAACATACTCGGAAATCCAAGCTGTTGAACACATGTAATCACAGTCGACGCGATTTTTTTTAGTTGAAAACATCTCTCGTGATCGACCAGAAAGGGGCATCAAAACTAGTGTCAAGGGAACAAGGAAACTGCATGCAGTGCGAGGTATGACACCTGGTGTGATTTGTACCAGGAATCTTGGATGTGTATGTCAAAGTTGCCTCATTGGAGAGGATAACTGTAACAATGATGCCTATACTGCTGCCTGGAAAGTGCAGCCTCTAAAATTGCAGATACCCCAGGTGCAAAGAACATGGCAGCAAGGAAGGGGAGCACAACAGGGTCCAAGAGGTGCCAGATGTGGCCAAAGAGTTGCTGGGCTAGGTGGTGGACGGGGTCATAGAGGTGCTAGACGGGGTCAAAGAGGTGCTAGACGGGGCCAGAGAGGTGCTGGACGGGGCCAGAGTAGTGCTGGACGGGACCAGAAAGGTGCTGGACGGATTCACCCAAATAACTTTGACTATAACAATGCAGAATCAACTGATAATGAAGAAAGTTATCAAAATTCAGAGACATGTTCCAGTAGTAGTGACTCTGGCGATGAGGAGGTGACCCATGGAAGAATTGATGATACTTGTTCTGATAGTGATGGCGATGTCTCAGCTGAAACAAGCGATGCTCGTTCAGATAGGAACTAGAATTGTGAAGAAGAGATGAAAGTAGGTGAACTAGATGAAATAGAAGTCGGAGACACAATCTCAGATGAGAGCCATGAATCGACAATCAACATTGAATGGATTGATTGGACACAGGACTTGGTATGTTATTACACTCCCTCTCCCCCTCCCCTCATGTCATGTGCATGATTTTAAACTTTGATCCTATGTAACATACCTCATTAAGCAAATGCTACAATCCTTTCCGGAAAGCAGTTCATTATTATAATTTTGTTAGAAAAATTAATATAATTAATTGCAACAATATTCCCTATACTGTATCAGACACCTGACGAAACCAGTGCCGCACACTATCCATGTCCAGATGATGACTTGTCTTTAGTAGATATATCGGGCCAACTTCAACAAGGCTTGCCCCATTTTGCCAGAGCCAATACATGGTTGTCCATAATATCAGATGTAGCTACTACCACCCCATTAGAGCCATCTTCTATTGCCCCATCACCTGCAGCTACTACCATCTCAGATGATCCAGAACAATCAGACAGCAGTTCAGTGTCAAGGTATTTATTCTCTTTTTTCTTGCCAGTTTCCATTGATAATATTCATATATGAATGTTAAAAGTAAATTTCAGCCCAAGAGATTCAAGTCAATTGCACCCCAAGAGATAAAGTTTATGTATGTTAAGCTGTTTTTATATGTATTACAGGTCATCAAACTCTGGTGCTTCCATTCCATCAGATTTAGCAACTATGTTACCAGCAGATTTATCTACTACATTTCCAGCAGATTTAGCCACTACGGTCCCAGAAGATTCAGCTACTAGTACTACCATACCATCAGGTCCAGTTAAATCAGATGACAGTCCAGTGTTGAGTTAAATATTCTTTTATTATGCCAGTTTTCATTAAGTTCATATACATTAATGTTAATAAGCAAATTTCAGCCAAAGAGATATAAGTCAATTTCACCCCAAGAGATAAAGTTAATGTATGTTAAGCTGCTTTTATATGTATTACAGGTCATCAAACTCTGGTGCTTCCATTCCAGCAGATTTAGCAACTATGGACCCAGCAGATTTAGCCACTATGGTCCCAGCAGATTTATCTACTATGGTCCCAGCAGATTTAGCTACTATGGTCCCAGCAGATTTATCTTCTACAGATCCAGCAGATTTATCTACTATGGTTCCAGCAGATTTATCTACTATGGTCCCAGAAGATTTAGCTACTACAGATCCAGCAGATTTATCTACTACAGATCCAGCAGATTTATCTACTACAGATCCAGCAGATGTATCTACTACAGATCCAGCAGATTTATCTACTACAGATCCAGCAGATTTATCTACTATAGATCCAGCAGATTTATCTACTATAGATCCAGCAGATTTATCTACTACAGATCCAGCAGATGTATCTACTAAAGATCAAGCAGATTTATCTACTATAGATCCAGCAGATTTATCTACTACAGATCCAGCAGATTTATCTACTACAGATCCAGCAGATGTATCTACTACAGATCCAGCAGATTTATCTACTACAGATCCAGCAGATTTATCTACTATAGATCCAGCAGATTTATCTACTATAGATCCAGCAGATTTATCTACTACAGATCCAGCAGATGTATCTACTACAGAGCTAGCAGATTTATATACTACAGTTCCAGCAGATTTATATACTACAGTTCCAGCAGATTTATCTACTATAGATCCAGCAGATTTATCTACTACAGATCCAGCAGATTTAGCTACTACAGATTACAGAGCCAGCAGATTTATCTACTACAGATTACAGAGCCAGCAGATTTATCTACTACAGAGCCAGCAGATTTATCTACTTCAGATCCAGCAGAGTTATCTACTACAGATCCAGCAGATTTATCTACTACAGTTCCAGCAGATTTATCTACTACAGAGCTAGCAGATTTATATACTACAGTTCCAGCAGATTTATCTACTATAGATCCAGCAGATTTATCTACTACAGATCCAGCAGATTTATTTATTACAGATCCAGCAGATTTATCTAATACAGTTTCATTTTTATTTATTTATATGTGGTTTTATGGCGCATCGAGAGCTTCGGTCATTTAGCGCGCAAGGAATGTAAAAAACATGTGAAACTAAAAAGGGTTACGACATATACTTGTATGTGTTAAATTGGTGGAAATATAGTGGGTAAAAATTGGGATCATTAGGGTAAGAATATATTTTATGTACCAGGGTGAGCGAGGCAATCCTCATTCACCGGTAAATGTAATATATGTAAGTATGGATTAAAAATGTATCATAGTTTGTTGTAAAAGCCAATCTCTTTGATGTAGCTTATAAATTTTTCAACTTGGATAGTTTCAAAGAGACTTTTAATGTCAGTGGTATTGAAAAATTGGGAACGGACTGGTTGAAGGTTAACACAGTCGACAAGAAAATGTTGTACTGTGACAGGAGTATTACATGGAATGCAGTCCAGCCTAGCATCCTGGCCAAACAGCCAGGAGTGTGTACGACGTGTGTGCCCAATTCTGCATCGGGCTATTACAACCTCTTCTTTTCGGATGGGCCTGTACGCAGGTTGCCATTCTCCAAGTACTGGTTTCACTGAGTGCATCTTGTTGTTGTCCTCTGTATCCCACTGTGATTGCCACGAAGATTGGGTGCTTGATGAAACAGCAGATTTAAAATCAGAAGAAGGAACTTTAATTTCTGAAATGGGTAATGTCAAGGCAGACTTGGCATTTTTGTCGGCTCTATCATTTCCCTTGATACCGATATGACCCGGGATCCATATGTCTTCAAATGATATATAAACAAAATATATGGTTATAAATATGTTATCAGTAGTTTTGTTTAGATGTGTTCTTTGTTCCGTGCTAGTGTTACAAAAGACAGAAACTAGAGTTGCTAGTGTTACTCATGGACAGAAACTAGAGTTGCTAGTGTTACATATAGACAGAAATTAGAGTTGCTAGTGTTACACATAGACAGAAACTAGAGTTGCTAGTGTTACACATAGACAGAAACTAGAGATGCTAGTGTTACATATGGACAGAAACTAGAGATGCTAGTGTTACACATGGACAGAAACTAGAGTTGCTAGTGTTACATATAGACAGAAATTAGAGTTGCTAGTGTTACACATGGACAGAAACAGAGATGCTAGTGTTACACATGGACAGAAATTAGAGTTGCTAGTGTAACACATGGACAGGAACTAGAGTTGCTAGTGTTACATATGGACAGAAATTATAGTTGCTAGTATTACATATGGACAGAAACTAGAGATGCTAGAGTGTTACACATGGACAGAAATTAGAGTTGCTAGTGTTACACATGGACAGAAACTAGAGATGCTAGTGTTATATATGGACAGAAACTAGCAATGCTTATGTTACACATGGACAGAAACTAGAGATGCTAGTGTTACACATGGACAGAAATTAGAGTTGCTAGTGTAACACGTGATGCGTACAAATATATTGTATTCAAATTCAAGACTATTCGACAAATTCGACCCATTGTTCTTTTCAAATGCGTATCGTGTTACCATGATATTGCTGTCAATTGATATGTATAATATTACGGCTATTGTACAAAGATATACTGGCGAATTGATAAAAAAACAATGTCTTTACATACCTCAACAAGTAGCATATAGTCATGTATAGTATCTTAAATGACTTCGTGAGAACAATTGTGTTGAATTAATTTACTTAAAATTATTACTCAGCATATTTTGATAAGGAATAAGACCATACACATATAAATTCCCACAATCATGAATAAGTCTTGACATACAGGAGCGAAATATATCGAATCTTATGTAATTATTTTTCATATTGCTCAAATCAGGATGCAAAAATAATTTTGAGAACAATGAGAGAAAATTTCTGTTGAAATTAATCAATCTTGCAAAACCACAATCCAATATGTTAATTTGAAACCATCAGATTTAGTGATATTGGTGAAGTCGATACTCCAATGACATTTAACGCAATCCTTTTATTTGATCATACTCCGTTATTATTTTGAGTTGTCATACTGTTAGATTACACACTGTTATAATTTATTTCTATTTGACAAATTTAACATACTTTGATATACACCGGTTATCGTTAATTATCTCCTACTTATGATCCATGGGATAATCCAGAAATAGTGTCAGTTTACCTAAATTGTACATTTTAAATTAACGATATAACGAGGCATGCGATAATAAAGAGATTATGTTTCTATAGGGAACGCAACATACACAAGACAATGCCTCCACACACTGACCCCCGGGAAATTCAGTCAACAAAACTCGAGGCACTGAGAATGTGCTAGAGTAAACACGTATGGGAAATAGGAGCGCAATGAATGGCCTGGCCGACCATAAAGATTGTCACAATTCATAATGATACATAAATAATGTAAATGTGGATTTAGATTTAACACATGCTTGTTAATTAAGTGCATGTATAGGCAAAATTTACAAAGTTTTATCTTTATGAAATCTATCTATAAACGTCAAAGTTTAGATTAAAATCATTATAATTACCATTATAAAGGAATAAAACCAGGGGGTATAATTTGATATTTCTTCTTTTGTTCGTGTATCTATCAACACATACCGTCCTTCAAATTGTTTTGTTGTTTTTCTCCACACGAACGAAAATATTTCGGCCTGCTTAGCTAATTCAACTGACAAGGTATTTGAAAATATCTAATGAGAATACATGTATAACTGGACAAAGACAGATCAAACTAAATGTCGTGCGAACACTAAACATAAATTATGATCGTTTAATCTAAGGTTTGCATCGTCTTAAGATATAACATCAGGTCACATAACTTCTATAGAAATATTGGATTTCAAAGTCAAACTACATCATACTAAAGGATGAACTTGTTTTACGTTATCGATGCATTGTAAATATCTAAAGGAAAACAATTTTCGTACAGGTGAGATTTATGTTATTACAGGAAACACCAAATACACAAGACAATGCCTCTCCACACAGACACCCTGGACAACAACAGTCTACAAAGTATTATGTAAAGAGTACACTAGTACATATGGTAAAATGGGGTGCAAGAAATGGTCGGACCGATCATAAAACAGCTATGGAAAATATAGGTGTTAATGGACGGAGTATATCACGGAACATGTCAAGAAAGTCAGTAAGGCCGACAGGGGAGGAAAGTACATCAATGTTATATCAAATAAGAGAACTGCAAATGGGGAAAGGGGAACTTAACATACATCTTAAATCATGAATGACGAAATAAGGCGTAGTATAACACCTCTTAAAAGATATTGGTTTATTTTATGCATTCGCCATATATCGGTAGATTATAACCTGATAAATGCTCTGTTATATTCAAGGACACATGAACACATGGGATGCATGGATGATCAGATGCATCAAGTGTACACCAAAATAAAATATCAAAATACTTTCTATTATGCAAATAAAAACAGAGCATAACTGAACTTGTATAAAAGCGTAAAAAGTGTGTATTATTAGGAAGGACTATTTTAACGCGGAAATATCTCGTTATGTCATGTAGTATTTTGAAGTAATTATTATGTCGTTAATTATTCAAAACTTGCTGAAAAGGCATGAAAAAAACATATTAATTTCTTGTGAATGAACGAAATAATATCAACCCGTGAACAGGAGTAAATAAACAACACTATGTAAAATGGAAATATTTAAAAGTTTAACAGCTAGGGGAAAGCCGATAACTTCAAATGAAAGGACACAGCGAAGTATATATACGTATATACTGACTTTCCTGTGTTATATTATGTATCTATGAAAACATTCTCATATGTTGTATATATCTGTAAATAAAATTATCATCAACTGTATATATTCTTGTTATTTTAGCATATTTTAGAAATACTCTTTGTTATAGTTTAAAGTGTAACGCATAAACCCGTAACTTCTTGTGAATTCAACCATAAAAGCTTTCGTCTGCTATTACTCTAACGAAGTTCACCACAAATTTGAACTTTCGCATCAAGACGTAGTGTTTGATGTCTACAGATACATTGAGTTGTAGTGCAAACGATATACATTATTACAGTCACATGATTGGCTAGTTCATTGATGAAGTACTAAAATGAACTATTTGATGAATGTTTAACGCAGGTGTGATGAGATGTACCCCTCTCTGTTAGAAACTCGCATGAATTGAATATCGTGAAAAGTTTGAATGGATAACAAAATGAAGCAAGTCATAACACAAATGAGACAAGTCCTTACACGAATTAAAAACAAGTGTTAACATGAATTATTAAAAATATATTTATAAATGAGAAATATATACAGTACACTAATTTTGTGATGAAACCACGTAATAAATTGTCTTGTAAAAGGGTTGATGCACATAAATGTAATAAATAACAAAACTGACAATATTGAAGACTGGACAATTGAATTAAACGTGAGTACAAAAGTGTCGTCTGCTACTTGGTGGTTTAACTGGAAGAAATTTGAATTTAAACAATACACAGACCGGTTTAAAAATTGCGGGCAAAATATCGTCTTCTAGTATTCCGTTATTGTCACACCCGAGCGGTTCTAAAAATTATCTCCAATAATGCCGATCAATGATTGCGGCTTTATATAGAATATAGAAGGGGTAAACCGAATGCATTGCGACATATCATCATGCCCTTGACTACTAATTATCTGATTGTTTGGACTCAGAATATACCGTGCATCCAGGGACAATAAATTAAAACCACAACACACGTGCAGCACCATAATGCTACCTACATTTCGTCACCCCACTTGGTACTCTTGACATCGGCATATCGATTCCCACGATCTTTATTATATCGACTTCTGTTAATCATGATACGCATGATGGACGGCAGAGGAGTCAGGTAATAGCGATATCAATGCAAGGCAAAAGACAACAACAGATTGCTTGGGATTCCAGAGTTAATATTTCTACCTAACATACCACGTTAAAACAAGCTATATCGTTCCTAATTAAAGTTTTTCAGTGAACATTTTTATTTTCAATAACAAGGACTTACCCCTATGAACCCTATATACAATCCCACAGACTGATCATAAGCAATACTAATATCATGTTTCAACACAATACAGACCTGCCTTAGAGTTATTCAAACTAATGCGCAAAATACACGATACTATTTTAGCCACAGCCAAAACTCTTGATATTAGGGAAACCGTATTACAAGTTAATTTAACTTATTGTGAGCTTGTTATGATCTGTTTTATACTTACGTCTCGTTCGAAACTCAAGATATTGACCGTGAACTATTCCTCTGTTGTAAGTCACATCGACTTTAACACTTATCCAAGTTGATATAGTCCAAATAAAATCACAGTTTACATGTAGAATATGCTGTTCATCTCGGGCGTTAACAAGGAAGTTATCGCTATATTCAAGTCGTTTCCAAAATAACTGGAATTTTATACTTCATTTTAATGTCACAGTGATAAGTGATTAAATAAACAGAATCGTATTATCAAGAAATAAAACTAAATAGTAAACACATTACCAATCAACAGGGTAAACAAATATCGTCTATTTCTTGTCGATAAAATGGCGACCCTCTTCTCCGAGTTTATATTTCCGATCACGTGATATATTATAATTACCTAATGGGTA
Organism: Mactromeris polynyma; assembly: GCA_032209605.1. Lineage (NCBI taxonomy): Eukaryota > Metazoa > Mollusca > Bivalvia > Venerida > Mactridae > Mactromeris > Mactromeris polynyma. The sequence continues at coordinate 2,614,619 of JASFXZ010000004.1, read as the reverse complement.
AGGTTACAAATGAACGTATCAATTACTTAAAGCACCTCCCCTAGCGATATATTAATAAATGCTTCATATAAATGTTACAATAATTAGTGATTAAATAAACAGAATCGTGTCATTAAGAAATAAAACTAAATAGTAAACAAATTACCGATCAACGGGGAAAACAAATCTCTTCTCTTTCCTTTCGTTAAAATGGCGTCCTCCTTTCCGAGTTTCTATTTCCGATCATGTGACATATTACGTAACAGGTACGGTTTAAAAGAAAATATACTTATAGCACCTCTAATAGCGATATATTAATAAATGCTTTCGCAATGTCAAACGATAATGGCTAATTGAATAAAAAGAAAGTTAATTGCGGTGATAGTTGTAATGTAATCCATACGTATACATGTTTATACTGGATACGGTCATTAAGTAGTACTGTCTGAACACGTATCTTATATTACATTTATAGTAAACACATCAATTTGCTCAGTGATATTATGTTTACCAATATTCGATTATAGATTACACAACTTATCTTATATTACATTTATAGTAAACACATCAATTAGCTCAGTGATATAATGTTTACCAATATTCGATTATAGATTACACAACTTAGCTAAATGATATAATATATGTCTGGAAACACAATGGCCTATTGACATTAAGTATTGGTTATCAGTATATTATACAAGAAAACCAGACGATGCCCATGGCCAAAATTAGCACGACTTAGAAGCCGAATAACATCATGATTATAAAAGGAGAAGGACAGTCTGTTTTAAGAGAAAGGTTTTGGAGAGAGTTGAGGTCTACGGTACCGGCACATACCATCATGCCGGTATCGTCTGAATTAATTAACTTGGGTTGTTGGTTGTTTTATATTAAGTTGTTCTAAATTAAGTTTAATGAATACTTCGAAACTTTACACTTTCTTGTGTTAATATATAATGAATTGTGTTAATATGTATCAGATAACTAACTTGACTAATTATAGTGATCATGATTATTAGGTATCAGATGACTATTATCTTGTATTGTGTAAATACTAAATGCATATATATTAATGCATTATACTTTTGTTCCATGATTATGATTATTATGTATTAGATGACTGGAGAGAGTTGAGGTCTATGATACCGGCACATACCATCATGCCGGTATCGTCTGAATTAATGAACTTGGGTTGTTGGTTGTTTTATATTAAGTTGTTCTAAATTGAGTTTAATAAATACTTCGAAACTTTACACTATCTTGTGTTAATACATTGTCACTCGAAGTTACGTGACATATATATGAATATTAATTAAAAAATTCATTCAACTTTAATAACCATGTTCCTCCGTAATACATTATAACATTGTACATGCACTGAAACAATTTCCTTAGTAGATAAATCAACTTTAGTTCTTACCAATTATATATAACTGACAAACGAGTTTTCTTTATGTTTCATACGGATAATTAAAACAAAACAAAACATTTTATTGATAATAATTCATAACTGAGTCACATGTAATTATGACATAACTCCAATATGGTAGAAAGAAAAACAGATGGCCCTTCGCCCACTAAAGTCTTATTCGGCACAGTTGTTGTGTAAGGATCAAGCAAATGAGGGACCTTTGATGTTTCAGTTTCGCTTCCTTAAGTCTATTTCAGACAGCGCATGCTATTATCGAGCGTCAGTGTTTTCCACCTGTGCGACGAACAGAGTCCGTATCTGTCAAATTGCGGTTACGCAAGTGTGCCATGGTCTTGTGACATGCGATTGTTGCTATTCTAATTATAAAACTGTTGGTGTTCAGAATGGTTAACCGATGAAAACTCGCTTATGGATTCCTAACATAATTATGTTATTTTACCCGCCATTTTTAAACAGGCCTATGCACTGTTTGAATATAAATTGTCCAATAATCAATAGACCTTGTACAAGTTTAAAGTCTCATTCCATCCGCTGACTCCGAAAGGTACACATCGGAGTAATTTACCTGTATCAAATACATTTTGACAACCAGAAAATCGCAAAATTGTAGTGATTTTACCTGTCATACTGTAGCAACTTATTCTCTCTCTCTTGAAGCAGAAGATAGTATACCGTTCAGCTCCAGTACACAACGTTTAATATGTCACAATAGTACATACCGAGTCGATACAGATAGACTGATGGCTATCGAGTTTTGGTTGGTTTCAAGTGTTGTTTCGAGCTCTGTCGATTGAACGCGTTCAGCCGGATGTGGATATTACGGCAAAGACGGAAGTGACGTTTAAATGGTTATTTCTCCGTTAATTTGGGCTTAAATTCATCAGGGTGCTGACCGTTAGGATAGTCTTAAGAAGTAAACCTTATATCCATATATTTTGGGATGTGACATCCTTTGGGTGTTCTGACTCTAAGGTAAAATAGGTGATCGTTCATAACACAAGCCGAGCCAATTCAACATTGTGTCCGCCTCTGGTCAAACACCCCTCTTACAGACGATACACGACGTCTCACATTCATGGCGTTCTCTGTTATTGTAGTGTTTGAGACATTTATCGCAAAAAAACTTACACTGAAAAATCCGTTAACGAAAGAGTGGTAATTAATTTAGTTTTATAATCAGAGTCAAAAGCTCTATTAGTTGAGACAAGACAGAAGGTGGTGCGACCACGTAACCATATAGATGACGCCATGATTTGTAATGAAAGGAGCTTGGGTTTAGGTTGATGCAATACTTACATGGTGATTGTGAAATACCGAGACTAAAAATAGATACAAAATGGCCGCGCATGCCCCGTCTTAAATAACTTATTAAACTATTCATATAAACTTACTTAGGGCTCGGTCACACCGGGTATGCGACCAGGTTACGACCTAGCTACGATCGAAAAAATTGAAATCGTGGGCAAATCGTAGATTGATATCGCACGACTGGTCAAAGAGGTCTTGGATGATCGCCAGAGAAAACTCAGTCGCAGCAAGGTCGATGGTCATGATCAAAACTTCTGACCTGCGATTCCAAATCAAAAGAGGTCGCAGGCAGGTGTCATATGGTCGTATCACCAGTCGCGCATGAACGAGGATACTGTAGTCGAACTATTGATCGTGCTACTGGTCCTGCCACCTGACGATTAGCGGTGCCACCTATCGTGCGACCTGCCCCGACTGGTTGCATGACCTTACGCTTGGTGGTACCAACAGTCTTTAGCTCGCAGACCAGTATATATAAAGTGGCTCATTGGGTTCAAGTCACTCTCCAATACGACACCAGAAGAGATAACATCACTATGGTGGGTGTACCAGTGCCGCCGAGAAGACTTGATTTTATGTTGGCCACGAACTGCCTCTTCCAGTGACGAAACAGGACACCAACGACAGACGTTCTCTCGAACCGGGACTCAATCTGACGTCGCTCAGGTCGTAAAACAAGTGGTGGTCAGCGAACCATACGCAGAGAGCCTGCTCTAAGGCTGGCTCCAGCTTTGGCATATTGTTCCTCTTGACCGCCGTTTCATCATCTGCTGGGATGTCACCTATATCGGCCGGCGTGGTCATCCTGTTACCGGGTGAATCTCTGGCTCTGTCTCTGGGGAGGGGGGCTGTGTGTTCTTTCCACGGCCCTGTCCCTTCTTTGTAGGCATTACGAATTATAATTATGCGATGTGTACACCTTGAGCGCTAGGTTACTACTGATGATGACGCACGATCGTGAGCTGATCATGCGACCCATCTCACCACGATTGATCGTACGATCGGTCGCAGAGCGCCACCACTAGTCGCACGATTACCTACGATTGATTTTGCGATCAATTTTCTCCAATCGTTGGTGAACGCACGACCACGCGCACCACCGATCGTACAATGACCTTCTACCAGTCTAACGAGCAATCGCCGTATGCGATCGCAAATGGAGATCGTAGCAAACATTGCCTATTGGTTGTACTTCGGCCAAATTGCCACCTATCGCACTATCAAGAAAACGAACGATCCTGTGACTGAGGCTTTACTTGTTATGTATGTACTTGTAGTTCTTACAGCAAAAATAAATTGTTAATACAACGTACTTAAGAGTTACCGGAAATTAACTAAACATGATATCAAAAGTGTCGTTTGCTAATTGTCGGTTTTATTGGAAAACATTTGAAAATTTAAACAATACACAGACCGGTTTAAAAATGGCTGGCAAAATATCGTCTGTTAGGAATCCGTAACCGATTTTCATTGGTTGGTTTAAAAAAGTGATATGATGCTTCAATACCGTGCGTTTAGGCTTATGCAATACTTACATGATGAATGTGAGATACCAATACTAAAAACGATACAAAAAAGACAGTTTAAAAAAACTAATTAGAATATTCATATAAAGTTAATGACGTGTATTTGTCAAGTGGAAATATAATCGGCACATCTTTAACAGCTGGATAAAAGCTAAAGATTTAAATTGACTGTACAAAAGTTTGAATTATTTGTTTACTTATATCTTTTACTACATTTGTTTTCCCGAAGGTCTGCGTGGTGAGGCACTGTCTTGTGTATGAGGCGTTCCCTGTAGTTACATATTATCTCTCTTTTAATACTACAATTGTTCTGCCTGTGCAGTGTGGCGGCCGTGAAATGTCGCCCCGCACTTGCTTTAAATGCTGTTATCATATCATCCACCAGGGATAGCACTTATACCTTCAAAATACTTTTCCCTCCCCACTCACATCTTTTACTACATTTTTTCCCCGAATGTCTGCGTGGGGAGGCATTGTCTTGTGTATGTGGCGTTCATGTAGTTACATATTATCTCTCTTTAACTACTATTGTTGATGCAATTGTAAATATATACATGTAAATCCTATTGTATGAGTGTTGTGTATAATTGGATGTTGTCAATATATTCAGTTAAACAGTACTTAATTGTGTTATCTTCAAACTCAAGTGTAAACCTATTATCGTAATGTATAACGAATCAGTATGTACTAGTGTGACATATCAAACGTTATGCACTGGAGTTGAACGGTATAAGATCGTCTGCTTTAAGAGAAAGCGAATAAGTTTCCACAGTAGGACAGGTAAAATCACTATTTGTACTACATTTAGACAAACTAAGCGAAAGCAAATTTGCAAACTTACCTGCCGGCAATTATACGAGTTTCTGTCTGTCAAAATGTATTTAATACAAGTAAATTGCTTAGATGCGTACCATTCGTTGTCAGCGGCTGGAATGAGACTAGAATAAAAAAGTGCATAACGACTTGTACAAGTTCTATTGGTTATTGGAAAATATATTTCAAACAATGCACAGGCCTGTTTAAATATGGCGGGCAAAATAACATATGTTAGGAATCCGTAACCGATTGTATATTGGTTAACCATTTTAAACACCAACAGTTTTATAGTTATAGTACAAACAATTGCGTGTCACAAGACCATTGTACACGAATTTAATTCAATGATCATAGTTATAAGGCTAAAGCTCGCATGATGAGCGCGGGTGACCTGCTCTTTGTTCAACATCTACTATAAGCCAAAGGGCTTTATAGTATCGATTATTGACCCAAAAAAACACCAACCAAACAAATATTGTGTTGGGCATAACGAGTTTTGCATCAATTAATGATACTAATAAATCCCGACTTTATTTATATTACAAATTAACTAACCCACGTAATCGAACAAGAAACAATTGCTCCAATAAATGCCTATATCTGGATAGTAATTATCACAGGTAATTTTTCACGGTCAATTAGGAATTGGACATGTCAGGTTGTGTGAGAGACAATTTTTAATTAATAAAAATCTTTAGAAATACAGACAAATTGAGTTGACCTCATGTCAGACTTGCAATTCAGTCTTGGTTGTGTGACACAATGGCTGTATTGACCTGCTGGATCGGATAAGAAGGGGATCCGGACTGCAAAGGATTTCCCCATTGAGGTTCGAGGGCAAGACGTTTTATTCTTGCATACACGTTTGTTGCAGAGCTTGCTATGCTTCATTGTGCATAAGGGGCGACGTTGTATTGGTCAAAATAATGTAACCAAACAGTTGTTCAAATTGCTTAAGGTTTGCATGCTCCCAATATACAGTTCACACGATGTCTATCAGACTTACTGCTCATTGTTTTAATTGTCTAGGGTCATCTATCGCTAAACATTTGATTATTTCCGCACGTGTTCACATCATTATTGGTCCACTTGTTATCTCAGAAATGTTTATATAATAAGTGCCCCTCGTACCCATTCTTACCTTGTTCCCTACTATACAACAGAATTGATACGATAACGTCTAATTGTCTTCACCCAAAGTCATAATAAAATTGCTCACTTTATTTCAATGCCCAGTCATTACGCTGACTGTCAGATATAGTTTTGAGAAAAAGTTTCATTCGGTTTATTGAGTGTTATAATATGCGTAAAATCAGGTTCGAAAAAAACATTAGGACAATAGGGAAGGGATTAAATCGTTGTATCTTATTTTTGTAGTGCATTAAAATATCAGAATTCACATATTCATGTATGTTCAAAATTTTCGAAACCAAAACGCTCCAAAACAACATTTCTAATATACAAAAATAGTCAACGATACATTAAAGTAAGCGAGACATTATAAAGATACATGTACAATCGATGGTGCTCAAATAATGTAAAGCAAAATTAAATAGATAGAATATATATTATTCGACTCACCAGGTCCCGAGACCCGCTTTACGCCAGTTACAGTAGATAGATAATCAATGATTTAAAATGTTGTGTTTATGAGTCAAATCATCGAATGAAGTCAGTAACGGAATGAGCATTTGTTCTCTACTGTGGGCGCATACATATGTCAAAAACGCAGAATGCAATTCTTAAACAGCCTTTCTACCCATAAATGTGTGGGCATGCATTCAATTGATGTCAATAAATCACATATGTATAACATTCTTAGCTTGGTAAATCTACTGTATCAATATAAATTTTACGAGTTATGTATAAAAAACAACATTAATGCAACACAATAAATTATCACAACCGTGCCGTCAATGCGACATACAAGGCTCGAAGTCTACAAAACATGAGAAAACATCAACATTTAGACATAAACAACTGCAAAGCGGACAAACCAAAGCATACATGTTGGTGAAATATATGAGAACTGCCGTTAAACTGGTGTTTAAACCTGGTTGAAGCGTGTACTCACTATCCTGATAGTCCTGACATTGACGTGTAACAGTAGAATATTTCAACGTATTTACAATGTCATGTAAACAAACTACTCGCTTTCAACAGTACATATCCCTTGTGTGCCTTATGCTTCATTTTTTTAGTTAGCACATTTCTCGTTTTGTTGCATTTGTTCAGTATTCCACTGACAAAAACGGGAGGTAACTATTATGTCCACTTAAACTAACGACGATTGTCTCCATTTGCTATTAGTATAACTTGCTAGATTGCTTTTAATCAACAGTAGCTACCAAGTTAGATCGCTTAGATGGATTGTGAAACATCACTTTGAAGAAGTTATTTGTCGTTTTGTGATATAAAAAGGGAGTACAAACGTATTTCACACATTAAAAAGTGTACATTCGTTTGTGAACATTAATGGATAGAAATATAGCGTCCATTTGTACAGCGATTTCTTGTGCTGTGTGCAAAACAATGTAAAATAAAACTGCGACAACTTTGAATATTGATACCACCTTGTGGCCTTCTTGTGCTTATTATTTCGTTTCTGTAAACGGGACGTACTGAAGCATTTTGTTTGAAGAGATAATAAGCATTTGAAAGATGACTACCGAAATTAAGTTCGATAAAAAGTTATTTTGTTTTACTTCTCATGTTCTTACAATTAGACGCATCTTATATAATAATGACTATATATTAATGGAGATTTATCATGTCACACTGTTGTAATTTTGATTGATCTCAAATGTGACAAGTCCTTGACCATGTGGAAGCTTTGTAATCTGTCAAAACCGGTTTGTTATACATTTTGTATTTGTTATGAAGATTAATTGAACATCTATGATGTAATCCAGAGAAAATGGATTTGTATTAATCATCATCGTTACACATCGCCATAATTATAATAGTACAATAACATGTTAAATAGAAAATAAATGATAATACTAAATTATTTTTTATCTAAAATACATCTAATACGCCACTGACGTTCATGTTAGCAAACATACCATTATCTTGTTCTGCGTCGTTGTTTTCTTTCGTTTCACTTAATCGGCACCTACAATAGGTCAAGGGATTAATGGCAGGTTAGTTAATAGAGTATTTGTAGAGACGATATGTATGCCGATTTTTGAATATATGATGAACGAAGCTTTTTGAGGCAAATATAACTTAAAGCTCAATATGCCGATTTTCATGCATGACTAGAAAATACAACTTTGATTAATTACTACAAGCACGTATACTATTACATTATTTCATTGTGTATTCTGAATAATTCATTATGCTATTTAACATCTGTTACCACAGAAGTGTTGTCTTCCATTCATAAATTGCTTTTACAATCCATAAGAAAGCTAGTGCGCAAGCGTTTGCAAGTAGTCTCTTATTGTTGAAGTTAATAAATTATCATAATGGATGACTATTAGTTAAAACGGTATCTTTATGCACGTCTTACCTTAAATGAATAATGTATAGGACGAGAATAATGATGACAATACTCAGTCCTCCAACACCGCCACCTAGTATTGCACCAACGTTGTCATTGGCAACCCCTGGACAACACGTGACATGTTGATATTATATGTTTGAGAGTGGGGCCACTGTTTGTGTTAAAATAATAATTCAAACCAAACACATTTAATATTTCTTTTGACTTGTGCTGATTTTTCACTTGATAAATTATTCTCATATTTGCAAAGGCAATACAATAGTTTCATAAGTTATGTCATTGATTTTACGTTAATTTGCAATTAATATGTTTCTAATGAAATACAAAAAGTCATCTAAGCACCCATATGGCTAGCATATGATGTTCATGACATTGTAAGTTAAATGTATTCAGTATTTCAGTTCATTACACTCGAAAATTATTTGACCATTTATTAACAGCTTTAACGTCTCCCATTATACAATCGGTGATCATTTATAAGTATCAACATATTCGACCAGAAAACATTTGTTTCCGTATACTGTTTCATTATAATATTATGAACACCATTATTACATGTACCAGACGAATAACTATAATTTTACACAAACTGTGTAAGTTCTATCTTTACACAACTTAAAGAACTTCCGAATTTGTATAACAATTAAACCAAAGATTGCGAAATTCAAACCAAAGTTTAAGTCCTCAAATGTAATACACAAATCCTTTTTGTCAATCACGGAATATTCGGTCCAATTGAATGATTATGAAGTATTTACAATAGTGTGATTTGCATTCATAAACATCCAACACGGGTTGCACAAAATGTACGGCCATTCAAAAGTAACCGTGTGTGAAGTGTAAGTATTTAAATATCCTTTCTGAAACATAAGTTTAAGACTAATACAAAAATTCCTCTGTTCCAAACCCGGAAGATTTGGCCAAGTTGAACTTGATTATAAACTATTTTTGCAATAGTGTGGTTTTGATTCGTAAACATTCAATACGAGTTGCACAAAATGTACGGCCATTCTAAATTAACCATGCATGAAACATGTAATAACAACACTATTTAGTTGTGTTTTTCATCAAACCAGATTTCAATAGTTTATATTTTGTTAGCAGCCATCCGCGAAGTTTAGGTATTTGATTATCAGATCAGCGCCCCTTGGTATACCATATTTGAGTTAAAATCATGTACAGCGTGTATGACATTCTGTCCTAACTTTAAGAAACATGTTACAAAAGTTGTTTTGAAAATTCTTTGCGTTTGTTATTTCGCTTGACTGTACAATGGTAAACCAGCACTTCATAGATATATTGCGGTAAGTAGAAATACTCAGTTAAGCAAATTAAATCTATAATAAAATTATCGTATTATCAAATTTGCCTACGTTTACTATTAATGTGAACTTATTAGGAAAATATGTTCCATTATAAGTACTTAAAATAACGCATAAAAATAAACAAATATATATTCATATTGTCAAAACAAAATTAAATCGTGAAAACAGGGCAAGACATATGCGGTGATGCACAAGGAATAGAATGAAGAAGTCGAGCAGGTTATGTCACATGCAAGGTACTTCGTCACCCCAAGAGAAATGAAATATACAATTGTTTATAATGTAACAATTACAAAATCGATAGCATATGCTCAGAGTATTACAGATTAATTTGGGGGTTAAATGTCTCATAGTGTTGCAACATATGTAAACTTCAGTAAAATAAAAGGAGTGTCTTCTTTCTTCTATCTACTGATATACGTTAAATGGATTGGAAACGCTATTGGTGTACATATCGTTCAGTTACGAACATTTCCGAACGGTATTCAAACGATGGAATAATGTTTTCATTGACGTTCAGTTGGGTTGTTATCAAGACGAACAGCATATAAACGATGCCATCTACATAGAAAGTTCGATTCCATCTGATTAAAAAAAACATATATTGACATGTTACAGTAAAATACGGATGTCACATAATTTAACCCCACAATGTAAAAAGTCGCTTTATTAGTTTCGTCATTGTTCGAGAAACCGAGCACGTTAATATTGCAACAGATTTGTTTTTTTCAATAAATGATGTCCTGGTGTTTTTTGTTATTTTATCCAGCGTTATGAATATGTGTATGCTTAACTGCGAACTGTCCTATTCAAGGCAAGTGTCCCTGTTATTTTTCCGTTCAAATACAGCTTTAATATATTGACTAATTTATATTGTTGGTAAGCAATCATTAAATTAAACCTAATTGACTAACAGACTCTCGATCTTGATTGTGTTTGTTTGCGTTTATCAACAGTATTTCAGTAACAAATGTATATATAGTGATCAGTTGACATAGCCAGTTACCATGGGTTACCAATCTATACTGACATGTTCCTCAGCATGCAACCGACAACTTCTCAACAGTTTTTCAGTTATATATGGCGGTCAGTTGACCTAACAATTTACCATGGGTTACCAAGCTGTACTGACATGTTCCTCAGCATGCAACCGACAACTTCTCAACAGTATTTCAGTTATATATGGCGGTCAGTTGACCTAACAATTTACCATGGGTTACCAATCTGTACTGACATGTTCCTAAGCATGCAACCGACAACTTCTCAACAGTATTTCAGTTATATATGGCTGTCAGTTGACCCTAACAACTTACCATGGGTTACCGATCTGTACTGACATGTTCCTCAGCATGCAACCGACAACTTCTCATCAGTATTTCAGTTATAGATGGCGGTAAGTTGACCTAGCCAGTTACCATGGGTTACCAATCTGTACTGACATGTTCCTCAGTAAGCAACCGACAACTTCTCAACAGTATTACAGTTATATATGGCAGTCAGTTGACCTAACCAGTTACCATGGGTTACCAACCTGTACTGACATGTTCCTCTGCAAATAACTGACAACTTCTCCACAGTGATGCAGTTATATATAGCGGTCAGTTGATCTAGCCAGTGATCGTTGCATGTAATGATATGCTGACAAGTCCGTACGCAAACAATCTGACAACTTCGCCAAATAAGTTCAGTGGTGGAGAAAAAACGACGTTGGATATTATGTTCTTCCATGACAATTTGTATACAAATCATGCATCTATCGACTCAGCAAACCTGGTGGGCGACGTTATGTTGATAATGTTTTAGAGTGATTCTTAAGGTGTTTTATAATCAAATTAAGTTCTGTATTCATGAAAATTGCAGCATTCCCTCAAAATGAAATTAACGTAGTTTTCACTCAATATTTACAATTCTCGGGTATTTAGCGTGTCGCAGACCATATTTGAATATTTAAGTGAAAAGTCAACAGTAGAGTTGAGAATTACCTACAATTATCTGTGTGAATAGTATTTGATGTAAATCTAGATTAATTTGAATATGTATACAAACTTGAGTGTTAGTATGAGTATCGGCTTATTTATGAATACAGAATCTCTCTTAAATATTGTGCACATGTAAATTGTTCGCAGCGATAACAAAGAATAAGAGTCGTGTTGTGTTTTTGTTTTCGTTAGAACGCATTGTTTTACATATTTTCAATTTTATGTTAAAATAGTTCATTGTTTGACGCCAAATTGTAGTTGATGAGAATCATGCGTAGAATGTCTGACTTTTTTGCTCTTTGGAGCGATGTTTAGTTGTTTACAGACATTAGTACTAATCTTTTGTGATTTTGCATTGAGAGAATAAATTTTAACTACACTTATTTGTTTTAGTTGTTACTATGATAGTGCTGTTGCTGTAAATGTTTTGACTGTTGCGGCTGACGTTGATAATCCAGGTGTTGCTGTTGCTTCTGTTTTTCATGTTGATACAGTTGTTGCTGCTGGGATTGTGGTCACGGCTGTTTTTATGCCGTTGCTACTATGGTTGATGTTGTTAATGTTCCTTTTACTGCTGTTGTTGTTGTTCCTTATGTTGTTGACAAGGCTGGTATTTTGGTGGTTTTGCTGCTGTTTCGGCTACTTGTTTGCTCCTGCATTTGTTGTTTTGTTGCAGTTATTGTTGTTGTTACTGCAACTCTTGTTACTCAAGGTAGTGCTGTTGTCGTGCGTAATATTGTTGTTCCTTTTACTGTTGTTGTTACTGTCACTGTTGTTTCTGCGGCTATTTTGGTGTTCCAAGCTGATGTTGTTGGCATTGCTACTGTTAAAGTTCCAGTCTATAATTGATTTCCTGCTAATGCTGTTGTTCTTACTATATTGTTGTAACTGGTACTGATGTGTCGCGGCTTCGTTGTTGTTGTTACTGCAGTTGTTGATTTTGTTGGTGCTGTGAAATTTTAGCTATTATGAGATTGTCGTACTTTTTAAATGAATTCCGTGGAAATTGACATCATTGTTCCCGATCATAATGATGATGTGGATTTCATGTGGAGTTGTAGTTTCCGATAATGATAACATTTTGGCACTGGTGCTGGTGTTTTATTCCTGATGAAATTGTTGATGTTGTAATGATTTTGTATAGTTGGTGGTGATGATGATGATGATATATAATGCTGCATTGTCGTTCCTGATAATGATGATGTGGTATTAATGCTTTGTTATTGTTTCTGATGACTAGGTAGGTTATTAATACAGTATTCTGGTTCCCGAAATACCAGAGCAACAGGAACAACAGTACACCATCAATACCACATTATCATCATGTGGAAGAATAACACAACAACAAATCAACATCATTAACACCATCATTATCATCAGGCACAAAAATGTGCAACATCCTTACCACAATATCATTACATTCTGATGTGCAATTAATGCTATATTGTATCATCTGATAATGACGATGATGTGGAATTGATGTTATCTTGTTGTTGCTGATGATAATGATGTGGTATTGATGTTGTATTGTTGTTGCTGGTGATGATGATAGCAGTCACGTGACAACTGAACTACGTCATATTGATACGTCAGTAGCTCTGACGTATCTATAAATTGTTCTCGTCTTGTTCACTCACGAGTGAGGACATATTTTTGTGTAGTGATTTAAAATGGAAGATAAATTAGACAATTTATTGCTATTCGTCGAGGAAATTTTCTAATTTGGAGACTAGGATAGCGGACATTGATGCTAGATCCTCTAGTTCTGTTCAGCACGGACATTTTGTGCATACTGCTCCGGTTTTCTCGGAGCCATTAGAACGCCACGAGGACCACGTGGTCTCCAGTTCCGTGCCATCCGGCGCCACTGGCAGTATTGAAGATATTCAGGGGGATTTCCAGGCATTAAAGGAATCTTTGACACGCATCAAACTGCCTGCCGAACTAAAATTAAACGAATCCCGTCAAGGTATCCAGCGGAAGGACCAGCCAGTGTTTAATATAGTGGCCAAGTGTAGTCGATACAACGAGACTCTGATAAAGTTGTTATTCACAATAGAGCCTGGATCTAAAAGTAACATTTCGCATGAAACGTTGGATCAACTGTTTATCATCACACGTGCGCAAGGACGCTTTCTGCAGGACGAATACTCGTCCCTTATTGTGAGTAGCCAATTTGACTCTAACACATCGAAGTTATTTCGGGCGCTTCAGAAGAACACATCCGGCTTGAACCCTGCATCTTTAGAAACTCTTCGATCGGCTGCTTCTATCGCAGCTGTTAGCCGACCACCAGGACCAGCACGCGGCAGTGCACCGTCATATCGTGGCAGGGGTCGCGGTAATTACAACAACAACCAGCGACAGGACGTCTACCATTTGTTTACCCAACGGCAATTTCCGAAACGACCAACTCGAGATGCTACCCATGAAGAAGACTAGTTTTAGCTGTGCTTACGGTTACATATAATGTGTTTCATTAATATGCATATTTAATGAATGTGTTGTGTTGATTTGTATCTGACTGTGCATATTCTGTGTGTACTCACGTTCAAATGTGTAGTTCAAAACTACGCTCCAGTTTAAGTGCTTGGATTAACATTGATTCACCGGATTACGTCTTAGACTGGGTACGGAATGGTGTTCCTATTCCTTTAAAGTGTGATGTAGTTTCATTTGAGTTGGAAAACCATAAACTGTCGAATAAACAGACATCATTTGTACAAGAAGAAATCGAGCGGTTGCTGTCGCTCAGTTACATCGAGGCATGTGATTATAAACCAACTTGTGTGAGTCCATTATCTTGTGTTCCCAAAAAGAATGGCAAACTGAGATTAATTACTGACTTGAGACAACTTAATTCTCATTGCAATGTGCCAAAGTTTCGAAATGACGATATAAGACAAGCAGTTCAAATAATTCAGTGTAATGATAAGTTTGTAAGTGCTGACATTAAGGATGGATTTTTCCACATTCAGGTTGCATCGGATTATAGAGACTTGTTAGGATTCAAGTGGAATAATCAATATTACCATTGGAAGGTTTTACCTTTTGGATTGAGTTGTTCCCCTTATTATTTTAATAAGATTTTGAGACCTGTGATTGCTTATTTGCGTTCTTTAAGTATTCGTGTGACCGTCTTTGTTGATGATTTTTTATTAGCGGACGAGGCAGCCAATATTACAGATAGTTTAGACTTATTTTTACACACACTTTCCGACTTGGGTGTTGTGATTAATTTTGAAAAGTCCCAATTAACTCCTTCATGTCGCATTAAATACCTTGGGTATAACATTTCTAGTGCAGACGGAAAACTTATCATTAAAGCTCAAAGTGCGCGCGTTTCTAAGTTGAAAAATTCGATACGCAGGGCGCTGACAGCGGTTGTCATTAGTGCGCGTGCACTTGCTAGAATTTGTGGCCTATGTATTTCCGTGGCCTGGGTGGTGACTCCAGGTAAATTGTTTTTGCGCAAATCTTACCAGCTTCTTAGTACAAAAAGATCGTGGACAGACTCTCTTACTATAACAAGTGAAGTAGCGGCGGAGTTGAGCTGGTGGCTTGACTCTGTTGACGCGTGGAACACACGTGAGATATGTTCAGAATCCATTCAGGCACAGGTGGTGACGGACGCATCACACTTAGGCTGGGGTGCAGTGTACGAAGGTCACATAGCATCAGGGGACTGGAACAAACGTATATCATTCCAGTCGTCAAACGAGCGGGAGATGCTCGCTATTCTTATGGCGCTAAAGTCATTTGGTCCTATGCTAACGGGCAAGCGGGTCCAAATATTAACCGACAATATATCGGCAGTCGCCTATATTCGGCACATGGGCGGTCCCAGTCCGAATCTTTCAAAACTAGCAACAGCAATTTGGGCCGAAGCCATGGCGAATGGACTTTGGCTCGAGTCCGCGCATATTGCAGGCAATCTGAACACGGAGGCGGATCATTGGTCTCGAACCCCGGACAAACACAATTGGCGTCTTCATCCGAGCCTGTTTCGTTACATAGACACATTATGGGGACCCCACACGGTCGATCGCTTTGCGAACTGTCAGAACACACAAATAAGTCGGTTCAACAGTCGTTACTGGGAGCCAATGTCAGAGGGTGTCGACGCGTTGGCACAAGTCAATTGGTGCTTAGAGAACAATTACGTAAATCCGCCGTTTTGTCTACTGTCGCGCGTGCTAGATGTAGCAGAGGCACAGTGTGCCATAGCAACGGTAATCGCACCCGTCTGGAAGGCGCAGCCGTGGTATTTGAAACTACGCCAAATGTCCATAGCTCCACCGTTGAAAATTCCAAACAACAGGAACAGTTGTCGCGCGATGGGAATAACGCCAGAACCTTGCAGGAATCGAAAGTGGACTCTATATGCTTGGAGAATATATGGCGGGAAAATCTAACCGCTCAGCAGGGTTGGTCAAATTCTGCGGTTAATAGACTTGTGTATTGTCTAGCACCCACTACTATGCATTCATAGGATTCATAGGATTATAAACAAGTTCGCTTTGTTCTGTGAGAATGTAGGCAGTATATTTCCTCCATCCGGCTCTGCTACCGTTGCAGATTTCCTGTGTGATGTCGCGAGCACATCTGACCGTCCGCAGTCAGTTTTACGTACCGCTTCGGCGGCTTTAGGGCACACCTACAAATGCCTAGGCATAAACAATGTACTAGATTCTCCCGAGCTTCAGATGCTAATCACTGGACTCGTTAAATCAGGAACCTCGAGGCCTATGAAGCGTTCAAGGCCTATGCCTGTGCACAAGTTTCACGACATGTTTCGCGAATGGCCTGACAATGACGAACTAAATATTAAGGATCTAAGACTTAAAACAATAGTGCTTCTTGCGCTTACACTCATGCTTAGACCGTCTGATGCCGCTCCAAAGGGTAAAATGCATACTGCAGACGGACCCTCAGATCTTGTGTTTAGTGTAGATCAGGTAGAATTTTCAGGAGACGGTGCAAAATTCACATTGTTCGGAATAAAAAATGACACGTCGCGCACAGGTTTCGAGGTTAAAATTCCGAACGCAAGCATACGTAAACTTGATCCAATTCAAACATTACGAGACTACATATCACGGACAGATTGTAACAGGGGTGTAAACGGTCCGGTTCTCATCTCTCTTAGAGCCCCGTACGCTGCACTAAGCGCATCATCCATAGCACGCATATTAGACGAGTCGATAACTCTGGCAGGGTTAGCAGGTCATGGGTTCTCGGCTAAATCATTAAGACCAACAGGGGCTACGTCGGCCATTGAAAACAATATTGACCCTGAAATCGTCAGGAAAGTAGGCCGTTGGAAGAATTCTGAGGTGTTCTTCCAGCATTACGTACATGTATGCGCGCACTCCCAGCGAGTTTACTGATGTCATTCTGACACACGACTGATTGATAGTTATGACATGTACGTGTAGCTACATTAGTTTACTAAGCATAGACTGAAATTTGTTCAATATAACAGTGTGGAATATCTGATCTTTACATTAAGAGTCTTAATTATATGTTTTGTTCATTGTATTATGTTAAACATCCATGTTAAATATTATATACATGAAAGTTGTGAGTTTGTAGTTTTGTAGTTAGAGCGATTGTTTGATGAAACTTTGCATACTTTTAGTTAAATATTTTGCTATTGTATTATGTCAAACATCCATGTTAAATATACATGATAGTTGTAATTGTCTGTAGTTGTATAGATAGAGCGATTATTTGAGGAAACTTAAATGTTTGTTTTGGGTTGTTGTTTTTTACTTTGTATATTTTAGTTCAATACTTAGCTATTGAATCAGCATCATATTATCCCTTCAGTTACTCATTATAATGGCATGTTGTTTGTTTATTTTAATTACTTATTAAAAGTATACGAAACAAGTATTGTTTTGTTGTCACTGTGACGTAGATTTAACAAAATAGCAGTCACGTGACAACTGAACTACGTCATATTGATACGTCAGTAGCTCTGACGTATCTATAAATTGTTCTCGTCTTGTTCAGTTTGATATGTTAATTCCTTGTTACCTTGGTGTATATGTTGAATATTAGTATGTGAGTGAGTAGATGAGTACATGTCATGTTGTTTGTTTATTTTAATTACTTATTAAAAGTAAACGAAACACGTATTGTTTTGTTGTCACTGTGACGTAGATTTAACAAAATGTGCTATAAATGCTATATAATTTCATCTGATAATGATGATGGTGAGGTAATGATGTTGAATTGTTGTTCCTAATGATGATGATGTTGTAATGATGTTGAATTGTTGTTGTGATGATGATGTGGTATTGATGTTGCATTGTTGTTGTTGATGATGATGATGATGATATGGTATTGATGTTGTATTTTTGTTGTTGATGATGATGCGGTATTGGTGCTGAGTTGTTGCTGCTGATAATGATGATTGTTAAGTATTGATGTTGCAATGTTGTTTTTGTGATGATGATATTGTATTGTTGCTGCAGATGATGATATTGTATTGTTGATAATGATGATCATATGGTATTGATGTTGTATTGTTGTTGTTGATGATGATGATGGTGTAGTATTGATATTGTATTGTTGTTGCTGTTGATGATGTGGTATTGATGTTGTATTGTTGTTGCTGATGATGATGTGGTAATTATATTGTATTTTTGTTGCTGATGATGATGTGGTAATGGTATTGTATTGTTGTTGCTGATGATGATGTGGTAATGATATTGTATTGTTGTTGCTGATGATGATGTGGTAATGATATTTTATTGTTGTTGCTGATGATGATGTGGTAATGATATTGTATTGTTGTTGTTGATGATGATGCAGTAGTGATGTTGTATTGTTGTTGCTGATGATGACGTGGTAGTGATATTGTATTGTTGTTGCTGATGATGATGATGTATTGATAGTGTATTGTTGTTGCTGATGATGATGTGGTAATGATATTGTATTGTTGTTGTTGATGATGATTCAGTAGTGATGTTGTATTGTTGTTGCTGATGATGACGTGGTAGTGATATTGTATTGTTGTTGCTGATGATGATGATGTATTGATAGTGTATTGTTGTTGCTGATGATGATGTGGTAATGATATTGTATTGTTGTTGCTGATGATGATGTGGTAGTGATATTGTATTGTTATTGCTGATGATGATGCAGTAGTGATGTTGTATTGTTGTTGCTGATGATGATGTGGTAGTGATATTGTATTGTTATTGCTGATAATGATGCAGTAGTGATATTGTATTGGTGTTGCTGATGATGATGTGGTAATGATATTGTATTGTTGTTGCTGATGATGATGCAGTAGTGATGTTGTATTGTTGTTCCTGATGATGACGTGGTAGTGATATTGTATTGTTGTTGCTGATGATGATGCAGTATTGATGTCGTATTATTGTTGCTAATGATGGCATGGTATTGATGTTGTATTGTTGTTGCTGATAATGATGATTGTGTAGTATTGATGTTGCATTGTTGTTGTTGATGATTATGATGATGATAGTGTATTATTGTTGCTGCTGCTGATGAGAATGTGGTTATGATGTTGTATTGTTATTGCTGCTGCTGATGATGATAATGTGAAATTGATGTTGTATTTTTTAGGCAAACCTTCTTACTATGTCTCTTTTCAATCAAGTAAAAAATGTGTAAACAGGTCTTACTGTAATATGACCTAGTGACCTATTTTTTTACCACAGATGTCCCAGTCTCGATCTTAGTCTAGACCACATTCTGACCATGTCTAACTTTGGGGCTAACAAATGCAGCATCTTATTATTATACTAATCTCTGATAAGATCCAAAATTGGGGCTGAAATTTATGCTGTTGCTGCACCATCTATTCTCAAAAATGGGATATAATTCAAAATAAAGCCATTAGGATTCACTTGTAGTTCTACACTTCACTCCTACCCTTAAACTGCAGGCTGAAGCTGAGGCCGGTGTAATGCCGGTGAGTATCAGGCGCGAGTCCCAGATTGTAAAATTTTGGGACAGGGCACAAACAAGATGGCACAAAAATCCTGTGAATTCAATCCATCAGAAATAAATTTTAAAAGGCAGAAATGCCTTTTGGGGCTTGCACCCAAACCCTGGTGGAGTCATTTGGCCATGTAGAGATACATGTAACATACTTTAGACCCACAATTGAACATCCTTGGCTGTTGGATCCGCCTCACATTGATAAGTCACTCAGTAAATCTATTTCAAAAAATAACCTTCCAGATCTATCAAAATTAGATGTAGATCTACATTTGGAACAAAATTATTGTACTCTACATCATATTTACATCAATGGATCTAAATGTTCAGTATCAGGCAAAGTAGCATGTGCCATCGCTATCCCCTCAAAAAGTAATAACATCTAAAATATAAAGTAACAATTTATCTATCTATACAGCCGAAATGATAGCCATTGATATCTCTATGAACTGGATACTAGAAAATAAACCTACCAAAACTTCCACATTCTCAGATTCTTAGATTGAAGAACACAACCAGTCACTTTCTGCTACACTGAAATATTCCTAGTTCTCCCAGGAACGAGCTAAGAGGCGTCCTTGCTAAATTTAATTTTTCTTTAAATCTAGAAAATATACTGAACCCTTGCAAGGCGGCTCGACGCTCGGTCTATAAGGCTTTGGAAATATACATCACTGACTGTCAGATGACAGACCAAATATAAAGCCACCCACTCGGTCCATGTTGCTCTATTAATCCCATGACGGTGTGGAATCCTACATTACCTTTATAATAAAACTATATGTTATACTCTTTCTAAAAAGTCTAAACCTATATTGAATATCGCATACCATTCCGCGTATTTTACATCTTGATAATTTGTATAATTTACCAAATATTATAATAAAACAAACTTCCATAATCTGGTCTATTATATAGACACTGTAATGTACATACGACATTTTCTGTCTATTCATTTTATTTAAAATAACAATACTCAATGTGAACATTGATATATACTGAAGTGTGGAATGGTTTCTGCACTGTGCTGGGATAAAACTTGACTATGAGGAATATTTTTATACCGACATGTTTAAATACTATACTTTTATACAAATTTTATCTATAAAACAAACATGTTTCACATGTGACTTACATTTTAATTGGGGTGGAATTATTGGGGATAATATCTTTAATCAACTGTGTCTATGTACATTCATCTGTCTGATCTTGTATTGTTTTGTCTCGCCAGTTTACTTAAACAGCCAGATTAAAACAGTACAAATAATACAAATAAAAGAGGTATAATTTTATGTATACCCTTGTATATACACTGAGCACATGGACTGAACTGGGAAGGGAGAGCACCCTGGTCAAATTTACCTAGAGTCAAGCTTGGATTATGTCTCTTAGTCCCACCAAATTTCAACAACTGTTATCCACAGTTGCTATGGCCTCGGGCGGCCGGGGTGCTGAATCACGAAGTAATCTATGACCAGAACAAGCGCCTTGGTCGCTCCCGGGACCATATCAGTAAATCAGTCCACTATTTTTAATCTTTACCAATTGACCGCCGAATGTAAGTGATGGATCAATTCATTGACCATTATGTCGCATTTCCGCCAGTCAATACACTTTAAACTCACATCAACAATCTGCCGCTGTAAAACCGATAGGAAAAATCTCAACTTTAAATATGGAGGGCCGTGTCTTGGGCATTTCGTTGCCCATATCTGGATGTGGGGTGTTGGCCCTCCTATACATCCACTTCGTGCTCAAGTGAGCTAAAAATTGAACTTAATGTCATCATCATCAACAACAACAGCATAACAATACTCATTAATAACAGCATCTATATATTCTTGACGTTTCGATTTTTAGACTTCTCTATGCTTTTTACTCTATGAGATATTCATACATATAAAACAAACAAGATTTGTAGTTTATAGAATATTTATTTGTTGATTAATACACAGTATATTATTTATCATATAAATATTCATAGAATAAAACATCACAATAATTAAGTTTTACACTCAAGTCAATCTTATTTGGTAAAATAACTAGAGTGGAAATTGGTGTTTTCCCACACATCACAGAATGATACAAGCATGAAGAATTAATCACCACAAAACATCAAGGAAATAAAAGTTACCTATTGATATATATACTAAATGTACTATAAGCTGTGCGAGTACTAAATGTACTCGCCTTGTGTGCGAAATGTCTCACCTCTGATCATGGAACACTATAGATCAAAGTCGTTAAAATGGTCCATTAAGCTCAGAGTCCTGTAATTCAATGTAATTCAAAATCTCTAAAATGTCAACTAAATATTTCATTTAACAAATTTAACAATAAATTGAATTCTAAATATGTTTACAAAGTGTGGAATAAACTTAAATATTGTTTATCACGATGACTGATGTGAATAAATGTCGACTTCTGTTAAAAATCACTGTTTTATAAAAATCATCAAATTTTGTCCGCTCAACATTCGGACCTATTTCAAGTTTTCATCAAAATTTACTGACAAAGTCGCTTTTTTCCATGAATTGTTTCTCTAAAACAAAAGCAAACATTTACTGACAACTTGTTGTTTCAAATTGTAACATAAAACCATCTTTATATCTATCTTTATACGTGATGTTTACTGTAGGTATTAATGTAAGATACTCAATAATATCATCCAACGATTCCTCCACTGACAGTTCTCTGTGAGTTTCTTCATCAACTGATGTAATCTTACATTCATATAACTGAACTTTTTTCACAGTGTTTTTGTTTACAAAATTCTTAATGAAAGAATGAAAATATTGACGACTCATTGTGACAAAATTCAGCACTATCTTCACTTGTGTTACATCAGGATGTAGTAATAAAACATCATCAGTTAACCTCGTGTACCACAGTGATAGTGCCTTGATATATGGAAGAGTGTTCACTGTACGTATACAGGTTTTCAGTGTATTGTAATCGAATCTATTACATGTACCTCCACTGATATCCAGATATTCAAGTTGTGAATCCTTAATACAGTTAAATACATCAATATAACTACTAACAATCGTCTTAGAGAATGGACCCAATGAGATGTACTTTAAACTAGAATTGTTTACATTAGTACATAAAATATCAACATCCTCCAGACATAATGAAGTGAGTTTTGTATGATGTGAAAGATCTAGAGTCAATGTACAGTCTCTATCACGACGCTGGTAATCTCTATATTGTTGATTATCACAATGCACATTGGACAATTTTATATTTTCAATGATCTTATTGTCAGGGTGAGACAGAAATTTCACCAGAGTATGTAAACTGTTATGTTGCATTTTAACACCAGTCAGAGACAATGATATCAGATGTTTGAGACTTCCCAAAGGTAATTCTGGTATCAATGGTTTTGTATCACAATCACCGTAAATACCAACTGTGTGCAATGTTGATTTATTCTCTAATATGAACCGAGTGAACTTTTCATAATCAGCAGGCAATACTTTACCAACATTTAAACATTGGAGATGTTTTATCTGATTAAACATATCAAAGTATTTCCCATTTACTGAATATATAGATTGTATACATGTTTTATTTAACTCTATCAGTGGTGTCAATATCTCAATGTTAGAATTGTCTTCAAAATAAAAATCTTCAAGTTTTATGAAGACATTCAAATCACTAGATATTCTACTTTCTTTGATACAACTGATCACAATAGACTGTAGTGACTTTAACTGCTCATTATAAGGATAAGAGAGATAGTGAAAGATAGAATTTCTTCTGATTACAGTTAAATCATTTGATATTAATGGGAAAATAGTACTGAACAATTGATCAACTGTTTGTATTGAAAATCCTGCAAGGAACATGAAGAAATTTTTAAATGGCAAAACCTGATTTAGAGAGGTCAAATTCTTAATGACAATATCATTAAATATGTTTTTTCTGTCAAATGAGAATGCAAACAAAGCTGCGAAAAATTCGAGATAGCTCTGATCCAAAAAATTTAGTTTTTGTTCTTGTGTCCCAAATCGCCTACTTATTTTGTTTTTAGATAAAATACCAATTTCGCACAGAAAGTCCATTTGTTCAGGGCACAATAAATAAGGGTCTGACTCCAACTCTTGTCTAGTGAATACAAGGGTAGCTACACGTTCATCTAGACTAAACAAAGATCTAAATGAAAGTAAACACACTTTCTCAAACAATGAGACATGTTTGTTCATAAAGTTCAACTTTGAAAGAGAATCAGGTAGTTGTAATTCAGAATCTTTTGATTGTGGAAACTCAATTTTCCGGTTTATAGCTATTTCAAACATCATGTCCACAATGTTACCATAAATAAGTGTTCTAGACATGTTAGTTAGTTTGTGTTTAAACCAAACTGCAATTAAATGTGAAGTTAATGTCGGTACACACAAAAAGTCTAAAAGACCACATTCCATCACTTCTGCCTTGAATCTCTCTGTATCTTTATTTTCTTTATTCTTCTTATTAATATATCTAACTACATCTTTGATATAGTCAGTTAACGATTTTCCGGTAATGCCTACTACTTTCACTTGATGATCTAGATCTCTGTGCAAATGCAAGTTTTCAGTTTTATAAGGACGGGAAGTTGTCAAAAATACACATTTCCCGCAAAATGTTCTAGTGGGTATTGAAATATCTTTTTTTCCTCCTGCTACCGGCTTCCATTCATCCAGACCATCAAGAATCACCAAACATTCCTTTTGTTTGAGAATATCTTTGATACACCTGTACATTTTATTCCATTCATCAGGAGATTGGCAGAACAATAATTGATCCACAATCATAGCTATCACATCTATGCGATTTGAATCACGTAGTGTTATATAAAATACAAAATCAAACTTCCCTATGAATTCAACATACCCCTTCATTTCTTCATTTACTATTTCAATGTCAGATTTTGACTTGTACCATATCAAGCACAAAAACTTACAAAACGATGTCTTGCCAACACCAGCATCACCAGTAATGTAAATATTTCTACATGGTTGATCGTCCTTATAGAATATTTGCTTACAAGATGTAATTTCGATATCTTTCTGGTTTGACTGAGCTCCATGACTTTCTGTCAGGAACAAAGTCGGAATTTTATAAAGCTTCAACAACTGTTCATTTTCTGATGGGTACAGTGGAGATACTGTGATGGTAGTGCAATTACGCTCGTAAATATTCTTCAGTTCTTGTTGAATATCTGAAATGGATAAAACAAATATCTTTTTGAAAAGAGAATTACTAAAATGACACAATTACATATCCACTTAGATACACATTACTATAATTTTATAAACTGTGGCATGCCAACGTAACGTTAGTCAGTTATGATTGATTTGTTTTTCTACCTATTCACATTGACTTGTTTTTCTACCTATTCACATTGTCTTGTTTTTCTACCTATTCACATTGCCACAGCTCTCTACTGTGTGACCTTGATATTTGAACGACGGACACGGGTCTCATCATGATACACATTTGTAACAATTTGTAAATTCCCCAATAAATGACAGAGTTTTGGCCGTGATGAGACGTTTTGGACCCTGTTTTGACGTTTAAACTCTAAATGTCACCTCAAATTTTGAGCTACGAACATGGGTCATGCGCGCAACGCTTCGTCTCACCGTGGTTAACATGCACATGAAATAGTAGGTGGCTGAACTATAAAACTCACTTTACTTTACTTATTTACAAATAAACATGAAACATAAATACAATTCATACACATATCCAAAAGAAACATATACATGATCAATGACGGTACATACTAGATTGAGAGAAGGTTCTTATTAACATAGAAAACTTCATTTCTTTTTTCAAATGCTTTAAAAATAAATATGGACAATTTATTAAGTATGTTTTTATTTTCGATAGTCAGAAGTTCAATAAATTTTATCATGTTAGGATTGTTCCAATAATATTTTTTGATGTACAATTTCCTAATATCGATATACATAGGACATTCTAATAAAAAATGAAATTCATCTTCCAAAGTGTTACATAATTTACATTTTCGATCAATATAAGGAATCTTATTAGTAGGCTTATGCCATCTACCCGCTTCAATTTCTAATCTATGCGCAGACATCCTAAATCGGGTCAATGCAACCCTGAATTTATAAATATGTATTTGATCCAAATAAAACTGGTACCCAAAATTGCAAAATAAGTCCGTGCACGGGTTGAATTTTCCAGGTCAGTACTCCAATTCTGTATAAAATTATCATACAATCTTTCTTTAAAAATTCTTAAAAATACATTAACATTTTCTACTCCCTGATAGATCCAAACATAATAAAATCCCATTTTTTCTAAAAATAGTTTCACTGATATGGCCCAGGAAACTTTTTCAGGATGAATTTCTAAATCCCTTATCATCAAATTATATACAATCCGTATGAATTTCACATTATTACATTTAACTATTTTAAACCAATATTTAATTACTCTGATCATTCTTCTTAATCTCAAAGGATATCTTTTAAGTTCCCCATAAACAAAATTGTTCTGTGTTTGTTTCCTAACCCCCAATAGTTCTTTGCAAAATTGTAAATGAATATTTTCTAATTTATTTCCAAAATCCATCCCCCAAACCTCACAACCATAACATAAAATTGGATCAATCAGTTTATCAAATAAATCTAACTTATGACTAATGGTCATACATGGAAATTTTATCATATAAGATTTCAATTTAAACATTGCCTTCAAAGCCTGTTCATATAGGATTAATTGTGTCTCTTGAAAAGAACCACCTGTGGTAAAAATAATACCAAGATATTTAAACTTATTAACTATTTCAACTTCTTCGTTCTTATATGTAAAACAAGTATTTCCTTTTAATCTACCCCCTTTTTTAAAAATCATTGCTTTTGTCTTATTAATACTCACTTGCAGCTTCCACCTATCACAATAATTTTCCAAAATATTTAAACCTTTTTGTAAATCTTGACAATTTTCTGACATAATTACAATATCATCAGCATACAACAATAAAAACAATTTCAACATTCCAACATCAACACCTTCAAATCCATTTGTCATTAAAAACTCCTCAATGTCATTAAGATACATACAAAAAAGGAAAGGTGATAAACTTTCACCTTGTCTTACCCATAAAGTACATACAATACTTTCACTTAGTACATTATTATACTTCACTTTACATGTAGTTTTATAAGATTCATACATTGATTTGATAATATCTAAATTTTTCCTCTAACTCCAAGTTTAATCAATTTATACCAGATTATGTCCCTTACTGTGTAATCAAATGCTTTAGTAAAATCTATAAAAACAACAAACAATTTTTTATTACTATTCACTAAACGATTAATAATCCCATGTAAAACAAACACATTATCTACTGTACTCATATTTTCCCTAAAACCAGATTGTGCTTCAATATACACATTGTACAATTCAGCCCAATTAGTAAATCTACTATTCAATATTTTTGTAAACAATTTTCCTAAAGTGCTTAAAAGAGTTATGCCTCTATAATTTCCAGAGTCATTAATATCTCCTTTTTTATAAAGTGGTACAATATAGCCTTGGGACCATTGTTCTGGAAAATGACCAACATGAAACAGTTTGTTAAACAACGCTGTTAAACAGTTTAAAAAACAAGTGTTCTTAGAACCATGTATAAAGAATTCATTCAACATCATATCTGGTCCACATGATTTTCCCGTGTTTAACTCCTTACATGCCTTGAAAACTTCATTTGCCGCAATATCAACATTCAATTCATCAAACATTACCTGTTATCACCCCTAATGTACCTTTCATTAAAAAACAATATATCCTCATCTGGCTGAAAAAATATTGACTCTGGATCATTGATGGATTTAAAATACCTAACAAAATCATCACTCTGCAGATTTGAGGATTTGTTTGATGAACGAAAAGAGCCTTTTAATAATTTCCAAAATCTCGGGCATTTTTTAATCTTGCATTCTCCAATTTTTTTGTTTGATTTCTATCGAAATTATATTTCTTACTTCTCAAAGTCGACTTTATAAACTTCTGGCTGTTACCATATTTAATCTATTAACTTCACTCTTGTCTTCCTATAAATATTTAAGAAGTTGTAAAAATTACTTTGTTTTTGCTTACAATCGTTGTCATACCATGGTTGATTGATTTTATTAATATAACAATCATCATTGACAATATGGTGATTCTTAACATTTTTCATAAATAAAGGATCACAAACAGTATTAACACATGTATTAAACTCTGATAATCTCAAATCCAGTTCACCTGTAGTTGAAGACTTTTCAATATCAACACATATTTTATTAAAATTTCTGAACATCTCATCAGAACTTAATGAGTTAATAAACAATTTCTTCTTTTCATTATCCCATCTATACTTGTAATTTATGCTATTGTCATTGTTTTCATTACAATGAATAGAATCACTTTTTAACAAAGTAGATTGTGTTAACTGACTAGATTTAACACAAAAACTAACAACACAATGATCTGATAGAATGTTTGGCTCGTGAGCCATAAAGTTATCAATGTTACAAAACATGTTTTGTCTACATAATACTAAATCAATGACACTGGAACCCTGAGATGTAATACAAGTATATTTTCCAACAGTGTCAAAATCCTTTCTACCATTTAAAATCCTAAACCCTGTTGCTTTACACATGTCCAATAAACATCTACCTAATTCATTTACCTGCTTATCACTTTTCTAACCAAAGTTTCATCCTCTAAATAATCATCTGGTAAAAAATCTACTCCCAATAAAGTTTCGTTTTCAATATAGTCTGTCCTTGTCCCTACCCTGGCGTTAAAATCTCCCATCACGATAAATTTACATTCAAGATAATTCATTTCATACTGATTGTGATAAACATTTATGTCATCTGAAATAATGTTAAATATTGATCGGTCAATAAACATTTCCCTACTGCTACCACTGGGTACATTATAACACAAACATAATAATACATCGTGCCCATCAGCAGTTATTTCACCCTTAATTTTAATCCATAAAGCACAGTCATCATTTTCCTTCAAAAACAATACATGATTACATAATGAGTCCCTTACATAAATACAAATTCCTCCGCTGTTCCGTTTAGCCCCCCGTTGTTTACATTTTCTATTTAATACATAACAATTAAACCCGTTCACATTTGGGTCAAACAAATCACTTAACCAAGTTTCCGTGAAGCACAATATGTCATGTTTATCAAAAAGATTTTTCATGTATGGGTCGTCCAATTTCGAATAGGTATTTCCAATCAATCCTTGTACATTTAATAAACAAATCCGTAGTTCATTCCTTCTCTCACGCTTGTCCTAGATGTTACCCTTCTCGTGTCGATTCTGTGATTGGCTGTTCGAAGTTACACCCTGACCTCGTTTATGTTCGGGTCGTTGCTCGTGAATTTCCGAAGCCGATTGTTGGCGCGTTCTCGAGTTGACATTTGTGGATTTCACATTACTCCTATCCCGTGAACTTGCTCTCGTGTTATTAGTTTTGCGAAATTCGTTGCGGTTTACATCTATATTTACACTGTTTGCTCGGCGTTTATTCACAGGCGATGTATACGTATTCTGGTCACGTGCTTTTGGGGAATTCCCAGTATCAACAAATACAGGTGATTCGTCAGCTGTCTGCAGATCGTCCTCGCTTTCGCTCGTACTCATCTCGCTTTCAGACTCTATGATTGTATTTGTGGAGTATATACCAGCTCTCTGTCTAATCGTAGTGTTACCAATTCTACTCCTTCCTAAAACATCGAAACCGGAAATTTGTCCTCAACACATTTACCCTCAATGAACAATCTTGCAGGGTATCTTATCTGCACTTTTTTCTTATCGAATCTCGCCCGTTTAGCCTCATCGCACTTGTACAGCTGCTTTCTAGCTTCAGCTATCTCTCTAGGATAGTCCCTGTCTATTCCAAACACAGATCGTTTGAGCATATATACTTTGTTCATGATAATTTCAGTATCGTGATATGAGTAACAGCACTTTCACTACCAGATGAAACAGACGCCTAATATCAATATAACCAGTGTGTCTACCAAGTAATACAATAATAGATCAGAACATTTTAAGATTTATTGAGTGGAAAATATACATCTGTGGAATATTATGTACCAGAAAACTTCTTGACAGCAGAATATTTATATGTAGACTCCATTCAATGTGTATTTATGAAGAACTATGCCCAAATTACAAGCAAAATGAATGTTTCCTTAGGTTAAAAGAAATTACCCCACCCCCATATATAAAATCTTAAATTAAGAAAGTTACCAGTATATTTGTTTAATTAACTCTGAAACATTAGTAACCTTAATTTAAGGCACAATTTATTTAAACAATATTCAAAAGCTTGTATATTAGATCTACGTGTATTCAAATACCTTAACATCTTATTGGATTAATTTCTTAAATAACAGTGCAGTATAACCAACCACAACACTCACAGCAATCACATACCAATATTCAACAAAATTATGTTACTATTGTTAATAAATATAAATTTGTTAGAAGATTCTAATTCACAGTAATCGTTCCCCACCCACTCTCTTATTAATGCATGTAACATTTCCAAAATGTTAGCCGACACAATTGCATGTGATACATTAAGACGAGAAGTAATTATTTAGAACAAACATAAAACAAAATATTGAAATAGCAAACATTATTAGAAAAAATCAATGTGGTGGAAGTACCATTTTTTCAATACTCATTGCTATATTCATGCTATTTCTCTTAAAGCTTATTCTATGTACACGTAATCATTTTTTGTAATGTAATATTGTATTCTGATGTGGTTTGCCCATTTGAACAACTCATTCATTGACATTCACCAACACATTCTTCCTGCAAGTACAACGCTTGTGTCACAATTAGTTTTACTGTTACATCTGATTCGATAAACTCAAATAATACATTGGTCTTACTTAGCAACAGCATATTTCCATCCTCGGCACAAACCCTTGGAATCATACCATTAGTATAATTATCTTAACCAATTTTGCGCTTGAAGATAAACACACAGCTGCACATACTGGGGGTAAAGTATGGACTTTCATGAATGAATGTAGGAACGACCAGAGCCACTATAAGCATTCACTCAAACTCTATCATCACCCAAAATAAGCAAATCCTGCTCGACAACTCCCAAACATAGGATACGGTGAACGCACGCCAATGTATGTAGAACATAGATATGAAAAACAATACATCCATTGAGACAAGTGTGTACTGATAGATGTCAGGAAAATACTTCCTTATGCTTATTCCGAAAAAAGAAATACCTGGACAGATGTAATCAATGTATAAGCTTACCTTTATCACCGACATTAACTGTTTGTCGTTTTTCAGCAATGCTGGCTTCTGTTTGTTTTGATATCTCACGTGTTGCTTCATGTGTTATTCGTTTTATTTTACTCATAGCTGCTTCTCCGTGTTCATCTATTTCCTGTTTGACTTCTGATCCACGTTTATAAACTTCTCTAATGAATTCCGTAAATTCATTCTGTATTTGTTGTCGTTTATTTTCTATGTCTCGTTGTGCTTTTTCACTTAACTCAGTAATCGCTCTTTTGGCATCTTGTTCAAGTCCTTTAATATCTACATCGGATATATGGATATCGTTCGTCTTCAGCTAAAATGATACAAACAATTTCGTTATAATTACGTCAATGAAATTCAGCTAGTCAATCGTCAGTTTGTTTTCCTTGCTTACAACAATCAGAGTTGATCTCACTTGAAACTTTGATAAACTGAATATTTTAGAGGCTGACAAGTGTTGGGGATGAGATAGTCCAGCCACAGACGTCACATTTCTATACTGTCGCTGTAAACCATTCACAAAAGTATATAGAAGTTGGACACCGACGGTTTTCCATTGCATTTACTCTTATTTTCGAGAAACATATTTATGCTTTGCATGCAATAAAAAACTGGACGACTGAAAAGTGTAGCTTTTCGTTGATTTATTTGTCTTTTCAACACAAGATTTTAATGGATACGACTACTTTGTAAAAAAATAGTGAATTGAGCACCTGTTAAAAAGAGTTGCTATAGAGGCGGTGCGCACTTAGTTATTACCCTACCAAGATCACCGTCGATTGCTATTATTTGCTCTTCCTTGAGCCAATACTGTAAGTGATATCTATCACGAATCCGATCAAAAATTGTTTCAACGTCAAAATCCATCTTGTATTGCTACTTTTACGGGCAAAATTGGCGGGAGCGCGAATGTCAACATCCGGTTTGTGCCGACAGTAAGCAATATTTGCCCCAAATGGCAATATGAAAACGAAGTGACCACAATATTATGGAGTATATAGTTTTCCTACTTGCAATTAGAAGTTGCGCTCATTTGATGACGGATTGATACGGCTGTGACCTCTGATTGACCACTACATATACAAATATCCTCTTGTTCATTATAAAATTACAGATATGCATTCAACATAATATTTATCAATACCAAACATATTAAAACAAGGGACGTAACTCTGGGCATTTTCTGCTCGATTTCTTTGCATTTCGTTGACACATTATTTTGTTTAATTTGATCACAGCCAATATGGGGACATTATAATGTGACATGCCTTATACATGTACTACCATAAAACTTTGATTGTTACCTCACAAAGGGATTTTATGGCCTGCTGTGCACTCTGGTCATTGATTGATTGATCTTCCAAGACAGAAATCATGTTATCGATAAACCCAGCCAGCTCACTGTCAGTCAGTTTGAAGTTGCCAGTGTGGAATATTTCGTTCCGATCCGTTCGACACTGAATTATGAATAAATTTATGTATATTTTGACATAGTTTCATACAAGTTAAGTTTTCCAGGTCATATTCTTCAAAAATTTAAACATCAATGATACAACCACCCTTAGATAGTTGATGACACAACGTATTTCAGTACGTATAGACAGTTGTTGACACAACGTATTTCAGTACGTATAAATATTTGTTGACACGACATACTTCAGTACATATGGATATTTGATGACACGACGTATTTCAGTTTGTATAACTATTTGATGACACGACGTATTTAGGTACATATAGATATCTGATGACAACGTATTTATGTACGCATAGATATTTGTTGATACTTGGCTAATTTTCGTCATCCATTTTATATGTAACAAACTGCCTGTAATACTTTACTTTACACCAGACTTGGAGCGATTACTTTGAAATTGTAATCAATTAAATTACAATTACTTTAACAAATGTAATTGGTTACATTCATGATTACCTGATTACTTTCAAGATAAGGTAAAATCAAACATCATCAAACTAAACTTTTCATGAAAATGAAATATCACATAGATTTAAATCTGTACCAAAGTATGCTTTAATCAAAATGATCAGTCAATCATTGAAATCGTGTTTCCAAAAATAGAATACCCATTGGAAAAATAAAATTGACAAAAGAAACTGGTCAAAACTTTACCTGTTTGAATGGATCTATATTGTAAATCGAGGTACGAATGTAAAGATTGTGAATCACAATAGACAGTAAACCAGTGCAATCAAGTTCACTTAAAGAGTTAGCTGGTGAAGGGGTGCCAAGGAAACACTTTGCGTAGTGAAAGAAGTCGTTGTACCACTGTGTAGGATCTGTTCTTGACCAGCGAGGTGATTTCTTCACATGGTCATTCTTTATTGGTTGACCGACACACCAACAATTGTGTTTAGGATATTCGCATTTGCCCTCTAATTTACAAAAGCAATGTGGTTGATTGCACCTATCTATCATCTGTTTTAAATCTTCGTGACGAAGCTGTAGTTGTTTGGAAACAAAATCTGTCAGTCCATCTTTCAAGTACTTGAAACCATATGCAGCTCGAACCCAGTTCTTGAACAGCGGATCATTCATATGATGTGTTCCTGCAGCATCAACGAAAATAATAATATATACGAACTGTCTGTTCCCGGTACAATTGTACTAAGCATGTTGAACACATGGCATATGTATGTTGTTTGTGTTTTCATAATGAATGCACGTCGATCAATAGTCGCAGCATTATTCAAAATAATAATAATTAAAAACAGTTTAAAAAATTTGTTTTTTTGTTTTAAACTAAACTAAACACATCAAACAACCAACAAGTGGTTATCACGACGTGCTAATAACATGTGTAACAAATCTTACCCGTCAACAAACCATATAATATTAAGCGGTTAATAAAAGGTGTTAATTATTGTATTGTTCGACCTATCTATGGTGAACAATGAATGCAATTATAGCTAAGGACCGCAAGTCATGTTCGAGTGTTCGACCTTTCTCTGTTCGAGTGATCTACTGTTAGATAATACTAAATATAAAGGGATTTCGCCGGGACTTAAGAACCTGTTCGAACTATCTACTCTGTTCGTGCCAAAACTGTTCGAGGTTTCGAAGTTTTACTGTAATGCTGAACAATTTAGAAGAAACATATGAATGATGATGTGGAATCGGAAATGCCACAAATAAGGGACCAGTCATTCCAAAATCACAAGAAGATGAGAAAGGTGACCATACACCTAACACAACTTGTGTGCAGGTATAAACATTACCGTATCTCGGTCAATATTTGTCTGATCTTGCTGCAATTTTCATACAATATAGTGTAGATACCTGGCATAATATTTTGTATTAATTTCATGTCATAATCCCACATATAAAATCAATAAATCTGATGATGCGATACAAATCAAAACTGCAGCCCCATCTTAAAGATGATCTGATTGATAGGAAAGGGACTAGTAGCGCGTGTGCACACACTGACTCAACGCATCGTGTTATTTAAACCGATAAATTCAACCTGAGATCATGATCTACATATACGAGCCATTAACCAATATACAAAATTTCCATGTTCAGAGGATGGGGGTGTAAATTTAAATACGGAGAATGCATGGAATGACCTAACGGTGATATTCTGCTTGGAAAGGAACACACCCAAAGTGACATGAGAGATGCGAAAATAGTTTCATATTAGCAAACATTCAATTGTTTGGTGAAAATGTTGTTGATCAATCACAATGACACTCGTCCGAAGGTAAGTGATATAATAACTTCGATTGCTTTGTTTGGCAAATAATCTTGGGGTGTTGAAAATTAATCGGACCGTGATTGATCCTAGTGTAAAGGCCACATTAAAACATGTTTGTTTCCCCTCCCGCGACCCTAGCCAATCAGGGAAGGGTAGGTAGGTAGGGCAGATATTTTTTTCATAATTTTTTTTCACAAGCTTAAAATGTGTTCTGTATAGATTTAATATCTTAATAGATTTATCTTCGTTAGGGTAAGTAAAAATATGATACTTCTTGTATGATCAGTCAATAGCTAACAATTGGCGCGTGTCATAAATAACCCCCTTTTATGTAAATAAAATTCGTTTCTGGCTGCTAAGCATTGAAGAAAGATTCAGTTAAGAAACATGCCAACACCAAGGGTAATTATTTATAATATTTCTGTTTATGATCCATGAATTGCTTCAATTTATTCGTTCTGCGTTTCTATAATAGATGTGCTTTATTGTTTATCATTCAGCTGTCAACAGCAAAACTAAAGTAATGTTCATTGAAGTTTACAAAATTGTATGTTTGATAAATATTTATGATAATAATGTTTTTGCATTATTTTAAAATAACATTATTTGCATGCTTTTCACATGGTCTGCATCATGTCGCCATTTTTGTTGTTTATGATAAAACAGTTTGTGGGAACTAATGTAATGTATGGTGTACTGTATATTTTTAGACGACAAGGATGCTGCCGATGTTGCTAGATTGTTTATATTGTGATAAGTCAAGGGCAATAACTTTGCACTTACTTGGCGTAACCAAACATGAAACCCTCACATGCTGCTTAACATTCCTGTAAAGTTTTATGACTCTGGCTCATATTCTTTTGGAGATATGAGTGACACAAGATGGAAGGACAGACTTACAGGATATGCGAAATGAGAGATATGAAAGTCGGTATTACATAACCTCAGTCATTCTAAATATGTATGATTGCTATAAATTAAATAGTGTTTGATGTACATTCTTTTCTCTCACCACTTATTCCTATATTTATGTTAACATGCATATTTTATATGCTTGTACAATGTGTTGCATATGTTCATATGTGTTTTCTATACGAATGAAGTATAAAAATAATTAACATATTATGTATTATTTCTTGATTTAACAAAATGCATGTATTTATATATTAATTTGTAATTATGAAGCATGGGCATAATGCTTTAATTTCTAAATAAAATATCAGTATAATTATATAGAAATAGTTTCATAGTGTCTTTCAGAGGGACTCCTCCAACCAAACAATTATTGGAAATTTTTTGAGTAATTGATAATTACAAACATTGAAATTGTTTTTTATTTTTGAAATCATATCTTCAAGAGAAATCGTACATATCACATAATTTTTTGTGATGTTAAATAATGTCTACACCACCGCAAAATACAAACATACTGAACTGTCAATAAATGACAAAGTTCAACACATCAAGGTACTCAAATACATATTATTTAAAAGATCAATTAATTTGCAATTTCGATATTGAAATGAATAGAAGTTTATGAATTTATTTTTAGTCAGCTTTTCACATTCAGATTTAATAGTTTTATGGATTTTTGATACACATAACTACAGTACTAAACACGATATACCGTAGATCAAAATGACCCCGTTTAAAAAAAATGTGCCAAATCTTGTCCAGTTCTCAAAACCCCTTTAATCCGGAAACCCCTTAAACCAGATATTTTGTTCGGTCCCGAACATGTCCGGTCCCGAACTCGTCCGGTTTAAATGTGTTCCAGAATGGTATTTAAAACTTCGTAATTTTTTGTGCTCGTTACTCGGATAAAAATTCAATATGGGCAGGGCGATTTTACGGTATATGACATATTTTAGTCAGACATTGAAGCATGTCTTTGTTTTTACTGCGATTCGAGCACAGTGTTTACAGTATATTGTTCTGTATACTTCAGAGTTAGAGCCTTGAGGGAAATACCATTTATACCAACCTGGAGTATATCTATAGTTGACGACAAACAGAGGAATGTTGACGATGGTCGGCAGACACATGGCGATCACAAAACGTTCATCTTGAACACCATGTGCTCAGCTGAGTAAAAGAAAAAACAAGACCAGGATTGGTGAACAAGTGACGTTTTTGTTTACTACGTGGCGGTTTTTGTTTGTAGGAAATAGTTTTTAATAGCCTAAAACCTGGTTATCCAAAATCCTGTTGCATCGACACATAGATCTCTGTAGATATGCCGGAGGACATTAGCTTCGCTTAAATTTTGTGGCACGCAATCCGGAAAATCTACAGAGCTTTTCGTGCCGAATAGTAAACAAAAACGTAATGTGTTCACCCACCCTAAAGACAGAAATGCAACATTACCAGCTGGTCCGGGGTTCTTTTTAATTCCAGCCATCACCAACAAAGCGCCAATAAAACAAACAGCGCTGGCAGAAAGTACACCAAATGCTACATCTCTCGAACGGTTGCCGGGTTACAAGGGATGGACGCACACTAAGATTAAGGACCATGTCCACCATTGAAAACACCAAACCTACATCTGTGTATGTGTAGGTCGACTCCCTTCTTGACTCTGAAAATACAAGTTTATATTTGAAGTTATCTATCTATCTAAACTTATCTATTTTACATCGATTGTGACACAAGTCACTCCCAATGACTGCTACCTGGCTCAATCCAGTACTCGCGCCAAATGCAGGGATTTGAAGTTCGTGATCAAAGCCCGCTAATCGCAGGGCTCGAACTAACGACCTTCAGATCAGGAGTCATCCTAAGTAAAGTTTTAATTTTGCATTCTCACTAGTCTTTAACAAAATGAAAGTGCTTAGCTTGGGCAAACAAAATTTTCAAGCAACAGTCGTCAGTTTACACCCCCCCCCTTAAAATGAGGAACAAATCGACAGGTTATTAGTATTAAAGTCTATTTTTTCCTGGAAGTTTATTTAACTGAATGAGTAAACTAATGCAGTTTATACAGCAACATGTTAACATGTTCATGGTATTTGGGTAAATTACATTCATACCGTTGTGTTGTGTGGTAAACAGTTCGTGACGATAAATGATACCAATTGTCAACATGTTGTGGCGGGTTTTATACTACATGTATAAACAGAGTTACCTTGTTTTCATTAAAGCAAGTTAAATTCCTACAACATCAACGTATTTCTCTGCAAACAACATATACACAACAAATACAGGAGTTCAACAAGGCGCTGAATCTCAAGGGTAGTTTTGATATATTTTTTTACCGGAATTGACCTTTTTGTAACCAGAATACCAACATTTTAAAGAAAGTTTACCATTCAGAGGTGCATAGATATATACGTAAAATATAATCACCGAAAAACCGGAAAGCACCGAAAAAGCGATTATATTTTACGTATTTGGAGTATGTATTCATTTATGTTTCATAAAAAACATCGAATTTCATTGTATTCATTGTGAACATAGAATAGCTTTAAGAGAAATAGCATGAATAAAATGCTTACACAATGGTTCTTCCAGCACTGTCTTCCAGATTTGTTCTAACAATTTTTGCTATTTCATTTTTTTCTGATCATTATTACTATTTCAGGTTTGTGTTTTCTTTATGTCTTAATGTATCAATGCAATTGTGTAGGCTAACATTTTAGAAATAATACATGCACTAATAAGAGAGTGGGTGGGGAGCTATTACTGTGAATTAGAATCTTCTGGGAACAAATTTATTAACAGCAGTAACATAATTTTGTTTAATGTTGATTGTGTTATTGCTGTGATTGTTGTGGTTGGTTATACTGCAGTATTATTTAAGCATTTAATCAGTAAATAGTTTAGTTGATTTATATTTTTTGTACTACATGGTGTTAGACTACTTACGTTTGTCAATCCACTAATATGTATAATGATGTATAGTTGAATACATGTACATCTCATATACTTCTAACTTTTGAATAATGTTTCGAAGTTACTTACACGAATGTACTGGCGACTTTCTTAATTTAACTTTAGATTTTGTATTAGTGGGTGGGGTAATTTATATCACTTTAACTTAAGGATATATTCATTTTTCCTTGTAATTGGGCATGGTTCTTCATAAATACACATTGAATGGAGTCTAGATATAAATATTCTGCTGTCAAGAAGTTTTCTTGTACATAATATTTCACATCTGGTCATTTTCATATTGGCACTAAAAATACATTTTTGTAAAAATGTGGTGTGTTGAAACAGACGAATTTCGAGTATTTCTGCAACTAAGATTTTGTTAGACTTTTGATATGTTGTTCTATATATTTTCAACTGCAATAAACAATGAACATCATTTCTGTTTCAATTATTTGAAGGTTTGGCCATTTTTTACGTAGAATGACTGGACAAATACAGAACAATTGAGTTGTCCCTGTTGTAAATACATACTGGCAGAACATGAAAGACTCAGCATAGGAAGAACACAGGAGCACAAGAATTGTCATAGCAGGTATATCAACATTTCCATTTGTCCTTTAACAAATTACATTTTAACATACATTTGTATCTTATCATAATACAGGGTCCCCACGCTTCCTGGATACTGGAAAAGTCCTTGATTTTTTCATGTCGTTGTTAAGGTCTGGAAAAGTGCTTAAATTTAAAAAATAGCAAAATGAGGGAAAAAGTCGGGAATTATGTATTTTCTGGACACTCACAATATTATTGTGTGCTTTAAAAGAAAAAAATACTTTAAATAGATAGAAAATAGCGGCTCAATCATTGGAAAATTCGCGTCGAAGTGAGTGTAACATTTCCGTGTATATAAGTTCATGATTTGAAGTTTAATACTTAAATGTCCTTGCTGTTTTGGTCCTTGAATTTTAAGAAAATACCCTTGAAAAGTCCTTGAATTTTTTCTGGGAAAAGAGTGGGAACCCTGATAATAGGCACCTTTGCAGGATTGATGATCATCATGTATGCATTATACAAATATAGCCTTGGTTACAAATAATTAGGTTGAAAACCTGGTTTATGGGCATTGCCCATTTCTTGTCTGTTGAGATTTTATATAGGGAAAATATCAATCCTTTCCAACCACATGAATTGACTTTGTGGTGGCACATGAGAACTTTACATTTTCATATCGTTTCCCAAAATATTAAACAAGTTCGCACAGGTCTTGAAAAGTCCTTGAAGTTGAAGCCTACTCTTTGAAAACTACTTGAATTTGTAACAGCCATAAACTCCTTGAAAACTACTTGAATATTGAAAAACAACATTTGGTTAAATTCCCTTGAATTATTCTGTTGTGAATAGAAAAAATACAAAAAAAACCTAACGAACACTGATGATACAATTAGCTGTTTTGACAGGGCCTACCGCTGAGTAGTATGATAATACAGTATGGTACGGTAGTTGACAGGTTTTCTGCCCTCTTAAAGCAATTCTCACACTGTGTAATTTTATCCGTGCTGCAGTGATGGTCATCTCTGGGGGATAACCTTAAGGAAAACACTGGATCCATTCTTTTCTATACCGAAAGATCTACACTCTTAGTTCTTGAAAATGGGTAAAACATACTTGAAAAGTACTTAAAAATGTTTCGGGAAGTTCTGTATGAGCCATGTTAAAAATACCTTTTTTACAGAAAACCAGTTTCCTCATGTTAAACACAGCTGGGATATCTGGCATGGTGCAAAGAACATGGGAAATGAATTATGTGCTGTAAGTACCCTGGTATAACTAACTGTCACTGTGTGCGTGAACATACAATTTTGAATGTTTGTTCGTTATTCATTGCTATTGCACAATAAACATGCTCTTAGTTCTTTATAAACATACTGGTAGTGTCCTTTTATCAGGATATCAGTAAAAACGAAGTTCAAACCATACTGAAGTCGAGCAAGAAATGCCACATACAAAGTGTGAGGTGCGCAGCCACCCCTCAGCATATGGAAACATAAAACATATACATGTGTACAGTCCAGACACTAATTTCTTAAAAAAGGAAGATAAAGCATTTTTCATTAGTATGGTATGCACGTATTGTTGTGCAATTCCAAGTATGTTTGTACCATAAAATTCGACATTGAAAATATCCTTAGTAACTAAACATTATTTAAACATTGGAATGACGTCTGGTAAATAATTATCAAATATGGCAATTGTAATAAAGACTATAGTGGTAAAAGCCTGAGGACTCTTGCGAAGATATAATGAAACGAACAACTACAAACTTATAAGATATGCATGCTTATTACAAGTTCACTGAACATTTATCAATAACAGAAAACTGTCCAACAATTCAAAATACGCAGAGGTACTCCTGACTTGTGACAGGTCACAGACAACCTGCGCACAGAAATTTGAATGTTTTGAGCAAAGCCTTTTATCAATAAGGGAAGTAAATGCTGTGAGAAGTTTGGACAACGAAAAGACACACTCGGAGTCGGAAGGAGATAGGAAAGTACATGAAGTTGTAGTCGAAAATTATGTGGTAAATGTTCTCACATAGATAAAAAAACCTTAATATCCCGAAAACGACGTGTTTAAACTTGTTGTTTCGAGTGTTTCCCTGATAAACATTAACACAAGTACGGTCTATATTTCTGTAACATTTTTAACACATTAAAGTGTTACTGACCTCTTAACATGTACAGACATCAGTAATACACCGATAGAATATGAAAGCCAGATATGAAATATCTGACGTACGTATACACGTAAATAAATCATACGATATATAAGAATTATGCGTTTAAACTCAAGTCAATTAAATATAAAAAAAAGTTTATACAGCATAAACTCATCACACATATTTGTTACAAAAAATATTGTCGCGTTGTAAATAAAACTGAACTGAATAATTACCCTGATATCGAGTAAAATATTCCCTTTCCCTCACAATCACTACTTAATATGGCGATCCTTCTCCTCTATGTGTGTTTCTTATATCGTTAGGGAGACGTGATCACGTGATTCATACGTCATTACC
The DNA here is from genome assembly GCA_032209605.1 of Mactromeris polynyma. Classification (NCBI taxonomy): domain Eukaryota; kingdom Metazoa; phylum Mollusca; class Bivalvia; order Venerida; family Mactridae; genus Mactromeris; species Mactromeris polynyma. The sequence goes on along the minus strand of JASFXZ010000004.1, from coordinate 2,572,758 downwards.
CTGTTCTGAATTAGTCGTCGCTCAACCATTTGTTCGATAAACAGTTATCTAGGCCTTGGTTTTATCGATTTACCACATACACATTTTCAAATAAACCGTAGTTAACCGCCTATATAATTCAAGCAGGTTTATTTATATCCACTCCAATATTGTAAATGTGTTGATCATCTCCAATAACTGAAGTGGTTAGAGCATCGACCTCCAGAACAGGAGGTGATTATTCGAGCCCTGCCAGAGGCAAGCACGTGATTTGTCATGGCTGTAATTAGTATTACTTTATGTCCCCCATTTGTGTACCTCCTGTTTTGTTTAGTCTTGTTTTATTTCCCCATTATGCGTATCCCAAGCTATAGCAACGACAAATCATACTTGTATAATGCAGGTGTAGTGTTACGTCGTACAAATGTAAATAGTCAATTGCGATCTTAGTTGAGATATTGAATATTGGGATCATTCTTTGTTTGATTTGATTTTCTTCCTTACGGTTAAGTGAATAATAATTGAATTAATTTGATTCTCTTATAGTCCTGATTGGGATATAAGCAGCATACTGCATGAACGACGGGCATTTGTCGCATGTTTAATTGTATAGAAGATGATGTGGAACATGTACGCACTCTTTCATTGTCTTGATTGTCGAACCTTCTTCTATAGTGATGGAATAACAGATGCTTGTGTTAATTAAATATAATTTTATTATGCAAACGAAAAGTTTTTTTCTTAATAAAATTGTGCTACATTTTATGCATATGTATTATAAGGATATAATGTATTTAATTATATGCATGAAATTATTGAAATCTAAATGAAGTAATTCTCCATAATTATTCTTATAATTTTATTATCTCAGGTCACAAAATGTAAACAAAAATAATGTGAGAATGTAAAATGTAAATACGTGGTAATTACATCTTTTTTAAAAGCACTATACCTGTATTATTGTTCATGATGATTAATGCTTCTAACCACAATGTTTTAAAAGAGTATAGAGAAGTGCGTATATTGTTTCTCGGGCAACAAGAAACGCTTATTTCATATGCCATTGAATCTGTTACATGTACGTTTATAATGTTTTATTTAACACTGCTTTGTTAATGAACAAATGACTAGTCATTTTCAATACTGCACTCAAGTTATTAGATTAGTGAAGGATGTCTGATTTCAACGATATAAGAAAAATATGAATCATTTCCCCATCCACTTTTTAAGTTTGTAAGTTTATTCGGTAAACACAATTATAATATTTACTTTCGCCTTTATAGGCTAGGTGTACCTCATATTAATTTCATTTCAGCGATTAGATTGTTTTCCAAGTACCCTCGGATGCCCTAATTCCGTTACGTTATATATGTTATATCCACTGTCTTGAACTTGTATGGAAGTTGGCGATAGAAATAAGTCTACTGTAGTTACAATACAAGTGTATACAAAATACAACCGTTTGCTATAATAACACATGTCGTGTTAAGAAAAAAAGTGAAACTCGAGTTAAATATCCCTGATCTCTTTTCCGACAATATTAAATATGGCATTCATTTCCTTTGTGTGCTTCTATTATCGTTATAGAGATCATATTACGTGATGCATTCGTCATTTCCGAGTTCTGTACTATTTGTCACAACTACCGGTTACTCGATGGCGCTACGATACAATATACAATGTATGTAAGGAAAGATCACTGCGTGAGAGATTGTATTCGTCCCAACCATTTCGATCGGTGAACATTTATCTCCGCCTCATTTAGCTCAATTCTGTTCACTTGATTAGTACCCATGATTTCTTATCGTTAATATAACATGTTTATTATCCAAACAATAAGTTTAAAATAAATTGGTGTTTGTAGTTGCATTATTTAGAATGTCCCGAATAGTCATGTTTACACATAACAGTTATTTTCCTGAAACTACTCTGGTCATATCTGAAATCAATTGTTCTCTATTACATTATTATATTAATCAAAGACCTGTAAGTGTGGAAAACGAGTTGTTCTATTAATATTCTAGTACTAGAATAATGTCCTGTTTAAGATGTATTAAACATTCGTCAACGAGTCAAATAAATGTTTAACATGCCTAGGATTACACCGATCGACAATATGCTTCGATATTTCAACTCAATTTGTTTTTCAAGCTAACTTAAATTGCAATAGCAGTGTGCAATAAGTAACCTTGCTCAATGTACATTTGTGATCTTAATATCTTACTTTACATCCGCACAGTGGTTCACAACATTAATAAAAAACCTGGATACGCGTCTTACGATAGATAGGTGTATTTAATATTGCACACAAATAAACCATTTATAAACGAAATAAGATAGCTTAACTTTAAATATAATTGAAGTAGTCAATTGAACGACCGGGACAATTTTGTATTCAAATGCATCCAACTGTAACGAAGGTAAATCAGATATTCAATGTCTGTATAGAAAACTGTTAACATAAGCATGTATTTTTGTACCAAGACTGCCTTAACAAATCAATATGCTGTAAATGTAATTCACAATTACAGATACATGTATATAATTGAAAAAAGTGATAATTATGAGAAATGGGCATGTTAATGCCTTCATACAAACTTACTATAAAATATTCCATTATTTCTTTTCTTAAACGTTTGGATCGTGTTTTTGATGTACAGATAAAACATGCAACTGTAAATGTCAATGTAAGGTGGCTTTGTGTAATTTAATGTCAGACTGAATTGAACATATTCAAATGACAATGTATTCATCTATACATTGTCTAACAATACGAAACTATTATTGGAGGAATACATGGTTACATATTGCAACAATGCAACTTGGAGAAATTGTGGATGTTATCTAATTGTTGAAATATCCCAGAACGGGGATCACTGTAACGTTTAGTGTAGACATCCACTCTATCTCTTACTGGCCTGTGTTATAATGATTTTGTTTTATAACAGTGTTTTTGATAAAGGCCAATAGAGTCGATGTTGAACCAAGCAATGTATTTTAGACCCTGAATATAATAAATACTTGGTCAGTAGAATGTTGTAAAGGGCAGCAAATGTTGGATCATCAACAAAACTAAGTCCGAGTTTTAAATTTTAGATTTTCGCTACGATATTGTAATATCACAGCAAGTTACGGTCAAGCAGTGTATCGGTTATGCAGTAAATATGTTTTGGCTGTTGGATTTGAACTCACCGTGCTATAAAATTAGGACCTCACTTTAAAAAAAATATTTAAATGATAATTATAGTCTTATATTAATAAATTGATGGTCCAGTAAAAATTAATTCATTGATTATATCAGGTATTTCGTGTTTCATATATTCTACTTTTGTAAGACGCACGGGAGATTAAATGATGCTGTCTTAAATACAGTAATTTTAACGGATGTGCTATTACTATTACGTCTATGTCGATATTTATGATCTGTTGAATATGTGATAATGTCCATTTTCAAACTTCACCGTACTAAGAAAAACATATTCACATTTTTCCGATATATTTACAAAAAACATGCACACTTCATAATAGTTAGGAAACAAGAATGTCAATGTTTTTCATAAGCATGTAAAAGAGATAACTAGAAGTGAAAAAATATGAAATCATGAATTGCAAGCATGTAAAAGGCACTGCAATACGCAATTCTTGATATATTGATGTATTGTCGATATATCTCAATATCATCCGATATATTGATATCGTTATTATGCAATTTGCCGAACCAATGACAGTTTTAGTGTTAACATGCCAGATTTTAACAAAAGTAGGGTTAGAACAGCAAGGAAAAGTAGGGAAAAGAAGAAAGTAGGAAAAGTAGGGGAAAATAAGAAAGTAGAAAAAGTAGGAAAAAAGTAGGGAAAAAGAAGGAAGTTGGAAAAGTAGGGGAAAAGAAGAAAGTAGGAAAAGTAGGAAAAAAGTAGGGAAAAAGAAGGAAGTTGGAAAAGTAGGGGAAAGAAGAAAGTAGGAAAAGTAGGCACAAGTAAGAAAAAGAAGAAAGTAGGGGAAAAAGAAAGTAGGAAAAGAAGGGAAAAGTCAGGAAAAAGAAGAAAGTAGGGAAAAGAAGAAAAAAGGAAAAGAAGGGAAAAGTAAGTAAAAGTAGGAAAAAGAAAGGAACATTAAGGAAATGTAGGGCCCGATTGACAGCCTGAAAATGCCATAATGAAATTACAAGTATATCTGGGTGAAAGTATCAAATACCCAAAAATGCTATAATAATAGCATTATCAGTCAAAGAAAAAAGGCTGTCGAAGTCTGGACAGAAAGAAAAGCACGCTTTTTGCATTGAGAATACCTCAACTTTTCGGGGATTAATTGTTAAGGTACAAAGTCCTGCTGTCTGTGGCAGTTAGAAGTTTAGTTTTACATTAATAAGTAAAATACATGAATGTTCATCTTTAGTTCTTATTTATCAAGTTTGCTTACTTTTACATGTTTAAGTGATGACAGATTCGAACATAGTATAATTATGTTAAATTATATAATTGTTCAAGCATATCATTAAATACGGGAACAATATCCATGCATGTTATTTGCTGAGTACCACTTTTGCTAGTTTGTCCATATAACAGTAATAGAAGTATTGACTGTGTACCAAAATATTATTGCAACTGGCGAAATGTGCATGAATTCAAACTAGTATTTAAATTATTAAATTCGTCACAATTTCGTTAACTAAACAGATTAGCAAAATATATTTTCTTTGCAAAACTGATTAAAGGGAAAATATATTATACATTTTATTATTCATTTCTTATTACAAGCCAGCTCTATGTCAAAATAATATGGTGTCCGTACTCTTATGTCTTCAGTTCATGCTGAAATGATGCTTTATGTATTTGTATGTAAATGTAATTTCTACATCCTTTACTCCTGTCTCATGTAGTATCGACATATTGTCATTATAAAAATGTAAATTGCGATAAACTTGTACTAGTTTATGCAAACAAATGTATGTATGTATACTGCAACTCGTTAATGCTCAGGAATAAACCGGACGTGTGTTTTCTGCGTCTTTGGCCCAATTTTCAGACAGAAGACACACATTTATGAACGCTTTTGTAGAAATGACATTCACACGATATCGCCTCAGTGCTTGCACCTGACGAGTGTCAGAGTAAATGAGTATTACATAAACTCAATGGTTGATGGACAAAGGTCACAGTCAAAAATGAATCCGGGGCGCCCATAGTATGTGTGAGTCCCAGGACCCCCATTTGAAAAATGCAAAGGAAAACCATGAATGACCTGAAAACTGCTGATTAATCAGTCGAGTGGAAACTCCAATTGTCTATGTTGAAATTCCAACTGATTGGCAATTGCTATTGTACTGTGAAAACATTAAGTGACTCCCATATAACTTAGACTCGTGTGTTAGGATTATGGGCTGATAATTGTAACCACTGACCTAATTACCACATGTCTAGCCTTACCATATAGGGCAAGGTACTCACCAAACATTTATTATGCAAACACATGACGTATAACACTGATGTCGATCATTTTGTACCTACTTGTAGTTTTAATCATGATTAATTTAGTTCTCTTTGTGACTTAATTCAAGATACGAGTACTGGGTCTTGAATACAATTGTTTGTTTAGCATAACCCTACCTTAGTGGCCCCAACTCCAAAAATAATTGAGCGTTTGATTGGGAGTTTAAACAATGTATTAACACTAAAATGACTATAATAAAATAATAAATAAAAAATAAATTGTATACCTAAATGTTGCTGGGTATAAGGACGGTATAATACATGAACGGTAGCGATGCAGTTGTCACAAGTCTAATTATTTAGAAGATGATGTGGAAACATATACAAATTCTTTCATTGTCTTGAATGTCAAATTATCAACTTTAATGCAGGAAATAACATACGTTTTTTTCAGTATTATATATAGTATTATCTTAACAAACGAAATGTAAATATACTCGATATAACATGATTGTGAATATTACCACATCATATGAAAAAGATTGTTAGAGTTACAGACTGGAGGTTGTACGTTGTTACAGATATCGCAACATTCACTAGACAAACATCTATGTGAATTGTAAAAGAAGGAATTGTCCGCATGAATATCAAAAAGGCAACCAATAAGAACGGAATGGATATAATATTAATATCAGAAACAACCATGTCGCGTTTCGAGTCGGTCAACGTCGATGTGTAACAGGAAATTACACCTGATGTCTGTGTATGGAAGACCATTCTAACTACCATATATTTGTTCATGCTCTATTAAATGATTGGTCGATCGATTGTTTTGGATTGTACGCGGTTTTTCAACAGTATGTCGGATTTATACAGCGTTCAGTTGACCTAACGAGTGCTCCTTGTTTAACAATCAGTACTAACCTGCCACTCCGCAAGCAACTGAAATCTTCGCCACGTAAACTACCGAAGACATATTATGCACGCAGATTGCCTTTCCGCAAATTGGAAAACTCTTACTAATATAGCAATTGATGATACAGTATATGAAATTTGTTCGATGTTGGTTCTCGCAATGTTCATCTCGACGATATATATTCATGTAGTGTTCAGTTCAAAAGTCAAAAAGTATAAATGTAGGAATATACACATTACAAATATATAGATATATGTGTCACCTTTGATGGATTAGTTTGATACAACACTTTAAAGACAATCTCTCTTCAAACTCTTTAAATACATACATTGTCTCATTAAATATTTATGTCAGTTTAGATTAAACAATCTGTTATATATATATCACTTCAAAGTCAAGTAAACATTTCATTTCAATCTTTTCATCACGTATGTATTTGCAATTGACATACTATTTTGAACAAATAAACATTTCTATTTGATGTAATATGCAATATGTTACACGCATGCCACCAAAGATGATTACACTACTATACTCTATGTAAAATCATTGATGCAACGTTAATCATATCTCACTATTTTAGTGAAGTATTTTATCTCATTATTTAAAATTTGCGGACAATGCGATAAAAACAAATGTACGTCATTTTCTTCAAGACAAAAAATGTGCTTTCTGTACATAACAGGTAAAAGTCAGCAAAATCACCATAATAACAAATGGATGATAAGTCATATATACGAAAAACGTTTTTTCAAAGGTACTGTAAATAACTATCACAACTTAATCGACCTTTGGGTGATGATAAAAACAGTCAATACATGTGATTACAGTTTATCAGAGCATTTTATTATAAGAAATTAGTTTCAAATTAATAAAACTGTGCTACATTGCATGCACAAATATATTATACAAACACGTTAATATGAACGGGAAGAAAGTGTCACCATGACTGATTATGCAGATGTCACAAAAACTCATTATTTCTTATTTAAAACCATTCATTAGCTTACCTACTGTAGTTAACCATAATCGTACTTTACAATGCAGTGTTTAATATGGGTGCAAACAAAACCACCAGGGAACTATGGGAAACAATATATGCATTGCAGTACATAACGTTCCAAATAATAGATAATGACATCATTAAACAATTAATTATAAGACGGCAAACAACTGTGAACAAATTATAGCGACAGGACATAGCAATGAGAGGATCACAATAAAATCGCTACACGACACAAAACACACGAGCTTATAAGTACATACCCTGAGCATAACACAAATAAACTAATGGTTCCTTTAATAGCTTATTATCTCAAAAAACAAATTACTAAAGAACAACCCTTGTATATAAAAAGTCAATAATATATTATATTTTAGGCTCAATCACATATTATCGACATTCTTCAATGTTAGACAAATTAATTGTTTATATATGTATACATTTTAGACGACGCGCAGCAGTAACCAATTTGGCAGTACACAGCCATGTTTCCATTCACAAAATGTTAACAAAATAATGGATAAATGTGAAAATGTTAAATGTGAAATACCGGTAAATATTTTTTTTCAAAACGCTCTATTCCTATAATATTGTTCATGAATGTTAATATTGCTAACCACAATGTTTGGGTTCGAATCCCGGTTGCGCCATTGACCGATTGTTCGTGTTCCTCAAAAACGTGTATTGTGTCTCCGTCAACAAGAAAATGTTATTTTCATGTCATTGAATCTCTTAGGTTTATGTTAATGAACAAATAACAAGTGAGTTTACGTACCACAAACATTTGATATAAAAACAAGTTTCGTAGTATGCAGATAACAAAACTGAACAACTCAAGTATTACCTACAGATCGATGTAAATATTCCTGTGGCCTTATCCGTCAATATAAAATATGGCGTTCCTTCTCTCCGTGCGCTTCTAATATAGTCATGGAGATGATATGACGTGGTGCGTACAAATATATTGTATTCACATTCAAAACAATTCGACAAATTCAACCTATTGGTCTTTCTAAATGAGTATCGTGTTACCATAATATTTCTATCAATGGCTGTGTATAACATTACGGCTATTGTACATAGATATAACGGCAAATTGATAAAATCAATGTCTTTACATACCTAAACAAGTAATTTCAAGCCTTGTATTGTATCTTAAATAACTTCGCGAGAGCAATGTTGTTGAATTACTTTATTCAAGATTATTAATACGTATCTATTCCTACAATTATGAATAAGACTTGACATACAGGAACGAAATATTTCAAAGCTTACGTAATTATTTTTCATAACTCAAAACTGGATGCAAAAATAATTTTGAGAAAAATGACCTTGCAAAACCACAATCTAATATATTGTCTTTAATTTGATCCCATTACATTTAGTAATATTGGTGAAATCGATACTCCAATGACAATTAACGCAGTCCTTATATTTTATCATACTCCGTTATTATTTTGAGTCACGTTGTCATATTGTTAGATTACAAATTGTTATAATTTAATAGGTTGGTATGTTTATTTCTATTTGACAAATTTTACATGCCTGCCTTTTATATTCACATGTTATCGTTAATCATTTCCTACTTATGATCCATTTGATACAAGCTAATTCCGTGTAATACATGTATTAATTGAATCAAGAAATAGTGTCATTTTACCTAAATTGTACATTTTAAATTAACGATATAATTAGGCATACGATAATAGGGAGATTATGTTTCTATAGGGAAAGCAACATACACAAGACAATGCATCCACACACAGACCACCGGGAAAACCATAGTCCACAAAACACGAGACACTGAGAATGTGCAGGAGTAAACACGTATGGATAACAGGAGCGCAAGGAATGGCCTGACCGACCATAAAGATTGTTACAATTCAAAATGACGCTATAAATAATGTAAATGTGGATTTAGATTTAACCCATGCTTGTTAATTAAGTGCATGTATAGGCAAAATTTTCAAAGTTTTATCTTTAGGAGATCTATCTATAAACGACAAAGTTGAGATTGAAATCATTATAATTACCATTATAAAGGAATAAAACCAGGGGGTATAATTTGATATTTCTTCTTTTGTTCGTGTATCTATCAACACATACTGTCCTTCAAAATAGTTTTGTTGTAATTCTCCACACGAACGAAAATATTTCGGCCTGCTTAGCTAATTCAACTGACAAGGTATTTGAAAATATCGAATGAAAATACATGCATAACTGAACAAAGACAGATCAAACTAAATGTCGTGCGAATATTAAACATAAAGTATGTTCGTTCAATCTAAGGTTTACATCGTATCAAAATATAACATCAGGTCACATAACTTATATAGAAGTATTTGGTTTTCAAAGTCAAACTACATCATACTAAAGGATGAACTTGTTTTACGTAATCGATGCATTGTAAATATCTAAAGGAAAACAATTTTCGTACAGGTGAATTTATATTATTACAGGAAACACCACATACACAAGACAATGCCTCTCCACACACACACCCTGGACAACAACAGTCTACAAAGTATTAGTTAATGAGTACAAGAGTACATATGTGAATATGGCGTGCAAGAAATGGTCGGACCGATCATATAACAACTATGGAAAATATAGGGGGACAACAAGGGGGTTAATGGATGGAGTACATCACGGAACATGTCAGAAAAGTCAGTAAGGCCGAAAGGGGACTAAAGGACATCAGTATTATATCAAGTAAAGGAACTGTACATGGGGACAGGGGAACTTAACATACATCTAAAATCATAAATGAAGCTTTGTAGAGCACCTCTAAAAGAATATTGGTTTTATTTTATGCATTCACCATATATCGGTATATTATAACCTGATAAATTATCTGTTATTTTCACAAGGGCGCATGAACGTACAAGATGCATGAATGTTCAGATTCATCAAGTGTACATCAAAATAAAACTACTTTCTAGTATGCAAATGATAACAGAGCATAACTCAATTTGTATAAAAGCGTACATAGCGTACATTATTTGCAAGGACTATTTTTACGCGGAAATTTCTCGTGACGTCACGTAGAACATTTGCACTCAGCTCTTGATGACACGTACACTTTTGAAATAATTATTTTGTCGTTAATGATTAATTAAAACTATCTGAAAAAGCATGAAATACACATATTAATTTCATGTGAAAGACCGAAAATAATATCAACCCGTGAACACAAGACTTAAATCTTCACTGATGACTACGATATGAAAATATTTGGTCAAAATGTTCACTCACTGAAATTATTTTCTCTGTAACAATTTTATATCTTTTTAATCATTCTGACAATATACATGTATATACAGCAACTTTAAGGAAGATATTAATGCGGATTAAACCGATCGATATTTTGCTTCGATATTTAAGCTCAATTTACACAACAATAAAAGTTCGATAGCAGTGCAATACCGTGACCTCACTTCGTATCAACGCCGTGTTTCACAAAATCGATAAATACATAGATACTCATATTTCGACAGGTGTTATCAACATTGCACACAAATAACCGATGTATAAACGAAATAAGATAGGTTACTTGTAACTTTAAATATAATTGAAGCAGTCAATTGAACGACCGGGACAATTTTGTATTAAAATGCGTCCAACTGTAACGAAGGTAAATCAGATATTCAATGTCTGTATAGAAAACTATTAACATAAGCATGTATTTTTGTACAAGACTGCCTTAACAAATGAATATGCTGTAAATGTACTTCACAATTACAGATGCATGTATATAATTGAAAAAAGTGATAATTATGAGAAATGGGCATGTTAATGCCTTCATAAAAACTTACTATAAAATATTCCATTATTTCTTTTCTTAAACGTTTGGATCGTGTTTTTGATGTACAGATAAAACATGCAACTGTAAATGTCAATGTAAGGTGGGTTTGTGTAATTTAATGTCAGACTGAATTGAACATATTCAAATGACAATGTATTCATCTATACATTGTCTAACAATACGAAACTATTATTGGAAGAATACATGGTTACATATTGCAACAATGCAACTTGGAGAAATTGTGGATGTTATCTAATTGTTGAAATATCCCAGAACGGTGATCACTGTAACGTTTAGTGTAGACATCCACTCTATCTCTTACTGGCCTGTGTTATAATGAGTTTGTGTTATAACAGTGTTTTTGATAAAGGCCAATAGAGTGGATGTTGAACCAAAAAATGCATACTAGACCCTGAATATAATAAATACTTGGTCAGTAGAATGTTGTAAAGGGCAGCAAATGTTGGATCATCAACAAAACTAAGTCCGAGTTTTAAATTTTAGATTTTCGCTACGATATTGTAATATCACAGCAAGTAACGGTCAAGCAGTGTTACGGTTATGCAGTAAATATGTTTTGGCTGTTGGATTTGAACTCACCGTGCTATAAAATTAGGACCTCACTTAAAAAAAATATTTAAATGATAATTATAGTCTTATATTAATAAATTGATGGTCCAGTAAAAATTAATTCATTGATTACACCAGGTATTTCGTGTTTCAGACATTCTACTTTTGTAAGACGCGCGCGAGATTAAATGATGCTATCTTAAATACAGTAATTATAACGGTTGTGCTATTACTATTACGTCTATGTCGATATTTATGATCTGTTGAATATGTGATAATGACCATTTTCAAAGTTCACTGTACTAAGGATATTTACATTTTTCCGATATATTTACAAAAACATGCACTCTTCATAATAGAATAAATGAAATATATGAAATCCTGAACTTAAAAGGCACTGCAATAAATAATTATTGATATATTGATGTATTGTCGATATATGTCAATATCACCCGATATATTGATATCGTCGATTTGCAATTTGCCGAACCGATGACAGCTTTAGTGTTAACATCCCAAATTTTAACAAAAGTAGGGTTAGTACAGCAAGGAAAAGTAGGGAAAAAGAAGAAAGTAGAAAAAGTAGGGAAAAGAGGAAAGTAGGTAAAGTAGGCACAAGTAAGGGAAAAGAAGAAAGTAGGAAAAGAAGAAAGTAGGGAAAGTAGGCACGAGTAAGGAAAAAGGAGAAAGTATGAAAAGTAGGCACGAGTAAGGAAAAAGAAGAAAGTAGGGAAAGTAGGCACGAGTAAGGAAAAAGAAGAAAGTAGGGAAATAAGGCACGAGCAAGGAAAAAGAAGAAAGTACGGAAAGTACGCACGAGTAAGGAAAAAGAAGAAAGTAGGGAAAGTAGGCACGAGTAAGGAAAAAGAAGAAAGTATGAAAAGTAGGCACGAGTAAGGAAAAAGAAGAAAGTAGGGAAAGTAGGCACGAGTAAGGAAAAAGAAGAAAGTATGAAAAGTAGGCACGAGTAAGGAAAAAGAAGAAAGTAGGGAAAGTAGGCACGAGTAAGGAAAAAGAACAAAGTAGGAAAAGTAGGGAAAAAGAAGAAAGTAGAAAAAGAAGGGAAAAGAGGAAAGTAGGTAAAGTAGGCACAAGTAAGGAAAAAGAAGAAAGTAGCAAAAGAAGAAAGCAGGGAAAGTAGGCACGAGTAAGGAAAAATAAGAAAGTAGGAGAAGTAGGCACGAGTAAGGAAAAAGAAGAAAGTAGGGAAAGTAGGCACGAGTAAGGAAAAAGAAGAAAGTAGGGAAAGTAGGCACGAGTAAGGAAAAAGAAGTAGGGAAAGAAGAAAGTAGGAAAAGAAGGGAAAAGTAAGGAATAAGAAGAAAGTAGGGAAAAGAAGAAAAAAGGAACAGTAGGGAAAAGAAGGGAAAAGAAGGTAAAGGTAGGAAAAAGAAAGCCTGAAAATGCCATAATGAAATTACAAGTATATCTTGGTGAAAGTATCAAATACCCCAAAATGCTATAAACGGAGTATTATTAGTGAAAGAAAAAAGGCTTTTGAAGTCTGGACAGGAAGAAAAGCATGCTTGAGAATACCTCCACTTTTCGGGGATTAATTGCTGAGGTAAAGAGGTTCTGCTGTCTGTGGCAGTTAATAGTTTAGTTTTACATTAATAAGTATAATCATGAATGTTCATCGTTAGTTCTTATTCATCAAGTTTGCTTACTTTTACATGTTTAAGTGATGACAGGTTCGAAAATCGTATAATTATGTAAACTTATAAAATTGTCCAAGCATATCATTAAATACGGGAGTACCACTTTGCTGAGTACCACTTTTGCTAGTTTTTCCATATAACAGTAATATAAGTATTGAATGTTTACCAACATAGTATTGCAACTGGCCAAATGTGCATCAATTCAAACTATTATATAAATTAATACATTCGTTACAATTTAGTTTACTCAACAGATTTGAACAAAATACACATTTCTATTTGATGTAATATGCATTTTTTTACACGCATGCCAACAAAGATGATAACTCTACAATACACTATGCAAAATCATTCTTTCAACGTTAATCATATCTCACTATTTTAGTGAAGTATTTTATCTCATTATTGAAAATTGCGGACAATGCGATAAAAACAAATGTACGTTATTTTCTTCAAGACAAAAACTGTGCTTTTTGTACGTAACAGATAAATGTCAGCAAAATCACCATTATAACAAATTGATGATTAGTCATATATACGAAAAATGTTTTTTTCAAAGGTGCATTAAATAACTATCACAACTTAATCGACCTATAGGTGATGATAAAAACAGTCAATATATTTACTGAAGTTTATCAGAGCATGTTATTATTATTTTCAAATTAATAAAACTGTGCTACATTGCATGTAAATATATATTATACAAACACGTTAATATGAATGGGAAGAAAGTGTCACCATGACTGATTATGCAGATGTCACAAAAACTCATCATTTCTAATTTAAAACCATTCATTAGCTTACCTACTGTAGTTAACCATAATCATACTTTACAATGCAGTGTTTAATATGTGGGTGCAACCAAAACCACCAGCGAACTATGGGAAACAATACATGCATTGCAGTACATAACGTTCCAAATAGTAGATAATGACATCATTAAACAATTAATTCTAAGACGGCAAACAACTGTGAACAAATTGATGTCATAGCGAGAGGACATAGCAATGCGATGATCATAATAAAATCGCCACTTGACACATAACGTAGGAGCTTATAAGTACATTACCCTGAAAATAACATAAATAAACTAAATGTTTCCTTCTTTAGCTTATTATCTCAGAAAACAAATTTCTAAAGAACGACCCTTGTATTGAAAAAGTCAATACTATAGTATATATAAGCCTCAATAACATATTATTGACATTCTTCAATGTTAGACGGTGTATACATTTTAGACGAAGCACAGCAGTAACCAAGTTTGCAGTACACAGCCATGTTTCCATTCTCAAAATGTTAACAAAATAATGGTCAAATGTGAATATGTAAAATGTGAAATACCGGTAAATACTTTTTTTCAAAACGCTCTACTCCTATAAGATTGTTCATGAAGGTTAATATTGCTAACCACAATGTTTGGGTTCGAATCCCAGTAGCGCCATTGACCGATTTTTCGTGTTCCTCAAAAATATGACTTTATATCAAATGAGTAGAAAGTATGGCGTTTATTGTTTCTCAATCAACAAGAAAATGTTATTTTCAGGTCATTTAATCTGTTAGGTTTATAATGTTTCGTTAATATCGTCATATCGATTCCCACGATCTTTATTGAATATCGACTTCCGTTAATCATGATACGTAAAATGGATGGCAGAGGAGTCAGGTAATAGCGTACCAATGCAAGGCAAAATACAACAATAGGTTGCTTGGGATTCCAGAGTAAATATTTCCACCTAACATACCACGTTAAAACAAGCTATATCGTTCAAAATCAAAGTTTTTCAGTGAACATTTTTATTTTCAATAACAAGGACTTACCCCCATGAACCCTATATACGATCCCGCAGACTGATCATAAGCAATACTAATAGCACGTTTACAAAATACAGACCTGCCATAGAGTTATTCAAATTAATGCGCAAAATACACGATACTATTTTTAGCCACAGCCAAAACTCTTGATATAAGGGAAACCGTATTACAAGTTAATTTAACTTATTGTGAGCTTGTTATGATCTGTTTTATACTTACGTGTCGTTCGAAACTAAAGATATTGACCGTGAACTATTCCTCTGTTGTAAGTCACATCGACTTTAACACTTATCCAAGTTGATATCGTCCAAAAAAAATCACAGTTTACATGTAAAATTTGCTGTTCATCTCGGGCGTTAACAAGGAAGTTATCGCTATATTCAAGTCATTTACAAAATAACTGGAATTTTATACTTCATTTTAATGTCACAGTAATAAGTCATTAAATAAACAGAATCGTGTTATCAAGAAATAAAACTAAACAGTAAACAAATTACCAATCAACGGGGTAAACAAATATCGTTTATTTCTTGTCGATAAAATGGCGACCCTCCTCTCCGAGTTTATATTTCCGATCACGTGATATATTATAATTACCTAATGGGTAATGTTACAAAAGAACGTATCAATTACTTAAAGCACCTCACCTAGCGATATATTAATAAATGCTTCATATAAATGTCACAATAATTAGTGATTAAATAAACAGAATCGTGTCATTAAGAAATAAAACTAAATAGTAAACAAATTACCGATCAACGGGGAAAACAAATCAAACAAAACAAAACATTTTATTGATAATAATTCATAACTGAGTCACATGTAATTATGACATAACTCCAATCTGGTAGAAAGAAAAACAGATGGCCCTTCGCCCACTTATTCGGCACAGTTGTTGTGTAAGGATAAAGCAAATGAGGGACCTTTGATGTTTCAGTTTCGCTTCCTTAAGTCTATTTCAGACAGTGCATGCTATAATCGAGCGTCAGTGTCTTCCACCTGTGCGACGAACAGTGTCCGTATCTGTCACATTGCGGTTACGCAAGTGTGCCATGGTCTTGTGACACGCGATTGTTTCTATTCTAATTATAAAACTGTTGGTGTTCAGAATGTTAACCGATGAAAACTCGCTTATGGATTCCTAACATATGTTATTCTACCCGCCATTTTTAAACAGGCCTATGCACTGTTTGAATATAAATTGTCCAATAATCAATAGACCTTGTACAAGTTTAAAGTCTCATTCCATCCGCTGACTCCGAAAGGTACACATCGGAGTAATTTACCTGTATTAAATACATTTTGACAACCAGAAAATCGTAAAATTGTAGTGATTTTACCTGTCATACTGTAGCAACTTATTCTCTCTCTCTTGAAGCAGAAGATAGTATACCGTTCAGCTCCAGTACACAACGTTTAATATGTCACAATAGTACATACCGAGTCGATACAGATAGACTGATGGCTATCGAGTTTTGGTTCGTTTTATGTGTTGTTTCGAGCTCTGTCGATTGAATGCGTTCAGCCGGATTTGGATATTACGACAAAGACGGAAGTGACGTTTAAATGGTTATTTCTCCGTTAATTTGGGCTTAAATTCATCAGGGTGCGTAAACCTTATATCCATATATTTTGGGATGTGACATTCTTTGGGTGTTCTGACTCTAAGGTAAAATAGGTGATCGTTCATAACACAAGCCGAGCCAACTCAACATTGTGTCCGCTTCTGGTCAAACACCCCTCTTACAGACGATACACGACGTCTCACATTCATGGCGTTCTCTGTTATTGTAGTGTTTGAGACATTTATCGCAAAAAAACTTACACTGAAAAATCCGTTAACGAAAGAGTGGTAATTAATTCAGTTTTATAATCAGAGTCAAAAGCTCTATTAGTTGAGACAAGACAGAAGGTGGTGCGACCACGTCATGATTTGCAATGAAAGGAGCTTGGGTTTAGGTTGATGCAATACTTACATGGTGATTGTGAAATACCGAGACTAAAAATAGATACAAAATGGCCGCGCATGCCCCGTCTTAAATAACTAATTAAACTATTCATATAAACTTACTTAGGGCTCAGTCACACCGGGTATGCGACCAGGTTACGACCTAGCTACGATCGAAAAAAATTGGAATCGTGGGCGAATCGTAGATTGATCGCACGACTGGTCACAGAGGTCTTGGATGATCGCCAGAGCAAACTCAGTCGCAGCAAGGTCGATGGTCATGATCAAAACTTCTGACCTGCGATTCCAAATCAAAAGAGGTCGCAGGCAGGTGTCATATGCTCGTAACACCAGTCGCGCATGAACGAGGATAATGTAGTCGAACTATTGATCGTGCTACTGGTCCTACCACCTGACGATTGGCGGTGCCACCTATCGTGCGACCTGCCCCGACTGGTTGCACGACCTGACGCTTGGTGGTACCACCAGTCTTTAGCTCGCAGACAAGTATATATAAAGTGGCTCATTGGGTTCAAGTCACTCTCCAATACGACACCAGAAGAGATAACATCACTATGGTAAGTGTACCAGTGCCGCCGAGAAGACTTGATTTTATGTTGGCCACGAACTGCCTCTTCCAGTGACGAAACAGGACACCAACTACAGACGTTCTCTCGAACCGGGGCTCAATCTGACGTCGCTCATGTCGTAAAACAAGTGGTGGTCAGCGAACCATACTCAGAGAGCCTGCTCTAAGGCTGGCTCCAGCTTTGGCATATTGTTCCTCTTGACCGCCGTTTCATCATCTGCGGGGATGTCACCTATATCGGCCGGCGTGGTCATCCTGTTTGGCCGTTACCGGGTGAATCTCTGGCTCTGTCTCTGGGGAGGGGGGGGGGTTCTTTCCACGGCGCTTTCCCTTCTTTGTAGGCATTACGAATTATAAGTATGTGATGTGTACACCTTGAGCGCTAGGTTACTACTGATGATGACGCACGATCGTGAGCTGATCATGCGACCCATCTCACCATGATTGATCGTACGATCGGTCGTAGAGCGCCACCACTAGTCGCACGAGTACCTACGATTGATTTTGCGATCAATTTTCTCCAATCGTTGGTGAACGCAAAACCACGCGCACCACCGATCGTACGATGACCTTCTACCAGTCTAACGAGCAATCGCCGTATGCGATCGCAAATGGAGATCGTAGCAAACATTGCCGATTGGTTGTACTTCGGCCAAATTGTCACCTATCGCACTATCAAGAAAACGAACGATCCTGTGACTGAGGCTTTACTTGTTACGTATGTACTTGTAATCCTTCCAGCAAAAACAAATTGTTAATACAACGTACTTAAGAGTTACCGGAAATTAAATAAACATGATACAAAAAGTGTTGTTTGCTAATTGTCAGTTTTATTGGAAAACGTTTGAAAATT
Source organism: Mactromeris polynyma (assembly GCA_032209605.1). NCBI lineage: Eukaryota > Metazoa > Mollusca > Bivalvia > Venerida > Mactridae > Mactromeris > Mactromeris polynyma. Next base: position 2,554,196 of record JASFXZ010000004.1, on the reverse strand, counting down.
TAAATAATACACAGACCGGTTTAAAAATGGCTGGCAAAATATCGTCTGTTAGGAATCCGTAACCGATTTTCATTGGTTGGTTTAAAAAAGTGATATGATGCTTCAATACCGTGAGTTTAGGCTTATGCAATACTTACATGATGAATGTGAGATATCAATACTAAAAACGATACAAAAAAGACAGTTTAAAAAAACTAATTAGAATATTCATATAAAGTTAATGACGTGTATTTGTCAAGTGGAAATATAATCGGCACATCTTCAACAGCTGGATAAAAGCTAAAGATTTAAATTGACTGTACATACGTTTGAATTATTTGTTTACTTATATCTTTTACTACATTTGTTTTCCCGAAGGTCTGCGTGGGGAGGCACTGTCTTGTGTATGTGGCGTACATGTAGTTACATATTATCTCTCTTTAACTATTATTGTTGATGCAATTGTAAATATATACATGTAAACCCTATTGTATGAGTGTTGTGTATAATTGGATGTTGTCAATAAATTCAGTTAAACAGTACTTAATTGTGTTATCTTCAAACTCAAGTGTAAACCTATTATCGTAGTGTATAACGAATCAGTATGTACTAGTGTGACATATCAAACGTCATGCACTGGAGTTGAACGGTATAAGATCGTCTGCTTTAAGAGAAAGCGAATAAGTTTCCGCAGTAGAACAGGTAAATCACTATTAGACAAACTAATCGAAAGCAAATTTGCAAACTTACCTGCCGGCTATTATACGAGTTTCTGTCTGTCAAAATGTATTTAATACAAGTGATGAGCGCGGGTGACCTGCTCTTTGTTCAACATCTACTATAAGCCAAAGGGCTTTATAGTATCGATTATTGACCCAAAAAAACACCAACCAAACAAATATTGTGTTGGGCATAACGAGTTTTGCATCAATTAATGATACTAATAAATCCCGACTTTATTTATATTACAAATTAACTAACCCACGTAATCGAACAAGAAACAATTGCTCCAATAAATGCCTATATCTGGATAGTAATTATCACAGGTAATTTTTCACGGTCAATTAGGAATTGGACATGTCAGGTTGTGTGAGAGACAATTTTTAATTAATAAAAATCTTTAGAAATACAGACAAATTGAGTTGACCTCATGTCAGACTTGCAATTCAGTCTTGGTTGTGTGACACAATGGCTGTATTGACCTGCTGGTTCGGATAAGAAGGGGATCCGGACTGCAAAGGATTTCCCCATTGAGGTTCGAGGGCAAGACGTTTTATTCTTGCATACATGTTTGTTGCAGAGCTTGCTATGCTTCATTGTGCATAAGGGGCGACGTTGTATTGGTCAAAATAGTGTAACCAAACAGTTGTTCAAATTGCTTAAGGTTTGCATGCTCCCAATATACAGTTCACACGATGTCTATCAGACTTACTGCTCATTGTTTTAATAGTCTAGGGCCATCTATCGCTAAACATTTGATTATTTCCGCACGTGTTCACATCATTATTGGTCCACTTGTTATCTCAGAAATGTTTATATAATAAGTGTCCCTCGTATCCATTCTTACCTTGTTCCCTACTATACAACAGAATGGATACGATAACGTCTAATTGTCTTCACCTAAAGTCATATTAAAATTGCTAACTTTATTTCAATGCCCAGTCATTACGCTGACTGTCAGATATAGTTTTGAGAAAAAGTTTCATTCGGTTTATTGAGTGTTATAATATGCGTAAAATCAGGTTCGAAAAAAACATTCGGACAATAGGGAAGGGATTAAATCGTTGTATCTTGTTTTTGCAGTGCACCAAAATATCAGAATTCACATATTCATGTATGTTCGAAATTTTCAAAATGCTTTATAAATGTACTAATTGTTTGTATCGTACAAACCAAAACGCCCCAAAACAACATTTCTAATATACAAAAATAGTCAACGATACATTAAAGTAAGCGAGACATTATATAGATACATGTAAAATCGATGGTGCTCACAATAATGTAAAGCAAAATTAAATAGATAGAATATATTATTCGACTCACCAGGTCCCGAGACCCGCTTTACGACAGTTACAGTAAATAGATAATCAATGATTTAAATGTTGTGTTTATGAGTCAAATCACCGAATGAAGTCAGTAACGTAATGAGCATTTGTTATCTACCGTGGGCGTATATATATGTCAAAAACGCAGAATGCAATTCTTAAACAGCCTTTCTACCAATAAATGTGTGGGCATGCATTCAATTGATGTCAATAAATCACATATGTATAACATTCTTAGCTTGGTAAATCTACTGTATCAATATAAATTTTACGAGTTATGTATAAAAAACAACATTAATGCAACACAAGACATTATCACAACCGTGCCGTCAATGCGACATACAAGGCTCGAAGTCTTCAAAACATGAGAAAACATGAACATTTAGACATAAACAACTGCAAAGCGGACAAACCAAAACATACATGCTGGTGAGAAATATGAGAACTGCCGTTTACCGCATGGCAAATACACCACTGGGTGTTTAAGCCTGGTTGAAGGGGGTACTCAATCTCCTGATAGTCCTGACATTGACGTGTAACAGTGGAACGTTTCAACGTATTTTAAATGTCATGTAAATAAACTACTCGCTTTCAACAGGACATATTCAATGCCCTTGTGTGCCTTATGTTTTATATTTTTAGTTACCACATTTCTCGTTTTGTTGCATTTGTTCAGTATTCCACTGACAAAAAAGGGAGGTAACTATTATGTCCACTTAAACTAACGACGATTGTCTCCATTTGCTATTAGTATAACTTGCTAGATTGATTTTAATCAACAGTAGCTACCAAGTTAGATCGCTTAGATGGATTGTGAAACATCACTTTGAAGAAGTTATTTGTCGTTTTGAGAGATAGAAAGGGAGTACAAACGTATTTCACACATTAAAAAGTGTACATTCGTTTGTGAACATTAATGGATAGAAATATAGCGTCCATTTGTACAGCGATTTCTTGTGCTGTGTGCAAAACAATGTAAAAAAAAATTGCGACAACTTTGAATATTGCTACCACCTTGTGGCCTTCTTGTGCTTATTATTTCGTTTCTGTAAACAGGACGTACTGAAGCATTTTGTTTGAAGAGATAATAAGCATTTGAAAGATGACTACCGAAATTAAGTTCGATAAAAAGTTATTTTGTTTTACTTCTCATGTTCTTACAATTAGGCGCATCTTATATAATAATGACTCTATATTAATGGAGATTTATCATGTCACACTGTTGTAATTTTGATTGATCTCAAATGTGGCAAGTCCTTAACCATGTGGAAGCTTGTGTAATCTGTCAAAACCGGTGTGTTATACATTTTGTATGTGTTATGAAGATTAATTGAACATCTATGATGTAATCCAGAGAAAATCGATTTGTATTAATCATCATCGTTACACATCGCCATAATTATAATCGTACAATAACATGTTAAATACAAAATAAATGATAATACTAAATTATTTTTTATCTAAAATACATCTAATACGTCACTGACGTTCATGTTAGCAAACATACCATTATCTTGTTCTGCGTCGTTGTTTTCTTTCGTTTCACTTAATCGGCATCTACAATAGGTCAAGGGATTAATGGCAGGTTTGTATATAGAGTATTCGTATAGACGATATGTATGCCGATTTTTTGAATATGTCATGAACGAAACTTTTTGAGGCAAATATAACTTGAAGCTCAATATGCCGATTTTCATGCATGACTAGAAAATACAACTTTGATTAATTACTACAAGCACATATACTAGTACATTATTTCATTGTGTATTCTGAATAATTAATTATGCTATTTAACATCTGTTACCACATAGGTGTTCTCTTCTATTCATATAATTGCTTTTAAAATCCATAAGAAAGCTAGTGCGCAAGCGTTTACAAGTAGTCTCTTATTGTTGAAGTTAATAAATTATCATAATGGATGACTACTAGTTAAAACAATATCGTTATGCATGTCTTACCTTAAATGAATAATGTATAGGACGAGAATAATGATGACAATACTCAGTCCTCCAACACCGCCACCTAGTATTGCACCAACGTTTATGTTGTCATTGGCGACCCCTGAAAACAAGTGACATGTTGATAGTATATGTTTGAGAGTGGGGCCATTGTTCGTATTAAAATAATAATTCAAACCAAACACATTTAAGATTTCTTTTGACTTGTGCTGATGTTTCACTGAATAAATTATTCTCATATTTGCAAAGGCAAAACAATAGTTATATAAGTTATTGAATTGATGTCATTGCTTTACGCTTTTTTGCAATGGGGGACTTTAGTCGGTTATCCGCCCTTGTCTAACAGGTGCCCGTTTGGTGGCGCTGTTGTCGAGTAGGTCCTTTGTCCTTCCGCATTTCAGATCGATATCAGCGTCAATTCTGATATTTTCATCGAAGTTTAATTGTATTGTTTATTAATATATTTCCACGCCATTTGATAGTTTAAAAGACTGCTGTGAAAAACAATTGTTGTTAAATAATCTTTAAAAAGGTGTAAAGATCGACCAAACAATGGATGTAGATCACGCCAGCAATATGTCATCATGACATTTTTTATGTACACAAGTCTCCTATTTTCACCAGCACAAGGCGTAAAAAAAATCAATATTAAAGTAGAGGTCAAATCCAGGTATTAATTGTCTGTGCAGCAATCAATTTTATTTTGAGCAAGCATTAACATTCCAAGATGTTTGAAGTCGCTGGCCAAGTCTTTGAAGTAAATATTTTTGGATGACAGATGCAGCACCATTGTGCAAATTACTAATTGAGATCAAAGATTGATATGACCTAATCGTTGAAATTAGCAATGGGATTAATTATATCTTACCGGAAATTAACACATAATAAAGATCTCCTGTGGTTTTATGACTCTTGTGTTTTTACAGCTGACACATGGGGCAATTTAGTGAAATTTAGGTCTTATCTTCTGCCTAGGGCGTGGCTTATGAATTGAAAAACAATTAGCATCAACCAATCAGATCAAATTAGATGACACTTTAGAAAACGATATATTACTCATTTTTCTACTAACATAAATTGTAAACACCCAGTGCAAATGAAATATTAAATGAAGAAATAACACCTTTTCTCACTTCTCTAAATTCAAATTACTATTGAACATTAAAAAATTAGCCTAAATTATTTTATTATCGTATGATAAAAAAAGAATTCAGATATGAAGACTACCTAGACTAAATTAGCAATAATACACATATGATGGCATTAACTAAATTTCGCCTTGGCGCACATACGCTTGAAATTGAAACAGGTCGATATTCAGGTATTCCACTTCAAAATCGATTATGTAATATGTGCAACCAAAATGTTACTGAGTCTGAATATCACTTTCTTCTTACCTGCCCATTATATGTAACATTGCGAAATAAATACAATATCAAATTTAGTTGGCCCAGTCTTGAACTTTATAAGAATCTTCTGTCTTCAAATAGTAGGAAAAAAATTAACAATATTGCCAAATTTATTCACTTCGCCATGAAGTATAGACAAGAAAAACTTACCTCTTTAATTGCTGCTTCTTAACATGATAATAACGTTTATACAGTATATTTGCTAGAGTCTGTAATATATATATATATATATTTATGTTTGTTTGTATGTACATTTTGTAAATATATTTTGAGTCTTGACCATATATCGTTACCTTATTTGTAAATGGTCAAAGGCATGTACTATGCCGATTTTGCCAATAAATTGTATATTGTATATATTGAAAGACAGTCTCAAAAGTAAGTAACCAATACTGGTATGGTCACCCAAATTTTATATTTTTCACAAATAATGCCAAAATTATTGGATCAAATATAAATGCGAGAAATTATTTAAGTTGCGCTAAATAAGCATTTATTGCGAATTTAGCTCCGATATATATAAATTGCAACTAATTAAAACAAGAATATAAGAAAGATATTTTGATAGATTAGATTATATGTTGTTTTTTACGGCGCATCGACAGCTTGGGTCATTAAGCGCGCAACGAATGTAAAGAATATGTGAAACTAAAAAGGCTACGTGATATACTTGTATGTGTTAAATAGGTGTAAATATAGTGGGTAAAAATTTGGGATCATTAGGGTAATAATATATTTTATGTACCAGGGTGAGCGAGGCAATCCTCATTCACCGGTAAATGTAATATAATTATGTAAGTATGGATTAAAAACTTATCATAGTTTGTTATTATTATATGTTGTTTTTTACGGAGCATCGACAGCTTTGGTCATTTAGCGCGCAACGAATGTAAAGAATATGTGAATCTAAAATGGCTACGTGAAATACTTGTATGTGTTAATTAGGTGTAAATATAGTGGGTAAAAATTGGGATCATTAGTGTAAGAATATATTTTATGTACCGGGGTGAGCGAGGCAATCCTCATTCACCGGTAAATGTAATATATATGTTAGTATGGATTAAAAACTTATCATAGTTTGTTGTAAAAGCCAATCTCTTTGATTGAGCTTATACTTTTTTCCAACTTGTACAGTCTCAAAGAGACTTTTAATGTCAGTGGTATTGAAAATTGGAAACGGACTTGTTGAAGGTTAACACAGTCGACAAGAAAATGTTGTTCTGTGAAAGGCGTATTACACGGAATGCAGTCCAGTCTGGCATCCCGGCCAAACAGCCAGGAGTGTGTAAGACGTGTGTGCCCAATTCTGCATCGGGCTATAATAACCTCATCTTTTCGGATGGGCCTGTACGCAGGTTACTGATGGATTTTTCAGACATGATTTATCACTTTCAATGTCTAACTGTCAAAACTGCCAAACGCTTCGGTATACAACAATGGCGTGGGCGGAGCGATAAAATCCGAGATTATCCGGATGAAGGACCTACTCGACAGCAGCGCCACCTATAGTGTGATTAAGGGGAGGTAATCCGCTAAAGTCGCTCATTAATATGTTTCTAATGAAATACCAAAATGTCATCTAAGCACACATCTGGCCTGCATGTGTTTTTCATGACATTGTAAGTTAAATGTATTCAATATTTCAGTTCATTACACTCGAAAAGTATTTGACCATTTATTAATAGCTTTAACGTCTCCCAATATATAATCGGTGATCATTTATAAGTATCAACATATTCGACCAGAAGACATTTGTTTCCGTATACTGTTTCATTATAATATTATGAACACCATTGTTACATGTACAAGATGAATAACTATAATTTTACACAAACTGTGTAAGTTCCATCTTTACACATCTAAAAGAACTTTAGAATTTGTATAACAATTAAACCAAAGATTGCGAAATTCAAACCAAAGTTTAAGTCTACAAATGTAATACACAAATCCTTTTTGTCAAACCCGGAAGATTCGGTCCAGTTGAATGATTATGAAGTTTTTACAATAGTGTGATTTGCATTCATAAACATCCAACACGGGTTGCACAAAATGTACGGTCATTCAAAAGTAACCGTGTGTGAAGTGTAAGTATTTAAATATCCTTTCTGAAACATAAGTTTAAGACTTATACAAAAATTCCTCTGTTCCAAACCCGGAAGATTTGGCCAAGTTGAACTTGATTATAAACTATTTTTGCAATAGTGTGGTTTTGATTCGTAAACATTCAATACGAGTTGCACAAAATGTACGGCCATTCTAAATTAACCATGCATGAAACATGTAATAACAACACTATTTAGTTGTGTTTTTCATCAAGCCAGATTTCAATAGTTTATATTTTGTTAGCAGCCATCCGCGAAGTTTAGGTATTTGATTATCAGATCAGCACCCCTTGGTATACCATATTTGAGTTAAAATCATGTACAGCGTGTATGACATTCTGCGTTTGTTATTTCGCTTGACTGTACAATGGTAAACCAGCACTTCATAGATATATTGCGGTAAGTAGAAATACTCAGTTAGGCAAATTAAATCTATAATAAAATTATCGTATTATCAAATTTGCCTACGTTTACTATTAATGTAGATAATAATATGTTCCATTATAAGTACTTAAAATAACGCATAACAATAAACAAATATATATTCATATTGTCAAAACAAAATTAAATCGTGAAAACAGGGCAAGACATATGAGGTGAGGCACAAGGAATAGAATGAAGAAGTCGAGCAGGTTATGTCACATGCAAGGTACTTCGTCACCCCAAGAGAAATGAAATATACAATTGTTTATAATGTAACAATTACAAAATCAATAGCATATGCTCAGAGTATTACAGAATAAATTCGGGGGTTAAATGTCTCATAGTGTTGCAACTATGTAAAATCAGTGAATTAAAAGGAGTGTCTTCTTTCTTCTATCTACTGATATACGTTAAATGGATTGGAAACGCTATTGGTGTACATATCGTTCAGTTACGAACATTTCCGAACGGTATTCAAACGATGGAATAATGTTTTCATTGACGTTCAGTTGGGTTGTTATCAAGACGAACAGAATATAAACGATGCCATCTACATAGAAAGTTCGATTCCATCTGATTTAAAAAAAAACATATATTGACATGTTACAGTACAATACGGATGTCACATAATTTAACCCCACAATTTAAAAAGTCGCTTTATCAGTTTCGTCATTGTTCGAGAAACCGAGCACGTTAATATTGCAACATATTTGTTTTGTCAATAAATGATGTTCTGGTGTTTTTTTGTTATTTTATCCAGCGTTATGCATATGTGTATGCTTAACTGCGAACTGTCCTATTCAAGGCAAGTGTCCCTGTTATTTTATCCAGCGTTATGAATATGTGTATGCTTAACTGCGAACTGTCCTATTCAAGGCAAGTGTCCCTGTTATTTTTCCGTTCAAATACAGCTTTAATATATTGACTAATTTACATTGTTGGTATGCAATCATTAAATTAAACCTAATTGACTAATAGACTCTCTTGATTGTGTTTGTTTGCGTTTATCAACCGTATTTAAGTAACAAATGTATATATAGTGATCAGTTGACATAGCCAGTTACCATGGGTTACCAATCTATACTGACATGTTTCTCAGCATGCAACCGACAACTTCTCAACATTATTTGAGTAACAAATGTATATATAGTGATCAGTTGACATAGCCAGTTACCATGGGTTACCAATCTGTACTGACATGTTCCTCAGCATGCAACCGACAACTTCTCAACAGTATTTCAGTTATATATGGCGGTAAGTTGACCTAACAATTTACAATGGGTTACCAATCTGTACTGACATGTTCCTCAGCATGCAACCGACAACTTCTCAACAGTATTACAGTTATATATGGCAGTCAGTTGACCTAACAATTTACCATGGGTTACAAATCTGTACTGACATGTTCCTCAGCATGCAACCGACAACTTCTCAACAGTATTACAGTTATATATGGCAGTCAGTTGACCTAACCAGTTACCATGGGTTACCAACGTGTACTGACATGTTCCTCAGCAAGCAACTGACAACTTCTCAACAGTATTACAGTTATATATGGCAGTCAGTTGACCTAACCAGTTACCATGGGTTACCAACGTGTACTGACATGTTCCTCAGCAAGCAACCGACAACTTCTCAACAATATTACAGTTATATATGGCAGTCAGTTGACCTAACCAGTTACCATGGGTTACCAACCTGTACTGACATGTTCCTCAGCAAGCAACCGACAACTTCTCAACAGTATTACAGTTATATATGGCAGTCAGTTGACCTAACCAGTTACCATGGGTTACCAACCTGTACGGACATGTTCCTCAGCAAGCAACCGACAACTTCTCAACAGTATTACAGTTATATATGGCAGTCAGTTGACCTAACCAGTTACCATGGGTTACCAACGTGTACTGACATGTTCCTCAGCAAGCAACCGACAACTTCTCAACAGTATTACAGTTATATATGGCAGTCAGTTGACCTAACCAGTTACCATGGGTTACCCACGTGTACTGACATGTTCCTCAGCAAGCAACCGACAACTTCTCAACAGTATTGCAGTTATATATGGCGGTCAGTTGATCTAACCAGTTACCATGGGTTACCAACCTGTACTGACATGTTCCTCTGGAAACAACTGACAACTTCTCCACAGTATTGCAGTTATATATTGCGGTCAGTTGACCTAACCAGTTACCATGGGTTACCAATCTGTACTGACATGTTCCTCTGGAAACAACTGACAACTTCTCCACAGTATTGCAGTTATATATGGCGGTCAGTTGACCTAACCAGTTACCATGGGTTACCAACGTGTACTGACATGTTCCTCTGGAAACAACTGACAACTTCTCAACAGTGGTACAGTTATATATGGCGGTCAGTTGACCTAACCAGTTACCATGGGTTACCAACCTGTACTGACATGTTCCTCTGGAAACAACTGACAACTTCTCCACAGTATTGCAGTTATATATGGCGGTCAGTTGACCTAACCATTTACCATGGGTTATCAACGTGTACTGACATGTTCTTCTGGAAACAACTGACAACTTCTCAACAGTATTACAGTTATATATGGCGGTCAGTTGACCTAACCAGTTACCATGGGTTACCAACCTGTACTGACATGGTCCTCTGGAAACAACTGACAACTTCTCCACAGTATTGCAGATATATATGGCGGTCAGTTGATCTAACCAGTGATCATAGGTTGCATGTAATGACATGCTGACAAGTCCGTACGCAAACAATCTGACAACTTCGCCAAATAAGTTCAGTGGTGGAGAAAACACGACGTTGGATATTATGTTCTTCAGTGACAATTTGTATACAAATCATGCATCTATCGACTCAGCAAACCTGGTGGGCGACGTTATGTTGATAATGTTCTAGAGTGATTCTTAAGTTGTTTATAATCAAATTAAGTTCTGTATTCATGAAAATTGCAGCATTCCCTCAAAACGAAATTAACGTAGTTTTCACTCAATATTTACAATTCTCGGGTATTTAGCGTGTCGCAGACCATATTAGAATATTTAAGTGAAAAGTCAACATTAGAGTTGAGAATTACCTACAATTATCTGTGTGAATAGTATTTGATGTAAATCTAGATTAATTTGAATATATATACATACTTGAATGTTAGTATGAGTTACGGATTATTAATGAATACAGAATCTCTCTTAAATAATGTGCACATGTAAATTGTTGCAGCGATAACAAAGAACAAGAGTCGTGTTGTGTTTTTGTTTTCGTTAGAACGCATTGTTTTACATATTTTCAATTTTATGTTAAAATAATTCATTGTTTGACGCCAAATTGTAGTTGATGAGAATCATGCGTAGAATATCTTACTTTTTTGCTCTTTGGAGCGATGTTTAGTTGTTTACAGACATTAGTACTGATCTTTTGTGATTTTGCATTGAGATAGAATAAATTTTAACTACAATTATTTGTTTTAGTTGTTACTATGATAGTGCTGTTGCTGTCAAATTAAGTTCTGTATTCATGAAAATTGCAGCATTCCCTCAAAATGAAATTACTGACTATTGCGGCTGACGTTGATTATCCAGGCGTTGCTGTTGCTTCTGTTTTTCATGATACAGTTGTAGCTGATGGGATTGTGGTCGCGGCTGTTTTTATGTCGTTGCTACTATGGTTGCTGTTGTTAATGTTCCTTTTACTGCTGTTGTTGTTGTTCCTTATGTTGTTGACAAGGCTGGTATTTTGGTGGTTTTGCTGCTGTTTCGGCTACTTGTTTGCTCCTGCATTTGTTGTTTTGTTGCAGTTATTGTTGTTGTTACTGCAACTCTTGTTACTCAAGGTAGTGTTGTTGTCGTGCGCACTATTGTTGTTCCTTTTACTGTTGTTGTTACTGTCACTGTTGTTCCTGCGGCTATTTTTGGTGTTCCAGCTGATGTTGTTGGCACTGTTAAAGTTCCAGTCTATAATTGATTTCCTGCTAATGCTGTTGTTCTTACTCTTACCAATGTGTCGCTACGTCGTTGTTGTTGTTACTGCGGTTGTTGATTTTGTTGCTGCTGTGATTTTAGCTGTTGTGTGGTTGTCGTACTTTTTAAAACAATTCCATGGAATTTGAAATCATTGTTCCCGATCATAATGATGATGTGGAGTTGTAGTTTCCGATAATGATAACAATGTGGCACTGATGCTGGTGTTTCATTCCTGATGAAGTTGTTGATGTTGTTATAATTTTGTATAGTTGGTGATGATGATGTTGATGATGATATATAATGCTGCATTGTCGTTCCTGATAATGATGATGTGGTATTAATGCTTTGTTATTGTTTCTGATGACTATGTTGATGGTAGGTTATTAATACAGTATTCTGGTTCCCGAAATACCAGAGCAACAGGAACAACAGTACACCATCAATACCACATCATCATCATGTGGAAGAATAACACAACAACAAATCAACATCATTAATACCATCATTATCATCAGGCACAAACATGTACAACATCCTTACCACAATATGTGCAATTAATGCTATATTGTATCATCTGATAATGACGATGATGTGGAATTGATGTTATCTTGTTGTTGCTGGTGATAATGATGTGGTATTGATGTTGTATTGTTGTTGCTGATAATGATGATTGTGTAGTATTAATGTTTTATTGTTGTTGTTGATGATAATGATGATGATATTGTATTATTGTTGCTGCTGCTGATGATGACATTGTATTCCTGTTGCTGATGATGATGTGGTAATGATATTGTATTGTTGTTGCTGATGATGAGGCGGTAGTGGTGTTGTATTATTGTTGCTAATGATGGCATGGTATTGATGTTGTATTGTTGTTGCTGATAATGATGATTGTGTAGTATTGATGTTGCATTGTTGTTGTTGATGATAATGATGATGATATTGTATTATTGTTGCTGCTGCTGCTGATGATGATGATATTGTATTGTTGTTGCTGCTGATGATGATGATGATGATCATGTGGTAATGATGTTGTATTGTTGCTGATGAGGTTTTACTGTAATATGACCTAGTGACCTATTTTTTTACCACAGATGTCCCAGTCTAGACAAACATTTCTGACCATGTCTAAAAAGCACTGACTTTGGGGCTAACAAATGCAGCCTCTTATTATTATACAAATCTCTGATAAGATCCAAAATTGGGGCTGAAATTTATGCTGTTGCTGCACCATCTATTCTCAAAAATTGAATATAATTCAAAATAAAGCCCTTGGGATTCCTAGTAGCTCTACCCTTCACTCCTACCCTTAAACTGCAGGCTGAAGCTGAGGCCGGTGTAATGCCGGTGAGTATCAGGCGCGAGTCCCAGATTGTAAAATTTTGGGACAGGGCACAAACAAGATGGCACAAAAATCCTGTGAATTCAATCTTCAGGGCTGGACACTCCATCAGAAATAAATTTTAAAAGGCAAAATTGTCTTTTGGGCTTGCACCTAAACCCTGGTGGAGACATTTGGCCATGTAGAGATACATGTAGCAGACTTTAGACCCACAATTGAACATCCTTGGCTGTTGGATCCGCCTCCCACTGATAAGTCACTCAGTAAATCTATTTCAAAAAACAACCTTCCAGATCTATCAAAATTAGATGTAGATCTACATATGGACCAAAATTATTGTACTCTACATCATATGTTCATCAATGGATCTAAATGTCCAGTATCTGGCAAAGTAGCCTGTGCCATCGCTATCCCCTCCAAAAGTAATAACATCTCTAAAAAATAAAGTAACAATTTATCTTTCTATACAGCCGAAATGATAGCCATTGATATCTCTATGAACTGGATACTAGAAAATAAACCTACCAAAACTTCCACATTCTCAGATTCTTAGATTGAAGAACACAACCAGTCACTTTCTGCTACACTGAAATATTCCTAGTTCTCCCAGGAACGAGTTAAGAGGCGTCCTTGCTAAATTTAATTTTTCTTTTAATCTAGAAATTATACTGAACCCTTGCAAGGCGGCTCGACGCTCGGTCTACAAGGCTTTGGAAATATACATCACTGACTGTCAGATGACAGACCAAATCTAAAGCCACCCACTCGGTCCATGTTGCTCTATTAATCCCAGGACGGTGTGGAATCCTACATTACCTTTATAATAACACTACAAAGTCAATGTCTCCAACTTCTATATGTTATACTCTTTATTTCTGCCTCCGGTCTATAGACCATATTCTAGTCTAAACCTATATTAAATATCGCATACCATTCCGCGTATTTTACATCTTGATAATTTGTATAATTTACCAAGTATTAGAATAAAACAAACTTCCATAATCTCGTCTATTATATAGACACTGTTATGTACATATGACATTTTCTGCCTATTCATTTTATTGAAAATAACAATACTCAATGTGAACACATTAGTATTGATACATACTGAAGTGTGGAATGGTTTCTGCACTGTGCTGGGATAAAACTTGACTATGAGGAATATATTTACACTGACATGTTTATATACTATACTTTTGTACAAATGTTATCTATAAAACAAACATGTTTCACATGTGACTTACATTTTAATTGGGTTGGGATTATTGGGGATAATGGGCCCGTTTTATCAATATTCGTACGAACTAGCGTTCGTAAGATTCGAAATGTTTTATCAAGGCATTCTTACGAAAATACTTACGACCGTTTTATAAACGCGTTCGTACGTATGACAACGATTTTACGAATAAGAATATTCGTACGCAAACGCTCTTCAATAACGTAGTTCGCGCCATCTGTCATCTGTTGTCATACACGTGTGCATAGAAGTATCATGACTGACGCAGCGGAAACAAAAACAAACTGCAGACAAACAAACTGGTCGGAGGAGGAGAAGCAGGCGTTAGTGGAATGTTGTTATGAAAATCAGCTGTCTGAAATGAATGGCATGTTTTGGGTGGCTGTAATTGCACCGTAAGTAGTTTTAATTTGTTAAATTATTCATATATCCCAATACCTAAATACCGTGTTTAGGCCTTTGATATAGCAGACGTTTATCATTTACAAGTAAGACAGGCTACCAGCCTATTAATGAACTTGTAGATACACAGATTTGTGCTAAGGTAAACGAATGCCTAACCACTGCGAGTCATAGGTCCCAGTTATATTACTGAATCCAGAGCTATTGGTCCCGAGTGGATCGTCGTGATGATTGCTTCTACTTTGCAATATGTAAATCTATATACAATTTTTATGACGGTTATGCCAGTAAATAATCACAAATGAACTTTTATTAAGCCTAAAGTAGATCAATATGAATGTGGTGTTCGAACCCTCGACCCCATAAATTCTAGTATAGCACTCTACCAAATGAACTAACTGGGCGTCTGATTAACTTTTTTTCATTTGTAAAATAAATGCATACTTCTTATACATTTCAGCCGCTACATGTTCCAACACCAACAATGCACAGGCGGGCAAAAGGAGGCGTAAATGTATGTTGGGTTTACTGCTGTCATAGAGTTATTTGTATTAATTTTTAGTAGTTATCCACAATTTTCAGTCCATTTAGGTAAATAAAAGGTTCATATTGGTATAAGGATTAAAAAACTAGAACAAAATTTGTTGACAGAACAAAGTTATATTTGTAGCTTTATCTGCATATTTGTCTCACAATAAATTTCCTGTATTTCAGGTGACTGTCTATCAGAACTGATAGAATTGAAAAAAGAGAAATTGTCTCTTTTCAGAGAATTGGTTCAACTTAAAAGGGAATCTGTTGAATTTAAACAACTGAAATTTGCTACATTGAACCCCTTCAGTTCGAAATGATTTATTTATTATTGTTATATATATTTTGTTATTGTTATTTTCTTATTGTTTATGCAGCAATAAATTGAAATGTGTATTTGAGTTGTGGTGTTTGTACATTTTTAAAAAACAACACTGATGATAATATAAACAAAAGCAAAGTAAAATAATGTATGTGCTTTGAAGTAAGGACATAAATACAATTCAACACTAATTTCTGGTTAACATTTGTGTATCTTAGACTGCAAATAGAATGCACTGAAACAAATAACTATTCATGAATGTTTAACGTCTGCCAATGAATAAGACACTATAATGACATGCATACACCACTCTTATGCAAACATCTATAAAACAAGAGACCAATGAGGGCCTGTGCTCTACTGGCTGACTGAATGCGTTTACTTTTTGTCTTTAAGTTATAAGAAGGCAATTGTGGAAGCTATATTGATTACAGAAATATTGCCAAATTCAAGGGCCATAATGCAGTCATGAATGCACGTATCTGTCTTTTCAAAAAGAACCAAGATCTCATGGATATCAAACGACTGTCCAAGTTTGGTGAAGATCAAATAAAGAATAGAAGCTATTCACAAGCTCATGCATGGCAATTTTGTCATTTTCAAGAGATCATAATCTAGTCAAGCACGATTGGATCTGGCTGGTTTTCGAAAGGAACCGGGCTTTCATGGATATCTACCTACTGTATAAGTTTGGTAAACATCGGATAATATAAAAGGTGCTATTCTGTTCACAAGCTGTATTATAGAAAAATTGACAATTTTAAGGGCCATAATCCAGTCATGCATGGGCAGTTCTGGCTAGATATCGAAAGGAACAGAGCTCTTATGGATATCTAACTACTGTATAAATTTGATTGAAATACAATCAAACTAACGTCTTTATCATGTTCACAAGCAATTGTTTACGGACGTACGGACGGGCGTACGGACGACAGACACCGCGCCATCGCATAAGCTCTTCTGTTCTTTTGTCAGTAAGGCTAAAATTATTGAAATTGTTAATTGCATGACACTTAAATAAAGAAATATAGAATGGTTCTCTTTAGCATCTGATCAAATTTGTCTCTTAGCCTATATTTACGAATGTTACGCATGCCTATGGCCATTCGTAGCATTTTGGCTTAAACTTACGAAGTTATAGCGTCTGCATGCGTAAGAAAATATTGATAAAACGCTCTTGCGATAGTAAGAACGTCGTAAGAAAATCTTACGCATTCGTAGCGTCTGCATGCGTACGAAAATATTGATAAAACGCTCTTGAGATCGTAAGAATGTCGTAAGTAAATCTTACGAAAATTTCGTGCGTAAGAACGTTGATAAAACGGGCCCAATATCTTTAATCAACTGTGTCTATGTACGTTCATCTGTCTGATCTTGTATTGTTTTATCTCGCCGGTTTACTTAAACAGCCAGATTAAAACAGTACAAATAAAAGAGGAATCAGTTTATGTATATCCTTGTATATACACTGAGCACATGGGCTGAACTGGGAAGGGAGAGCACCCTGGTCAAATTTACATGGAGTCAAGCTTGGATTATGTCTCTTAGTCCCAACAAATTTCAACAACTGTTATCCACAGTTGGCATGGCCTCGGGCGCCCGGGTGCTGAATCACGAAGTAATCTATGACCAGAACAAGCGCCTTGGTCGCTCCCGGGACCATATCAGTAAATCAGTCCACTATTTTTAATCTTTACCAATTGACCGCCGAATGTAAGTGATGGATCAATTCATTGACCATTAGGTCGCATTTCCGCCAGTCAATACACTTTAAACTCCCATTAACAATATGCCCCTGTAAAGCCGATAGGAAAAATATTCACCTTAAATATGGAGGGCCGTGTCTTGGGCATTTCGTTGCCTATATCTGGATGTGAGGTGTTGGCCCTCCTATACATCCACTTCGTGCTCAAGTGAGCTAAAATTGAACTCATTAATGTCATCATCATCAACAACAGCATAACAATACTAAGGCTACCATATAAGCCAATAACCACAACACAGCACCAATTACTCATTAATAACAGCATCTACATATTCTTGACATTTCGATTTTTAAACTTCTCTATGCTTTTTACTCTATGAGATATTCATACATATAAAACAAACAAGAATAGCAAAACAACAAGATTTGTATCATATAAATGATTTATTTGTTGATTAATACACAGTATACTGTTCATCATATACATATTCATAGAATAAAACATCACAATAATTAAGTTTTACACTCAAGTCAATCTTATTTGGTAAAGTAACTAAAGTGGAAATTGATGTTTTCCCACACACCACAGAATGATGCAAGCATGAAGGATTACTCACCACAAAACATCAAGGAAATAAAAATTACCCATTGATATATATATAAAATGTACTAAAAGCTATGCGAGTACATTTATGTACTCGCCTTGTGTGCGAGATGTCTCACATCTGATCAAGGGACACTGTAGATCAGTCATTAAAATGGTCCATTAAGCTGAGAGTTCTGTTAGTCAATGTAGTTCAAAGTCTCTAAAATGTCAACTAAATATTTCATTTTAACAAATAAAACAATAAATTGAGTTCTTAATATGTTTACAAAGTGTGGAAAAAGCTTAAATATTGTTTATCTCAGTGACTGATGTGAATAAATGAAGACTTTCCTTAAAACTCACTGTTTTATAAAAATCATCAAATTTCACAAAAATGCAAAAAACACATTTTTTTGGAATTTTGCATCAAAACTTACATCAACTTGTAGGAAATGCTCTAATGAAAAGAATACATGGTCACCTGACATGTTTCCCTTCAGTAATACAAAAGTTATGACAATTTTTGTCCGCTCAATTTTTGCTCTTTTTTTCAAGTTTTCATCGAAATTTGATGACAAAGTCGCTTTTTTCCATGAATCGTTCACTGAAACAAAATCAAACATTTACTGACAAATTAGTGTTTCAAATATTAACACCAAACCATCGACACCTTGACCTTTATATCTATCTTTATACGAGATGTTTACTGTAGGTTTTGATGTAAGATACTCAGACATATCATCCAACGATTCCTGCACTGAAAGTTCTCTGTGAGTTTCTCCATCAACTGATGTAATCTTACATTCATATAACTCAACTTCTATCACAGTTTTATTGTTTACAAAATTCTCAATGAAAGAATGAAAACATTGACGACTCATTGTGACATCACACAGCTCTATCCTCACTTGTGTTACATGAGGATGTAGTTGTAATAAAACATCATCAGGTTACTTCATGTGGTACAGTGATAGTACCTTGATATATGGAAAAGTGTTCACTGTACGTATCAAGGTGTTCACTGCATTGTCATCTAACCCGTTACCATTGATACGAAGACATTCAAGTTGTGAATCCTTAATACATTTAAATACATCAATACAACAACTAACAATCCTCTCAGATAATGGCCACAATGCGATGAACTTTAAACTAGAATTGTTTACATTATTACATGAAATATTAACACCCAACAGACGTAATGAAGTGAGTTTTGTATGATGTGGAAGATTTAGAGTCAATGTACAGTTTCTATCACGACGCTGGTGATTATCACAATACACACGGAACAATTCTATATTTTCAATGTGAACTTTGTCAGACAGAAATTTCACCAGATTATGTAAACTGTTATGTTGCATTTTAACATAAGACAGATACAATGATGTCAGATGTTGGAGACTTCTCACAGGTAATTCTGGTATCAATGGTTCTGTATCAATATCACCTTTAATACGAACAGTGTGCAGAGTTGATTTATTCTCTAATATGAACTGAGTGAACTTTTTATAATCAGCAGGCAACACTTTACCAACATTTAAACATTGGAGATTTTTTATCTGATCAAATATATCAACATATTTACCATTTTCTGAATATATAGATTTTATACATGTCTTATTTAACTCTATCAGTGGCTTCAATATCTCAATGTTGGAATTGTCTTCAAAATAAAAATCTTCAAGTTTTATGAAGACATTTGCATCACTAGAAATTCTACTTTCCTTGATACAATTGATCACAATAGACTGTAGTGACTTTAACTGCTCATTATAACCACCAGGGCGATAGTGAAAGATAGTATTTCTTCTGATTACAGTTAAATCATTCGATATTAATGGGAAAATTGTTCTGAACAATTGATCAACTGTTTGTATTGAAAATCCTGCAAGGAACAGGAAGAAATTTTCATTTGGCAAAACATGATTTAGAGAGGTCCAATTCTTAACCACAATATCAGTAAATATGTTATTTCTGTCAAATGACGATACAAACAAAGCTGCGAAAAATTCTAGATAGCTCAGATGCAAAAAAATTAGTTTTTGTTCTTGTTTCCCAAATCGCCGACTTATTTTGTTTTTAGATAGAATACCAATTTTGCACAATAAGTCCATTTGTTCAGGGTACAAAAAATAAGGGTCTGACTCCAACTGTTGTCTAGTGAATACAAGAGTAGCTACACATTCATCTTGATTAAACAAAGATCTAAATGAAAGTAAACACACTTTCTCCAACAATGATACATGTCTGTTTATATAGTTCAACTTTGATAGAGAATCAGGTAGTTGTAATTCAGAAGCTGTTGATGGTGGAAACTCAATTTCCCGATTTACAGCCATTTCAAACAGCATGTCCACAATGTTACCATAAATAAGTGTTCTAGACATGTTAGTCAGCTTCTGTTCAAACCAAACTACAACTAAATGTGATGTTATGATCGGTACGCAGAGTTAGTCTGCAAGACCACATTCTATCACTTCTGTCACGAATATCTTTGGATCTTTATTTTCATCATTCTTCTTATTAATATATCCAACTACATCTTTGATATAATCATTCGACGATTTACCAGTAATGCCTGTAATTTTTACTTGATGATCTAGATCTTTGCGCAATTGTAAGTTTTCAGTTTTATAAGGCCGGCAAGTTGTCAAAAATACACATTTCTCAGAAAATGTTCTACTGGGTATTGAAATATATTTTTTTCCTCTCGCATCCGGCTTCCATTCATCCAGACCATCAAGAATCACCAAGCATTCCTTTTGTTTGAGAATATCTTTGATACAACTGTACATTTTATGCCATTCATCAAGAGATTGGGTGAAGAACAGTTGATCCACAATCATTGCTATCACATCGATGCGATCTGAATCACGTAGTGTTATATAAAATACAAAATCAAACTTCTCTATGAAATCAACATACTCCTTCATTTCTTCATTTACTATATCAACGCAAGATTTTGACTTGTACCATATCAAGCACAAAAACTGACAAAATGATGTCTTGCCAACATCAGCATCACCAATAATGTAAATATTTCTGCATTCTTGATCCTCCTTATAGAATATTTGATTACAAGATGTAACTTCAATATCTTTTTGGTTTGATTGAGCTCCATGACATTCTGTCAGGAAAAAAGTAGGAATTTTATAAAGATTCAAAAACTCCTCATTCTCAAATCTGAACAGTGGTGATACTGTTATGGTAGTGCAATTTAGCATGTACTTATTCTTCAGTTCTTGTTTAATGTCTGAAATGGATGAAATTTTTTGTTTTGAAAAGAGATAAACTAGTTTTACAGACACTATATATTTGATATATACCATGTAAACAATGCATCACAACCTTGAATAAGTCAGAATGAGTTTGGCAATATAATAACTTGCATTCAAGAGCAACATTCTCATAGAAACATATCATTTATAATCGTATCCTATATATTACATGTATAGGAATTTTATTAAGCTTCAAAAGCTTTTCATTTTCAAATTGAAACTGTGTAATGAAGAAAAAAATTTATGTACACTATGTATAAGATGTTGTTGATGGAGAAAATACTTAAGTGCTAAATGGTGAACTCTTAGGATTGTCCAGTAAGGTGCAACAATCCTGATTTGATTTTTTTTTATGTTTGCTCAAGAAATGTAGCAGCTATTGTGTTGTGTTATTTAGAAATTTAGACAAAAATCAAGGGTCAAAGCTCTCGTGTATTATAGAATATCTTAATTACTGCCAAACATGACTGCAATTTTGTAAGGTATATAATTATATTAACATTTTGTGTAAAATATGCTCCTGATATATATGTAGTAATGTGTGTAAACACTACACAGAATATCCCTTACTACTCAATACCTCTTTCGATTAAAAAATGATAATTTTACAAGACCTGGGGTAATATTACAGTAACACCTTAAGTAAAATCTTATCCTTATCTTCAAAATTACATTTTCCTTAACTGGTTTATTTAATATACAGGCTATTATATGGTCAAATAAAGAGTGATTAATGAATAGTATTAATATGTTGTTGTCATTACCATTAAAAAACTTAACATGAATATGTATGCCCATTTTTAATTGACAATCTTCACTAAGATTTTTCTCGCGACCTTCTGATGTCAGGGACTTGAATTCAACGCCTTGTGCTCAGGTGAGTTAAACTGTAACAGCCACAATGCAAACAGTACCATTACTCCGAACGTATTTAATGATTCACCTGTACAGAACTAATGGATTTCTAACCAGGCTTACAGTTCCAACACAACCTTACTGACTGTTTCTCGACATATACAAGAGGCAGTGATGTTTGCTGCATAACCCCATTATCCCCAAATTAATCAAGAATAGATAACAAAAAATAACTTCAAATTCAAAACTGCTATCAAAGGCTTCAGTTTGTCATCTTTCCACCAAACATTTCTCTATTTCAGTCACTTGCGTGCTCTTTTCCGAAATCATCAAGTTTCTTACTTAAATATGCAAGACCATGGTCAACCAAACGATCCATGTCATACCAACCTTTAAGTATAATGTCATTATAATGACTCTTCAATTCCTCATCAATGTCCATATATTTGGCATCAGCGATGCGTGTTGGTAAGTCCGCAATGTTGCAGGTGTTATTGAGCCTGTTCAGAATCTGCAAGAAGATAATATAACATTGTGATTATTTTTATTAACATCAAATGTCTTCCTATACTGTGATGAGAGAATCAGCCAATGAAATGCATCTAATAGGTCCAACCTGCTATTATGACAATTTGACTGTGATAAACGTTTTCCATGACAATGTGACCAAGTAAATACATCCAAACTCACATTCACTTCAATCCTGATTCATGTGGGGAAAGTTGTCGGTTGCTAATGGAAACACAGGTCAGTGCTGATTGTTAACTCAGGAACACTGTTTAGGTCAACTGACCCCATATATAACTGACATACTGCTGACAAACACAAACAAACACAACATAAAATGTCTGGAGAGTACACAACAGTTAACTTTTATGACTTACTATCTTTTGATCACCGATCACATAAACCCGAACCAATTTCAACCTATATCTTCACATATACTAAGTACCAGTTTAATGTGGAAAATGGTATCAAGAGTGTAATGAAAGTCTAATTAGAACCTCATCTTCCAAATTTCATCCATGACCTAGTTTCTATTAAGACAGCCAGGTGGACTCTGTTTCATGTCTATCTGGTAGATTTTATAAAGACAACCAGTCTGACAATGTTTCATGTCTATCTGGTAGATTTTATACAGACAACCAGTCTGACAATGTTACATGTCTATTTGGTAGAAACCAGTCTGACAATGTTACATGTCTATCTTTAATGCCAGGTATGAGTCAGTCATTCAATTAATAACCAGCATTTAAACTAACTGGTAGTTTACCAACCCGCCATGTCCAAATCACTACAGGGATTAGAACGTTTGACCTGTCGCTTCTAAGGCAAATGCATAAACAACTCGGCCAAAGAAGACATACATGTAAGTAAGAAACAGACAGCCCTCCTAAAAAGTTTGGTAACTTCAGGACTAGGTTTGAAATATCCAATTATTGATGAGTGGAATTCAGTCTTACACTTTTGAGTCAGACGCCAAGACTTTGACCTCTTGACTTTTAAAATACTGATTGATGAAACGAAAAACATTTGAACAATCACATGACCACAAATACAATGTACAAACATCAACTTTTGTGTGAATGTAACAATTCTAAAACGGTGTACAAATCATGGTGTCTTTTAACAAATTATTAGTTAGTTGTACACAGCAAATGAATGTGACTTGTAAATCAGCTCAGTAAAGATTTCTAGCACAATATTTATTATGTTAAACTGATAATATTCTTATACTTACATCACTTAATTCATTCCATTTTGAGGTCAAGTCTGTCTCAGACATGAACACTGTACCACTGTGAAGCAGCTGGAAAAAGAGATACTTTTCTTATCATCCGCATTCTTTGTAAAGAAAACCCACAAAAGGCCAATAATAAAATATCGTTTGTTTCCCCTCCTGCGACCAACCGTTGATAAGTACCTCTACCGTTACTATTTTATTGAGGTTAGCTAAAATTGCCGGGTACGAATATTCCCACTGTACAAAAGCTATTGGGTACGAAAAACTGGAATCGCTCGTACCAGTAGCCACATCATCAATAAATCTATGAAGCAGGGATAAACAGATTTTAGCTTCAAGTATCATATTTTTATTTACCCCAATGAAAATAAATCTATTAAGATGTTACATCTATACTGAACACATTTAAGCTTGTGTAAAAATAATTATAAAAACAATCTGCCCTACCTACCTACCCTACCGTGATGGGCTAGGGTCGCGGGAGGGGAAACAAACATTTTTAATGTAGGCCCAATCACACATCAGTGCTTAACTAATATTTCATTACATGATCAAAGCTAACAGCACAGTCTTGTTGCAGTTACTGTCTGTATAATGTGATGAAAAAATCATTGCATGCATGACTAAGTGATAGGTGCCATGATAAAGAGCTATTGACCATTCCATCATATGGTCTTGTTGTGGTGAAAATTTCCTCAATATTTGCAAATCATGAACTACATATCAAGGGTTCAGCGCAAGACTATCCTAGAATTTCAATATATAGGCTAATAATTAAAATAAGAAATATACACAAAATATGGAACATACATCGTTTCTACATGCTCGCAATCTTGTAATATCTGCCTCGATGGACAAGTCTGTAGGAGCTGCAGTTTTCCACACAGCATCTTTCTGACCACGAAGACCACATACATTTCTAAGAAGGCAAGCTAGTAGGGTTACATCAAAGTTTGATGAATTTGGTTTCATGTCTAAAGTTGGCAGAAACTTCTTCTGTGCATCAGTAATTATATCTTTACTCATCAACAACTGGAGTTGAGCATTCTGTGTTGGGTTAGCGTTCAGGTATTGCATGAAATCATTGTTCACCAGAATATCGAATAATTCCCTCAAAACCCCGGTACCAATCTCTATTAATAGATACAGGTACCTGAATATAAATTTGTCTGAAAAAGAATACAAGCAATAGTATTAAATTAATATACAAAATACACTGTACCAATAACGCAACACAGGCACAAGCACCACATTGAGGTGTGGTAGGATTTAAAGTGCAACTGACAATTTGTCATTCAAACAGAAAAAGGTCCAACTTGAAGGAGATACAGAGCTCATAGTAAGACCATGAAGTATGTTACATACTTGTTATGACACCATTAAGCTGACGATGTGTCAACCAGTACCAGCCTGTGAGCAATTGTACCATTTTAAACAACATTGGTATGTTACCACCCTAGATTGAAATAGAGACCTCTCGCACACCAGTCCTAGCACTACAATTTTCCTTCATTAGTATAATCGTTTTATATTCATGTTTAAAATTAAATTATCTATTTGTAAAAGACCTGATAAAACAGTATCATAATTATAAACATGTCAATAAGATATATTGGATATGATATTTAGACTTTATCAAATAAACATAATACTTACATTGAAACAAACAAGCAACACACAGTTGTCAAAGAGCACATTTAACTGATTACTTACCTCCTGGTCCAGGGTTTTGTTCAATTCCAGCCATGAACAACAGAATCCTTACGAAGCTAACTGCTCCAATCAATTTGACTACATGACTGAAATCAATGACAAATGGCATCATCACCATACCAGCACCTCGAGTTGGGACAAACAATCCAACCCTACACCAGTATGTGTCTGTATCAACACCCATACTGTCTCCTGAAAATTAATAATCTACTATAGTGACAGAACTTTATAAACTCTTTGGTCTATGACTTGTTGCAGTTTATTATAATAAAAACACTGCTGATAAGCCTCAGAGTCACATACCATAGAGCCATAGAATTCCCCAGGTTTGTTTAGGGTAGTTCAATTTGTAGAAAAAATTAAATTATGAATCTAATACGTATATAGTCAACTGTTGTGAGAACATTTTATTAAGAAATTATTTCAACTTATTTGACAAACAAATAGACCAACAAAATAGAACTAAATCTAACATTTTCGTAAGGAAATATATACCAGACAATGACTGGTATTGAGCAATAGACATCCCCTTCTTCTAGATAGTTGCTACAAATTGCAATAAGGAGTGTGGGTAAATTATTACTTCTTATTGCTGCACCGATATCAGCCTGATTCGAATCCATGGTTTAATGTCCGTGCTTACACACAATAATTACCAAGTAAATTGTGAGTTATTTAATGTTTCAATTGTTAAACAATCGTCTATGGTAATACTCTTTTCTAGTCTAGTATTACGGGCCCATAATCGTAGCCAGTGCCACATTATTTGGACAAAGTTACAGCAGATCATTGTACCAAGTCAAAGACCATAACTCAGCCCCCATAGTGAAGTAAGTTCAATCTTTAATTAGAATATAATAATCAAATGAAATTTTGACAAGAGAAATGAAGGTAAAATTATTGCAGTTTCACAAGTGGGTGGGGTGGTTAAATGCCGTCAAGGTCAATGCTCAGGAACCCCAAATACGAATTAACAGTCTCATATTTAGCAACAACAATCTCATGTTTCAACATAATACAGACCTGTCTTAAGCTATACTAAAATTAATGCGCGAAGTACACGATTCTATTTTAAGCAACAGCTAAACATCTTCATAGCTGGAATCCCAAACTCCCAAAAGTTTATATAACTAATAGTAAACTTATTATAATCTTTTTCCACTTACGTGTCGTTCAAAACTGAATATATTGGCCGTGAGATATTCCTTTGATGTCAGTGACATCGCCTTAAACCTTTATCCAAGTACATATCGTCCACAATAAATTCACAATTAACATGTTGAATATGTCGGGCGTCAACCAGGAAGTTATCTCTATATTTAAGCGGTTTCCAAATTAACGGGAAAGTTATACTTCATATACACGTCATAGTAATAAGTGATTAATTAAACAGAATCGTGTTCTAAAGAAACAAAACTAAATAGTCAGCATATTACCAAGCAATGGGGTAAACAAATCTCTTGTATTTCGTGTTGTTAAAATGGCGTCCGTCCTCTCCGAGGATCTGTTTCCGATCACGTGAGATATTACGTAATGGGTACGGTATACACCCTTTCAATTATACCGTAAATAGAATTATCTGCCCTTCGATGACGTCATTAGAGGATAAACAATTACTATAACGGTAATATTTAGAGCGTGAAATGGCGACGTAACCAATTTTTCGGCGATGGAATGAAAGATAAGGTATGTTACAGATGTAATTTGTTTGAGGATGTATTTTGAGATATATAAAAAAACTTACACCTAATGGATTTTGCAAAATTGCTTTAGTTAGATGCTTAATATTTGTTTGTCACATAATTTTGCGACATACTGGGAATTTTTATTTCACAAACTCAGTCGTTAATATGGACTTGGAAGACCGTATTTTGATGTTAATGTGAAATCGTACGCATGTCTGAAGAAGAACCATACATATTTCGTCATTTCAGTCATGGACCGACATATGAAAGAACATGGATATAGCCAAAGACCTCAATGCCACAGATCTATGCGCTACGCCAGATATGGCGCATCGATACAATGTTATCAGCAGACGCACTGTCTAAAACAATATATTTATGTAAAAATAAAATATGAAACTCAATGTCTGTTGGGTTATTCCTATTCACATTAAATATAGATTGTTTATAGTCACTTTTAAAAGAAATCTCTTCTGAAAACGGGACATAGCGCTATAATCCATAAATTATTTTTAGACGTCTTTCGTGGCTGGCTGGCCATTTAGTTTCAATGTTTAAACAATTTCTGTGTTCTCGTATGAATTGATAATTGACAGTTATTAATTGCCTTTCTTGTATTTTAATTAATTTGATTGGTGGATGCCTATTGTTTTGCAATTCATAAACCACGCCTTGGCAGATCAGTTCTACTGGTCACTAAGCACTGTAATTGAAAATTGCCCTAGGTGTCAGCTGTAAAAACACAAGAGTCATAAAACCCCAGGAGATCTTTATTATATGTGTTAATTCATATTGCTATTTCCTGTTTGATAGAATTAGTGCCTTTGATAATTGAAATGATTAGGTCATATCAGTCTGTGATCTCAATTTGTAATAAACACAATGAGATTACAAGTGTCTGTCACCCAAAAATAGTTATACTTCAAAGATTTAGCCAGCCTCTTCCGACATTTCTGAATGTTAATTCATGTTCAGAATTAAATTGATGCCAAAACCCTTGTCTCACACAGACAATAAAGACATTGATTTGACCTACTTAATTTATATTTTACGCACGCTTGTGCTGGGTAAAATAGACGACTTGTGTACACAAAACATGACATGCTGGCGGGATCTACATCATTTGTTTAGTTGATCTTTACACATTTACGTGATTATGTAAGCCTTGATTGTTCTTCACAGCAGCCTTTTTAAAATATTTTATTGACATGAAAGTGTATTAAGTACAATTATACTTCGATGAAAATATCAAAAAATGAAGCGGAAAATTACCGACTTTGTTTTGAAAAAGTTATGAAGCATTAATGCTCTGAAAATTCCTTTAACTGGGATTGTTTGATCACCGTTTATGGTATAACTTTTAATATTAACCACATATATTTTGAGGATTTGTCATCTTAAACGATTGCTTTTTGCATGGGGGTAAGTTAAATATATGGTACTTGTTGTGAAAATCAGAGAATTTATAGGAAACTAACCGCGAGTATGTGAAAAAATTACGCTCCCCGTGTGCAGCGTTAATTCGTTACCTATGATTTTTTGAATGCTGTCAATGCAAAAACTTTAATATATTGTAACCTAAAACTTTCTCTATAGCTCTACTTTAACAAATAAAATGTCCGATTTCTACGAAAACATTAATAAATTTGCGCAACGCATAAACTTTTGTTGATGTGCAGCGTAAGTAAGCAGCACTGGCCGTTTTGGAAATATTTTTATCCTCGCATTACGTCACGTCCGGTAGGGGACGCAACTCTTAGGCGACTTTAATCGATTAATTGAAAGGGTGTATAAAGCGCGTACGGTTACAACATAAATATCACTTCCTTGTAACGCTTACCTCCCATAGCGATATATTAATAAATGCTTTCACTATGTCAAATGACGAAGGCTAATTGAATAAAAAGAAAGTTAAACACGGTCTCGATTTGTTTATTAATGTTTTTTATTTAACCAACTTCAATAACCCTTTTCCGCCGAAATACACTAGGACATTGTATATACATGTGTAAAACAATTTGCTTAGTAGGTCCATGAAATTTAGTTCTTATCAATCATATATAATTAATATATGAACAAAACATTGTATTGATAGTAATTCATAATTAAATGACATGTTATCCTGACACAAATCCAATCTGTTCGAAAGAAAGATAGATGGCGCATCGCCACTTAAGTCTTATTCGGCTTAGTCATGCTGCAAGGATCGTGGCTGTGCGGTTTCAGTCCCGCTACCTTAAGTCTATTCCATATAGTCCATGCTATATAATAGATCGCCAGGGTTTTCCACATGTGCGGCGAACAGTGTCCGTAAAGATCAGTCAATTTTCGGTTACGCCAGTGAGTCATTGTCGTGTACAATGTAGCGATCCTGGTTGTCCAAAATGACGCATCTCGTTTGTTGAAGAGGCAGATCAGTAACGATTCAGGAACGTTGGTATTTCTGCATAGTCTGCATACATTGGATCTTCCGTTACATTATGTTAATCACGATAGAAATATGAACTGATACATGTACATAGATAACAATTTAAAAACAAACGAAGTACTGTATATTCTGCGTAGCAATTGAGAAACAACTAGAATGCGTACATAGGTCACAGATGCCCACACTTGCAGCCTTTGTCACAAAAGCAAATGTTATTATTCTACTCATAGTTTGTGAATGGATATCAAAATTACCAAGTGAACAACTGATTATGGTGATAAGTCAAGGGCCATAACTTTGCATTTATTGGGCGTAACCATACATGAAACCCCAGGTGCACAACTATACAGGCATGAGAACAATTCTGTAAAGTCTTATGACTCTGGCTCATATATTTTTGGAGATATGAGTGACGCAATATTGCATACTCTGTAGGCTATGTTTTAACTGAGTCAAGGGCCAAAACTGAGCATTCAGTGGGCACAGCAAAACATGAAACCCCAGTTGCACAACTACAAATGCTGGTGAACATTCCTGTAAAGTTTTATGACTCTGACTCATATAGTTTTGGAGATATAAGTGACACAAGATTGCATACTCTGTAGGCTATGTTTTAACTAAGTCAGATGTCATAACTTTGCACTTACCGGGCACAGCCAAACATGAAACCCTAGGTACACAACTTAACATGCTGGTGAACATTCCTGTAAAGTTTAATGACTCTGGCTCATATAGTTTTGGACATATGAGTGACACAAGATTGCATACTTTGTAGGCTATATTTTAACAAAGTCAAGGGCCATAACTTTGCAATTACTGGGCACAGCCAAATATGATGCCCCAGGTGCACAACTTCACATGCTGGTAAACATTCCTGTAAAGTTTAATGAGTCTGGCTTATATACTTTTGGGGATATGAGTGACACAAGAATTTGTGACGGACGGACAGACGGACGGACAGACTGACGGACGGACATACAGACAGACGGACAAGGAAAAATCTATATGGCCCCCCTTTCAGAGTGGGGGGCATAAAAATGGCAGTTGAAGATCAACAATTGATGTGGCCTGTGCTGATGTTGATACGGGTGACCTTAATCAAAGAGTTGGTTTGCAGCCTACTGACAATAGCTGTGGTCGTGATGTCACTAGCTTCATCATGTCTGAGTTTTGTAGAGACTGACATCGTTACAACCACGTGGTTCAACCTTGTGATAGCCTGTTAAAAATTGCAGTCAAAAGAGATATACAATCAGTGTTTTACTTAGATGTACTGGGCACTGCACTGTAATTTGCAGAAGTCCTTATGACATTGTTACAGCCATGTGTAGTTATTCTGATTGGTCATGTGATCAATTAAGCTTCACCACTAAAACAATGACTGAGTGTTCAATGTTAGACAAATGCCCAAAATTCATGTGCAATTCAGGTATTGCGACAGTACTTATGCAAAGATCAGCCTAAATATTTATTGCCAATGATATATTCTTATGATTATAAATTACTTAAAAGCAGGCATTAAGCAATGTACAATGTATTTAATGAATCGTTTCATTACAACTCAAAATAAAATAAAATGAAATAAATAAAATAGTAAATAGACCAACCTTTAATTTTAGTATTAATAGTTTTGCTATATAAACCACTGATATTGTTTAATATAACATCTTGTCAAAGGTTGTTGGGTTATACAATACATTGTTATAATGCAAAATATCTGTAAATTTACAGTCAGTTTTTATTAAGTTTTCCAAAATCATATTTAATGCTTTTGTATAAACCTGCATTCTCATTTTCTGTACATTTCTTTGTTATTAAAAATGCACTCAGTAAAAGTGTCATTAAGCTTCAACTGTCTACCTTAGGGCCAACATTTTGACAATAAGAAATTTCAATTTTTAAATACTGATATTCTCCTGCCAGATAGCCATCTATGATAAATGATAATTACCCTATAAAATTACATCAAAAGTGTTTTTTATATCTTCTGGCAAAATATTTTATTGTACTCTTTGTTCTTGGTCATACGTAATTAGACTTCCTTATAAAAAGGGCTGCAGCTAAAATCGAGTACATTCGTATTTGCTATTTATCGTGTGCTTCGTCACAATAAAAGATTTTGAACTGCAGCCTGATTTGTGGAATTTATTTATTCCAGGTATGTTTAATTTACGTTTTCTTTACTGTTGTGTATGTAACTTTTATTTTAAATGCTATTAGAATTTAGATTGCTATTACAATTCGCTGTTATAATATCTGCAAAGGTTGTTACACCGAACTATTCAAATCGCATGTTCATCATGATTTCATTATGATCCTCAGTATGCATTATAAGTAATTTGCATTAATGGAGTGTTATGTATTCTATGTTTATCCATGACTATTATCATGCGCCAGTATGTAGCTATTCGCAATTTTCATGTATATTTCTGTTTGAAAATACCGTTACTTTGGGTTCAGTGACCTCCACTAGTCAAACTTAGTGTTATACCAAATGACTGAGTTAATATCGCTTCTTCTCCATTAATTGGTTATTTGCCCGTAATTAATATCTTAATTAATAAGGCATTTGCTACGCATGAATAGTCATGGATATCGTTATGTATTATCATACTTTTACACATTCGTATTTGCTATTTATCGTGTGCTTCGTCAAAATAAAAGATTTTGAACTGCAGCCTGATTTGTGGAATTTGTTTATTTATTCCAGAAAACTCCTACAATAATCCCCTTCTGGAAATAAATCGCTCGCCGTAGACGCGCGAGTATATACGCATATAGCGGAGCGAGAAACCCGTTATATCAAAATTGTGCATACCTATACGCTATTATAGAATCATGATTTGAAAACTTACAGAATCATCCATGTGACCTTTAATTGCAACGATGGTAGTGAGCCTCTGACATGCAGATAACTTGTCTCTTCGTGAGTTCATCAATACTGCATACACAATATTTTCTTCTCTTCGCTCATTCCTCCCAGTGACAAGGATCGAAAACAAGTCAAGCAGAAATGGGATCATGAAATATATCATATCACCAAGTTTGAAAATCAACTGTATTTTGCCAAGTATATGATAGGTACATTCCACTATCTTGCGTTATACCATTACATGAAGTTTGCATTCTTCACATAATTATAAGCTTTGGCAATACATCATATATGTTATTTATATATACAAGTTACAGACTACATTACATTCATTTTTCACATATCATTGTGTGTAATGAATGCGTTTTTTTAAAAACTAAACAGGACAATACTTTGGGTTTTATTAAGCTACAAGGCTCCCTCTGATAAACAGAAAAAAACAGCCCTAAATATATTACGTCTCTGACATCTCACGGATAATTTCTTCCATAATGGAACAGGTTACAGTAACTCCTGTACCTTGAGAGGACACTTGCTGACGCTATATTTCTTGAAGCCAGTGATGCACACTTGTTGTTGATGTAGTCCAATATCATGCTTTCAACAGCTTTACGTAAAACCTTTAAACCAATAACATAAAAACAATATACAAGTGACAATTCATGTACAAGTATCCCCATATGTTCAGTACTACTCTGTTTTAATGCCAATGTATCCTCATGTTTTATTTCAAAAGATTTTCTACTCATTCAATCATTGAGATAACATCAAAAGTAAAATACTATGAACTGAAACTTTCCACTAATGAGTGTGCATTGTAAATACATGCAGATGCTTTATAACATACAAACCTACACTGGAGCTAATGAGGCCCAGCATAAAACAGCATACTATTAGTAAGCTAACACTAACTTTGATTTTAAAAGTAAACACAATTAAACTGAAAACTCAGTAATCTTTATAGCTCATGAATGTTTAGAACCTTTTGGGACTATGTAGACTGTCTGAACGTTTTAATTACACTCTAAATGGCAGCCATGTCAAAATAATCAATAAACTTATAGAATATACTTACATAATTCGAAGTTATGGTCTTCACTATTTTGTCTACTAAGTCTTTATCACTGTGTGTATTTTCCTGGCTCCAATGTATGTTCAAATAATTCAGGTCTGATTGTTTCGGGTTAGAATCGGTTTCACCTAAATCACCACTCATGATCACACTCTGAAATGTCTGACGATATTGCAATTTCATAATGTTCAGTTACTATGGGTATGCAACCAGAATTAGTTGCCGGCAGTGGAGAACTGACACAAAATTCAGTGTGAAGCTTGGCAGTGGCAGTGATATTCTTGCCAACGCGGAACCTCCTTTCTTCTGTGCTGTGCAAGCTTGTGCGTTATTGGACTATTTGCCATCCGCTTATAACCTGAGTATAAAAATACCATAAATATAAAAGGAAATCTATTAAAGTGTAGAACGTTCAGTTGATCGAGTTTGGATTGTATCAGCCCATAAAAGGGGAGGTAACAGCTACATAATGCCCAAGTCATTTAATAGTATTGTATTCCCTTTATATTCAAATTATTTCATCAAGCGATGTTTAGGATCCAGGGGATGTATGTGACATTGAAAATTACACACGCTTATTACTTCTAGATTACAATTGATCAGTCAGTGAGACAGATATATTCCCGCTGCCGTGATATAGAGCTTAAGGGGAGATAATTCAGCAATTATTGAGGCTTAATTTGTAGAGCTGTCAATGTATTAATACGTCATTTACTAACTTTCTGTAGTCTCTTAACATATGATACAAATCTTTAAAGTCCTATTCTACTATAAAAATGAGCCCGGGTTGAACACTGATGTATTTCCAGTTACTGGCAAAAATGGTCCAAATCTACCCACGCAGTTAGACAGAAATATTTTCACTGGTTCGATACCTTCTAACATAGAATATACACTGACTCAAAACCAGAACAGAGTTCAACCAAAGTCATTTAGCACATTTGATATGAATATTTACGATGCTTACAACAATGTTAACAATCAAATTGTTGAGGACAATGTGACATATTTCCGTCAATAGTATATCGGGAAATTCAAGACACCAAATTTCGAGTACGGATAATTGTAACGTATATAAAGGTGCATGTGTTTCTGGAAGCATAGAGATCCAATGATGAAGGCCTCATACTAGGTTCTAAAGCAAGAGGTAATAAAAATGTTAATATACTATTTGATGCTTTCGGTTCAGCCAGTGAAAATAGCCTTTCCGGTGTAAATACGTTTGGGATATTAGACAAGCAGCAACCATATCAACAACAGCAGTACAATAATGAAAATATGTTTCCGAGACAACAACATTGTCATGATCAATATCAGCCGTATAAACAGCAGCAACAACACGATACTCACTTGCAACAACAACAGTAGCAGCAACAACAACACCAATATCATGGTCAATATCAACAACAGCAAAACGAGCTACAGTTGAAACAACAACGACATCAGCAGCAAAAACAATTACAATACCCTGGCCAATATCAACAACACCTCCAACAAGAGGTACATTCGCCAGAACAACAACAGCAGCAACAAGGGCAACAATATCAAAACCAATATCAACAACAGCAGCAACAAGAGCTACAGTTTCATCAGCAGCAGCAACAACAACCAGGACAATATGAACTACAGCAACAACAAGAATTACAGTTGCAACCACAACAGCAAAAGAATCAACGGTTTCACAATATGCAGCAAAACACACCAGTTCATTTTCTGGGACAATATCGTCAATTAGCCGAGAGAAATAACGCCAATGGTGATACTAATTTCATGTTAAGTCCTAACTCAAATGCATGGGGTCAATCTGCCTTGACTCCAGCTGGTCAGGTTTGGTGACCAAACAAGAATAAATTTAATATTATACCACCAAGTACTACTGCAGCTACAATACCCTCGCTTTCCCCAACACCACAAACAACAGTACAACAGACTACAACACAGCAAACGTTACAAAAAACAACGGATAAGATGGATTTACAGATTGCAGAATTGAAGAAATTGCGAGAGAAACTGGATCAATTACAGCAATTAATTAATTTGCGCCAGAAAGGCTTCGAAGAACCAACATTGCCACCAACCGTGGTGACAACTCTAGAAAAGACAACGATGAATGAGCAAACTACCCAATCTTTTGTTGCCACAAACCAACAAAACGGACAAAACTCCGGCGGTCAAACTACCCGTGACTCTGTAAGAGAACTTCTTGAAAAAATACTAAAACGAAGGTATATGGAGAAATCTGGAAAAACAAACACAATACCGAAAACTACAGCACAAACAATGAACTTTGTTCAACACACAACGTCTCCTGGAAGAAGTAAAATAAGTACGGCAAAGAAAACGACACAAGTGACAACATTGCCGTCGCAGATGACGAAGCACACTGCAGAGTACATTGCAGGAGTGAAGTTGAAAATGTTGAAATCTATAAAAGAAGCAAATGAACAGAAACATACATTTACACAAACCTCTCCAAACGTTTTACGAAACAAGGAAGCTATGTACGGGACGACAAAAACTTTCGATAGTTTGAAAAACGTTGCAGTACCTTTACACACGCAGCCTCCAACCACTAAAAACTGGCCACAGTCAGACAACAGTAAACCAGATTTAAATAAACAAAATGTTCTTCAAAAATTACTAGCATTACGGGAGAGAATGAGAAAGAGACGATTAAATCAACCCAAATCGCACAATCCAACAACTATACGAACTACAAGTGATGGATTGGCAACACGACTAGCACCTACTCGTTCTGCGACAACACGACCTAGAAAAGTAACACCACTTACACGTGAGTCTGTAATGACGGCTTTAAGAAATATGGGCAAAGGTGCGACAGAGCAGCGACGCGCAACAACTGTATCGACGTCGTCATTAGCTGCCAGATTGGGTGAACAAGGTCTAGAAAAACCCGCATTGCGAGAAATGAAAGTTGAAAACACAATCAAAAGGCAGCAGATTGTGGATGTTTCCGCACTGTCAAACTCTGGTATTGGAGGTGAAAGCATAAACCAACAGACAACTACCCCTGACAGCGCGTATCAGAGACGCGTGAATTGTTGCGTAGAATGAGAGAGTACATGGTACAGCGACCAACACACTTACCAGCAAGCCGTCCGTCATTGCTGGACAGGTCTGTATCACTTGGTTCCAGTAGATTGACACCCAGATATAACAGACCAGTTCATATTATTGATCATCCTAATAATGGAAGACCAACTATTTATGACAATGAAACAATAAATACTGTTGCTCACGCGAGTGCGGCTGCAATAGGAAATAATGGACATTATACACCAGATAGTGGGTCTACATTCCAAACTGGTCAACAACAGAACAACGTCAACAGTATGAATGAAAATAGGTTTCCTGATGTTGCAGTGTCTATGCTTGATAGAGTAAAACAAATGTTATCAAGGAAGAAAAATGTGGCAAACCCAAGCCAGCCGCCACCGACAGCGGCAAGTATGACTACAAGTGGTGTTTGTGTTATGACAATGAACAGACCAGTTCATATTATTGATCATCCTAATAATGGAAGACCAACTATTTATGACAATGAAACAATAAATACTGTTGCTCACGCGAGTGCGGCTGCAATAGGAAATAATGGACATTATACACCAGATAGTGGGTCTACATTCCAAACTGGTCAACAACAGAACAACGTCAACAGTATGAATGAAAATAGGTTTCCTGATGTTGCAGTGTCTATGCTTGATAGAGTAAAACAAATGTTATCAAGGAAGAAAAGTGTGGCAAACCCAAGCCAGCCGCCACCGACAGCGGCAAGTATGACTACAAGTGGTGTTTGTGTTATGACAATGAACAAGGAACTGTGGTTAAAGATGATACAGTCAATGTCAGCAAATAAACACAATGTAAACTCTGGAAGATGAAACTTAATCACAAATGTGACATTTTTACAGAAATAGTTATATCCGAGTGTCGGAGATGAGATATGTTACCTTGCATTATATTTATATTCCTATTTTGTTTCATGTTTTGGAAATAGATGAAGTGTAAATTTATGACAAAAATATACTTCAAAAATGTTGCGTGTGTGTTTTATTAAAGTTTTATGACTTTTTTCAGTTAAACTGTCATAAAAGCAGAATTATAACATAGCCATATATCAGTGTAACGCTTCGAACCTATTTGTAATCTTGGAAGAGGTAACGATACTATTTAAAAGTTTATTAGATTTCAAAAATCAGCAAAATCTTGAATACAATTTCAGTAAAGTGATCCAAAATAGACGTCTATGAACGGCAAACGACGTATTAAACTACTTTTGTATTACAATCGAAGGTTCAGTGCATGACTATACTAACTCCTATATAAATACATAGGAATTAGGATAGTCTTGCGCTGAACTCTCGAAATATAGTCGTCAAAAGGGTAACTCAACGGTAATATGTCACATTTTCATCCAATTTTCGTACCAGGAAATCGGGTATTTTGACTGGTACAGCAGAAGCACAAAGCAAGGTTTCCACAGATCATATATTATTGTTTATTGGTATCTCTGTACACATTATAACACATTCATTGTGATGAAGTCAAAACAAAACAAAACAGAGGAACAATAGTCCGTACTCATTTACTTGAGAACGTTTGTAAACAACTGTGAGAAGGTCAACCAATGAAAATACGTTCTACAAAATATCGACCAATGAAAATACGTTCTACAAAATATCGACCAATGAAAATATGTTCTACAAAATATCGACCAATGAAAATACGTTCTACAAAATATCAACCAATGAAAATATGTTCTACAAAATATCGACCAATGAAAATATGTTCTACAAAATATCGACCAATGAAAATATGTTCCACAAAATATCGACCAATAGACGCTGTGTACACAGATACGGTATTCTCGAATAATTTGGAATCGATAGTATAGACTTCATACATATATGCATATTTAATTTTGAGAATTATTTGCGAAAAAGTCTCGAAAAGCTTTAAAGATACAGTGCACTAAAATTCTTCATATTTAAAGATAACGTATATATCAACAAATTAGGTTTTGCCGGTTGATTCTTGTGCATGTTTTTGTCTCTTTCGGTTTTCATTACAACAAGTGAAGACACACGATAATTACGTACATGTACATGTATAACCATTTTATTGGAAACATATTTACATATCCGTTTTGGTTTATCATTTTTGTACAGTTTGCTTGGAAAAATATATTACGTTACAATATTTTTTATCAGTACCGTAAATTATCGAAATTATGACAATATATCATTTCACATATAACTATCAATGTGAGGACATATACAACAATGTAAGGTAATATTGTATCAACACATTTCACATATAACCGT
Source organism: Mactromeris polynyma (assembly GCA_032209605.1). NCBI lineage: Eukaryota > Metazoa > Mollusca > Bivalvia > Venerida > Mactridae > Mactromeris > Mactromeris polynyma. Next base: position 2,515,210 of record JASFXZ010000004.1, on the reverse strand, counting down.
CAATGTGAGGACATATACAACAATGAAAAGTAATATTGTATCAATACATTTCACATATAACTGTCAATGTGAGGACATATACAACAATGAAAAGTAATATTGTATCAATACATTTCACATATAACCGTCAATGTGAGGACATATACAACAATGTAAGGTAATATTGTATCAACACATTTCACATATAACCGTCAATGTGATGACATATACAACAATGTAAGGTAATATTGTATCAATACATTTCACATATAACCGTCAATGTGAGGACATATACAACAATGTAAGGTAATATTGTATCAACAAATTTCACATATAACCGTCAATGTGAGGGCATATACAACAATGAAAAGTAATATTGTATCAATACATTTCACATATAACCGTCAATGTGAGGACATATACAACAATGAAAAGTAATATTGTATCAACACATTTCACATATTACTGTCAATGTGAGGGCATATACAACAATGAAAAGTAATATTGTATCAATACATTTCACATATAACCGTCAATGTGAGGACATATACAACAATGTAAGGTAATATTGTATCAATACATTTCACATATAACCGTCAATGTGAGGACATATACAACAATGAAAAGTAATATTGTATCAACAATTTTCACATATAACCGTCAATGTGAGGACATATACAACAATGAAAAGTAATATTGTATCAACACATTTCACATATAACCGTCAATGTGATGACATATACAACAATGTAAGGTAATATTGTATCAATACATTTCACATATAACCGTCAATGTGAGGACATATACAACAATGTAAGGTAATATTGTATCAACACATTTCACATATAACCGTCAATGTGAGGGCATATACAACAATAAAAAGTAATATTGTATCAACACATTTCACATATAACCGTCAATGTGATGACATATACAACAATGTAAGGTAATATTGTATCAATACATTTCACATATAACCGTCAATGTGAGGACATATACAACAATGTAAGGTAATATTGTATCAACACATTTCACATATAACCGTCAATGTGAGGACATATACAACAATGTAAGGTAATATTGTATCAACACATTTCACATATAACCGTCAATGTGAGGACATATACAACAATGAAAAGTAATATCGTATCAATACATTTCACATATAACCGTCAATGTGAGGGCATATACAACAATGAAAAGTAATATTGTATCAACATATTTCACATATAACCGTCAATGTGAGGACATATACAACAATGAAAAGTAATATTGTATCAACACTTTTCACATATAACCGTCAATGTGAGGACATATACAACAATGAAAAGTAATATTGTATCAACACATTTCACATATCACCGTCAATGTGAGGACATATACAACAATAAAAAGTAATATTGTATCAACACATTTCACATATAACCGTCAATGTGAGGGCATATACAACAATGAAAAGTAATATTGTATCAACACATTTCACATATAACCGTCAATGTGAGGGCATATACAACAATGAAAGTAATATTGTATCAACACATTTCACATATAACCGTCAATGTGAGGACATATACAACAATGGAAAGTTATTTCGTATCAACACATTTCACATATAACCGTCAATGTGAGGGCATATACAACAATGAAAAGTAATATTGTATCAACACATTTCACATATTACCGTCAATGTGAGGACATATACAACAATGAAAAGTTATATTGTATCAACACATTTCACATATAACCGTCAATGTGAGGACACATACAACAATGAAAAGTGATATTGTATCAATACATTTCACATATAACCGTCAATGTGAGGACATATACAACAATGAAAAGTAATATTGTATCAGAAACTAGAGATGCTAGTGTTACACATGGACATAAACTAGAGTTCCTAGTGTTACACATGGACAGAAATTAGAGATGCTAGTGTTACACATGGACAAAAATTAGAGTTGCTAGTGTTACTCATGGACAGCAACTAGCAATGCTTATGGGCATATCATTTGAGGACATTAAAAGTGTTCACATTTTTTTCTTAAAAATGAACATTATAAATTAATGTGTTTTGAAATGAGATATTAAAACATGATCCGATCTTTATATGACCCCCATGTTAAAAATAACATTTTTTTTAAAGAAAATATTTATGTTTTCAAAAGCAACAGTTGTTATTCTTATGTAGTGATAAAATATGTACCATGTGAAAATGTTTTATAACCAACTTTAATGTTAACTACAGCAAGAAAGTGTAAATAATTGCCCCTCAAAACTTTGCCCATTGTTGGAGGCATATACTTGAAACAAATAATTTTGCATGATGTAATAAGAAATTTATATGCAAAATTATATTTTATAAGTCTAATATTATATCTATGTCTTTTAAGATTGAAAATTATAAAAATAAACTTTTTGTGTTTCACAATTTGTGGGAGTTAAGTGTTTTTTCCGTCCATGTAACACTAGCACTATGAAATCTGCCCCATAGGGTTTTGGACAAGAAGATTTTCAAAGATTACACTTTAATAATCTATTTTAAGCTCCTGTGACCTAATTATAAATGCAATCGACCGGAACGATTTATGCAACTTTGAAAGTCCGCACAAATGTTATTCCTGTGAAGTTTGGACAAAATCTATACAGCTCCTACACAGCGCTTTGATTCCAGTACTGTTTCCAGCATTCACCAATCCTGTAATACCCAGTATATATATTTTGATATTTGACCTTACGAAATCACCATTCGTTCCTGATTCTAAATTTCATTGGTCGGCACGTTCACATGACTTCTAAGTTTATAATGTTAAACCTAATAAATGTGTACACAATGTATAGCCTTTCTTGCCGACGGAAATTCTAGCTAATCTGTTTTATTTCATGTCATTAAAAGTTTAGCATAACTTTACAGAAGGCAGTGTTTCCTTCTTTCATCGAGGATTTTACCGATACGTTTTACAAATAGCGTGGCAAATTTGAGTAACAAGATGCCAAGTAACGATATGACGCATTTAAAATATACGCAGACTCCGCATCGACAGTTGTTTAAATGACATAATCACTACACAATTCAGGCACTTTAGGCATTGGAATAATTTTGGGATGTGGACGAAATGATATTCACCAGGCCTTTTTCTATAGTCCCAATACAGACGATCCCATTCCCAAAACCAATCAGAAGCACCCATGAAAAATTGTCTTCGCCAGTGACCCCCCATATTACCGCAGAGCTGCGAAATAAACATCGAAAAAATGCATGTGCCATGCTCAGATTTCATTGTCGATTTCAAATAAATAACTTGTGATTCCCGGCTTGCGTAGGTGTACGTTCATCGTGAACGGGAACCATAACAAACAAATATATCAAAATAGTAAATATTCCTGTGTCAAAATAAGAAAGAAAGATTCTGAGAGATCGAAAACGATTCCTGCAACCAAAGACTATTACAAATACACATTCTTTCCCCGGACTGTTCATCAGTGGAACAGTCTACCCCCTTATATCCCATGTCTCCCCACCCTGGTACAGTTTAATGTTGCAATTAGTAACATTGAACATACCATCTTACCATGACTGCATTCCCACCTGTTTTTAAACTGTTAATATCATTAGCATTTCTTTTTATCACTCGTACTTTATTTTGATGACCATACTTTTACTTCTTTTAACTTTCCTCAGCGGCTTGACGCGCACAACTTGTCTAAGTCCTCGAAAGAGGTTTGACAATAACGATAGATAGATAGATTGATGTTAATAAAAAAACATTGGGTATAGTTTTGATTTGCATTAAAATTTCATTGGTAAATTTATTTCAGCACTGCATACTTTGACAAATTTTAGTGAAACATTAAGTTGTAATGCTAGTTTCTCATACGGTTATTGAAGGTTAACAGGTCATAATACGTAAGATGATAAATGGAGTAAAGATTTATATTTTACCCTGAGATTTTGGTCGTACAAGGTTTGATCACAAACTTCACAATCTCTAATATTTGGCATTCATACTGTTTGGAAGCCAGGAAGCAGTCATCGAGATTGATTAGAATTAGTCGTAAGAACTTATTTCACAATGGATGAAAAATAAATAAATGAGTTTACATATACCATAGTGCATACAAACCTAAATTCGACAAACATGTCAACAGCCTGGACAATGCCAAGCTGGGTCCCTTCCTCTGTGGTAAGCATTCTGGCGACTCCAAGTATGCCTCAATCATATCCATACCATCCTCAAAGATGTTGATGATACCAAATCCCCTTGGATCCCTTGGATTTGGCTCGTCTTCATTATCACATTCACGTTCTAATTCAGTGCAGGCGCATGTAGCATAGTCAAATGAAGTTTGGCTCTTTGAGTCACACTCATAAATTTTTGCAACCACGACACCGTAATTAGAATGTATATCCTTTAATCCTAAAAATGCACTTTTTAATTCACCTAGCTTGTTCTTTTTCTTATGAAATGATTTGAATACGCCAGTGGCATTATCCGTCGATTCTAACTTTACTTTACACCCCAGGACACACCAGGACACCCCAGGACTACCCCAGGTTATACTTTGTATAATGTGAAATATCAGACACAACAAATTTCACTTTATTACTCTATTACATGGACATATTAACAGCGAAATGTCCTACATTGCTTATAAAGATACATTCAAGTGCAAATATCGGAGTCCTGTGTATACTGGGACAGTCCTGATGTGTCCTGGGGTGTCATGCTCAGAGTTACTTCCCTTATGCATGTTATATTCATTGCAAATTATCCTTTATTACTCCATTATGTCTAAATAACTGTATAAAATGTTTTAAAATCACATTCTAGTCCTGTGTAGTCCTGGTGTATCATGTGGCAGTCCTGTGGCAGTCCTTGGGTGTCCTGGTGTGTCATGCTCAGAGTTACTTCCCTTATACACGTTATATTGATCGCAAATTATCCTTTATTACTCCATTATGTAAATAAATAACTGTATAAAATGTTTTAAAATCACATTCTAGTCCAATTATAAGAGTCCTGGGTAGTCCTGATGTATCCTGTGGCAGTCCTGGGGTAGTCCTGGGGTGTCCTGGGGTGTCTTGGTGTGTCCTGGGGTGGTTAGACCGACCCCTTTTTCAAAGGCGGTCCATCACCGGTGGCCATTATGCAAATAATGAAGGTAGCGGCATGGGTGTCTGCCTAAAATGCGTAATGTAGCAAAATGTGGCAAAATGTAGCAAAATTATATGTGTATAAGATAGCAGGCACTGTAGATGGAAACAAGAAATATCTTTAAAAAAGTTGGTCGGCGCAATTTGAAGGTTAATATTTGTTGTGCAACATAGAAAAATGGTGAGATGTTACGATTGCTGGTTACTCCAGATCCAAAATGGATTTCGGTCAATTTGCCGAAATTGAATGGATTTTGGTAAGGTAACGTACCCTTTATCGAAATGTTAACCAATCCGCGTCAAGGTTACAAATGTTGTTCGGTTGAGGAGAAATTGTCTAGGTGGTTAATGTAAGAGTTAATTGGTTTACACAACACTGATATGCAAATAGCAAAACCATGTTATTACGGCTGCACAAAATGAATCAAAGGACAATACTTATTAGTTATTCTGAAATTGGAAACAGGGGTGGCGATTACAAACATAATACAAAACACTGCAGCTTATAAATGTATATAAATGCACGAGGAGGCATGAGTACAATGAAAGTGCGGACATGCTGGTGGACATAAACAAATTGAGTTTATGTGAAATACAAGGTGTTCTTAGCTACCATTATTTGATGTGACACAGTGTTTATATATAAGAATGTCCTGCTTCATGTATATTGATACATGTATTCAGCCTTTTGACAAATAGCATAGTAATATATAACAGAAGTCATTAAACTATTTGAGTGGGTTCGCTTGTCTATATTCTACATGCATTATCCTACATGTTTGGGAGTTGTCCAGAGGATATTTTCTGTATTGCATTGTTTTATTTTCGCGCAGGTAGTGTGTGAGATTGTGTACACACTTAAAACCAGATTTAAAACTCGTGATGTTTTTCCACTGACCGTTCCAAAGCTGTGCTCTTATAATCACCCATTATTTATGTTTAGGTTTTGTGTCCGTTTTGATTGTTTCATTATTTACATCAACTCATGTCTCCTTGTGCATTTGAAGTCACCCTGTACTCTTCACGTGGCATTATAGTGCGATTGTATTAACCTCGAACGTATGAATATATTACCTGGACCATTACATTTCAAAATAGGTGTATTGAAATGCTCGTGTTTGTCCGTAAGCTTGACGGAGAAAACGCCGTGGTTCTGTTTCGATAGAAAAGTGATCCAAACATCAGTTTAGCTTCACGCACGAGAGCATTTCCTTACCTAAATTGACATGGATCGGTCCTGAAATTTCATAGACATGGTCGCGGTCAATGTAACAGCACTATTCCTGCTCAACTGACTTGATCAATATTTTTTATAAACACAATTATTAAATCATCACACGAAATAGGAGGAAAACTATAACATTGTCAAACAGGTCTCTTTTCCCTTCTCAAAACTGTGACAATCTTTACAGGGAATTTCCTATAATGCAAACATACATTTAAATAATGAGCTTGCACCACAAATCATGTGCGGGAGCTGTATATGGATCTAAAAGGAGCGCATCTGTACCAGTTGTACATGCAGCAAGTGACTTACATAAACTGACTGCTGTATATTTTGCTTATATACTGGTGAAAAATTTCATGATAATTAACTTTTAATTATACATATATGTCAGTCTCTTCATGCTGCTTCGTTATCCTCATCTTCCTCCTGCTCTTCCTCGGTCTCTTCAGGTGCAAAAGTTGGATCAAAAGCAAAATCACAGATAATCTCTCCTGGATCTCATTATCAGTTATCATCTATATGGAAGTACACAATCACATTATCAGTTATCATCTACACGGAAGTACACAATCTCATTATCAGTTATCATCTATATGAAAGTACACAATCTCATAATCAGTTATCATCTACACGGAAGTACACAATCACTTTATCAGTTATCATCTATACGGAAGTACACAATCACATTTTCAGTTATCATCTATACGGAAGTACACAATCACATTATCAGTTATCATCTATACGGAAGTACACAATCTCATTATCAGTTATCATCTATATAAAAGTACACAATCTTATTAACAGTTATCATCTACACAACAGTACACAATCTCATAATCAGTTATCATCTACACGACAGCACAAAATAATATTATCAGTTATCATCTATATGGAATTACTTTTCTTACATTAAATATAATTGAGATGTAAAATGAATCTCCGGATCAGCACTTGTAAAACCTGACTCTGTCTGGGGATTGTATTCTTTGTTGAATTAAACATTGAATACAATGATTTTACTAGTTTTATACTTTGACTAGGAGAATGAATGGTATGAATATAAAGACAGAAATTGACGAGTGGTCTTCATGTTAAGCGTGATCAGTGTCTCACATCAAACGTTATTACTTCACATCATGCATCAATGACCGCGAACCTTGACTTTGTGACATGATGACCGTTAACCAGTTCCGCAGAATTCAAACATGTTTTAAATACATGTTGATGATGTATATATAAAGACAGATGATTAGTGTAACATAGCTTAGCATTTTTGACTTCTGCATTGTCAAACATATAGTTGAGTTTACACGAACAATAAGTAAGTGGATAAATTCCATTCCTTTTATGGTACCATGGATCATTATATAGTGTGTTCCAGTTGGTTTTGGGAAAGGCACAGTGACCTTTACTACAACTTTGACCTGCTGTACCACAGGTTAAGGAACAGGCTGTACACTGTTTATGGCGAGAAATCAGTAAGTTACATGTTAGCATACATGTACAACGTTTATTATATAATCAGAAAACGCTTTCTGATTTATGTAGGAGTTTTCAAGTTTGTGATATGCGATCTTAACATATTTTATATAACAGAACAAACTACCTGATGTAGATATGCACACAAATCATTATTGACCGAGGTCATATCTTTCATTTTTACTTAAAGGTGAACACATGCTATGGATGGAAGGCAACATTCAGTCATCCTGCATACACAGTTCTAGAAAGAAGCGACGAGTCACTCCCAGGGAGGGGTCACAAATACACCGATTCTGTTCCTTTTCTTTATTGTTTTATATAATCAAATCCGATGTATTGCTATGTCTTTTATTTGGGAACAATATAACCAAGTACTCGCTGATTAAATACATTTATTGCATTCAAATTATGTCCTGTATAATTGTGTTACATATTATACAAGCATGTCAATTTGCTTTGAGAAACACGCTTGGTCGACTAATGTGTACTAGTACACAAAGATAATTCCCGCCTTTAAAAGGGAGATAACTTTGAATTTAGCATCTGATTTCATACAGCGCTTGTCCCCCTTTGCTAAAAAATCACGATTTTCAAGTATTTCACGTGATGATGAATGTTTAAATAATATGACAAATGCACAATGAGTGGCTGTACATTTTCATGTGCCATTTCCTGGTCCACGTAAACATTCATTATTGTCATAAATATTGCAAAAAACAAGTTCTTGAAAAGTTTAGTTTAAGACAAATGTAAATGAAAATCTTTTGTTAAATCAACTTAAATGCTTGTATATCAACAAAACTCGTGCAAGAGTGTAAATAAGAATATCGTCTCAGAAAATATACGCACCCGGAAATAATATTAAAGGCAAAAGAAGAAACGGTGCATACATGTACATATAATTGATATGTGGAAATAAAAAGAGCATCTCAAAATATCATTGGGGCTTAAACCCGTTGTTAACTGTGCATCCAAACACGCTGGTATCCTTTCATGACCCAAATGAAATGTATAATTTAAAACAATCTGACAATAGAAAAATCAGTTTAAGCATATTTAACCGCCATTCAAGAAATAGCGACCGTAACAACTCTATACATGTACATTAAAATATTTGATAAATATATTGTTATCACAATCGAAAGTTTATATAAGTATTGTTATATATTTTCTCACAATAATCTCGAGTGAATACCTTTTATCTAAAATTAATTAATAAAGGGTAAAAGAAACTTGAACATTGTGTTCAGACAAGCACTGTATCTCACCGTGTCTTACTGTTTCTTATATAGAATACTATCGAATTGCACAGAGGGGTATCGTTAAATATCGAATCATTGTCTACCACGAAGTGCTGTTATGTATCGATCGCAACTATTTACCCTGTTACTCAATCATGTTGTGATGTATCGAACTGTATCTTATCACTTAAAGTCCCATATTTCCCTAAAGTACCATATCATTCAAATGCAACTTTTCCGGTCACAAGGAAATACAGTTACGCATAAAGTACCAGGCATTACACTGAGTACAGTGATCTACCATATAACATACATTAAAATACCAGATATCATCACAAGTGTTTGTAACAAATAACATAGACAATGTAAATCAGGGTTAATACGAAGTTTGCAGGAAGAAAACCACAATGATAGATACATTGTATTATTTAAACGCACAGGTACAAAGAAATAAATGTAGAACACTCATCAAAAAAGAATATCTATACGATGTTAATCCTCCCCTGTAATTTCTACATGAGAACGTTTGAATATCCAAGACTGCTTGAAAAAACACAGATTGATGGAAAATGTATCAAACAAAATGAATATATGATCAATGACTCACTTACATCGATTTTCGTTTTCTTCAATCTTTCATATTTTAACCATTACTGACCTATGCATTCATTGATTATACATTGCAATTCATTGACCATTAGTATGTCCCTATCTGTTTATTCTGAAAGTATTTGAAACACTTTTAACTTTTTGGATCCTGTTTCCCAATTTGAGACAGCGAGTTATTTTCTGTTCTTAGATACGGCATGATAACAAGGGTAATTCATATATACATGGTGGGATGACAAAACACGACATGCAGGAGTAATCTCTACTAACGATGATGCACTGTCACTGCCTACAAACATATGATCATATGGACCAACAGCTACACCACATGGTTCATCGATCAACTCGTCCTTGATGACAACACTCTCACCTGTCTTAACGTCGTATACATATACAGTGTCTTCATCTCCATCAGTCAACACAATTTTGTCCTGACCACGTATGTACGTACAAGAGCTAGTACCAACTGGATATTTCTTTGATGGAAACAAAATATCAAAGTCTTTCTCTTCACCAAACATTGATACAATACGTACTGGTATATCATGATCGATTGTACCGACAACAAAGTTTTCATCATCCTTTATGCATATAGATTCGTATTCAATTTTGACCTCACATGTTCTTTTCATTGATATTTCATTTAGTTTACTAACTCGCAGAAAGTCCAGTCTGTATACATCAGCCGATGGTATAGCAACTTCTTCATCAGAGACAACAACTACCCTTAGAGGATATTCGTATGGTAATTTCTATTTTGGTATCACAATCAATTTTTCTCTTGGCCCAGTCTCCTATCGTTTCATCTTGATACGAGTTCGCGACCTTTGTAACCTTCTCAGCAAGTTCGTCGAACTTCTGAATAATAACTTTTCTCATTTTGGAGAGTTTGTCCGGTACACTCTGAACGACGGCATTTAAAAACGATTCTGCTTCATTTAAGTTTTCTACAGCTTGTTTCGTCGTTGTTATGACTGTTTGTAGTTTTTCCCTTAATGTGTTATACTGATGTTGTCCACACTGTTCGTCTTTGATGATATTTTCTATCTCGACAACACTATTGCATATTCTGTGATCTATAATGGCACACATACTGCAGGCTAATGTTTTCTCATCTTCACAGTAGAATTCAAAGCGTTTATTGTGTTTTTTACAAATATAAATTTAATTCCCATTCCATTGCCTTTTACAGTCATACACATATATAGTATACACACTGTATATATCAACATATTGTCTGCGGTTCATGCACATTTACGCTAAACCTGGACTGATTATTTCACAACGTGAATAAGGAAAAAGTCCAATTTGATTTGATTAGTTGTGTACATCGTCCTTAGCAGCTGAAAACACGTAGGCACGATACAAAACCTCAAACATCGACTGTTAACTATCCATGTTTTGGTCGTCAACATGAAAGGAAGGACATAATAGTGAGAATGTTTGCGGTTCATATTTACGTTTAAATTATAAGATTATCAAAATTTAAAATAGTTGATATCCATAGAAACGATAACATCGAGAAGCAAGCATCAAATTTTCGGAAGTCTTCGGTAAGTAACAACGCTAATTCAGTTCAAACCATTCATATCCACTGTTATGCTTGTTTGAAAATTAGTTTGAAGTGATCGACATCGTGCTTTTGTAGTTTAGTCAGGAGGTAAAGTAAAACAATCCTTTTACTGTTGCTCAGTCGTATGCAGCAGTGTTGTCTTCTGATACAGCGAGTTTTGCAACAAATGAAGCACGCACTTAATATAAGTGTTGATAAAAATTCGCTAATTCAATTTCATATCCTATTCTCCCAGATGCAAAGAGAGAGATTATAAGTTGCTACAGAGAACGCCGCATACATGTGACCCACCCAGACCTCAGGGAAAACAACAATCCATAAATCATAGGCACTTGAGGAGGTTCAAGGGTACATACGTAGGGAACAGAATCGCAAGATATGGCAGTCCATATGGAATAACAAAACGAATCAAAGAGGACAAACAGTGGGGGGATTAATGGATGGAAATGATCACAGGACAAATCAAGACAGATGGCGACAATAGGCCGAAACTGGGCAGGAAATAACATGACCACTGTATTATGTGAAATACTTGCACAGGGGAAAGGCAAATATAACATACATTTAAAACACAAAAAAGAAATAATAGCCATAAAGCGAATAACAGCCTTGTAACTGTCAGTAAAAATAATGGGGGTTTACATCTATTTTAACGGCTAGCAAACTCACATGTATCCGCTATGTTGCATTAGGCGAGGTCAAATTACGTCACACTGGTCAGCTATCATTGAATAACGGTATGAGATCGCCTTTGTTGTATTGATATCACTCTCTCTCTCTCTCTGTTTTACTGAATTACTTAATTTGACTTGTGCTTAAAATGTGCAATCACTTAAAGGCGGGATATTGGTTATTTCGTCAGTAAAATGACAAAAATAATGTCGCATTTTGTCGCAAACAGGTGGCCGATTTAATTGCTGGTACATGGTCACTGTCACTCTGTTTAACTGAAGACCACTCAGAAACAAGGTTGGAATGTTATGTTCCTATCCAGAGCTTTATAAGAAAAAGACGTAGCATTCAACATTGAACTAGAACTCATAAATATCCACTCTCTTGGGGCACACTTACCGTTCTAATAGAGTGGGGCTAGGGTTTACATATACCATGTTTATTGAAAGTCACTTTTAACATTCATTTCGCCGACGTTCGTGCAAAGAGCGAAAATAAGTTTTCACATGAAACACAAGACAGAGCCTCTCCACACAGACATCCGAAAAAAAAAAACAATGTAAAAACAAAACAATTGAGGAGGCTCAGTTGTACACACGTAAGGGAACAGGGGCGCAATGAATGGGCTGGTTAAAAGTTAGAAGAAAATGAGCACTGATATATTTCGTTTTGCAAATATTGGCACCTTCTGTGATACATGTAAGAACAGAAGGCACAAACGTATTTGAAGCACATAAGGCTTATCCCACTCGAGACAACATAAACAGCACAATCATACAAGTAAGGCATAATTACAATGTATAAACAATAAACAACATTCATACAATGCTAATTAAAACATCAAAAAGCAGTAGTTAATAAAAACAAAAATAGATACATGTACAACAAATACGAAGAAAAAATAATGACATACCTGTACAACAGCAGTGACCTCGATTTAAAATACAAACATCAGCATTACTGCTCGTTAATTGTTAAATGTATCACATTCTGTGTAAAGTTGTCATTGTATACTTGAAACAAGTCAAGTCAGTTTAATGAAATGAAGTAAACAAGCGAATATAGACTGTTGTGTAAATGATGTGAACTCTATATCTTTATTAGTCGTTGTTTACAAGAAACATGATACTTTACTTTATTTATCAGACGAAACTACAAACACAACACATTCCCAGAGAGGAATAACCTGTTTTCTTATGGAACAAAGTGAAATTATTAATAAAACACCAAATGTTATAAGTCACTTAATATTCTGCGTTAATTATGTACATTGATCGAATAGTAGACGCAGACAGATGTACGTTATCCATTGATATACACACATACAGGTTAGAATATCAAAATGTATACGAGTTCATCATTTTTATACATAATTATATTCGTACCTAAATACACGTACGTATGCAAACTTTGAATACAAATCCTAACTCTTCTATAAAACACGTTCTGCGGAAATGATACCGGTGCACGTGTATTCTTTTTGATTTTCTTGATAAACCACAGGACCACTGTGTGAGTGAACAATGTATAAAATGTGGATCAAATCGAAGCTGGTGAAAACGTATATTCCGACAAACTTGAATAAGTTGATCACAGTGGACTTGCGACATTCTCTGTAATAAAATAAGACATGCAGTTCAACCAACTTATATTGTGTTTGTCGATTGGAATATTTTCAATTACTCCCTTTTTAGTGTCGAATTTAATTGGATATGGATGTGTCGATTATACATGCCATTTAGTGGAGTTTTTGAAGGTGATAAAGGTGTGTAAAGGGAAGAGTAATAGTCAATCCTGATGCAAAGGTCGTCAGTTTGAATCCCGCCTTTCCCGCCGAGAATTTCACAATACCTAAAAATATACGTGCACTGGTTAGTAACCTTGGTAGCAGTCAGTAAGAGTGATCAATATAAGTTGTAAACGTTTTTGACAATGGATGTAGAATGAATAATCTAATAATGACAGTACAGAGCCGATGTTCCTGGAAATCACCTTTCTGTCGATAACTAAAAATAGCAAAAACCGTAGTTTCATTTATTAAATTGACCTAAATATCTGTAGATCAGTACTTTCCGATTCTGGAAGTACAGTTATCAACGAGACTAATGATACTGAGTATACACATAGCAAACCTATATTAAGATTTTCGTAGGTGTCATTCGTACCAGACTGTGTGTTCTCAAGACCCTCGTAATGTTCCATTTCAATTGTTGATCTGTATGGGTTAACAAAACATATCATATACATGAATGCTGATTTAGTTTTAATTTTTTACACCATTGTCCATATCTGATTTCTGTATGCGCAGCACAATATTTGCGTATTCATTTTTGAGATGTGTGTGTAGATAAGCATTCAATATTTATCATAAAACAATAAATATGGTTTGGATTTAAAAACGCAAAGTAATAGACAATCGGAGGCAGTGTTTAAATATTTGTTTAATTGCAAAATTGTAATCCTATGGTATATTTGTTGACATAACGGTTTTTATATTCTGATTCGCTAAAATAGCGTGTGACACTTACAGTATAATTTAACCAGCGAATGTAAACAACAAACATTATCATAATATGTAGCCATATAAAATATGCACGCTTCATTACCTAAAATTCACACAGTTTTCCTTATTTATGCGGACAATTTGCAGCTTATAGAAGAGATGTATTTATGTGGACAATTTGCAGCTTATATAAGAGATGTATTTATGTGGACAATCTGCAGCTTATATAAGAGATGTATTTATGTGGACAATTTGCAGCTTATATAAGAGATGTATTTATGTGGACAATCTGCAGCTTATATAAGAGATGTATTTATGTGGACAATTTGCAGCTTAAAGAAGAGATGTATTTATGTGGACAATCTGCAGCTTATAGAAGAGATGTATTTATGTGGACAATTTGCAGCTTATATAAGAGATGTATTTATGTGGACAAACTGCAGCTTATAGAAGAGATGTATTTATGTGGACAATCTGCAGCTTATATAAGAGATGTATTTATGTGGACAATCTGCAGCTTGTAGAAGAGATGTATTTATGTGGACAATCTGCAGCTTATAGAAGAGATGTATCTATGTGGACAATCTGCAGCTTATAGAAGAGATGTATCTATGTGGACAATCTGCAGCGTGTTGAAGAGATGTATTTATGTGTACAATCTGCAGCTTGTAGAAGAGATGTATTTATGTGGACAAACTGCAGCTTGTAGAAGAGATGTATTTATGTGGACAATCTGCAGCTTGTAGAAGAGATGTATTTATGTGGACAATCTGCAGCTTATAGAAGAGATGTATTTATGTGGACAATCTGCAGCTTATATAAGAGATGTATTTATGTGGACAATCTGCAGCTTATAGAAGAGATGTATTTATGTGGACAATCTGCAGCTTATAGAAGAGATGTATTTATGTAGACAATCTGCAGCTTATAGAAGAGATGTATTTATGTGGACAATCTGCAGCTTATAGAAGAGATGTATCTATGTGGACAATCTGCAGCTTATAGAAGAGATGTATTTATGTGGACAATCTGCAGCTTATAGAAGAGATGTATTTATGTGGACAATCTGCAGCTTATAGAAGAGATGTATCTATGTGGACAATCTGCAGCTTGTAGAAGAGATGTATTTATGTGGACAATCTGCAGCTTGTAGAAGAGATGTATTTATGTGGACAATCTGCAGCTTGTAGAAGAGATGTATTTATGTGGACAATCTGCAGCTTGTAGAAGAGATGTATTTATGTGGACAATCTGCAGCTTGTAGAAGAGATGTATTTATGTAGACAATCTGCAGCTTAGAATAGATGTATTTATAGTTTCACTTACATGTCTTGTTCATACACGTTTTGATTTGCCACGTTGTCATGTGTCTTGTGAATCTCCCTTTTCTTTATACATGTACCTGTTTATTCACAGTATAGTCATGGAGTATATTTCTATATAAAGGCTTGAATTTATTTATATCTACAACGACTATGTTAGTCACTATCTGCTACACATCAGCTTTACGTATCATAAGAACGAGAAATGAATCATGGATTAAATAACAATTAATAAAATTTCCAAACTTACCATGATTAATTCCAATCAGAGAGCTAATATCCCGAGGGTGCGACATAAAATAAAGGATTGGAGGGGGTATATTTTCGAAACTATGTCACAAACTGAAATAGCATGATGCCATTAACGTATAAGTCACACGGCATATTGATCTGCCCTAACCGTTACGGTTATTTTGAGACACTACTTAATATAAAACATTTTGCAATAACATAATGCCAAAGGCGTCACCAATAATATCTGTTTATTAATATTATTAATGAATGTTGTCAGTCACTTATGAATGTATATGGATAAGATACGAGTACAACATATATACGTTTCTCGCATTGAGCTAAGCTTCTTTCTTTGTTAATGTACGAATTATCTTGTTCTCTTGATTTCAGGATAAAATTATGCAAATAAATCAATTTTGATTCGAATATACAACATACATGTCATACAGGCTCCATCCCTTCCAGACGCCCTGTACATATACACAGCACATACACCGAGACATATTATAGTCATCCCTTGCATCGTGCCTAACACGGTTGCTGCTATGATAAATGATGTGTTATCTGGAAAAAGTATGATCGGTGTGAACAGTGTTGAAGATAATAAATGTAACATGTGGCAAAGTATTGTGATTCTTTACAAATCTAAAAAAATGTAGAAAATAAATAGAGGATATTGAATGAGTATTGTTTAGTATTGAATTTATTGAACGAGTCGAATAAAATAATATGAAGCGAGCCTTAATTAACAATCGTTTGACCATCTTGTCTGAATATTCCCGTGATGCAATACATGTGTATTCTCCAGACATATCCGATATTACCGTCCCCAACGACAGAACATTAGTAGAACTATGACTGTTCGATCTTACATTGCACAGTGAATTACACTCAGCAGTACATACAATATCAGGCAACGTCTCGCCAGCTGGCAGAAAGTACACCGTGCCATTCTAGTTAAGTTAATTAAATAAATAGTAAATATTACTATTGAAAGTTGTAAGTAGTATAAGTGGTTTGCAAATCTTCAAAGGCCAGCCATATACCGCACACGACTGACCGACTATTTGAACATAGTTACTTCTTATATTTATTTTTTACAAGAAAAACAAGCAAGCCATAATGATGTAATTGACTATTGTTTGGCATGCGTTAAGTTGTACTAATGATTTCCTGCTTTACAAACTAGCACAATTATTAATTATTTATTTCCTTCAGAAATAAAGACACAATAAGTAAATTTAAGATATAATTAGCAGGTTGTTTTTGACACAAAAACATAAATCTAACCAATAATTGGATTTGAATTGAGTCGATAGAGAAATCATTGTTCTAGAATATACAAAATCTCCCTACAACAACAACTGTTTCAAAAAGATGCGGACTTAACTCTTACATCAATTATTCAAGATAATGCACCCTCCAGAACAACACGTCTCTGCATTAAACATGAGTTTGTGTTCCCATATGTGTTTCTGATATGTCTGATGAAAAGGCACGAGGGGAAATGAAGAACATGTGGTTTTCTATCTACTGGACAATACTTATGCCCACATAAATCCAATACACATAAACAGATATATTTCTTGCTGACATACAGTAAAACTTCGAAACCTCGAACTGCCGTCGGACGTAGCAATTAGTTCGAGTCATCTACTGTTCGAGGCATCTACGGTATACGCGTATATGTCCGTCCTAACTGACAGTCGCCGGTGCAAGTGTACTAAACATGTTGAACACACGTTTTGTTTTCATACAGAATGGACGTCGATCAATCGTCGCAGCATTATTCATAATAATAATAATTAAAAAAGAAATGAAAGCAAAGCAAAAAGGATTCCCTGTGGGAACTTATTCTCTCTCGTTTATTCTTGTACGCATGAATTGTCTGTCACATAGTACATGTACAATGAAAAGTCCCTAATCCGGAAACTCTCCAGTCCGGAAATTTCCTGTAGCCGGACAATTTTCTCGGTCTCGGTTTAGTTCCTCCAATACGGCATATAAAACAATCTCCCACAGTCCGGAATCCGAACGAATTTTTCTGTCCGGATTGTTATTTTACACTTAAAATAAATCTCTTAAACCCGGACGATAATTTTACGCAAAAATACGTCAGATCGTATAATGGCTGAGAATTGAGAGAAGGTACAATCATTTTAATTGTCACTATGAATATAGAACATTAGACTTTATCATCGTATGTTCTGTTCTGTTCTGCATTCCGTTTTGATGGAACCGGGTACGAGGTGTACTAATTGTGTAAACAATTGGAAAACATTGGATGTTAGCGCAGAAACGACCCATTTGGTACACCAATCACAATTCAATTTGTTTACCCTAAATCATTATTTTACTCTACGAAAAATCTTTTGAAATGAAGCTATCGTGCATAGCTTCCAAGTATGGCGTTTTCAAAATACATAGTACTAAGTTTGTCGGGTTTATGGACGGTATAACGTTGCGAAACACGCATACTTACTTTCAGCTATGTTTGAAATCATTTGACCTTTGATGCAGTGAAATTATCAAAATATAAATAATTTAAAAAAAAAAACTAATACATTTTCTGCGCAGTGCAATTTTGCTGAAATTTCTACATCTATTTAAGAATGAACTTTAGGTCAAAGTCTTAAGTTAATTATATTCAATGCTTTCATACGGTTTTAATTAAACGAGATGCGTCTATAGCGGTGCATATACTGAAGAACATAATTTTCTACAATTTCTATAACGAATAAACAAATTATGTTTATTTACATTTGAAATAATTCAAATATCAGCATGTATTTTGCATATCGCATCTTCCTTTTATGAAAGGAGCATAAATATGTTGGTCTCTTATAACTTATAATTTTGCGCCATAAGTTTACATAAATTTTGTAAAATATTGTAGCTTAAATTACTCTGCAAAGTATGAAAGAATGTATTGCCCACGGACATTCAATTCAATCTCCTCTAATCCGAACTTTATAGTTAGTCCGAAGGGTGTTCGGATTAGGGAAGTTCCTCTGTAAATGTACAACTGTCAAGTAATTATCACGGAGTGCGAATAACATGTGTCGCCAATCTTACCCGTCAACAAATATAAGTATATTAAGCGGTCAATGAAAGGTGTGAAATATTGTATTGTTCGACCCATCTGTGATGAACAATGAATGAAATGATAGCTAGGGACCGCAAATCCTGTTCGAGTGATTTACTGTAAGATAGTATGAAATAAGAAGGGGTTTCGCCGGGACTTAAGAACCTGTTCGAGGTATCTACTGTGTTCGAGCCAAAACTGTTCGAGGTTTCGAAGTTTTACAGTATTTGATGAAAGTGAGTTTTCAATTCTTAGGCACATCTAATTCAAAGTTTTGATATTGACATTTAAATGAGCTGACAAAAAAAAACATTTTCTGCATGTAGTCTCAACGTGTGAATCTTTGAGCCAATTTACTTCATATTCCTTTTGGGGTCAACTAGATACATAGCGGAAATGATGTGTGACGGACAGACAGACAGGTGGACAGACAGACGGCACTGCCATTTTATCGGGGAAACATAATGTTCATACCAGTAACTTCAACATAAATACTCCTCTCAACGACAACATCAGAACCATTCCGTGTAGCCCGACATGTGTACATTCCATTTGATGATATATCAACATTTCCTACTCTTAGAACATTTCCTACACCTGATCTGTCCCAGGTGATCTGACAGGTAGGGTTACATTCTGTGGAACATGTGATATCAGGCAACACATCACCACTTGTCATGGTGTAAAATGTCTGAGCAGGGCTGAACTGTAGTATTGAAACCGGTCCATCTAAATACAAATTGAGAAAAAATAAACAAATATGCTGAATTTGATGTTTAACAAAATGTTTATAATAAACTCAGAGTTTCCGACCACGATCCGACATATTCGTATTTTATATATAATGCAGTGATTTTGTTTGATCACGCAAGTCATTAATATTTACTACATGGAATATACGATGTGGTGAAATTGATAACAGTCCATATTTACGTTTGATATCAGATGTATGTGTTAATGACTATAATCTTCTGATTAATTATTAGCCATTCCTCCTAACTGTTGCATGCTTAATTCGTTTTAGTAATAAATCGTCGGTTGAGAATATAATTTGTTTATAGTACATCATTTACAAGTGACGAAAGTGCTTACAACTGATGTTTTTTGGAGTTCATTACTGATTGTCACATTTGTTTCTTCTATACTTATATTTAATCTAACTTATGATGGAATCATGGTGCTAAACTGAAATAATTGTCGAGTTCGGTTCCTGGAGAAACCAGTACTGGTGTGATCTAGAATTTGCCATTTTCGAACCTACAAACTCAAGGTAGAGCGGAAGAAACCTTGTTCCCCACACGAGAACCACCTCAATGTGTTCCATTATATGAACAATCTGAATTATGTTATTTTCGTCAATACTGATCCGCATTAAAAGTATCGTTGTTTACCAATATAATTACCGTATTAAAAACTTACAAGTCACTGATAACGTCTGATTAACTTCCTGCAAGTTACCATTGTCTTCCACAATTTTATACGTTACATTCTTTCCGTCAAGATTTCTTAGCACGCTAACAATTAATATTTGCCCATCTTGTTCTAGAAAATCTGATGTCTGTGAATTATTCAAACCATCCAACAACCATGTTGCTGTAGCATTGACACGTGGCCGTACCATACGTGAAACAGGTGGTGATGCATGTATGTATGCTGGACGAAATTCCTCGAAAATGTGAATAGCTTTGGCGTTCCATATATCTTTAATATGTATAGTTGATGTTTAGTAATTTTTTTGATGTTTGTAAAGAGTTTGATATTTATTGAGACGATTTCACATCGGTAATATAGCTTTCATTTCAAGTTTAAACGGGGTTAAATCGGTCAGAATTCATTTCAATGTGAATACATGAGCGCGTAACTTGTTCAATCACAATTTACCCTTCATCTGTACGACGTTAGAAGACTTCACGCAATTATGTCATGATTTTAGAAGAATATTTAGGCTAAAATTTATTTAAATGCATATTTACCTAGAACAAAGAGCTCCCAACAAGTGGTTAAACTTCCTTGAGCCATGTACATTCCGTTGTCGTCCATAACAACATCACGCAAAGTTATATTTGTGGTTTCTTTGTCCACAAAGGTAGCGTTGAGTCTATTAGTAATAAGTAAATATTCAAATTGATCTGGAGGATACACTTTAGCAACCAGCAAGTATGTACTCTGAGTTATGCCTCTATAGAAAACAATTCTAGAAAAATGCCAAACGCCTGTTACATTAAACGTCGCTACCTTTCCTCTCTGTACAAATAATGTACTATTGGAAGCACATCCTGAAAACAAACACACTTAGCTGTGATACTATGATTTAACATCAATGCTGAAGTATTTCATGGGAATACGTATATAAAATATGCATGTATAACATTGTATATGTAGAAAAACTAAGAGTGCGAAGAACGTTTTACAACTTACTATTTCGTGCGAATTCGTACATTTGTGGCTGACATAAATAGTTACAATGAGTGTATGATATTACTCTCCTTAAACAACAAAAAGTCGTAAAAGTAACAAAGCTACATAATTTAAATATGTGAAACATTTTCAAATTCTATTATCGAAACATGCCACTCATAATAAAGAATACATTTTTAAGTACATATCTGTAGCAATGTATATCACATCATGAGGTTTACGGTGAGGGGACTTACACATATTGCACGATCCCTGGACTTTACGTATTGCCAGTCTTTGTTCATTAACACATCACCACGTTGTTTGAAGAGAGGTTATATTATTGCAGTAACGCAAATAATGCTTGATTGTCAATAGCTTAACAATTGGCCTTTACGAATCCCTCTCTGCTTGCGCGACGTAAGGATTCCCAAACCCAACAACAGGCGAAATTCGTTCGATGTTTGTATTGTGCTCATCACGTCGTACCGTTTAAAATATCTTTTCATCTGCTCTGATTTCTGACAAGTTATCGGGTACATATTTTAACGAGTTTATGTGCTTATCGTTTTATATGTCTATGTTTTGCTTGTATTATTCAGTGCTCCCTGTTTCTATGTTGGGACATTATCCAGAGGGGGCTTTACATAATAAGTTTACACTGGTGTATTCGGGCGATGGTGGGATCAGTGTGAGGTTGGCTGAACCCTTAAACAAGGTTTAAACCCGCCGGCGTTTTTTACCCAGACCGTTCAAACGCGATACTGTTACACTTAACCTTTAGTTCACGTTTGTGGCATGCGTCCTTTGTCTCAGTAATTGGTTACTTGTATGTACATTTTTCAACACTCATTCTTATGTAGTGGTGATGCACCTTGTATGTGGCAAATGTTGATATATTTCAATATTCGTTTGATAGTTGTAAGCGATTCATGTGTAGAGAAACAGTAATATTTACTTGCCGGACAAGTGGTTATGCCCGACGTGTTCATGTTGTTGTCACTATTGATATTGATACTTTCATTTGGTTTGTCAATACGAAATGTAATAGGTTTCACTCAACGAATTGCCACTCCAAGTTAAGCGCTTTTGCAATGATGAAAATTTGTCGTTTTCATCAATTCTGAAGACGAGGGACGGTCGGAAAATACACGGTCTATACTTGATCCTGCTTTTCCACGTGCAACAAAGTATACATATTGTACTTGAGTAAGAACTGCATTCTTTCGACAATGATTTGGATAATTGATTTTTCAATTCCACGTTTGTATAGTATTATACTTTTTTACGATATTTCCATCTTATATGGGCTCCAAGTTAGAAGAACAGCGATCAATTTTAAAATTTCTCCTGGCTAAGGGTTAAAAGATTATAGAAAAGGTTTGGGCATGAAAGCATGACACGTTCTACATTTTACAGCTGAGTTTCAAAGTTTCGTGTAGGTAGTACTAGCGTTTTAGACAGGCCTATGTCTGGGAGGCCCACTGAGGCAGTGACCCAATCAATGGCTGCAAATGTTGAGACGTTCGTCATGCATGATCATCGGGTAACATTGCAGGAAGTAGCAAGTAGATTAAGCATTGAAAATGCATCAGCACATACAATTTTGCATGAACACCTTGGTATGAGCAAGGTCATAGCCAGGTGGGTGCCGAGATTATGCCAATGAAGCAGTAATTGGGCTTTGACCACTTTGGAATTTAATTGGATGTTCCAATACAAACTATTAGAGTAAGCTATCTCCTGGACATGTCTCACTATGACAGCAGCGTTTGTTTCATTCCGTGGATATACCTCAATGTGTGACCCGCGAAGTCACTGTTAATGACCTCATTACATATGGTAATTTATACTGGGATATAGAGCACAGTGAGACAAATCCGGTGATATAAATATCTCAAAAATGGACATAGATCAACCTAATAGTAAGGCAACGATATGTCTTCCTGTCGTTCATATTTTGACCAGTAATATGAGTATTGTTAAATTGCCGAATAAAGATGTTGTTCTTGCTTTTGCTATATATATAAATGAGGATCTTGACGCATGGATTAAACACTTGCGGCTTTCAATATACATAACACTGTAATATCTTTAATTCCTATATACTTCAGAACTACCTATTATTTCTTATAAATACAATAAACCTATACGCAATACAGTCTTTACTTATTATAATATTACTACTGATCTCAATATCTCTGGTAACAATTCTGGTCAACATGGAAGGAATTCTTGAGACTTTTCAAAATCTAAATATCTATATAAACCTGCAGGACATATAATCACAGGCACCTTAAAATTACATGTGATAAAAGGGTTACTAATTTAATTTCTAATGTATTTAGATACCCTAACAAGATATATTTGTATAAATATAAAGAACATATTAGTGTCTCTCTTAACTATTACGCAAATAAATGGTATAAAAGGGTACATGCCGATGTCAACGCCCTTACATCCTTGAAAAACTAAATAATGGAAGAAATAATTATGTTTTATCAAATCGTTCAATGGCGCTACCGGGATTCGAACCCAGTAAGTAATAACTGAATACTCATTAAAGTTGAACTTTGTTTCAATTTTGCCTGTCTGATTAATATTTAGACAACCTGTGTCGTGTACTCAGTTGTAAGGTAATTGAAATAAAGTAATATTTGAAGGACTTTTCCTAGTACACCCTAGTAAAACGATTGTGTTATATTACAGCAGGCAACTCTTTTATTGTGTTATATTACAGCAGGCAACACATTTATAGTGAACTAAAAGCCAATACAATTCACAGCAACAGAAAACCAAACAATTAATAAGTGCAATCAAAAATGGATCATCGTGTACTTGTCTAAATGTATGTGTGTAAGACACAGACTCTGGAAATCTCATTTTATGGCAAGTTATCTCAAGTAGTGTTGTATCACTATCAATTTTGTTATTGGAAACATAATGATGATATCATAATCAAACGAAATGTACAATAAGGTGTGCAATGCTGATTCAAGACCATGTAATGTTTGGTACATCTATGCAAAATGTATCTTGTTCTTTAATGTTTATAATTAAAACTTGCAGGAACGACAACTCTGGATAGGTATTGTCATTTTCTGCAATGATTTGTTCACTTCCGTTACTATTTTAAGGTTGGGAAATTTTACTTTTATATAGCAACGACGTTAAGAAAGTTTTTACGACAAAAAATTGTAACATAAGATATTTCCTAAACTTACGATAAATCCTAGCAAAGATATTGATGAGAGGTTTTATGAATACAACTTACAGCTATAGAATATTTTACTCTTAGCGAAGAAATTTGTGAACGCTTACAAAATTTCTTACGAAAAAGATCTCATAGATGCTTTATGAATACCGCCACTGATCTTCACTCTGGAATTTCGGGCGGATTGGAACATTTAAGCTTGGAATTCTTGAAACTCTCAACATAAATCTACGGATACAAAATGTTAATATCGTATTATGTTCTTGAAATATGACTTTATTTAGAGAGTATCAATAAGAAGTATCCATTTCGAATTTGTCATTAAATTAAGTTTTTCAATTTCAAACTTGAAACTACAATTGTTGTGATTTGCCTCCGTCAATGTCATGACGTGAATCATAAGATCGACACTTGTATAAATTAATTAGCGATTTTAACAAAAACACGTCTGTTGCGCATAAGTCGTTTACTATATTCGTTACATCAATGTATATTTGCGATCCCACTCAAATCCAGCAACGGAAGAATGGCATCATTTGTTCAACCACACATCAATTTGATTTAGTCTCCTTTCGCTTTCGTACTGAGTCAGACTAGATAATATCAAATATTTACACTGGAGTAGTAATTTATGTTTATAAGATATTTCGTGCCTATTGTTATGCATATTGCATTAATTGCATACAAAATATAATGCACAAAAAACAATCGATATATCCCCTTCATAATCACATTGAATAAGGAACATGTACTTGTGATCAAGGACATCATGACATTAATAGAGATATATATACGACGGGGTCTACACCAAGCCCCATAAAGTTCACCAGCTTGAATAGAAACGAAACATGATATATGATGATAATTGTAGCTCCAAAGTTGTTATTCGAAGCGAGCCATGCAATTTAAAATTTTAAAATAACTACACGTTGATACTTCTTATTATATGGCCAACTGCAACTATAGACTGTGTGTCTGGAACGGTCTCCCTAGTTAATTAGGCATTTTAGGTAATGCATGCAGTACCACGAAGCTGATTTTCAAATGGTTAAAACATTATAAGATTATCAATATGTTGACTACATTTATACATTTTATGCGGATGTACATAGTACTATTGGAAGGTAGTTTTATACGTCCTTTACATTCATCATCATATTAAACCGATATTAAAAACTGCGAAAAGTGATGTTCCATGTAGAATGTCTCCCTAGCTAAAGACATATACAGTAACACTTCAATAATTAGACTACCATTTGTACATTGACAAACATGACTTCACACAGACATTAAAACCTCAATAAAACCTGGGACTCTTCTTATTGAGGAAGTCTTGATACTGAGGTTGAATAACAAGCAAAACGGTGAAAATGGACTTGAAAATTGTGTTCTTAATTTTGAGGTGGTCATATACTTAAAATGGCCTTATTATTGATGTGGTCTTAACATTGAAGTGGTCTTTAAGCGATGTTATACTGTATAAGTTATATTGTCCATTGAATCTTTAATTGTATAGTTAATAAACTATATAAACCTGATATGAAGTTAAGGCTATATAGCAAAGTTTTATTGGATCAATGGAAGAAGTTATGTAATATTAAATGATATAACTTACTATAATTAAATCCATCTTCCACGGCTCCGTTTACCTCCAGAAACATAGATAGTATAAACACTGTATAAATCAACATGGTGTGTGCTGTTCGAACAAATTTATGTTATAACTGGACTCAATATTTCACTACGTGAACTAGGAAGAGAAATTCTCTAATATCAGTGGGTATATGAAAAACTAGCAAACTAGTGCAAACACGCATTACGTAGTATTCAACTGGAACGTAATAATCCATTTCAAAAGACTTGAAATACGATACTTGTAAACATCAGAAATAAATATTTCACTACCAATGTGTTTTGTCGTCAATGAGAAAGGACAGAATAACGATGATATTTATGTTATAACTTTATCAATATTTCAGTTAATGTTTGGTTACTTTTATCTGAATCTCAATCAGTAAGTTATTGCCATAAAAACAGTTGTGTAATATAATGAAATATAAAGACCTATGTATTCTTTATTGACGGTTAGATTGGCTTCAAACTTTGTGACATTTCACCTTGTGACATGGCGTATATTATTTCAGTGTTGTTGACTCATCGTGCTTCTCGCTCCTGAAATTATCCAATCATACACAACAATATCGCTCATCAGATAAATGCGGTCGTTGAAATCGATATCGATGGGGCTACTGGTCAGCAGACGATTTGTCTGTCGGTAGTTCCTGTAAGTGATCGTAAATTTTCCGATGATCACCGACAGATAACTTGTATAACACAGTAACATGTAGCCTGGGGCTATCTTCGATCTATGTATCCGATAAACGCTTAAAACATTATGTTTTATGTACTTAAAGAGAAAACTATTGGAGTTCGATTTTGTTGATGAAACACGAGATTATTCTATTATTGAAAATGAACTATGTGATAGGCAAATGTTTTGCTCAGGAAATAGAATAGAAGTAAAAAAGGAATTCGTTTCACTTAGCATTTGTAATTAACACTTGGTCGTGTAATTTCCAATTAAAATTGCAAATACAAATAATTTTGGGTACTTTTTAATACGAAAGATACTGTGGTGCCTGCAAATACCACGCAATATGTATATTACTATTTCACATCGTGAATTTGTATAATAAGTTATATTTACATTAAAACAGAAGTTTTCTTTCGATGTAATATATGCACCATTATTGACATTTTAACAACAAAACAATAAATATTATTTATCTTCATGGTTGTCTTCGGATTTTTGTAGGAATACCTCTTTTGTTTTGTTTTAAGACGTTTTTACGCTATGGATCGGGTCTGCTGGACAATTTTTGTTTTAAATAATTATGGATTCACCGGGACGAAGGGGGCCCTGGCCCCCAAATCGGCTGTGAAGTGACCCGATTAGGTCTCAATGTTAATATTCTTCTAGCACTTTAAATACTACACATCAATTTATTATCGATTTCCCATTTGCTACAAGTATAAGCGGAAGCAAGTGCACATTTTTGTTACCCCTGGTGTGCACCTTAGCCTTTTGTGACCGTCCAGTAAAATCGTATGCTTTTCACTCTACATCAGCCAGGCGCTTTCAAATTACTTATCATATATATATATATTGAAAGCATCTGTATAACACAGAAATCTGTCGTTGTGTTTTAGTGATAAACAATGAAAGGAGGAGTTGTGAAAATGTTACACCTTTTATAACTGAATTCATTAAAATAATTGTATTCAATCAATAGTTTATAGAAGGGATTTAAATATTAATTTAGGCCTATATTTTTTACAAAAAAAAAATCGCTTAGTTTTTTCCAGATTACATTCATATTTTCAAAATTTCCCTTAAATATGTTTAAAACATAATGTTTATATTAAAAGTACAATAAAACAATGTGATCCATCCCAATTAGGAAACGATTACCTCATGACTAACCAGCTCTTAACTTTATTCCTAAAACGTATGTTTGACCACTAGGACCACTGCAATTTTCTACCAGTTGTATTGATCATTTTAAACAACTGCTGTATATTTATATGAAATGCATATGAAACTTATGTATACCACCACAACTGATTCAATATTAAATCATAAACTCGTAAAATAAGGCATTTAAATACTAATTGGTACATATCATTTTCAATTATCATTTTTTAGTGTTGCTTATATTTTAAACTGATTCCGAATTTTCTGCATTAAACAACAGCTCCGCATGTATTGCATAATATATTTGCTTAGTATCGTAAACGGCAATAAAATGATAACACATCCGACTATATAGAACACTCGTCCGGGTACTGACGGAAATTTTACTTCTTAATGATGCGAAATGGAAGTCTATTTCTCAACACCACTATTGTCCCGCTAACGGCTCCAGATGTTTACCATGTATGTTCAACCAACATAAGAACTTTCATGACACTAAAGCATGTTGTAAAATTTGGTCGTAGATAAGGGTCGAAACCAAACTTTACCTTAACCATACAAAACATTCGGGCTGCTTCGTTTTCGACTTCGGAATGAATTCAATTGAAATTGCAAGACTATCGTGTCAGATTCTGTCAGTAGCATGCATTTGAATATTTACCAGAAACGAGCTGTTTTCACACAAATGTGTAGATGAACGCCGACGTTATGACATGAAACTGACTGAATGACACTCAAACACGTCCGCAATTTATGGTCATGCTGTTAAAATCAATGTTCGCAAATGCAGTTACAGCGAGACGGGTAATAACGTTGTTGTTTATTCTCTTATTCAATACCTTGATATTCCACGAATAATTTACATGCCATATTCCTGCTTGCAAACGATACTTGATAACGTATAAATATTTCGCACGCTTGATTGGTTTACAGAATGTGACTTTTGTGACGAATGTATGCGTAACGTGCGTCACGTTATAGACGTCAAGGTCAAGAATGAGTACACTGAATACACCAGAACAGCTACAGATGTTGCGGAAACGCTTGAAAGACACACATTAGAGCGATTTTTATCTCAATGTTTATCCATTATTTTATATCAGAGTAAGCTTGTTTGAAATCAACTTCTGTTTGTTGCGTCAGCTTTTTTTACCAAACACCAAATTATACAAGACATACGTTGCTTGCATACAGGAGGCCAAGAAAAGGTTTTGACGAAAATCAGATGTTCTGCTATTATGTATGTCGTAAATATTATCTCACATGTGGTTATCTTTTATTGAATTTATTAAACGCATCATCAACAAGAAATATCTTTAAAAGAAGATAAACGGCGTAGATAGAATCATGTCGGTATATTAAATGAAATAATGTTTTTGCAACATATTGAAAAATAGATCCTTACAAACGATTATCTCGGATCTATGTATACTATCATTTTATATATGCTGCTTACTCTTCGATTCGTGCCCCTAAGCAGAAAAGTGATTGCAAGTTCTTTCAGTACACAGTTTACTTACTTATTTTTCAATTTAAACTAAAAAACATTAATGTCAACCATTACAAAATATGAAGCATCATTTGTTTATGTTTCGCTATGAAACATGTGCTTAATGTCAGTCATCTGGATCGTCTGGAAGTTTCTCATTAGATTCGTGTCCCACTAGAGACTGCACTAGATTTGACTTGCCTCCCGCTAATTTGAATGCGATCTCATACTACCCTCGTGGGTAACCTGAACACGACTTCATATTACCCCTGTGTGTTTAGATTCCTCCCTCGCTGATAAATTCTAATTATTTGAAACCACGGTAAATTAATTGCTTGGCCCTCATCAATCCGATCAGTCAAATTCATTTTATAAAGCGAAAAATGCCTAAATACTTTTAATTGAATCACGTACTCTGTGATTATATACGCAGATTCAATAGAAACAATGGAAGTTTTCATTATATTGAGGTATAACTTACTTGAGGTAAATCAATCTTCCGTGACTCCTTGTACAGGTAGAACCACAGATACACGCACATGTCCTATTCAATGTTATTTCATTTGATATACTTAAATCTCCTCTCGATATGAATTCACGACTTTTGTTACATTTGCAGCAAATTCGTTTTCTGGATTATGTCTGTTCTCAAAAATATCGCTGAGGTTTGAACTCGTTGTTTACTGTGCACCTAAACATACATGTATAATGTATAATGTAAAACAGTCAATAGCAAAGTCAATTTAAGCATATTTAAGAGGCATTTAAGAGAAATAGTGACCGTCACTACACTATACATGTACATTAATATATCTGATAAATTGTTATCGATGTAAACATTTTATTAATTAACAATAATTCATTAAAGGTATAATACATTTTAATCATGTGTTCAGACGAGCACTGTATCGCCACCGAGTCTGACTGTTTCGTATAGATTACTATCGATTTGCAAAGTGGAGTATCGTCAAAAACCATATCGTTGTCTACCTTGAAGTGTTGTTCTGTATCGTAATGTGCTACCATGTACATTAATCATGCCGTACTGTATCGAACTGTATCTTATCACACAGAGACCCATCGTTCTCTTAAATACCATATCATCCAAATGTAACCATTGCAGTTACATGAAAATACTTGCATTACACTAAGTACAGTGATCTACCATAATCAGATATGATAAATACAGGTAAATTTACAAACAGCATAGACAATCAGCGTTAACACACGTTTTGAATTATCTTGTATACAGCAAGCATTTGTATCAAGTTGCCAGCGATAGATATTATTGAAACCGTCAGTCTCAAACAAATATAGAACACTCGTCCCAATAGCAATATCTATAAGATGTAAATCCTCCCCTGCATGAGTGTAAACTATTGACATTTCTCTCCACTGATATGATCAGTTATTCACTTACATCGATTTTCTTTTTCTTCTATTTTGTCAAATTTTAAACATTACTGACTCCTGCATTTATTGATTATACACTGCTTTGAATACAATTCATAAACCATGAATGTCTCATCTGTTTATTCTGATAGTATGTGAACGTTATGGTGCACTATTTGAGACAGCAAGTTTTCTTCTGTCCTTGGATACGGCAAGATAACAAGGGTATTTCATATCAACATGGTGTGATGACAACACACGACCTCCAGGAGTAATCTCTTCAAGGGATGATGTACTGTCACTGCCTGCAAAGATATGTTCATATGGACAGCTACACCACATGATACCTCGATCAATTCGTCCTTGATGACACGTCTCTCACATGTCTTAACGTCGTATACATATACAGTGTCTTCATCTTCATCAGTCAACACAACTTCATCTTGACCACGTATGTACGTACAAGAGCTAGTATGAACTGGATTTTTCTCTGATGGAAATATAATATCAAAGTATTTCTCTTCACCAGACATTGATACAATACGTACTGGTGTATCATGATCGATTGTACCGACAACAACGTTCTCATCATCCTTCATGCATATAGATTCGTATTCAACATTGACGTGACATGTTCTATTCAATGTTATTTCATTTGATTTACTTACGTGCAGAAAGTCCAGTCTGTATCCATCATCCGATGTTATAGCAACCTCCTCATCAGACACAACAACTAGAGGAAATTCGTAAGGTAATTTGTATATAGTCTTCAGATTTAGATTCTCATCATAAACCAAAGATTTATTATTCTGATTATCCACTACCACAAGTCTACCATCCGATAGAAAATCTAAACCAACATATAACGGCTTCTCCTCCTCATCATCCGTCCGCTTTTTTTACATCTATGCAAACGATCAGTTCAAACTTTGTTTTCCTAGGTATGTTGTATTCAATGTCAAACTCATCAGATTTCATTGCAGGAAGCAGACTTGATGTCACTGTATCAACGTGTTCGCTAAATATACAAGAAACGTTTTATGTCCCCATGTCTGAACACAATATGGCGGCGTTCTTCACTTCAGTGTGTACTGTCTCTGTCATACTGTGCGCCGTTATGAATTGTTGCAATAGTGTACCGTGTGATACTATATTATCAATTGCTGTCAATGAGCATTTTATAGTCTCTATTTTGGTTTCACTTCAAGTTTTCTCTTGGCCCATCCTCCTGTCGTTTTATCTCGATTTGAGTTTGCGACTTTTGTCACCTTCTCAGCCAATTCGCCAAACGTTTCAATAATATCGTTTCTTAATTTGGAAAGTTTGTCTGAACGTCGTCGGATAAGCACGATTCTGCTTCGTTTAAGTTTTCTACAGCTTGATTCGTCGTTGTTATTGATGTTTGTAGTGTTTCCCTTGATGTGTTACACTGATATTTACACACTGTCCGTCTTTGATGATATCTTCTATCTCGACAACACTTTTGCATTTTCTGTGATCTATAATGGCACACATACTGCAGGCTAATGCTTTGTCATCTTCACAGCATAATTTAAAGCGTTTATTGTGTTTTATACAAATATCAATTCTATTCATATTGACAATATCACTTCTCCTTGATGCATGTTTTATTTGACCCTCACTTACACTTAATAATGTGTGATATTTCATGAACGCGTAAATTGTATGACCATTTGAGCAATCATTGCATATAAATTCATCACTTGTGGTCTGTGTTGACACACGGTTGACACATTATTTCGACACTTACACCTACATCCGAGGTGCGTTTTTTAGAGGTAGGACAGATAGAATTCTACCTAGCGCTACGTAGGGAAAGTAGCGCTGTCGTTTCTTAGACGTAGTAAAAGTAGCCCCTATCTTTAGATAGGTAGCGTGATATGACAGTGCTAGCTTTGCTAAACAAAATGGCGTCCATGCGGAACAGTGTCGTCTGATCTGGCGGGCGCCATTTTATAGCTATCGAAGCGCTCAAGCGTTTTTTAGACAGCTACCTTTTCTACATTGGCTAACTTTTCTCGCCTTCTTCCCCTACCTCTAACAAACGCACCTCGGACATGCGTTCCGTTGTACATTTTTATTGTAAATGTTCAATTGTACATTTTAACCTCATCAATTAGAATTCATCAGTGTCGTGGAGTTCATTTTTCACGTTAGATTTTCCATTGATCAAAAGTCAGAATATATATTTTTGCGCTCTACACGTGTATCGTCTGCTTAAACATATATCATGTGTATACAAGCCCGTACTATATCATTCACCTACACAAACATGTGTATAATTATAAATCTTCATTTTACAATCGATATCAAGTTACGCCGTAGTATCGCATTCACATGGATTGTGTGCATAATTAGGAAATGACAGATACAACGCGCGCAAGTATGGTGAAACTTGGAAATGTTAGCATAAATAATTACCATGGCCCAATAGATACAAACTTGAAATGGCCAGTGGCAAACATACCACAGGAGGTTTAAAATTGGTTAAATAAGTAATTGTGTATTGTTTTGTCTTTATTTACATATATTTAGTAAGTAGTGTACTAAAGTTTAACTGTTAACATTGCTGCATTCGAATAGGGTGTAACTGTCTTTAAGTTAGATTTTATCTGGAATACTTCAATTTATCATATAATAAATCTGGCACCAATATATACATTTGCCAGATCAAATTATAATGTTTGGAACACAAATAATGTTTGCATAAAAATGATTGAAGAAGGTGATATTACTTTTATGGATTATGTTCAGTACTTAGCAGTAATTAAACTCTGTTCGAACTAGTAACGTCAGAATATAGGGTTAGTCATGGTTAAAAATATACACGACAACATACGAAACACGTAACGAATGCCATGTTCGCTTAACCGGTTAACCGTTCAGAAGACAGCAAAATAACCGAATATTGAAATCGCTAATATTTACAGAGAAAATCAATCACAGTAAACCCAACGTCATGCATATTCTCAAATTAGTGTGTCTACGACCCTTAATGTGTTTATTACACATTATTGTTTAATATGTAATGCGACATTTAATGCTGAAAAAGTAGGTCTTTATTGTAATGTGGTCTGATTAAAGAGTTAGAATGTGCAGCCAATACGTTTTTATATATGATCTACGTATATTATTTTCAGTCCATAAAGCCCTGTGACTAATGAGAAGAAACAAATATTATTTTACATATTGAAACATACATTGCTAATGACATGGTATTAATTTCGAGGTGGTCTTCAAATGAGATGTTTACTGTATTTCAAGATATAATAATCATTTACCCATCATTGTGGCCTTGTCGCATTTCAATTTATCTCCTCATATGTTAACATGTTAACAAGATTATATAACGAAGTACACGCTATCAAACAAGTAAGCATATAATTTGGTTATTTTTGTTACAAAATGAACGTGGCCGATGCGTCATAAAAGCAAGCAATGGGGATGGTACAGGCATTGTTCGACCACTGCAACAAACATTTTGGACATTAAAGAGTCACCATCTGCCAAAATCAGCATGAAAGTTTTAATATCTTCACTATTTCGTTGAAACATAATCAGAGTTTATGATGGCATAGTTTCTAATTCAAGAGTGACAAGAGTGTATACTTTTTGAACAGTTTTTAACTATAAATTGTCAACCGTTGTTAGACCAGGAAGTAGTCCAATATTAAAAGCATTCAACGAAGTTCATCAACACAAGTATTTCCGGCAAACAAAATAGCGACTGTATGCGCCTATCGTTGTCCTTATATATACGCATACATGACGTTTAGTCGATATTTTTTCTAAAATAACATTTGACAAGGTTTTATTATAAATCGTTTTACATTTGCAAAAACATGAACGCGTGCAAAATATGAGTATAACAAATTAAATTAGACATACTGTCTACAAGGCGAGTATCACTTTATTAAATAATAGAAAACAGATGTTATGTACTAAGCTGTCTTGATATTTGACTAGTAACGATCGATATCGAAAAAATCATCAAACCATTAAGTTTGTTTTGCTAAAATCGAGAAGATTGATATCTCTTTCTCCCCAATCGATCACTGAATACCTGCCTGGACACTCTGGAATATGTAACAGAAATTGTAACGTTCAGTTCTTAAACAATTCCAAGCACAATATTAGAAAATGGTTTGAAAGACAGAAATTCTGTTATTTTACAATTTCTTACAAAGAGTATTGTTTTCTTTACAAAAACACCTTATAAACACACAAAATGACAATAATTCCGCTAACATTGGTAATTTGATTAGATAACTAACAAAACTGATTAATTGGATGTTCAATATTGGCGCTCGTTTTAATCGGCGCGGTCTAGTTATTGTGGAATCGTGAATATCGAAAATAAAAACAGCACCAATCATTCCGCGTATACTGAAATTGATGAGCGGAAATAGAAGTGCCAACGGTCAGTGTCAAAATATCGCTGCGGTTAGAACCAGGTCTTAAATGTGCCCGCATACTATCACGTGTCCTATAATCAACGAAATGAAATTTACAATTTAAATGAAATCAATAGAAAGACAGGTTAAAGCAATTTTACAGAAATTTAAGAAATATTGATTGACATAGTATGATCGATTAATATATTCGATAAGATATAACTGCATTGACAAAACCTGTCAAGAATTATATAAATATTAAATAATAATTAATACAAACAAACAATAATAATATAATCTGACTAACCTACAACCTACATGTCGTTACCTAAATCGAGCAATCATTTATTCATTGACCTGAAATAAAACTTGGTTCAGAAAGGCGCTGTATCAAACCGTGTTTTACTGTATCAATTGAATAACATCGCATCGCCTCTTGGTTTATCGTATCGTTGAGTACCGAATCGTTGAGTACCGTTAAAATGTCTTAAATATCACCGCCGCATATTAAATTACACTGAAGGGTATCATAGAGTAAAACACTGACTCGTTGCCTATCGCTCAGTTCTGTATCTTACTGAGTCACACAATACCTCAATCATGCAGCAGTGTATCATACTGTATCTTTCGATAATTATAGAGTCCCATCTCCCGGAATGTAACGAATATGGACATTATGTGTATATGTGCACACATCAAACAGAAATTGCAAACATTATGAAAAGAGATATTTAGTTGTTACAGGGAACGGCACATCAATATGCCTCAATGCAGGTAAAATTCTCATTTTTCATGTCTATATATGTCTTCGTATCTTGATCATTCTTTAAAGAGAGATTAAGTTATAACAGGGAACGCCACATACACAAGACAACGTCTCGGGACCCACACAGATCCTAGGGAAAACAATAGTCTACAAAACATTAGGCACTGAGGAGGTGCAATGATCAACACTGAGGAGGTGCAACGGTAACATAAAAATCAAGGCAAAAATGTATTTATAAAAACCATGTTAGCAAGTAGCAAAGGTACTCCAATACCAATAATATACATTTATATCACTGAACTCTCAGACACATACAAACAAAAAAGAAAGCAGATACCAATTTCTACATGTTATCAGGAGCGTAGCTTGGCTGTAATTGAGGTTTAGGGGATCAGGGTGCATGGTCCCCCGGATGATTTGTGTAGCTAGATCGTTAGAGATGCGTTTTGGTGTATATGTCGTTCGGGTAAATAATCTTAAAATAACATCAACAACATACAGTAAATATCTTATTGCCGTTTTGGGCATTTTATTTCTTCGAACTTTCGAAAAAAGGTGTAGGCT
The DNA here is from genome assembly GCA_032209605.1 of Mactromeris polynyma. NCBI lineage: Eukaryota > Metazoa > Mollusca > Bivalvia > Venerida > Mactridae > Mactromeris > Mactromeris polynyma. The sequence goes on along the minus strand of JASFXZ010000004.1, from coordinate 2,478,415 downwards.
GCGAGCATATAAAAATTCTAAGGCTACTTGCGAACTAATTTTTAAATTACGGGAAATGAAAAAAAAACGATTAAATATATGCGTGGAATAATCAACAATTATCTTACACAGAAATGGTCACTGAATCGTTTACAGCGATTTTAATTGTCTGTTTTTGCATTTGTTTCGTTGATTCATTTCGATAGTATTTGGTACACTTTTAACTTTTTGGATTTCTGTGCAGCATTTGAGACAGCAAGCCTTCTTCTGTCCTTAGATACGACCAGGTGACGAGGATATTTCAAATCTACATGATGTGACGACAACACACGACCCCCGGGAGTAATCTCAACTACCGAGTTTGTATCTTCACTACTCACAAACACATGATCATATGGACCAACAGCTACACTACGTGGTGCCTTGATCATATTATCCTTAATGACAACTTTCTCACCTGTCGCAACGTCGTATATATACATAGTGTCTGCATCTCTATCAGTGAACACGATTTTATCCTGACCACGTATGTACGTACACGAGCTTGTGCTAGTTGGATATTTCTTTGATGGAAATATGATATCAAAGTCCTTCTCTTCACCAGACATGGATACAATACGTACTGGTGTATTATGATTGACAGTATTGACAACAAAGTTCTCACCATCCTTCATGCATATAGAATCGTATTCAACCTTGGACTTACATGTCCTATTCAATGTTATTTCATTTGATATACTTATATTAAGAAAGTCCAGTCGGTATGCACTGCCCGATGTTATAGCAACCTCCTCATCAGACACAACAACTACACTATAAGGGTATGTGTATCGGAATTTGTATGCAGACTTCAGATTCAGATTCTCATCATAAAGCAAACATTTACCATTCTTATTATCCACAACCACTAGTCTACCATCCGGTAGAAAATCTAAACCAGAGTAGAGCGGCTCTGCCACATCATCACCCGTCCGTTTTATATCTATGGAAGCAATAGGAACTAGCTTTGTTTTCTTAGGTACGCTGTATTTCATATCAAACTCATCAGGTTTCATTGCAGAAAGCAGACTTGATTTCAATGTATCAACGTGTTCGCTATATATACAAGAAATGTTTAATGTCCTCAGGTCTGTACATAATAAGGCGGCTTTCTTCACTTCAGAGTCTGCTGTTTCTGTCATACTGTGCGCCGTTATGAATTGTTGCAATGGTGTTCCCTTTGATACTATATTATCCATTGTTTTCAAGAAGCATTTCATAGTCTTTATTTTGGTTTCACAGTCAAGTTTTCTCTTGGCCCAGTCTCCTGTCTTTTCATCTCGATATGAATTCGCGACTTTTGTCACATTCGCAGCAAATTCGTCAAACTTCTGGATTATGTCTGTTTTCAATTTGGAAAGTTTGTATGGTACACACTGAACATCGGCGTTTAAAAGCGATTCTGCTGCGTGTAAGTTTTCTACAGCTTGATTCGTCATTGTTATGGTTGTTTGTAGTTTTTCCCTTAATGTGTTACATTGATGTTTTCCACAATGTTCGTCTTTGATGATATTTTCTATCTCAACAACACTAGTGCATTTTCTGTGATCTATAATGGCACATGTACTGCAGGCTAATACTTTGTCATCTTCACAGCAGAATTTAAAGCGTTTATTGTGTTTTTTACAAATATCAATTCCATTCATATTGACAATATCACTATTCCTTGATGCAAGTTGTATTTGACCCTCGCTTACACTTAATAACTTGTGATCTTTCATGAAAGCGTAAATTGTATGACCATTTGAGCAATCATTGCATTGAAATTCAGCACATATTGTACAGAATACGTCAGCTTTACGCTTGTTGTCTTTGTTGAAACACGGTTGGCACATTCGTTCGACACGCCCGTATCCGTCATGTTTGCTTTCCGTCATTATTAAAGAATTTCTGACTTTTATGTTCCTTCTTCCACAATTATATCATACATATACATGTATGTCGACGTGCGTGTAATTGTTGATACACACAAACTTAAATAAACATCCATTAAAAGTTAAACTGCTATTCCTACTACATTGAAAACTATAAACATATGTACTAACAACGATACATATTTAGAAACTAACTGTATAATCCTATATTTATCAACACCTCCTCGGTTTATTGTAGAAAAAATGTCTCACAACAATCACTGACGTTATAAGTGTATCCAAATATGAAAACTAACTATAAAGTTTGCTTAGGTAGTTGACACAGTTTCCTTATCATCCTAGATTTCAGAAATTACAGTCTACTTTCGGTTTCGTTTCATGCTTGACTCTATAACGCACTATTGATATTTTCTACACATATATTGCTACCATTGCATTATTGTACAAATGTAGTAGACATGTTTATATGTATTAGACAGTCACACAGTTATAAAGTGTTACATGTAGTTGTATTAATCTAATTGATATAAAACTTCTTTATACAGCACAACTTTTACCCATCGTGTCCTTCTTTACATAGTAGTCTGTGCAGAAATCGTTCTGTATTTATCACATATCGTTTCGGAAATTGTAGCGTTGCAAATCTGTTATTTTGTTTTGTTTAGTGTATGTTGACTGATATGCACAATTATGCTATGAATGATCACTATTATCGAACATAAAACGATGATTCTTCTCGAAATAAAATATAGCCTGGTACAATGCACTTCATAATTCGATGGTACAAGGCGGTGAATATTCGAATCTAGAAAACTTTAATAAGATACTCAGTAGTTATGGTAAATACTAAAACTAATTAATTATAGTTTGAAAAAAGGAAGATACACATTAGTGTATTCTGAAAATATGAATTACTGGAAAATATATATAATAGTATGAACTTGTGATTAACAAAGTGTAAGTTGAGAGCTTGTCAAAACGCCCAAATTCATCACTATGTCTCTTGTCCCAGGCTTCGTGAAACAATAATCTTTTTATATTTTGATAAATCAGCTTAAATGCTTGTATATCAACAGAAATCATTGTGTATTAATTAATTACATATTGATTTGGAAATTGTAGAGTTGCAAATTTGTTAAGTTGCTTAAATGGATATTATACAATATATTATACGTGTTATATGTCATTGTATTATATAATCTGTGATAAAATTTAACTTGACTTGACTTGATATAAGAGAGAAGGAATAAGTTGATACAGGAACGCCTCCTACATAAGACAGTGCCTCCCCACACATACCTCCCTGAAAACAACAATCCATAACACATAAGGCACTTGATGATGGTAAAGGATACATACGTTTGGGTACAACTGGCCACAAAAGGCCGAAACTTAGCAGACAATAACCAGAACACTATATAAAGTGAGAGAATTGCACAGGGGAATGGGAAATATAACATTCAAAACACAAAATGAAATAATAACCATGCAGTGAATTACAGCCTTGGAACTGTCAGTAACAATACTAGTGGTTTAAATCGATTTATCATCTAGCCAACCTCACACTTAATCGTTGTGTGGTCATTGATTACCAACATATATACATCAATTGACTACGTAGGCAGTAAATAATCATTAAAAGCAATTAATATCAGAAGGTGAAATAACCTTAAAAGAGAGAAAATACGTAGCTACAGGAAACGCCACATACATATTAGAATATCAAATTAACAATTCAATTCAAAGCAAAGTCAACCCCCCGATAATGCAGTTAGCAATCAAACACAAGATACCAGTGATATGAATATGGAACCAAAAACAAACAAAAATATATATTTTAAGAAAACTAACACAAAATACAAACACACGACTGTACCCAACGAACATTTAGATGTCTTACACACATCATGATAGACTGAAAAGCCCCCTTGGAAGCGCCACACAACGACCTATATGTAAAATAAAATGTTGAAATGTTGATGACCTCATAAAAATGATATCTACAGGGAACGCCACTGAACTAAATGAAACAAGGAAAACACCAACGTAAACCCGAAACATCATAGACAAGACATCATATTCCAAAATGGGCTGGTCAATAGTTTTAAGATACTCCATGGAACACATCCTGTTGATACTAGAGCAAAAGTTAATGTCTACAAAGTCCCAAACATAATCCCTTAAGACAATTGCATCTGACATATCCTGCCATATCAAGTACGGTTTACAAATATAACTGCATTAAGTCTCAACACATTAGTGTCCGCGTGCAGTAAAAACAGGTGTGCAAATCTATCAAGTATTGATTTATTTAAAATATTATATGCAGTTGTTCTCATTATGTCAGGACTATAACCCTTACTTACTAAAATCGTTTCATATATATATATGTTCACATTTATATCGATATTAACCTGCAGGCCATATAATCACAGAATATAATGAATAAAACTTCTTTAAATGTGTATAACCAAACCTTTAGCCATCATGTACTTCTTTACAGAGTACCCTGTGCAGATATCATTGTGTACTTATTATGTATCGATTCGTAAATTACAGAGTGGTAAATCTTTTAAGTTGCTTACATGGATATTACCCAATATTACGTTTAACATCACTCTGTTATTTAAGTGTATGTTGACTGATAAGAAAAATAAAACTTTTTCTCGAAATGATATTCAATAGTTTTGGTAAATACTAGAAACATTAATTATAGTTTGAAATAAAGGAAGATACACATTAGTGTATTCTGTATATATAAATTAAAGAGAAAAAATTATATAATATTATGAAGATGTGATTTACAATGTGTAAGTTGAGCGCTCGTCGATGATGAAAACGTTCAAATCCATCACAATGTCTCCTGTCCCACGCTTTTTGAAACAATAATCTTTGATATTTCGTTAAATCAGCTTAAATGCTTGTATATCAACAAAACGTTTGCAAGAGTGTAAATAAGCCTATTGTCACCTATATACGTTATACATAGTATACGACTTTATGTGTATACAGAAGAAAAACAAATGTATCGGATGGGTAGTCTTATTGTATTGGTACACGTATGCATATCCTGGTAATAACTGAAGAGTATGTAACAATACAATATTACGCAGACAATGACATTAAATGGAAGGATCTTAATGTGCAGTATGATAAGAAAATCATCAAGTTAATGAAGGAAGGTGTTAACATTGATATTTCAGATGTAATCGAACCTAATTCCGAACGAAATTTGCATCTTCCAAAGGACGCTGCTCTGTAAAGGTTGTATCGTATTTTGTTTAACATACATGTATATCCGAAAGGAATTAAATATAGTACTTCACCTGAAATACCACAAACACACCAAATCCAAAAATAAGACACGGCCATATATATACATATGTAAACAATATCAAAGGCAAAAGAGAACAGTGTATAAATAGTATGGATGTGCGTAAATAAGAGTGTCTAAAATATCGCTTGAGTTTGAACTGTGCACCAAAACACACAGGTATCTTTTATGAAGCAAATGAAATGTATAATTTAAACAATCAATGGCAAAATCCGCTAAAGCATATTTAACAGACATTTAAGAAATATTGACCGTTACAACACTACACATGTACATTAATATATCTGATAAATTGTTATCACAAAACGAAGGTTTATATAAGCACTGAATAATGTATGGAAACACACAATAATATGATAGTACGATCTGACAAAAATCTCCAATGTATAAATTTTATCTTTTATCAATAATTAATTAAAGGTATAATCATTTGTTCAGACGAGCACTGTATCGCCACCGTGTCTAACTGTTTCGTATAGAATACTATCGAATTGCACTGCGGGGTATCGTAAACTACCGTATCGTTGTCTGCCATGAAGTGCTGTTCTGTATCGTAACGATTTACCTTGTACCTCAAGCATGTCTTATCACACAGAGTTCCGTCTTTCTTAAAAGTACCATATCATCCAAATGTAACCATGTCACAAGGAAATACATGTACGCACAAAGTAACAGACATTACACTAAGTACAGTGATCTACCATAATCAGATGTGATAAATACAGGTAAATTTACTAACAACATAGATCATCAGCGTTAATACAAGCTTTGAATTATCTTGTATGCAGCAAGCACTTGTATCGAGTAACCAGCGATAGATACTATTGAAACTGCCAGTCACAAACAAATGTATATAGCACACTCATCCAAATAGCAATATCTATGTATGCATGAGTGTAAACTATCGACATTTCTCTCATACTGATATGATAAGTGATTCACTAACTTACATCGATTTTTTTTTTTTACTATTTTGTCAAATTTAATCATAACTGACTCATACATTCATTGATAAGACACTGCGTTGTACATAATTCATAAACCATGAATATCTCATCCGTTTATTCTGATAGTATTTGGTACACTGTTAACTTGATGGATCCTGTTGCACTATTTGAGACAGCAAGTTTTCTTCTGTCCTTGGATATGGCAAAATAACAAGGGTATTTCATATCTACATGATGTGATGACAAAATCCGACCTCCAGGAGTAATCTCTACAAGAGATGATGTACTGTCGCTGCCTACAAATATATGGTCATATGGACCAACAGCTACACCACATGGTACCTCGATCAACTCGTCCTTGATGACAACATTTTCACCTGTCTTAACGTCGTATACATATACAGTGTCTTCATCTCCATCAGTCAACACAACTTTGTCTTGACCAAGTATGTACGTACAAGAGCTAGTACCAACTGGACATTTCTTTGATGGAAATATAATATCAAAGTCTTTCTCTTCACCAGACATTGATACAATACGTACTGGTGTATCATGATCGATTGTACCGACAACAAAGTTCTCATTATCCTTCATGCATATAGATTCGTATTCAACTTTGACCTCACAAGTCCTATTCAATGTTATTTCATTTGAATTACTTACATGAAGAAAGATCAGTCTGTATTCATCACCCGATGTTATAGCAACCTCATCATCAGACACAGCTACTACACTTAGAGGAAATTCGTATGGTAATGCGTATGCAGTCTTCAGATTTAGATTCTCATCATAAACCAAAGATTTATGATTCTGATTATCCACTACCACTAGTCTACCATCCGATAGAAAATCTAAACCAGTGTATAACGGCTCCTCCTCCTCATCATCCGTCTGCTTTACATCTATGGAAGCGGTCAGTTCAAGTTTTGTTTTCTTAGGTATGTTGTATTCCATCTCAAACACATCAGATTTCATTGCAGAAAGCAGACTTGATTTCAATGTATCAATGTGTTCGCTAAATATACAAGAAACGTTTAATTTCCCCATGTCTGAACATAATATGGCGGCGTTGTTCATTTCAGTGTCTACTGTTTCTGTCATACTGTGAGCCGTTATGAATTGTTGCAATGGTGTTCCCTTTGATACTATATTATCCATTGTTTTCAAGAAGCCTTTCATAGTCTTTATTTTGGTTTCACATTCAAGTGTTCTCTTGGCCCAGTCTCCGGTCGTTTTATCTCGATATGAGTTCGCGACTTTTGTCACACTCTCAGCAAATTCGTCAAACTTCTGAATAATATCGTTTCTTAGTTTGGAAAGTTTGTCTGGTACATTCTTAACGTCGTCGGATAAACATGATTCTGCTTCATTTAAGTTTTCGACAGCTTGATTCGTCGTTGTTATGACTGTTTGTAGTTTTCCTCTTAACGTATTACATTGATGTTTTTCACACTGTTCGTCTTTGATGATATCTTCTATCTCGACAACACTATTGCATTTTCTGTGATCTATAACGGCACACATACTGCAGGCTAATGATTTGTCATCTTCACAACAGAATTTAAAGCGTTTATTGTGTTTTGTACAAATATCAATTCCATTCATATTGACAATATCACTACTCCTTGATGCAAGTTGTATTTGACCCTCATTTACACTTAATAATTTGTGATCTTTCATGAACACGTACATTGTATGACCATTTGAGCAATCATTGCATTGAAATTCATCACACATGGAACAGAATACGTCAGCTTTACGTTTGTTGTCTTTGTTGAAACACGGTTGACACATTATTTCGACACTTGCCCCTACATCCGACATCCTTTCCGCCATTTTCTCTCATTTGTTGTACATTTATTTTTATCTCAAATGTTCAATTTCACATTTCAACCAAATAAATTAGAATCCATCAATGTGTTGGAGTTCATTTTTCACGACATCTTCCGATAGTTCAACATTCAGTATATTCCTTAATGACTCTACATATGTATCGTCTGCTTTAGCTAAAAGGTTATCATGTGTTTACACACCCGTACTATATCATTCACTACCATAAACATGTTTCATTATAAATCTTCATTTTACAACCGATATCAAGTTACGTCTCTTTACCGCATTAACATTGATTTAATGCATACTTCTGAAATGACAGATTCAAAGCGCGCACCACCCTTATAAGTAAGTTAACATAAATTATTACCATGGCTTAATAGATTCAAACTTAAATGAAGAGTGTCGACTTGAAACGGTCAGTTGCAAACAGACAACAGGAGGTTTAAAATTGGTTAAATAAGTATTTGTGTCTTGAGACTGTTTTGTCTTTATTTACATATATTTAGTAAATATTGTACTAAAATTTAAGTGTTAACATTGTTGCATTCGAATAGTGTGTATGTCTGTTAAGTTAAATTTGATGTGGAAGACTTCAATTTATCATATAATATATCTGGCACCAATATATACATATACAAGATCATATTATAATGTTTGAAAAGGATGTTTGCATAAACATGATCGAAGAAAGTGATATTACTTTTATGGATTATGTTCAGTACTTAAACTCTGTCCGACAAGCAACTTGAATATAGGGTTAGTCATTGTTAAAGATGTACACAACAATATACGAAACACGTAACGAATGCCTTGGTCGTTTAATCGGTTATCCGTTCAGAAGATAGCACAATAACCGACTATTAAGATCGCTAATATTTACAAAGAAAACAATCACAGTAAACTCAACGTCATGTATATTCTCAGTGCATTGTGTCTACGTCCCTGATTGTATTGATTACACCCTGGTGAAATGTTTTATTCACTCTATGCATCCAATTAATCATCGGTTTGTAATATTGTTAACCTGACGTTGCTTAAATACTTTGATACTGAACCCTTTTGTTCATATTTCTCTTTTTGTTACCGACTTATCTTTGTCTCAAGCTTGCATTCAATGAGATACGTGCAGAAGTGAACGCATTCAAAATAAAACAAATATTAGATTAATTCACTTGCATGTACGTTTACCAACGTATACTTTCACATCATCGCACAAAATTAACTTTGATTCTCTTAGTTGTTCCTTATGGTCGCACAGGCCATTCACTGCCCCTCTGTTTCCTTTGTGTACTATCCTCCTCATGTACTTTATATTTGATGGATTGTAGTTTTCCCGTCTGTATGGAGAGGCATTGTCGTATGTATGTTGCGTTCCCTGTAGCAACTGGTTCATAAAAAATATTTTAAAGATAATATTATTATTTAATTGTATTGTTTAATAGACTGCAACATTTAATGCTGAAAAAGTCAGTCTTAATTATAAGGTGGTCTAATTAACGAGTTAGAATGTGAAGAAAAAAACAAAAACTGATTCATGAAAAAACGGCCTCATAGGTATATCATTTTTTTTAATTTTCAGTCCAGGAAGCCTTGTGGCCAATGAGAAGAAACAAATATCAATTATACATATTGAAACATACATTGCTAGTAACATAGTGGTCTTAAATGGGATGTTTACTGTATTTCAAGATATAATGACTGTATCACATATCATAAATTAACAACACGTTAATTAATGAAATAAAATATCATACTTTGCACAAAATAAATATTTAACAATGTGAACATCATTTGAGCTCGTCTACGTCACGCTTGTTTTGTTATGACGTCACACGCACGTGAGTTGTTATTTCACTAATGAAATATTGAAAATAATACATTGGTGTTACATGTATCACCACTGTACGCCGTGTGTTATGTTATAAAACGAAGTACACGCTATCAATAGAAGTAAACATTAAATTTGTTTTTTGTTGGTTTCAAAATGAACGTGGCCGATGCGTCGTAAAAGCAAGCAATGATGATGGTACAGACAGTGTTCAACCACTGCAACAACTAGCACTGAAGTAATTGCAACCACACCATCCGAGCCACAGAGAAAACTCCCAACAAAAAGTTTTGCAAATGACGCTGATATGGTTCTTACCCCATCAGTGTCATCAAGAATTTATTTATTTTAATGCTGCTGTACCAGGCGTATAAGCCATGTGGCGGGGCTGTCTGTGAAATATATAAGCAGTTAAACATTATCAAAGACGTTGCAACTGAAGATAATTTGTTAAATAATGCTGCAGTATAATACAGATCATACAAAACAAAATGCTTTACTGTATGGCAATTTTGTAACAATGTAGTACATTCACGAATTATGATTTATTGGTAATATTGAATCTCAAAGTTAAGCAACTTCATTATGTTTTCATATAATATTATGTGATGATTCAAGCCCAATGTATATATCCAAGATGCTTTATCGTATTGTTCCTTAAAGTATTATTGTCGGTATAATTTCCTCCTGTCTGTGTTAGCCCCCTGGTCCTTTTAGATTTGTGCCACCCTCTATGAGTGCCGTCTCTCTTTTCATTTGCCCAGATCCGTCTTGACAAGTTTTGATTCAAAAATGAGAACTTCCCTATTCAAATTTGTGTCAGGACAAGCGAGGAGACACACGTAAGGAGGGACATAAAAACAAAACACTAATCGGATCAAGAGGCACGCGCATGGAAATGTTCATTTAACAACATTAATTTATCTTTACTGTCAGTGGCATGCGATGTTGATGGTACTTTCGCTGAGTATGTCTTTTTTCAAAGAGATGATCTTTAAAGAAAGGTGTTGATCATACATTCAGTAACGATGATGTGCTGCTTATGCTGCATTATTGGTATAAATGATGCGGATGATGCCATATTAATATCCTGTTGATACTGACAGTGATGATGTGATATTCATATATCGTTGATACTGATGACGATAGTCTGATAATAATGTATTTTTGAAAGTGACAGGGATGATGATTATGATGATGATTTGATATTAATACATTCTTGATAGTGAAAGTAATGATGAGGATACTGTGAGATGTTAATATATTTTTGATACTGATGATGTGATATTGATATAGTGTCGATACTTTTAATGATATTCTTGATGAGATGTTGTAACTGAGAAAATTGAATAAATTAATAGTGAAATAAAGTAATAACAAAACAAAGAATTGTTCATAATGATTTTTCTCTGCGTAAATGCTTATTAACAGACAATTGAATATATTATTTCTCTGAATAAATGACATATAATGCAGTACATGAGCATAATACAGTTAAACCCACAAACCCGGACTTGCACGGAATCGTATTGAATTATCCGCTTTCGAGATCTTCGAGCGACGGGTATAACAACCTAGTCGTAATAACCGTTTCCGCTGTCGATAATGTTAGACTGTTTTATTGCGGTTCAACTGTCATTTTTTAATACATATAGCACATACTGATAACGTTAAACAAATAATTTATAAGAGGCAACGCGGAATGCCGATTTTGTTGTGCAAAAATCTGTAACTGATCGTATTAATATGTTACCGGTTTTCATTTAGTTATCTGACTTTCATTACGTTTAAACTCGCTAAGGAAACACCACCGATTGCCGGCTTAATTTAATGTCCGTGAACAGGTATTAACTATAGATTCTTAACGGTTGTTAGGCTAGGAAGTAGTCCAAATACTGACATAATTCAGCAAAGTTCATAAATACAATTATTTTCGGCAAACAAAATATAGCGACTGTCTGTGCCTATCGTTGTGCTCATAAATACGCATACGTGCCGTTTAGTCGAGTTTGTTTCTAAGATAAACATTTGACAACGTCTTCATATAAATCGTACTACATTAGCAAAAACATAAACGCGAGCAAAATGTGATTATAAAAAAATTAAATTAGACATACTGTCTACAAGGCGAGTAACACTTTATAAAATAAAAAAATAAAAATTATGTACTAAGCTGTCTTGATATTTGAATCGTACAGATCGATCGAAAAAATCATCAAACATTAAGTTTGTTTTGCTGAAATCGACGAGACGAATATCTTTTTCTCACCAATCTATCCCTGTATACCTTTCCTCTTTTTACTCGGCGCGGTCTAGATATTGTGGAATCGTAAATATCGGGAATAAAAACACCACCAATAACTCAGCGTATACTGTAATTGATGAGAGGATATAGAAGTGCCAGTGGCCAGTGTCAAAACATCGCCCGCGGTTAGAACCTCGTGTTAAATGTGCCCGCATACTATCACGTGTATCAACGAAATGAAATTTACAATTTCAATAAAATCAATAGAAAACAGGTTTAAGTATTTTTACAGAAATTTAAGAAATATTGATCGGCAAAGTATGATCGATTAATATATTCGATAAGATATAATTGTATTGACAAAACCTGCCAATATTAATATAAATATTGAATAATAATAAATACAAACAAACAATAATAATATAATCTGACTAACATGCAACCTACATGTCATTACATTAATTGATTATTTATTCATTTACCTGAAATAAAACGTAAAATTTGGTTCAGAAAAGCACTGACACAAACCGGGTTTTACTGTATCAATTGAATACCATCGCGTCGCCTCTTGGTTTATCGTATCGTGTAGTACCGAATCGTTGAGTACCGTTAACATGTCGTAAATCTCACCGCCGCATACTTAATCACACTGAAGGGTATCATGGAGTAAAACACTGACTCGTTGCCTATCGCTCAGTTCTGTATCATACTGAGTCACACATTACCTCAATCATGTAGCAATATCAGATTGTATCTTTTGATAACTATAGAGTCCCATCCCGGAATGAACGAATAGTTCGAAATTCAACCGTTCCGGTCATATGGAAATTCTTTGTATATGTGCACACACATCAAACAGAAGTTGCGAACATTAATGAAAAGAGAGATTTAGTTGTTACAGGGAATGGCACATAATTATGCCTTAATGTCAGGTAAAATTCTTATTTCTTATGTCTATATATGTCTTTGTATCTTTATCATTTTTTAAAGAAAGATTAGGTTATAACAGGGAACGCCACATACACAAGACAATGCCTCGGGACCCAAACAGTCCCTAGGGAAGACAATAGTCTACAAAACATTTGACACTAAGGAGGTGCAATGATAAATACTTAGGAGGTGCAACGGGTAACATAACAATCAAGGCAAAAATATATTTATAAAAATCATGTAAGCAAGAAGCAAAGGTACTCAAATACCAATAATATAAATGATATCACTGAACTCTCAGAACACATACAAACAATTAAGGAACGCTCTTCAAAACAGAAATAAGATGTCAATCCTGCCCTATAAATGCTACATGTAAACCGGGGCGTAGCTTACCTGTAATTGATGTGAAGGCCAAGTTTTAGGGGGGTCAGGGGACATGGTCCCCGGAAGATGTTTGCAGCTAGATCGTTAGAGATGCATTTTGGTGTATATTTCGTTCCGGTGAATAAGCTTACAATAACATACATTAAATAGGTTATTGCAGTTTTGGCCATTTTATTTCTTCGAATTTTCGAAAAAATGTGTAGGCTGTGGGCTACATGGCCTATAGGAATCTACAGACCTGGTAAATATATAAAAAATATAAGGCTACTTGCGAACTTATTTTAGAATTAAGGAAAATGAATTAAACCGATTAAATATAGGAGTCAAATAATCAACAATTCTCTTGCACAGAAATGATCACTTAATCGTTTACAACGATTTTAATTGTATATTTTTGCATTTGTTTGTCAGGTCTTACATCATACGGCAGCGTTCTTCACTTCAGAGTCTATTGTTTCTGCATACTGTGAGCCGTTATGAATTGTTGCATTGGTGTTCCCTTTGATAGTATATTATCCATTGTTTTCAAGAAGCCTTTCATAGTCTTTATTTTGGTTTCACAGTCAAGTTTTCTCTTGGCCCAGTCTCCTGTCATTTCATCTCGATATGAGTTCGAGACCTTTGTCATAATCGCAGCAAATTCTGGATTATGTCTGTTCTCAATTTGGATAGTTTTTCTGGTACACTCTGAACGTCGGCGTTTAAAAACGATTCTGCTTCTTTTATGTTTTCTACAGCTTGGTTCGTCGTTTTTATGGCTGTTTGTAATTTTTTCCTTAATGTGTGACATTGATGTTTTTCCACAATGTTCGTCTTTGATGATATTTTCTATATCGACAACACTGTTACATTTTCTGTGATCTATCATGGCACATGTACTGCATGCTAATGCTTTGTCACCTTCACAGCATAATTTAAAGCGTTTATTGTGTTTTGTACAAATATCAATTCCATTCATATTGACAAGATCACTACACATTGATGCAAGTTGTATTTGACCCTCGCTTACACTTAATAATGTGTGATCTTTCATGAACACGTCAATTGTATGACCATTTAAGCAATCATTGCTTGAGATGCATCACATATTGCACATATTGCGTCAGCTTTACGCTTGTTGTCTTTGTTAAAACACGGTTGGCACATTCGTTCGACACGCCCGAATATGTCCTTGTTTGCTTTCCGCCATTATTAAAAAATGTGTGACTTTTATGTCCCTCCTTCCACAATTATAGCATAAATATACATGTATGTCGATGTGCGTGTAATTGTTGATACACACTAACTTATATAAACGATTTCAAGTTTATTGAATCAAATGCATGCATTATTTAAGTTAAAAGTTAAACTGCTATTCATACTACTTTGGAAACTATAAACATAGGTACTAATAACGATATATATTTCGAACTAACTGTTTAATCCTATATTTATCAACAACTAGTCAGTTTATTGTAAATAAAATGTCACTGGCGTTATAAGTTTATCCAATTATGAATACTATCTATAAAGTTTGCTTAGGCAGTTGAAACAGTTTTATTATCATCCTAGTTTTCAGAAATCACAGTGTACTTTCGGTTTCGTTTCATGCTTGACTATATATCGCACTATTGATAATTGTACACATATATTACTTCCAGTACATTATTGTACACATATAGTCAACATGTATGAGACAGTCAATCAGTTATAAAGTGTTATATTTAATTACATTAATCTTTTTTATATTAAACTTCTTTAAGAGTATACAACCCAACTCCTACCCATCATGTACTTCTTTTCAAAATAGTCTGAGCAGAAATCATTGTGTAATTACTACATATCGATTCGGAAATTGTGGAGTGCAAATCAGCTATTTTGCTTTGTTCAGTGTATGTTGACTGATCAGCTCAATTATGCGATGAATGGTCACTTATTATCGAACATAATACGATGATTCTTCTCGAAATATAATATAGTGAGACTTTGCCTGGTACACTGCATTTCATAAATAGACGATGAAAATCCCAAGTTAATAATTATATTCAATAGTTATGGGAAATACTTAAATAATAAATTATTGTTTGAAATAAAGTAAGATACACATAAGTGTATTCTGTATATAAATTACTGGAAAATACATATGATATAATGAACATGTCTACCGGTGACTTACACACTGGCTCTTTCCCAGGCTTCTTGAAACAATAATTGTTTGATATGTTGTTAAATCAGCTTAAATGCTTGTATATCAACACAACTTTTGCAAGAATGTTAATAAAACTATCGTTACCCTGGTACATATAGCTATTTAATGTATATATCCATAAAGAAGAAAAACAAATGTATATTATGAGTAATTTAATTGTATTGGTACATATATACATAGTATGTTGATTAGTGAAACGTATGAAACAATACAATGCTACGCAGACAATGACATATAATGAAAGGATCTTAATGAGCAGTCTGATACAAAAAAAACATCAAGTTCATGACGTAAAGTGTTAACATTAATTTTCAGATTCAATCGAACATAATGCCGATCGAAATTTGCATCTTCCAAAGGACGTTGCTCTGTAAAGGTTGTATCGTATTTCTTTTAACATATATCCGAAAGTATATAAATATAGTAACTTCACATGAAATACTAAACAGTGCATACATATAATGGATGTGCGTAAATAAGAATCCCGTATTGGAACTTATCATTCAAATGCAACTGTTCCGGTTACAAGGAAATACAGTTACGCATAAAGTAACATACAATTTGTACATTACACTAGTGTTAACACATAACATGCATTAACATATCAGATATAATTAACACAAGTGTATAATTCAATATTCAGCAAATCCCTGCATTCTGATTGGCTAATCCGAGGCGTTCACACATGCACGAACGTCCAAATTTCATTGTATTGATGACGTAACTTAATTCTGCATTCTGATAGGCTAATCAAAGGCGTTTACACAAGTATGAACGTCCAACTTTCATTGACTGGACTACTTTCGACCTAAATCAGAGGTAAACAAATATGAACAAGTAGGGTACAATATTTTCTCAAGCAATGCACATATAGTGTTTTTATTTGCAAATTCACCACATATTTTAGAAACAAGTTTAGGTCGAGGTATTAATAGTAGAATTCCGGTAGAAAAAGTAGAAGGAGTATCATCGTTATTTATGGAAAAAAGACTCACATGACAGACGATTTAATCAAGAGACGGAGTGGTCCAGAATTCTAGAATATTTCATTTTATTCCTCCTACTCCTAGTCCTACTTTGTTAATTCAGAATCCGTCCGTTCAATAATGAAGCTATTACTAGCGGCAGCACGTGAACTTTGTTGTTGGCATGATTTATATTGCACGACAACAAGCACACATTACGTATTTTAGCTAGCATTTAATCTAATCTAAGTCATCTGATTTCGCGACCATTTCTTCCGGTTTCGCAAAACGTGTTATCAACAGCATATAGTATTCTCTTAGAAGCACGTATTTCACATTTATACGAAATCCGGTATGTTTACCAGTTTATCTATCCTAGTTTATGCTTGAAAGCTCCCTTCAGTGACGTTTTAACGTGAGAATTTCACCCGATGCGCGCTAACCCGACTTGTTTGTCTAGCGCGACCTTGAACTGCATTACTATTTACTAGCCTACTGTTTACACGGAATAAATGATTGGCGTGGAATAATAACTGTTACATCTTAACTAAATATAAAATATGGATCCTGTTATCGGCTGAATTTTTTTTTCAAGTGTTGTTTTGGCTGTTCAATTCGGTACTATTTTTGAGTGTATTTATCCGCGCATTCAGTTGACACTGCGTGGGGTCAAGATGTGTATTGACGAAAAAAACATCATTGGGGGTCGTTTCAAAGTACTGTTTGGAATTATAAGGATTAAACGACCATTTATTGGCGTTCATGCATGTGTAAACGACGATCAGTTCCGGGCTTTATTCAATGTGTGCGTTCTGATCGGCGTTTACACATGCATGAACGCCAAAAAATGGTCGTTTAATCCTATAATGTTACAAGTGACATAGACAATGAACAATCAGGGTTTTTACAACTTTTGCAACAAACAATTGAAAAAACCTACCAATAGTAGATATTAAAGAAACTCACAGGCACAACAAACATGTAGACCGCTCATCTAAATAGATATCAATAAGATGAGTATACTCATGTATACCCTGTAATTTCTACATGAGAACGCATGATGTCTAAGACTGCTTGGAAAACACAAATTTATGGAAAATGAAATGAATAGATGAGTGAAAATTATCCAAACGTCTCTTACACTGACATTATCAGTAATTCACATAGATTTTCTTTTACTTGAATTACTCATATTTCAAACATTACTCATTCATGCATTAATTGATTATACAATGCCTTAAATACAATTCATTGACCATAAATACATTTATGTCTAATCTGTTTATTGTGATAGTATTTGGTACACTTTTATCTTCAAGGATCCTGTTTCACAACTTGAGACAGCGAGTTTTCTTCTGTCCTTGGATATGGCAACACAACAAGGATACTTCATATCTACATGATGTGATGACAACACACGACCTCCAGGAGTAATCTCTACTAACGATGATGTACTTTCACTGCCAACAAACATATGGTCATTTGGTCCAATAGCTACACCCAATGGTGCCTCGATCAATTCGTCCTTGATGACAACAATCTCACCAGTCTTAACGTCGTATATATTCACAGTGTCTGCATCTTTATCAGTCAGCACAATTTTATCCTGACCACGTATGTACGTACAAGAGCTAGTACCAACTAGATATTTCTTTGATGGAAATATAACATCAAAGTCTTTCTCTTCCCCATACATTGATACACTACGTACTGGTGTATCATGATCGATTGCACCGACAACAAAGTTCTCATCATCCTTCATGCATATAGATTCGTATTCAACATTGACCTCACATGTTCTATTCAATGTTATTTCATTTGATTTACTTACGTGCAGAAAGTCAAGTCTGTATTCCAAACCCGATGTTATAGCAACCTCCTCATCAGACACAACAACTACACTTAGAGGAAAATCGTATGGTAATTTGTATGCAGTCTTCAGATTAAGATTCTCATCATAAACCAAACATGTTTCATTAAATTGATCCACAACCACTAGCCTACCATCCAATAGAAAATCTAAACCAGAGTATACTGGCTCATCCTCCTTATCACCCATCTGCTTTAAATCTATGGAAGCAATTGGAGATAGCTTTGTTTTCTTAGGTACGCTGTATTTCATCTCAAACTCATCCGATTTCATTGCAGAAAGCAGGTTTGATTTAAATGAATCAATTTGTTCATCAAACTTACAAGAAACGTTTAATGTCCTCAGGTCTGTGCATAAGAAGGCGGCGCTCTTCACTTCATTCTCTACAGTTTCTGTCATGCTGTGCGCCCTTATGAATTGTTGCAATGGTGTTCCCTTTGATTCTATATTATCAATTGTTTTTTAAGGAGCATTTTATAGTCTGTATTTTGGTGTCACAATCAAGTTTGTTCTTTGCCCAGTCTCCGGTCGTTATATCTCGATATGAGTTCACACATGTTGTCATCTTCGCAGCAAATTCGTCGAAATTTTCAGTTATATCTGTTCTCAATTTGGAAAGTTTGCCTGGTACACTCTGAACGTCGGCGTTTAAAAACGATTCTGCTTCCTTTAAATTTTCTACAGCTTGTTTCATCGTTGTTATGGCTGTTTGTAGCTTTTCCCTTAATGTATTACATTGATGTTGTCGTAACTGTTCGTCTTTGATGATATTCTCTATCTCGACAACACTATTGCATTTTCTGTGATCTATAATGGCACACGTACTGCAGGCTAATGTTTTGTCATCTTCACAGTAGAATTTAAAGCGTTTATTGTGTTTTTTACAAATATCAATTCCATTCATATCGATGCTTGATGCAAGTTGTATTTGACCCTCACTTACACTTAATAATTTGTGATTGTTCATGAAAGCGAAAACTGTATGACTGTTTGAGCAATCATTACATTGAAATTCATTACACGTTGAACAGAATACGTCAGCTGCATGATTGGCTTCTTTGTTTAAACACGGTTGGCACATTTGTTCGACATGTCCATTTACTTCCTGTTTGCTTTCCGCCATTATTAATCAATTTGTGACTTTCCGATTAGCCTTTTATGTCTTTCCTTCCATATTTATAACATGTCTGTCGATGTGGGTGCAATAATATATACACACTAACTTATATAAACGATTTCAAGTTAAATGGATTAAATCCATGCATTGTTTATTTTAAAGTTAAACTGCTGTTTATACCACATGGAAAATTTAATCATTATATTATACACCACTATAATTCCAAGGTACTACCGAATATTTAATGGAGATCTAGATATATATTTCGAAACTTCCTTTATGATTCTCTATTTTAAACACCTCCTCTGTTTATTGTAAACAAAATTATCCTATAACAACCACTATCGTTATACGTGTATGCAAAAATCAATACTAAATATAGTTTGCTTTGACAATTGACACAGTTTTCTTATCGTCCTTGTTTTCAGAAATCGCGGTCTACTTTCGGTTTCGACTATATAACGCACTACTGATATTTCCAACACATATATTGATACTAGTGCATTATTGTACTAACATAGTCGACAAGTTTCAATGTAAGATAGTCACACACTTATTATATATAATTATATGTAATTGTAATATTTAATCTATGTGATATAAAACTTCTTATAAAGTACCACCATGATCTGATCGAACATGCTTTCTCAGGGTAAAAAGGAATACTTTGCCTAAACAGCAGAGTGATTCAAACCATACTATTGGATAATATCCATGTAAACAACTTAACAGATTTGCAAATCAGATGACAAAGAATGCGAGATTTGTGGCAAGTTTATAACACATCTTGAAAATATATATTTAACGTATGTGATCGTGCTTTTGTGCAGAAACAACACCTTAAGAATCACATGGCATTCCATTCTTCTACATCGTCTAATATTTGTAAAGTTTGTTGTAACATTTTCCGTCATCGCCGAGGTCTTAACATACATTTACGTAAGCATTATTCTGTACCATGTAAAGGTGTATATGCTTGTTCTAAATGTAATGAACAGTTTGATTGTGAAATCAAAGTACGATAACATATACTGAATCTGCATGAAATAATTTTATTCTGAAGTATCTGTAAATCCAAATTTCACGAAGAAAATTAGCTTGCTGCTCATAAGGAACATTCCATGATTTATAAAGGAGGTGACATGCCAGAGCTTGTAAACAAATCTACAGAAACTAATGAAGCTGATGGCATTGATGGAACTCATCTTGAAAAAGCAACTAATGATACAATAGAACAGGAAGCTGCAGAAGATGTACTGAGAATTCAGAATGTTCAATGTCTATCATCAGATAGAATTGTTACTATGTCTCTAGTTTCTGAAGAAAGTAAAACAATCGATGAGCATTCTACTGTAGAAGCCTCCAGTTTGGTTGAACAGGAAACTTCACCAAGCAACACTTTGAACAGTGAATGTTCTGAAAATGTACTCAATACAGACAATGAGGTAGATATGAATTCAGATAGGAATGGTCTAATTTATATAAACTGGTGTGAACTACTGGCTTTGAGTAACCGTTGGACTTCTGCTTAAAGATCTATACTAGTACATGTATGTACATATGTACTGTATAACTTAAGCCACGAAAACTAAAACAAAGGCTATGCAATTCGTTTCAAAGAGTTTTACTTTCTAAAAGAATTGGGATATATATATCTATTAACTAACTAGTACATGTGTATATGAGATCTAAACAACAAACAAACTAGTCGGCGCATCCACGAAGTTAACTATTATAAGATAACTTTAGAGATTGTTATTACTGTGGAATTATTACTTAAGATATCACAAATATAAGATTACGAAAATGTATATAAGTTAGTGTTAAATAAGTTACTTAAAATAAGATTTGAAAATGCACATTTAAAGGAAGAATTAGACAAACGGTTTCTGAGTAAACACATTGTTGGAAGTCCCCAAATGACGGGCAGTGGAGGTCATATATCCCAGGATATCCACAGCCCACAGTGTGGCACACACAATCCACAGTGTGGCACTCACAGTCCACAGCTGTGGCGTTGTGACAGTCCACAGTTTGGGTCGTGAGAAAAAAGAACGTCAGGTGCTTGTTATTAACATAAACATTAATACAGGCCTTAACGTATTAAATATTCTTAGACAATATAAAGTATACATCAAATAACATCATAAGGCCTTGTCCTGGCATTCTTCACAGAAAACATCTTAAAAGGTACTGAGAAAATTCTGGACCAGCGGTGCAGTAGACTGTGGCGGTTGCTAAGTAACTGTCACAGTGAAATCCAAGATGGCTGACAAATACATGTTCTGCACGATGCAAGAACCTAATAAGACTAACGTTGATGTTACAACAATACATAGGATAACATAGACTAACAGGAACGTGCTTTCAACATGAAGTTATTAAGTGAGGATTGCAAACAGTCAACTAGGATAAGGATAAATAATGACAAGGCGCGGAAACATGTTACAAACATAATTCTGTCACGGAAAACGTAACGAAACGGACTTAAATGATGACATAGATAAAAGCTGGCACATTATGATTTTCTTCAGTTTTTCATATTTTAAACATTACTGACCCATGCATTCATTGATTATACATATGTCTTTTATGCTTATTGTGATAGTATTTGGTACACTTTTAGCTTTCTGGACTCTGTTTCACAATTTGAGACAGCAAGTTTTCTTATGTCCTTAGATACGGCAAGACAACGAGGGTAATTCATGTCTACATGATGTGATGACAATACCCGACCTCCAGGACTAATCTCTACAAGGGATGATGTACTGTCACTGCATGCAAAGATATGGTCATATGGACCAACAGCTACACCACATGGTGCCTTGATCAACCTATCATTGATGACAATCTTCTCACCTGTCTTAACGTCGTATATATACACAGCGTCTGCATCTCTATCAGTCAACACTATTTGATCACGACCAGGTACGTACGTACTGCAGCTAGTGTCAATTTCATATTTCTTTAATGGAAACATAATATCAAAGTCCTTCTCTTCACCAGACATTGATACAATAAGCACTGGTGTATCGTGATTGATAGTACTGATTACAAAGTTTTCATTATCTTTCATGCATATTGAATCGTATTCAACCTTGGACTTGCATGTTCTATTCAATGTTATTTCATTTGATTTACTTACATGAAGAAAGTCCAGTCTGTAGTTATATCCTGATGTTATAGCAACCTCCTCATCAGACACAGCAACTACATTATAAGGATTTTCGTATGGTAATTTGAATGCAGTCTTCCGATTCAGATTCTCATCATAAACCACACATTTATGATTCTGATTATCCACAACCACTAGTCTACCATCCGGTAGAAAATCTAAACCAGAGTAATATGGCTCCCCCTCATCGTCACCCGTCTGTTTTATATCTATGGAAGCAATAGGAGTTAGCTTTGTTTTCTTAGGTACGCTGTATTTCATATCAAACTCAACAGGTTTCATTGCAGAAAGCAGGTTTGATTTAAATGATTCAAATTGTTCATCAAACCTACAAGAAACGTTTAATGTCCTCAAGTCTTTGCATAATAAGGCGGCGTTCTTCACTTCAGAGTCTATTGTTTCTGTCATACTGTGCGCCCTTATGAATTGTTGCAATGGTGTTCCCTTTGATGCTATATTATCAATTGTTTTCAATGACTCTTTCATAGTCTCTATTTTGGTGTCACAGTGAAGTTTTCTCTTGGCCCAGTCTCCTGTTGTTTTATCTCGATATGAATTCGCGACCTTTGTCACCTTCTCAGCAGATTCGTCGAACGTCTCAACTATATCTGTTCTCAATTTGGAGAGTTTGTCTGGTACACTCTGAACGTCGTCGGATATACACGATTCTGCTTCGTGTAGGTTTTCTACAGCTTGATTCGTCGTTGTTATTGCTGCTTGCAGTTTTTCCCTTAATGTGTTATACTGATGTTGTCCACACTGTTCGTCTTTGATGATATTTTCTATCTGGACAACACTTTTGCATGTTCTGTGATTTATAATGGCACACATACTGCAGGCTAATGTTTTCTCATCTTCACAGTAGAATTTAAAGCGTTTACTGTGTTGTTTACAAATATCAATTCCATTCATATTGATGCTTAATGCAAGTTGTATTTGACCCTCACTTACACTTAATAATGTGTGATTTTTCATGAAAGTGAAAACTGTATGACTGTTGGAGCAATCATTACATTGAAATTCATTACATGTCGAACAGAATACGTCAGCTTTATAATTTGCGTCTTTGTTTAAACACGGTTGGCACATTTGTTCGACACGCCCGTCAACTTCCTGTTTGCTTTCCGCCATTATTGAAGAATTTGTGACTTTACGATAATCCTTTTATGTCTCTCCTTCCACATTTATAAAATGCATGTCGATGTCGGTAATATATACATTTACACACTAACTTAATATAAACGATTTCAAGTTTAATGGTTTAAATCCATGTATTGTTTATGTTAAAAGTTAAACTGCTGTTCATCATATATGGAAACTTTAATCATTATATTATGCACTACTATTTTTGTCCGAGGTACTAACGAATCTTTAATCAAGATGTTGATTTATGTTTTGAGACGTTCCTTATGATTTATAATTTAAACACCTCCTCGCGGTTTATTGTAAACAAAATTGTCCCATAACAACCACTGTCGTTATCAGTGTATGCACAAATCAATACTAAATATAAAATTTGCTTTGACAGTTGACACAGTTTTCTTATCATGTTCATTTTCAGAAATCACAGTCTACTTTAGGTTTCGTTTCATATTTGACTATATAACGCACAGTTGATATTTTCTAGTGATATATTGCTACCAGTACAGTATTGTAAACATGTAGTCAACATGTTTATATGTATAAGACAGTCACACAGTTATCAAGTGGCATATGTAATTGTAATTATCTATTTGATATAAAACTTCTTTAAAAGTATACAACCCAATTTCTACCCATCATGTACTTCTTTACAAAGTAGTCTGTACAGAAATCATTGTGTATTTATTACATATCGATTCGGAAATTGTAGAGGTGCAAATCTGTTATTTTGCTTTGTTTAGTGTATGTTGACTGATATGCACAATTATGCGATGAAATGGTCACTATTATCGAACATAATACGATGATACTTCTCGAAATAAGATAGTGTCAGTCTTTGCCTGGTCGATGCACTTCATAATTAGACGCTATTAGGCGGTGAATATTCAAATCTAGAATACTTAATAAGGATATTCAATAGTTATGGGAAATACTAAAATAATGAATTATTGTTTCAAATAAAGGAAGATACACATTAGTGTATTCTGTACAGTGGAACCTCCCCAAACCGGACCCTCTAAAAACCGGAATACTCTTCAAACCGGACATTTTTTGCGGTCCCGAATTTTCTTCTTCTATTTTTATTGTATAAAAACACTCTGAAAACCGGAACCTCTAAACTCCGGAAACCGGACGAAAGTTCAACTTAATTTGGTTCGTTTTCCATATAATCTCACCTCCGAAAACCGGAACGACTTTCGACTGCGCGTGTCATCATGAATAAACTTTCATTACGTTGACACTTAGTGTAGTTTTAACAGTTTGACATGTCGATTTACATTAAAATGCGGTGCGCGTTTTTACTACACATGTGTAAATCACATACTGTTACGGACCTCGGGTCTGATTAATGCCGATGACCATTACTACTGATTGACTTTTAATCATACATATACTTATTAGCATAAACTTTTACAAGTTTATCGCCATTTACAATTAAGTAATCACTCCTCATTACCGCTAAGTCTGTATTTACAGTGTTGCGTATATAATTGTGAAAAACTTTTCTAGTGAAGGGACTTATTAAACTACTTTGTTTAACGTACAGAAGTGCGGTTCTCCTACGCAGGAGGGAAAATAATACAAGAAAAGAAAATATGGCGATAATACATGAGACAGGAGAAAAGCATGTAAACATTACATTACATTTACAAACATAGACATAAAGCATTTCAACATGAAACAAAGACGCATAGTACAGAAAAAAGACATAGAGTATGGACAACAAATTACAAAATTATTTAGTTTGGCCCGTCATTAATTATGGTTCAGCCATGTGGGGAGTTCGATCGTTCTCGTGCATTAATAATGTTTATTATTACATTACTAACAACTTTTTACAAAACTGATAGATAGTCATTTTTATGTTTTTATGTAAATATTTCCTTTTAAGCCACACGATTATAGTTTAAAATTAAATATTTATGTTAATAGTTTGGCTACACAATAGTGTTATAATAATTATATCGTATACATTTTGTATACTTTTATGTATGAGGTGTATGCTTGTAAAGTAATTCTTAATATTTTAATCGCTTTGTGCAATGTTTTTCATAGTCTTTACTATATGAATATTTATGTTTTGTACGAAGATGAGACTTTTAATAAATAAATATATATCAACTTTGATTGATCAGTTGATATTCGTTTGTTTGTTGACAACTTATTTTATTCGCTCATCGTGCTAAGCACTTGACTGTTGTACTATATTCAAGTACATCTTACTAAGTACTTGACTGTTGAACTACATTGTATATATAATATATTTATGTACGTATTTCACAAACAATCGTTAACTACTTAATACACAATAGAAGCGACATTTTAAACAATAGAGAAAACTTCATTGTCAAATCTGATGGCATGACTGGTATGAATTCGACCGGAAATTTAGTTGATTTGAATCATTCTTTGATGTATACATCTTCTTATTGTATGTCTTCCATGAACGACAAACTTGTTATTACTGTTCTTCTAAAATAGTACATTGTCGTTGTAATTTCGTGATGTAAATAAGAATAAACGAATTATTTTACGATCTCGTGTAAAACATAAACATACAATGTTGTCAAAAAGCAGTAAGTATCACTTTGACGAGTCTTTCTTTTCATAAATAACATTATTAATTTCATGTGCATCTCAAAGCAAATAATATGAATTTCTTTAAGTTTGCTTGTACATTTTTAAATTAAAGGCAGTCATGTTTGTTTAAGCTGTGTTCATTTTCTTGAAATATCATGTGGTTATACCATGTAAAATTCAAAGATGTACAATCATTCAATGAAATAATGACCTGAACCTTAGGCAAAAGTATGAAATAGCATCAAAATGGAAAAAAAAACTCTACAAACCGGAAACCTCTGCAAACCGGAATTTTCAACCGGTCCCGAAGGAGTCCGGTTTAGGGAGGTTCAACTGTATATAAATTACTGGAAAATACATCTGATATAATGAACATGTCTCCCGGTGACTTACAAAGTGTAAGTTGAGAGCTTGTCGATAAGAAACCCCCAAATCCATCACAATGTCTCTTGTCCCATGCTTCTTGAAACTATAATCTTTTAATATATTTTTTAATCAGCTTATATCAACAAAACCTTTGCAAGAGTGTTAATAAAAATATCGTCACCCTGGCTGGTACATATAACTATATAATGTATATATCAATACAGAAGAAAAACAAATGTATCTGATGAGTAATCTAATTTCATTGGTACACATAAACTTAGTATGTTACTAAGTGGAAAGTATGTGTAACAATACAGTATTATGCAGACATTATGACATATAATGAAAGGATCTTAATGTGCAGTCTGATACAAAAATTCATCAAGTTCATGAAGGAAAGTGCATTAATTTTCATATGAAATCGAACCTAATGCCAAACGAAATTTGCATCTTCCAAAGAACGTTGCTCTGTAAAGGATGTATCGTAAATATTTTAACATATATCCGAAAGGAATTAAATATAGTACTTCACAGTAAAACCACTAACACAGCTAATCGAACAATTAGACATGAGAATATATACACATATGTGAACGATATCAAAGGCAGAAGAGAACACTGTATAAATATAATGGATGTGCGTAACTAAGAATCCAGTATTGGAACGGTGAGTGTCAACAATATCGCTAGGGTTTGAACTGTGAAACTGTGCACCCAAACACCCAGTTATATTTTATGACACAAATGAACTATATAATGTAAACCAATCAATAGCAATGTCAGATAAAGCATATTTAACAGACATTTAAGAAATAGTGACCGTCACAACACTATAAATGTACATTAACATATCTGATGAATTGTAATCACTGTATCGCACCGTATCTTACTGTTTCGTATAGAATACTATCGAATTGCACAGCGGGGATTCGTAAAGTACCGTATCGTTGTCTATCATGAAGTGCTGTTTTGTATCGTAACTTTTTACCTTGTACATGTACCTCAATCATGTCGTACTGTATGAAACTGTAACTTTTCACACAGAGTCCTATCTTTTTCTTAAGTACCATATCATACAAATGTAACCTTTGTGGTCACAAGGAAAAACATGTACGCACAAAGTAACATACATTACACTAAGTGCAGTGGTCTACCATAGTCGGATTTGATACTAACAAGTGAATTTCCAAACAACATAGATAATCAGCATTGATACAAGTTTTGAATTATCTTGTCTACAGCAAGCACTTCTATCAAGTTACCAGCGATAGATATTATCGAAACTGTCAGTCACAAACAAATGTATATAGCACACTCATCCAAATAGCAATATCTATAAGTTGATGTACTGTCACTACCTGTTAAGATATGGTCATATGGACCAACAGCTACACCACATGGTACCTCGATAACAACAATCTCACCTGTCTTAACGTCGTAAACATATACAGTATCTTCATCTCCATCAGTCAACACAATTTTATCTTGACCACGTATGTACGCACAAGAGCTAGTACCAACTTGATATTTCTTTGATGGAAACATGACATCAAAGTCTTTCTCATCACCAGACATTAATACAGTACGTACATGTACTGGTGTATGAGAAGAAACAAATATTTGTTATGCTAAATATTGAGTATAACTTTTATATTCATTATTTGTCCTCCAATGTCAGATGTACCATGTAGCCGCAAACCAAACGGATGACAACTAGTATTCACAGTACTATCTATGGATTTAATTCAATTTACACTCTCACACCTACTCACGCTAACTCGGACGAGTAGTTTATCAGTTCTGAGTGCTGAATAGCGGGTTTAATTCTTGGCCTTCAACAATCTTATCAGTCAAATTCGCTTTATATCATTTTATAAATCTAAAAATGCTTAAATGCATGTTATTGAATAAAGATTAAATACCCTATGATCATATACGGAGATTTAATGGAAACAATGGAAGTCATTATTAAATTGAGATATAACTTACTGTAGGTAAATCCATCTTCCGTGACTCCTTGTACAGTTAGAGCCACAGATAACATAAACACTGTATAAATCAACATAGTTGTTTGCAATACGTACACATTAATGTTATAACTGGACTGAATATTTCACTACTTGAATTAGGAAGTAAAATTTGGTGAATGGACAGATAAATAATATAATAATAACACAATATAGTAAACATGCAATACGCAGTATTCAATAGGACGTAATATGATGACATTCAACAGATATGGCTTCAAATGTCGATTTGTTTAAAATAAGTATTATTGTATATACACCGAATGCATCCCTAATCACATAGAAAATGGCTGATTAACGATATTTCGTGTTCATATTTATGTTTATCAGATAACAAACGGACAGGGAGTGATTATAACACATGCATTTCTCGTAATTCTATAGTGGATTATTTATGCAAATCTAGGACCGCATCACATATTATTACGCGCTGTCAGAAACCAAAATTAACAACGGCAAATTTCGTGTTTGGGTCTATGACAAATATGAATATTTTACAATCGTCTCAAAGTCAAACATCTTCATAAACGAATGTTTATCCGACTTTTAACAATTGCCAGCTGAACACATGCTTCATATCCGATACGAGCGCCTGATGGATGTATCAACAATGTGTTCGATGGCAGGGGCGTAGCTATGTTTTTTTAAGTGCACGCACAATTGGGGTTCAAAGGGGCGGTTGGCGTTTTAATACGAGATAATTTATTATAACGTATGTATATATATATATATATAGTCTCCTTCACTCCTAACGCAACATTGTGTATGTAATGACATATTTACATTATGTTATTTATTGCTAAAAGATTAATCCAACCAAAAACTGCATAATCTCTGAAAGTTTATTAAACCGTATATATAATATCTATCTTAATGTTACGGGTTGTTGTCGCTCTCGTTACTTCACTGCTCGATGACTTTTCAGCCACACACAGATACGGACATACAGTCAGATGTTCAGATGTAGTATTTGTAACGGACGGACGATGGATAGACAACGATTGCTACAAGTGACACTGCAGCAAGGAAACAAATAGTGAATGAACTACTACTAGGTCTAGATCTAGGTTTAACTCAAACAAATAGTGAATGAAATACTTCTAGGGTTAGGTCTAGATTAAACTCAAACAAATAGTGAATGAAATACTTCTAGGGTTAGGTCTAGATTAAACTCAAACAAATAGAGAATGAACTACTTCTAGGGTTAGGTCTAGGTTTAACTCAAACAAATAGTGAATGAACTACTTCAAGGGTTAGGTCTAGGTTAAACTCAAACAAATAGTGAATGAACTACAACTAGGTATAGGTTAAACTCAACCAAATATTGTATGAACTACAACTAGGTATAGGTTAAACTCATACAAATATTGAATGAACTACAACTAGGTCTAGATCTAGGTTAAACTAATACAAATATTGAATGAACTACAACTAGGTCTAGATCTAGGTTAAACTAATACAAATATTGAATGAAATACTACTAGGTCTAGATCTAGGTTAAACTAATACAAATATTGAATGAACTACTACTAGGTCTAGGTCTAGGTTAAACTCAAACAAATAGTGAATGAACTACTACTAGGTATAGGTTAAACTCAACCAAATATTGTATGAACTACAACTAGGTCTAGGTTAAACTCAACCAAATATTGTATGAACTACAACTAGGTCTAGGTTAAACTCATACAAATATTGAATGAACTACAACTAGGTCTAGATCTAGGTTAAACTATTACAAATATTGAATGAACTACAACTAGGTCTAGATCTAGGTTAAACTAATACAAATATTGAATGAAATACTACTAGGTCTAGATCTAGGTTAAACTAATACAAATATTGAATGAACTACTACTAGGTCTAGGTTAAACTCAAACAAATAGTGAATGAACTACTACTAGGTCTAGGTCTAGGTTAAACTCAAACAAATATTGAATGAACTACTACTAGGTCTAGGTATATATCTAGGTTAAACTAATACAAATATTGAATGAACTACTACTAGGTATAGATCTAGGTTAAACTCAAACAAATAGTGAATGAACTACTACTAGGTCTAGGTCTAGGTTAAACTCAAACAAATAGTGAATGAACTACTACTAGGTCTAGGTCTAGGTTAAACTCAAACAAATAGTGAATGAACTACTATTAGGTATAGGTCAAACTCAAACAAATAGTGAATGAACTACTACTAGGTCTAGGTCTAGGTTAAACTCAAACAAATAGTGAATGAACTACAACTAGGTATAGATCTAGGTTAAACTCAAACAAATAGTGAATGAACTACTACTAGGTCTAGGTCTAGGTTAAACTCAAACAAATAGTGAATGAACTACTATTAGGTATAGGTTAAACTCAAACAAATAGTGAATGAACTACTATTAGGTCTAGGTCTAGGTTAAACTCAATCAAATAGTGAATGAATAGTTCCAGAAACACATCGTAAACATTATTGGAATATTTATTGAATACAAAATTACATTATAAGTCAAGGACAAATGGTTTCAATAATAAGTTAACAAATCAAAGTTTTCATCAAACAAACTCCATGGTCAGGGGCGGATTCAGGATTTGGTCTTAGGGGGTCTTGGGGGGCCTAACGTTTTGGTCATTGTTTTGGTTATGCTCAAGCCTTATAAAACGGCAATGACTGTGTTTTATTCTTTGTTTTTAAGTTATTGAACATAACACCAATTCAGTAGGACTTGATTAAATACAACACATTGGCAGCGGTGGAGCGATCTCAGTATATGTTTTCATATACTCAGACATACATGTAAGGTTGGGACATTTTAGGCGGGGTGTGCCGTGTGTGCCCCCTTTGTATCCGCTAGTGATGGTTGCCTTTCTACGAGAAAATTTACTAGCAGTAGAAATATAGTATGATGACGTCATCGATGACATCATTTATGACATTACAAACTTGAAGTCACATAGCTAAAATATAAAAAATGGCTGTCAAATGTTGTTTGAATGATACTTAAAGTCTTATGAAGTGAGAATATGTGAGTTACTGAATCTAGCTCTAATGAGTATCTGCAATAATAGATATAAATTTACACAT
Organism: Mactromeris polynyma; assembly: GCA_032209605.1. Classification (NCBI taxonomy): domain Eukaryota; kingdom Metazoa; phylum Mollusca; class Bivalvia; order Venerida; family Mactridae; genus Mactromeris; species Mactromeris polynyma. The sequence continues at coordinate 2,446,521 of JASFXZ010000004.1, read as the reverse complement.
TGACATATAGGAAAACATGGGAAGGGATATTGGGTGGGGTACACTTGCACACCACTGTATTGTAACTCAATTCCAATTATAGTGGATACATTTTGTAAAAGATAGAAGATGACGATCTACTGAATACAAATGTATTTTACTTATTTTTTTAAAATATCCGATGATATAGGAGTGAGGTATAGTATAGATTTCCATATACGTGGTGTACATGCATGTATTTGTTTAATATGAGGACATATACGTCAAATCAAACTGTTGTTGCTATAAAGGTATTCAATATGTACACTCCCCATTGCAGGAAACATCATTGAATGAATTTGTACCAGAACCATATTACATGTACAAGTATCCTATTGTTGGTATAAAGCATAATACACTATTTCTGTAGATTCACATAAAGTTGCTAAATATATTACGTACAATATTTTGTTTTTACAGACATCTCCCTGATGGAAAACAAGTCTGTCATTGCATTACGCAAGGTCAAAGCACAACACACTGGTCCGATAACAATGCAAAAAGGTATACGGTGGTCTTTATTTTCCCTGTATACGATACACTGATAATGCAATTTTAATACAATCATTTAAGGGATATATATGGATAATTTGGCATATAGGATTGACTGCTGCTACATGGCCACTGTTTCATTGATGACAATGGTTCAATATGTTTGTTGAAAAATACTCAGCAACAACGTGATGATATTATACGTGTGTGTACTCATCCCAGCATAAGAAAACACGTGAGGAACACTCACCGTTCTTGTAATAATATACAAATAGATTTTCATATTTTGTCGAAAATTTCGCACAATTATTCATGGATTCTAGTAAAAACTGTCGACCTATGTATGCTAAATGTTTATTTGCCTCTTTGACTGAAGAATGTATCCTTAAGAATTATTGTAGATTCAAAATTTGAGCCGTGAAACAACTCTGTTGTTCTGGAGCATTGTGCGTAGTTTGTTTCGGTTAATTACTATTAAACCATTTATTTTTCGTATATATTTACACTTGAGTAAATCAACAAACGGAAGTAAAAACAGAAAGCACAAAACAAAAACTCAGGATCGAGTACTTCCCTGTACAAAACTAGTAAATGCAGAACGTGAAAAGTTACATACTACCAGAAATCTTCTAAGAAGAGTCGTGATTTTATTTGTTAACGATTCCTTACAGCCTTTTTCGTATTGTTGAATGTATTTAAAACTTCAGCGAAAATGAGCATAAAATGACTTTATCACGCAAATATAGGCAAGATCCGTCGTAAGGTAAAATACCCAAAAACATATAAAAGCAAATATAATAAGAGTAGTTACCCCTGTTGTTGGATTTAGTGTCATCTGCTACATAATTACTTTCATAGATGTATAATGTCACCTGTCGGAAGTGATTTTGTAATCATAAACTTTACATAGTAAACTTTAGTTTGATGAAGCGAAGTATGCATTTGGATATATACTATTGTAAAATTGCTTCAATTCACGAAGTATATAATGATAATTTTGCGTTAATATTAGTACGCGACAGTGCTGAAATATTGAAAACCTACAGTTGCATTTTATCTTTTGAAAGATAGTCATACTTATGTACTTTGGTACAAATATATGGAACTATATACATATGCGAATGTAAACTTAAAATGAAAAAAAAGTAGACGTCGTTGATAAAAAAAGAAATTCTAGAAAATCGTATCTGTTGTATAGTTCTTGATCTTATTAATAACACTTTTAGTCATTTTCCAGCGTATTCTATGGCGTTTTTACAGTTGGTTAAAGCAAGACAAACTACATGTTATCATTATGTTGCTGCTTATCAACATTAAGATGACATAAACGATGATTGGAAGAACATGCGAGATAATTATTATAACGATACTGATGCTGCTGATGAACCTTATATTTATTTAAGCTTATAGCAAAGCTGTAATTGAATCAATGCAATTTATTATGTTATAATTAATATCAGAACTTACTAGAATAAATCCATCATCTATAGCTCCGTTTACAGTCAGAGATATAGATAGTATAAACACTGTATAAATTAGCATATTGTCTGCGGTTCAAGCACATTTACGCTAAACCTGAACTGGTTATTTCACAACGTGAATAAGGAAACAGTCTAATTTGATGTATTAGTTGTGTACATCGTCCTTAGCAGCTGAAAACACACAGGCAAGATACAACACCTTAAAAATCGACTGTTATCTATCCATGTTTTGGTCGTCAACAAGAAACGAAGGACACAATAGTGATTATGTTTGCGGTTCATATTTACGTTTAAATTATTAAATTATCAAAATTTAAAATAGTTGATATCCCTAGAAACGATAACATCGAGAAGCAAGCATCCGATTTTCGGAAGTCTTCGGTAAGTAACAACGCTAATTCAGTTCAAACTATTCATATCTACTGTTATGCTTGTTTGAAAATTAGTTTGAAGTGAACGACATCGTGCTTTTGTAGTTTAGTCATGAGGTAAAGTAAAACAATCATTTTACTGTTGCTCAGTCGTATGCAGCAGTGTTGTCTTATTGTATTAGGCGAGGTCAAATTACGTCACACTGGTCAGCTATCAATGAATAACGGTATGATATCGTCTTTGTTGTATTGATATCACTCTCTCTCTCTCTCTCTCTCTCTCTCCCTCCCCCTCTCTCTCTCTCTCTCTCGACAGTAAAATGACAAAAATAAGTAAATACATTTTGTAGCAAACGATTTAATTTCTGGTGCATGGTCACTGTCACTCTGTTTAACTGAATACCACTCAGAAACAAGGTTGGAATGTTATGTTCCCGTCCAGAGCTTTATAAGAAAAAAACGTATCATTCAACATTGAACTAGAACTCATACATATCCACTCTCTTGGGGCACAATTACCGTTCTCATTGAGTGGGGCTACGGATTTACATATACCATGTTTATTGAAAGTCACTGTTTACATTCATTTCGCCGACGTTCGTGCAAAGAGCGAAAATAAGTTTTTACATGAAACGCCACACACACAAGACAGAGCCTCTCCACACAGACATCCGGAAAAACAACAATGTATAAAACATAAAGCATTTGATGAGGCTCAGTTGTACACACGTAATTGAACAGGGGCACAATGAATGGCCTGCTCGACCATAAGGAATAACTAAGCATTCTGAGATGATGAAGCGATATATTTTCAAATTGATTTTGTTTTTATTTCAAAGTTAAACGAAAATTAGCACTGGTATATTTCGTTTTGCAAATATTGGCACTTTCTGTGGTACATGTATGGACAGAAGGTACAAACGTATTTGAAGCACATACGGTTAATCCCACTCGAGACAACATAAACAACACAATCATACAAGTAATGCATATTTACAATGTATAAACAATACAAAACATTCATATAATTCTAACTAAAACATTTTAAAAGCAGTAGTTTATTAATACAAAAACAGATTCAACAAATACGAAGAAAATATAATGACATACATGTACAACAGCAGTGACCCTGATTTAAAATACAAACATCAGCATTACTGCTCGTTAATTATTAAATGTATCACATTCTGTGTAAAGTTGTCATTTTATACTTGAAACAAGTCAAGTTTGTTTAATGAAATGAATTCTACAAGCGAATATAGACTATTGTGTAAATGATGTGAGCTCTATATATCTTTATTAGTCGTTGTTTGCAAGAAACATGATATTTTACTTTATTTATCAGACGACAATACAAGCACAACACATTCCCAGAGAGGAGGGAATATTAATTTTAGGGTGTGGAAAATAACAAGTTTTCTTTTGAAACAAGGTGAAATTATTAATAAAACACCAAATTTTATGTCACTTAATATTCTGCGTTAATTCTCTACATTGATCGAATATTAGACCCAGACAGATGTACGTTATCCATTGATATACACACATACTTGTAAGCATATCAAAATATGTACGAGTTCATCATTTTTATACATAATTATATTCGTACATATATACACATACGTATGAAAACTTTGAATAAAAATCCTAAATCTTTTATAAAACACGTTCTGCGGAAATGATACCGGTGAGCGTGTATTCTTTTTGATTTTCTTGATAAACCACAGGACCACTATGTGAGTGTACGGTGTATACAATGTGGGTCAAATCGAAGCTGGTGAAAACGTATATTCCGACAAACTTGAATAAGTTGATCACAGTGGACTAGCGACATTCTCTGTAAAACAATAAAACATGCAGTTCAACCAACTTATATTGTGTTTGTCGATTGGAATAATTTCAATGATTTCTTTTTAAGAAACGACATCGTGGTTATTGATTTGTCGATTCTATAAGCCATTTTGTGGTGTTTTTGAAGGTGATAAAGGTGTGTAAAGGGATCAGTAGTAGTCAAGTAGCAGAGCGCCTGAATCATGATGCAAAGGTCGTCAGTTCGAATCCCGCCTTTCCCGCCACGAATTTCACAATACCTAAACTAATGCGTGCACTGGTTAGTAACCTTGGTAGCAGTCAGTAGGAGTGATGTAAATATAAAATGTAAACGTGTTTGACAATCGATGTAGAATGAATAAGCTTAAACTAAATGTTGATGATTATCAAGACGACAGTACAGAGCCGATGTTCCTGGAAATCACCTTTCTGTCGATAACTAAAAATAGCAAAAACACTACTATATCTGACCTATATATCTGATAGATCAGTACTTTCCGAATCTGAGACAGTTATCAACGATATTAATGATACTGAAAATACACATAGCAAACCTATATTAAGATTTTCGTAGGTCTCATTCGTACCAGACTGTGTGTTTTCAAGACCCTCGTAATGTCCCATTTCAATTGTTGATCTGTATGGGTTTACAAAACATATCATATACATGAATGCTGATTTTGTTTTATTTTTGAGATGTGTGTGTAGATAAGCATTCAATATATGTCATAAAACAATAAATATGGTTTGGATTTTACAAACGCTAATAATAGACAATCGGAGGCAGTGTTTAAATATTTTGTTTAATTGCAAAAAATATTGTTATCCTACGGCATGTTTTGTTTGTTGACATAACGTCTTTTATATTCTGATTCGCTAAAATAGCCTGTGACACTTACAGTATAATTTAACCAGCGAATGTAAACAAAACACATTATCATAATATGTAGCCATATAAAATATGCACGCTTCATCACTTAAACATTCACACAGTTTTCCTTATTTATGTAGACAATATGCAGCTTATATAAGAGACGCATTTGTAATTTCACTTACATGTCTTGTTCATACACGTTTTGATTTGCCATGTTGTCATGTGTCTTGTGAATCTCCCTTTTCTTTATACATGTACCTGTTTATTCACACTGTTATAGTCATGGAGTATATTTCTATATACAATGTACAGGTTTGTATTTATTATGATCTACAACGACTAGTATAGTCACTATCCGCTGCCCATCAGCTATACGTATCATAATAACGAGAAGTAAATCATGCATTAAATAAAAATTAATGAAATGTCCAAACTTACCATGAATTATCCCAATCAGAGAGTTAATACCCCGAGGGTGTGACATAAAATAAAGGATTGGAGGGGGTTTATTTTCGAAACTATGTCACTAACTGAAATAGCATGATGCCATTAACGTATTAGTCACACGGCATATTGATCTGCCCTAACATAATATAAGATACATTGTGAAATAGCATAATGCCAAAGGCGACACCAATAATATCCGTTTATAAATATTATTAATGAATGTTGTCAGTCACTTATGAATGTATATGAGTATATGGATAAGATACGAGTACAACATATATACGTTCCTCGCATTGACCTACGCTTCTTTCTTTGTTAATGTACGAATTATCTTGTTCTCTTGATTTCAGGATAAAATTATGCAAATAAATACATTTTGATTCGAATATACAACATACATGTCATACAGGCTCCATCCCTTCCAGACGCCCTGTACATATACACAGCACATACACCGAGACATATTATAGTCATCCCTTGCAACGTCCCTAACACGGTTGCTGCTATGATAAATGATGTGTTATCTGGAAAAAGTATGATCGGTGTGAACAGTGTGGAAGATAATAAATGTAACATTTAGCCAAGTATTGTGATTCTTCCAAAATCTAAATAAATGTAGGAAATAAATAGAGGATATTGAATGAGTGTTGTTTAGTATTGAATTTATTGAACGAGTCGAATAAAATGATTTGAAGCGAGCCTCTGGCTTTTTGTTGAATTTATTGAACGAGTCAAAAAAAATGATATGAAGCGAGCCTCTGGCTTTTTGTTGAACGAGTTCGATAAATTCAATACTAAACAACACGAATTTAATATTCTATTTATCACATACCCGACAAATAACGAGAAATCAACATCAAAACTTAAGCTCATTTAAAGAGACAGCAGCGTCGCGAATGTAATTAGGCTATTGAATTATAGAGTCGAAAAAGTAGCCCGATTCACAAAATCATAATTTCTAAAATTATCCATTAATATTTGATTATTTTTCAGTTTATCAAATGTATTTAACAATTCGCTTATATCAAACGTAACTGTAAAACGTAAATTAAGGAAAATCTTTCCTCTCAAAATGTCATCGATACATATGTTTAATGACGTCATAAGATAAACAAGTCTCTGACGTAATTCAGTATACACGCGTTCAGTGAGTCCGTTCCATCTCTCTGACTCGAATCGCTATCAAGTGTGCGGAATCTAGTCAATTTTAATTTAAAAGATAAATATGTTGATTCCAAGTCCTGTGTACACTGATGACGTCTTGAATGTCGTCTGCAAGACGAGTCGTTTGAGATGGAATAAACTTACTGAACTGGATATGTAGGTTGGGAGAATTTTGCTGGACATGCTTAGTAGATTCGTCATAACTTGCATGTTAACGGTAAATATTATCACATTTCTTTTTCTGGTTTGCTGTAGTGTTCATGAGCACTCCAATTTAATGCATTAAACGTAGGCGATACGAATATTTTGTATTCTTACTCATTTTGTTAATTGTAAAACAAGCAGCGTATGTATTTCATTTTGGGTTTTCCGCTCATTTGTATATTATAGGCACACTGTGCAATATGATATTTATTGCATAGTAGAAACATGCACGGGTATGTGATAAAATCATTTATAATACAACTATCGTTATTTTAAAACAACACTTCAATGTAATTGCCTAGGTAGAATAACAATATCAACATGATATTAGATGGAAACCAGCAACAACAATGTTGCTGCTAGTACCACTTATAGATAGAGAAGACATACTGCCACTGAAGTTGTTACATATAGTACTGTTGTAACTAATTATGTCACACAACAATCTGTAGTATATTGCTTACTGTGTATTCTTGAAATAAAGACTTAAACAAGAGAAATAATTCACAATACGATCTACATGTACGTACAAGTTTCAAATACAAATGATGAATGTGCCAAAATATACACCAGTTAGCATTAACTCGAATTGTACAACCATTTGTATATATTGAATAATTGTTGCAAAACAAATACTGATTTACCTTTTACATTAACAGTCACAGATCGTTTGACCATCTTGTCTGAATCTTCCCGTGATGCAATACAAGTGTATTCTCCAGACATATCTGATGTTACCGTCCCCAACGACAGAACATTAGTAGAACTATGACTGTTCCATCTTACATTGCACAGTGAATTACACTCAACGGTGCACACAATATCAGGCAACGTCTCGCCAGCTGGCAGAAAGTACACCGTGGTTTCGGGTGAAATAATGATGTGCCATTCTAGTTAAGTTAATTAAATAAATAGTGTATATTACTATTGAAAGTTGTAAGTAGCATTTGAAATCAGTTGGACAATCTTCAAAGGCCAGCCTAATACCGCACGCGACTGACCGACTGTTTGAACATAGTTACTTCTTATATTTACAAGAAAAATAAGCAAGCTATGATGATGTAATTGACTATTGTTTGGCATGTGTTAAGTTGTACCAATGATTTCCTGCTTTCCAAACTTATACAATTATTAATTATTTATTTCCTTCAGAAATAAAGACACACTAAGTAAATGTAAACTATAACTAGGAGGTTATTTTTGACACAAAAACATAAATCTAACCAATAATTGGATTTTGAAGTGAGTCGATAGGGAAATCATTGCTCTAGAATATACAACAACTCCCTACAACAACAACTGTTTCAAAAAGATGCAGACTTGACTGTTACATCAATCCAGAACAACACGTCTCTACATTTAACATGATTTTGTGTTCCCATATGTGGATGAAAAGGCACGAGGGGTTAAGAAACTGAACAACAGTTGGTTTTCTATCTACTGGACAATAAATAGGCCCACATGAATACAATACACATAAACAGATATATTTCTATTTGACGAAAGTGAGTTTTCAATTCTTAGGCACATCGAATTCAAAGTTTGAAATTGACCTTTAAATGAGCTGACAGAAAGAACATTTTCTGCAAGTAGTCTCAACGTGCGAACCTTTGAGCCAATTTACTTCAACATCCTTTTGGTGTCAACTAGATACATAGCGGACATGATGTGTGACGGACAGACAGACGGATGGACAGACAGACGGTACTGCCATTTTATCGGGGAAACATAATGTTCATACCAGTAACTTCAACATAAATACTCCTCTCAACGACAGCATCAGAACCATTCCGTGTAGCCCGACATGTGTACATTCCATTTGATGATATATCAACATTTCCTACTCTTAGAACATTTCCTACACCTGATCTGTCCCAGGTGATCTGACAGGTAGGGTTACATTCTGTGGAACATGTGATATCAGGCAACACATCACCATTTGTCATGGTGTAAAATGTCTGAGCAGGGCTGAACTCTAGTATTGAAACCGGTCCATCTAAATACAAATTGAGAAAAGATAAACAAATACGCTGAATTGGATGGTTAACAAAATGTTTATAATAAACTCCAGGTTTCCGACCACGATCTGACATATTCGTATTTTAAATATAATACAGGAATTTTGTTTGATCACGCAAGTCATTACTATTTAATACATGGAATATACGATGTGGTGAAATTGATAACAGTCCATATTTACGTTTGATATCAGATGTATGTGTCAATGAATACAATCTTCTGATTTATTATTAGCCATTCCTCCTTACTGCTGCATGCTTAATTCGTTTTAGTAATACATCGTCGGTTGAGCATGTAATTTGTTTATAGTACACCATTTACAAGTAACGAAAATGCTTACAACTGATAATTTTGGAAGTTCATTACTGATTGTCTCATTTGTTTCTTATATACTTATATTTAATCTAACTTATGATGGAATCATGGTACTAAACTGAAATTATTGTCGAGTTCGGTTCCTGGAGAAACCAGTACTGGTGTGATCTAGATGTTGCCAGGTTCGAACCTACACATGTTGAGCGGAAGCAACCTCGTTCCCCACACGACAACCTCCTCAATATGTCCCATTATATGAACACTCTGTATTATGATATTTTCGCCAATACTAGTCCGTATTAAAATTATCATTGTTTACCAATATAATTACCGTATTAAAAACTTACAAGTCACTGATAACGTCTGATTCACTTCCTGCAAGTTACCATTGTCTTCCACAATTCTATACGTTACATTCTTTCCGTCAAGATTTCTTAGTACGCTCACAATTAATATTTTCCCATCTTGTTCTAGAAAATCTGATGTCTGTGAATAATTCAAACCATCCAACAACCATGTTGCTGTAGCATTGACACGTGGCCGTACCATACGTGAAGCAGGTGGTGATGCATGTATGTATGCTGGACGAAATTCCTCGAAAATGTGAATAGCTTGGGCGTTCCATATATCTTTAATATGTATAGTGGATGTTTAGTTAATATTTTGGTGTTTGTCAAGAGTTTGATATTTATTGAGACGATTTCACATCGGTAAAATAGCTTTCATTTCAAGTTTAAACGGAGTCAAATCGGTCAGAATTCATTTCAATGTGAATATATGATAGCGCAACTTGTTCAATTAAATTCTTACCCTTCATCTGTACGACGTTAGAAGACTTCACTCAATTATGTCATGATTTTAGAAGAATATTTAGGCTAAAATTAATGAAACTGGATATTTACCTAGAACAAAGAGCTCCCAACAAGTATATAATCTTCCTCGAGCCATGTACATTCCGTTGTCGTCCATAACAACATCACGCAAAGTAATATTCGTGGTTTCTTTGTCCACAAAGGTAGCGTTGATTCTGTCAGTAATTATATAATATTTAATGGGATCGTGAGGAAACACACGAGCATACAGCAACCTTGTACTCTCAGTTATGCCTCTATACTTGTAGAAAGAAATTCTATCATAAGACAAAGCGCCTGTTACATTAAACGTCGCTACCTTTCCTCTCTGTACAAATATTGTACTATTGGAAGCACATCCTGAAAACAAACACACTTAGCTGTTATACTATTATTTAACATCAATGCTGAAGTATTTCATGGGAATACGTATATAAAATATGCATGTATAACATTGTATATGTAGAAAAACTAAAAGTACGAAGAACGTTTTACAACTTACTCTTTATGACATAAATAATTACATGTACAATGAGAGTATGATATTACTCTTTTTAAACAACAGTCATAAAAGTAACAAAGCTGCATAATTTAAATATATGAAACATTTTCAAATTCTATTATCGAATTATGCCACTCATAATAAAGAATACATTTTTAAGTACATATCTGTAGCAATGTATATCACATCATGAGTTTTACGGTGAGAGGACTTAAACATATTGCACGATCCTTGGACATTACGTATTGCCAGTCTTTGTTAATTTCAAAATCAACACGTGAATGCTTGATTGTCAATAGCTTAACAATTGGCATTTACGGCTCCCTCTCTGCTTGCGCGACGTAATGATTTCTCCTAAACCCAACAACGGGCGAAATTCGTTCGATGTTTGTATTTTGCTCATTACGTCGTCCCCTTTACAGTATCTTTTCATCTGCTCTGCTTTCTGGCAAGTTATCGGGTACATATTTGAACGAGTTCATGTGCTTATCGTATTATATCTATGCTTTGCTTGTATTATTCAGTGCTCCCTGTTTCTATGTTGGGACATTATCTAGAGGGGGCTTTACATTATAATTTTACACTTGTGTATTCGGGCAATGGTGGGATCAGTGTGAGGTTGACTGAACCCTTAAACAAGGTTTAAACCTGCCGGGGGTTTTTAACCTGACCGTTCCAACGCGTTACTGTTACACTTAACCTTTAGTTCACGTTTGTGGCATGCGTCCTCATTTGTCTCAGTAATTGGTTACTTGTATGTACGTTTTTCCACACTCATTCTTATATAGTGGTGATGCACCTTGTAAGTGGCAATTGTTGATATATTCGCTTCATGTGTAAAGAAACAGTATTATTTACTTGCTGGACAATTGGTTATGCCCGACGTGTTCATGTTGTTGTCACTATTGATATTGATACTTTCATTTGGTTTTATCAATACGAAATGTAATAGATTTCACTCAATGAATTGCCACTCCAAGTTAAGCGCTTTTGCAATGATGAAAATATGTCGTTTTCATTAAATCTGAAGACGGGTTTATAAAATATAAGCATAAATTATGTTAAATATTATGTTTGATATTAATCAGTCATCTACGAGGGATGGTCAGAAAATACCCGGTCTATACTTGAACCGGTGTTTCCACGTGCAACAAAGAACACATATTGTACTTGAGCAAGAACTGCATTCTTTCGACAATAATTTGGTAAATTTATTTTTTCAATTCCACGTTTGTATTTATTATACATTTTTACGATATTTCCAACTAATATGGACTCCAAGTTAGAAGAACAGCGATCAATTAAAAAATTTCTACTGGCTAAGGGTGAACAGATTATAGAAAAGGTTTGGGCATGACTACATGACACGTTCTACATTTTACAGCTGAGTTTCTCAGTTTCGTGTAGGTAGTACTAGCGTTTTAGACAGGCCTAGGTCTTGTAGGCCCACTGAGGCAGTGACCAAATCAATGGCTGCAAATGTTGAGACTTTCGTCATACATGATCGTCGGGTAACATTGCAGGAGTTAGCAAGTAGATTAAGCATTGAAAAGTCATCAGCACACAAAATGGTGGATGAATACCTTGGTATGGCCGAGATAATGCCAATGAAGCTAGAGACAGACCAGTGAATAAGAGAACTGTACACTTTTATATACTTAGACATATCGTCGCCTTAATATTAGGTTGAGCGAACTGCCAACACAACTATTTTGAGAAAATCGACATCAAAGTTGAGAATACTGTCAGTTCGCTCTTATTATACCAATTCGGCCCATTTACATACCCTGAGTGATGTTACGTATAGTATATTTAGGACATGAAACAACATGTTGTACATTCCAGTTCATTGCACCACAATTATGAACTGTTGTTTGGAGATACCACAAACAAGTAAAATCAATATTATTTTTTCATTATTATGTTGAGATGTGGGACTTAGCTCATATTGAGATATATTCTTTAATTCATTGTTGCAGTAAATGAGCTATGATCACTTTGGAATTAAAAGTTTATGTGGACAAAACGATCTCTTAATTGAATGTTAAACAATTTAAAGGAGTAAACTTACTACAATAGTCAGTTCCGCGTAGATCACTTGAATATATATAACATTTTAATTGGATGTTCCAATATTAACTATTAGAGTAAGCTATCTCCTGGACATGTCTCGCTATGACAGTAGCGTTTTTTTCATTCCGTGGATATACCTAAATGTGTGACCCGCGAAGTCACTGTTAATGACCTCATTACATATGGTAATTCATACTGGGAGATAGAGCACAGTGAGACAAATACTAAGGCGACGATATGTCTTCCTGTCGTTCCTATTTTGACTAGTAATATTACATGTAGTATCGTTAAATTGCCGAATGAATGTTGTCGTTGTTGCTGTTGCTATATATATAAATGAGGATCTTGACGCATAATATCTTTAATTCCTTTACACTTCAGAACTACCTATTATTTCTTATACATGCAATAAACCTATACACAATGCAGTCTTCAATTATAATAATATTACTACTGATCTCAATATCTCTGGTAACAATTCTGGTCAACATGGAAGGAATTCTTGAGACTTTCCAAATCTAAATATCTATATAAACCTGCAGGACATATAATCACAGGCACCTGAAAATTATATCTGATAAAAGGGTTAATAATGTAATTTCTAAGGTATATAGATACCCTAACAAGATAGATTTGTATAAATGTAAAGAACATATTATACTCTCTCTATTAACTATTAAGCAAATACATGGTATACAAGGGTACATGCCGATGTCAATGCCCTTAATTCCTGGAAGAACTAAATAATGGATGAATAGTTAAGTTTTATCAATCGAATCTAGCTCTCCTGCCTAAAGATCCAAAAGTGTCTTTCCGTAGTTTCAAAAATAAAATACAAGAATTGTACAACAAATTTGTACCTGTGCCACGAAACAAAGTGGGTTTTCTATGTAAAGGGTCGATTGGTTATAGTTTACTGACTTCAAAGCTTGGTTCATCGTGATTTTGAAAAATATTTATATTTGAGAAATTTATAATATAAAACAGTATTTATCAATCAAAGAATTGCTCCAAGGTCGATTGGTTTAAATCAAATCAGTGCGGATTCTAATGTAGAATATATATATGAAGAAGGCATATAGTCGGCTTTTTGTATAGCACGAACGTTAAAACTGTCACCAATAGTTTATTTCTTGTAAAAGCACGCATTGTTAATTTTCACACAATTTTCTCATTGACAGCGTAGGGCGGGCATGTTATCAAATTAAAGAAAATGCACTTCGACTGTGAGAGAACTTGTTCAGAAATGCCATTTAATTATGCGATAAAGTTTCTCATCACGTTATATATTAACAGTAGGGTTTTACATCAGCATTGTCATTGCTTATGTTGCTAAATGTTGCTAAATTATTGACATTTTTGTTATCGGAAATAAACAAATTATAGCTTCAAACGACTTGATTCATCTTACTATTGCCCGTATTCATCTAGCAACATTTGAACAAATTCCTATTTTCACATAATTGCGTTTGTATATTTTGTGAAAAAAGCATTTGAATTTAAATGTATATTCAAGGCCTTTTATAGTAGTCATGTTACATATTATTTTATTTCTTACATATAGACATTGCTACTGACTAAACATAACTAATTATTTGGTGAGAGGGATCAACCTTAAAGCTAGCTTGAGATTGATATATCCATCTTATGCAGTGTAATTATCAAAAATGAAATTAAAAAAAATAATATCTAATACATTTTCTGCACGATATAATTTTGCTGTAATTTCTACATCTATTTAAGAATGAACTGTAGGTCAAAATATAAAGTTAATGTTATTCAATGCTTTCATACAGCTTTAATTCAACAAGAGGCGTCTATAGCGGTGCATATTCTGAAGAATCGAATTTTCTACAATTTCTATAACGAATAAACAAATTATAATGATAATTTACATTTGAAAGCATTAAACTATTAACCAATATTTAACACAGCATGTATTTTGCATATCGCATCTTCCTTTTATGGACATAGTATGTTGGTCTCTTATAACTTATGATTTTGTGCCATAAATTGATTTTTCAAGTTTACATAAATTTTGTAAAATATTGTAGCTTAAATTACTCTGCAAAGTCGAATTAAAGAATGCATTCAGACATGTGTAGCCAATCTTACCCGTCAACAAATATTAGTATATTAAGCGGTCAATGAAAGGTTTGAATTATTGCATTGTTCGACCAATCTGTGGTGAACAATGAATGAAATGATAGCTAGGGACCACACATCCTGTTCGAGTGTTCGACCTATCTCTGTTCGAGTGATCTACAGTTAGGTAATATGCAATACGAAGGGGTTTCGCCGGGACTTAAGAACCTGTTCGAGGTATCTACTGTGTTCGAGCCAAAACTGTTCGAGGTTTCGAAGTTTTACTGTACTCTCTTCCAGTCAGTGCTTCAGCATCTGAATGACATTCATACCATTAAACAATACTGCCAAAGCCTTAGATCTAATAACTTCAAATTTAAAGCAAGACCAATCACAGATTCTAATTTAAGAGAGAGAATAAGTTGCTACAGGGTTAACGTCACATACAAAAGACAGTGCCTCCCCATACAGACCTTTGGGAAAACAACAACCCATAAAACATAAGGCACAACAACAATCCATAAACATAAGGCACTAGCCATAAATCCAATTTCTTATTGGCTATTATAACACCTTCATCAGTAAACAAGCTTAAAGGTACACAAGCATTCTCAAAGGCCTTCACCCTCTCCAAAGGCACCATTTTGTAAATAGTTGTCAACAACCTTAAATAATCTCTTCGCCAGCAATAGAACTTCTCAGCTCATTTGTTGGACTACAGTGGTTTAAGTTTACTTTTTGAAAGTGAATCAAAACATTTAATTAGATGACCGTTTCCTTCTTGTTTTACAAATCGTTCATCCACACATTTCTGAAGCAGGATATGGCCTTCTTTGTGGCAGTCAATATGTTTTACACAGTCTCCTCTCCAACTGCTACACATGTGGCAAACCAACTGACGAAGGACATTTGTGAGGGAGAAGGGGTCGACAAATGTATGGACAAATAGATTGCTCATTCGAGAAATACCACACATGAACGGCTCTTTGTACGCACAACTTTCTTGGTGATTTTTTTTTGCTTTGCATTTACATCAGTGGAGCTGCTTCTGTATACCATTGAATAATTTGATAGAAATCATCTTACATGGGCAGTACACGTGAGGGTCAACCCACTTATTCCCCAGGAAGATTTCAACGCCTTGTTTTCAGTAACCTCAAGAACATAATCGATATACACAGGATAGTAGACGCCATTAGTCAGTTAGCAACAGAGCTGCCTTTACGAAAGGAATGTAGAGCTTGTCGAGAAGAATGTTCACACTGACATGCATGCAAGTCTGTTGCAAGAAAAAGAGTGGAAGTAGTATCAGCTTTGAGAAATGATGAACATCCCACCTCCCATACGTTTTTGACAGGCACAGAAACATTGTGTAAATGGTCATCCCAGAACTGAAAAAGAGGAGAAGCTGCCCTGCTCGATAAGTGGAAGAAGTCCAGCAGACCTGTGGGGCATTAGGCAATATACTCAGATAGATCAGTAAGTGTGCAGCAGTCACCATTACACATTTGTATCGATGCATAACATTATGTGCATGGTACTTTAGTTTACACATTCGAGATTGTCAGAGGCTTAGGAACAATGTTTACAATGTGATTACATTCTCAGAATGTATTGGAGCATTTCATCTGTATACAATTACAGACGTAATAAATTATAATAATTTCGGGTAATAAAATTGGAGGTTTTTCTCGATGATTGTGTGAATCGAAAATTTGTGAATTATTTCAAGTTTCTCTTTTGAAAGTTTAAGCCCAAGAAGAAGATTTAATACATGCCATCTTAAATATTCTCCTGGTTAGTACACACACTTGGTGACTTTAAAACACACTACACACAGCAATTGTATGGCCGGATCAGAAAAAAATATCAATATTTCATATGATACTTGATATTTTCAGAAATTTGAACTTTTAACCTTGAAAATGACTTTTGACCTTGAATTAAATCTTGACCTTGAAAGTCACACTGGCAACATCAGACTTGAATGCAAGTATTTCTTTTTAGTTCACACCAAACTACATTCATAATGATTTAAACACTCAGGTACTTCCGACAAAATTTGAACGTTTTCAAACCTTAGCACGTTTATTTGTGAAAGTGTGAACGCCATATTGATTACCAAGTGTTGCTATGGTTACATTTCTGAATAATTTTATATTGTACAATAAGCTTGACATGTGCAGTTTATATATGTATCAAGTGGTCTCATACCTTAAATCTTCAACAAATTTAGTCATTTTGGTAGAGCTACAGCATTTTTTCACTTTTTTACCATTTGACATTGAATATGCCATTGGTCTTCGACATTGTATCAATGTCTGAACATACGATTGGTTTGCACTTTCATTGTTAATGTTGATTTATTCCATTTAGAAACTATAACAACTTGCTGAAATATACAGAAGGGCATTTTAAATTTACTCTTTGATTCTGTGGATTTTCTGTTTTTGTCAGCCATATTGGCCGCCATCTTGGATATCTCCATGGTTACAAATGTTATCATTTTCACAGTACGCTTTGAAAGCCTATATATTCTAGATTATTTTGATATACATCAAACATGCACAAATCAAACAGCTTTAAAATGATCAAAAATAATATATGGTGATATGGTTATTTTCACAAATCTGGCATTTGACCCTGAATTTGACCTTGACCTTCAACGTTTTGGATCAATCTGAATATGCACCTGATTTGCATTTTTATAGTGAAGTTTAGATATCTTAGAAATATGACCACATTTCTTTTCAGATTAGAAAATATATACCGGGTGTCTGATAAACTACAGACCCTGACGCACATTTTGGTTTTGACATTGTTTGTTTTACTCTTGTGGCCTGTAAAGTCACCCTACTGTTCTTGAAATATGACTTTATTTAGAGAGTATCAATAATTATTATCCATTTCGAATTTGTCATTAAATTAAGTTATTCCATTTCGAACTTGAAACTACAATTGTTGTGATTTGCCTCCGTCAATGTCATGACGTGAATCATAAGATCGACACTTAACATAACTAGCGATTTTAACAAGAACACGTCTGTTACGCATCATTCGTTTACTACATTCGTTACATCACTGTATATTTGCGATCCTACTCAAATCCAGCAACGGAGGAACGTTATCACATGTTCAACCACACATCGATTTGATTTAGTCTCCTTCCGCTTGACTACTGAGTCAGACTAGATTATATCAAATATTTATACTAGAGTAGTAATTTATGTTTATAAGATATTTCGCGCCTATTGTTATGCATATTACATTAATTGCATACAAATATAATGCACAAAAAGCAATCGATATATCCCCTTCAGAATTACATTGAATTAGGTACAGGTATTTGTGATCAAGGACATTATGACATTTACAGAGATATATATACGACAGGGTCTTCACCTAGCCCCCATAAAGTTCCCCAGCTGGAATATGAACGACACATGATACATGGTGATAATTGTAGATCCAAATTTGCTATTCGAAGCGAGACATGCAATGCTAAACTTTAAAATAACTACACGTTGATACTTCTTATTAAATGGCCAACTTCAACTATAGACTGTGTGTCTGGAACGGTCTCGCTAGTCAATTAGGCATTTTATGTTATGCATGCAGTACCACGAACCTAATTTTCAAAAGGTTAAAACATTATAAGATTATCAAAATGTTGCTGCCTATCAACATAACGATGACATTGACGATGATTTGAAGAAAAGGAAAAACATTAATGATGGTACATTGCTTGTTTAGGTACGTCTTTTAGATATTATCTTGGAAACCATTAGTTTGATGCTTGTTCACTAACTCATATATATAATAAAGTCATGTTTGAGAAACACGTACAATCGGTCAATGGCGCTACCGGGAATCGAACCCAGGTCTAAGTATTGGCGGTCCGTTATGCTAACCACTACACCACAGCCGGTATACCTTATCGACACGATTATTACGTACATTTATACATTTTATGCGGATGTGAAGTACAGAGTACTATTGGAAGGTAATTTTATACGTCCTTTACAGTCTACATCATATATTAAACCGTAATTAAAAAATTAAGAAAAGTGATGTTCCATGTAGAATGTCTTAGCTCCCTAGCTAAAGACATATACAGTAAAACCTCAATAATTAGACTACCATTTGTATATTGACAAACATGACTTTACACATACATTAAAACCTCAATAATACCAACACCCCTGGGACTCTTCTTATTGAGGAAGTCATGATACTGAGGTTGAATGAAGAGCAAAACGGTGAAAAATGTGTTCTTAATTTTGAGGTGGTCTTATTATTGAGGTGACCTTATTATTGATGTGGTTATAATATTGATGTGGTCTTTAAGCGATGTTTTACTGTATAAGTTATATTGTCCATTGAATCTATAATTATATAGTTAATAAACTATATAAACCTGATACGAAGTTAGGGCTATATAGCGAAGTTTTATTGGATCAATGGAAGAAGTTATGTAATATTAAATGATATAACTTACTATAATCAAATCCATCTTCTACGGCTCCGTTTACCTCCAGAAACATAGATAGTATAAACACTGTATAAATCAACATGGTGTGTGCTGTTCGAACAAATTTATGTTATAACTGGACTGAATATTTCACTACGTGAACTAGGAAGAGAAATTCTATAACATCAGTGGGTATATGAAAAACTAGCAAACTTTTGTAAACACGCATTACGTAGTATTCAACTGGAACGTAATAATCCATTTCAAAAGACTTGAAACACGATTCTTGTAAACAACAAAAATATATATTTCACTATCAATATGTTTTGTCGTCAATGAGAAAGGACAGAATAACGATGATATTTATGTTTTAACTTTATCAAAATTTCAGTTAATGTTTGGTTACTTTTATCTGAATCTCAATCAGTAAGTTATTGCCATTAAAACAGTTGTGTAACATAATGAAATGAAACCTATGTATTGACTCATTCTGCCTCTCGCTCCTGAAATTATCCAATTTGTACAAATATGTACAGTATATAGAGTAAGACGGGGCAAAATGCCAATACGGGGTAAATGGCCTACGCTTAAAAATTCTGATTTACCGTACACCGCAATATTCGTTTTGTGACGTATTACCGCGAAAAATTTATGTATCTTCACATGTAAGTTTTTAATCCTCATATTTGTAATTTTACACAAGTTTGTGTTAAGGCTGATTAGTTAATATTTTAGTATTGCCTCGTACACCTTGTATTTGCCATTCGTGCGTTTATATAGATATATAATGTTTAGAGGCTATTACCCCCTTATCAAAATGCGTTTGTGCGTTTATATAGATATATAATGTTTAGAGGCTATTACCCCCTTATCAAAATGCGTTTTGCCCCATACAGGCAAACATTAATAAAGTTATGTTAAATTTATTGAGCTTTCCCTCGTTTTGTATCGCGCGTTTAATAAATGTATAGAAGATGGAGCATAAGTAGCTACAGGGAACGCCACATACATGAGACAGTGCCTCCCCATACCTCCGGGAAAACAACAGGAGGTTAAATGGTACATACGTTAAGGAACAGAGGCACAAGGAATGTCCTGGCAGACAATAAGGAATAGCTAGGAGAATCAAAGTGGTCACACATAGCCAGTTATGTCTTAATCGAACTCATGGTTATTATTGTATCGTAAAATATTGCATAATATGGGCGCTTTGCCCCACCTTACGCTACATCATAAACGGCCACGTCCATACTTCGTAATGATGCTAAATGGAAGTCTATTTCTCAGCATCACTATTGTCCCGCTAATAATGTTTTTGCAACATGTTGAACAATAAATTCTTTCAAACGATTATCTCGGATCTATGTATACTAAAATCATGGACATGTCTTATAAGAGTCACTTTATATATGCTGTTTACTAGGCAGAAAAGTCATTGCGAGTTCTTTCAGTACACAATCTACTTACTTGTTTTTTATTTTAAAATAAAAAAAACATAAATGTCAACCATTACAAAGTATGAAGCATCATTTGTTAATGTTTCGCTATGAAACATGTGCTTAAAAACAGAATGTCAGTGATCTGGATTGTCTGGAAGTTTCTCATTAGATTCGTGTCCCACTAGAGACTGTACTAGATTTAACTTGCCTCCCGCTCATATGAATGTGATCTCATACTACACTCGTGGGTAACCTGGACACGACTTCATATTACCCCTGTGTGTTTAGATTCATCCCTCGCTGATAAATTCTAATTATTTGAAACCACGGTAAATTAATTGCTTGGCCCTCACCAATCCGATCAGCCAAATTCATTTTATAAAGCGAAAAATGCCTAAATACTTTTAATTGAATACAGATCACGTACCCTGTGATTATATACGCTGATTAAATAGTGGAAGTTATAATTATATTGAGGTATAACTTACTTGAGGTAATCCATCTTCCGTTACTCCTTGTATAGTTAGAACCACAGATACACGTACATGTCCTATTCAATGTTATTTCATTTGATATACTTAAATTAAGAAAGCCAGTCTGTAAGCACGGCCCGATGTTATAGCAACCTCCTCATCAGACACAACAACTACACTATAAGGATATGTGTATTGGAATTTGTATACAGACTTCAGATTCAGATTCTCATCATAAAGCAAACATTTACCATTCTTATTATCAACAACCACTAGTCTACCATCCGGTAGAAAATCTAAACCAGAGTAGAGCGGCTCTGTCACATCATCACCTGTGTGTTTTATATCAATGAAAGCAATCGGAGCTAGCTTCGTTTTCTTAGGTACGCTGTATTTCATCGCAAACTCATCAGGTTTAATTGCAGAAAGCACACTTGATTTGTATGTATCAACTTGTTCGCAAAATATACAAGAAACATTTAATGTCCTGAGGACAGTGAATTGTGGCAATGTTGTTCCATTTGATACTATATCATGCATTGTTTTCTAGGAGCCTTTCATAGCCTATATTTTGGTTTCACATTCAAGTGTTCTCTCGGCCCAATCTCCTGTCGTTTCATCTCGATATGAACTCGCGACTTTTGTTACATTTGCAGCAAATTCTTTTCTGGATTATGTCTGTTCTCAAAAATATCGCTGGGGTTTGAACCCGTTGTTTACTGTGCACCTAAACATACAGGTATATTTGATGACACCAATGACATGTATACTGTAAAACAGTCAATAGCAAAGTCAATTTAAGCATATTTAATAGGCATTTAACAAATAGTGACCGTCACAACTCTATACATGTACAGTGTAACCTCCGTAAACCGGACTCCTTCGGGACCGGTTGAAAATTCCGGTTTGCAGAGGTTTCCGGTTTGTAGAGTTTTCTTTTCATTTTGATGCTTTTTCATACTTGTACCTAAGGTTCAGGTCATCATTTTATTGAATGATTGTACATCTTTGAATTTTACATAATAAAACCACATGATATTTCAAGAAAATGAACTCAGCTTAAACAAACATGACTGCCTTTAATTTAAAAATGTACAAGCAAACTTAAAGAAATTCATATTATTTGCTTTGAGATACACATGAAATAAAATGTTATTTATGAAAAGAAAGACTCGTCAAAGTGATACTTACTGCTTTTTGACAACATTGTATGTTTATGTTTTACACGAGATCGTAAAATAATCACGAAATTACAACGACAATGTACTATTTTAGAAGAACAGTAATAACAAGTTTGTCGTTCATGGAAGACATACAATAAGAACATGTATACATCAATAAATGATTCAAATCAAATAAATTTCCGGTTGAATTCATAACAGTCATGACATCGGATTTGACAATAAAGTTTGCCCTATGGTTTAAAATTTCGCTTCTAGTGTTTATTAAGTATTTAAGGATCTACTTAACGATTGTTGGTCAAATACGTACATAAGAATATTATATATACAATGTAGCTCAACAGTCAAGTACTTAACACGATGTACTACTATCTTGTATATAGTACAACAGTCAAGTACTTAGCACAACGTGCGAATAAAATATAGAATATCAACTGATCAATTAAAGTTGATATATATTTCTTTATTAAAAGTCTCATCTTTGTACAAAACATAGTTTTACATATAGTAAAGACTATAAAAAACATTTCACAAAGCGATTCAAATAAGAATTATAAGAGACTATACAAGCATACACCTCATACATAAAATTAAACAATATGTATACGATATATTACAACACTATCGTGTAGCCAAACTATTAAATTATAAACTATAATCGTGTGACTTAAAGGGAAACATTTACATAAAAACATAAAAATGACTATCTATCAGTTTTGTAAAAAGTTGTTAGTAATGTAATAAAATGTAATAATAAACATTATTAATGCACGAGAACGATCGAACTCCCCACATTGCTGAACCATAATTAATGACGGACCAAACTAAAGAATCATACAATTTTGTAAAAACGTTATATGGCATACCACCAACTACTTTACATTTAGCAATGAAAAGACCTAAAGCACAGCTGTAACTCTGAGCAATGGCATTTACTGAAACAATATAATATTATAATATGTTGTCCATACTCTATGTCTTTGTTTCTGTACTATGCGTCTTTGTTTCATGTTGAAATGCTTTATGTCTTTGTTTGTAAATGTAATGCAATGTTTACATGCTTTTCTCCTGTCTCATGTATTATCGCCATATTTTCTTTTCTTGTATTCTTTTCCCTCTTGCGTAGGAGAACCGCACGTCTGTACGTTAAACAAAGTAGTTTAATAAGTCCCTTCACCACAAAAGTTTTCACAATTATATACGCAACACTGTAAATACAGATATAGCGGTAATAAGGAGTGATTACTTAATTGTAAATGGCGATAAACTTGTAAAAGTTTATGCTTATAAATATATGTATGATTAAAAGTCAATCAGTGTTAATTGCCATCGGCATTAATCAGACCCAACGTCCGTAACAGCATGTGATTTTCACACCTGTGTAGTAAAAATGCGCATCGCATTTCAATGTAAATGAACATGTCAAACTGATAAAAATACACTGTCAACGTAATGAAAGTTTATTCATGATGACACACGCAGTCGAAAGTCGTTCCGGTTTTCGAAGGTGAAATTATATAGAAATCAAACCAAATTAAGTTGAACTTTCGTCCGGTTTCCGGAGTTCAGAGGTTCCGGTTTTCAGAGTGTTCTTATACAATAAAAATAGAAGAAGAAAATTCGGGAACGCAAGAAATGTCCGGTTTGGGGAGTATTCCGGTTTTTAGAGGGTCCGGTTTGGGGAGGTTCCACTGTACATTAATATATCTGATAAATTGTTATCACAATCCAAGGTTTATGTACTGAATAATATATGCAATCAAACAATAATATGATAGTACAAATGTATTATCTGACAAAAATCTTCGATTTATACATTTTATCAATTAACAATAATTCATTAAAGGTATAAGACATTTTAATAATTTGTTTAGACGAGCACTGTATCGCCGCCGAGTCTGACTGTTTCGTATAGATTACTATCGAATTGCAAAGTGGGGTATCGTCAAATACCATATCGTTGTCTTCCTTGAGTGCTGTTCTGTATCGTAATGTGCTACCATGTACATAAATCATCCCGTACTGTATCGAACTGTATCTTATCACACATAGATCCATCGTTCTCTTAAGTACCCTATTATCCAAATGTAACCATTGCAGTCACAATGAAATACTTGTAGACACAAAGTAACAGCCATTACACTAAGTACAGTGATCTACCATAATCAGATATGATAAATACAGGTAAATTTACAAACAACATAGCTAATCAGCGTTAAAACACGTTTTGAATTATCTTGCATACAGCAAACACTTGTATCAAGTTGCCAGCGATAGATACCATTAAAACTGTCAGTCTCAAACAAATGTATATAGAACACTCGTCCCAATAGCAATATCTATAAGTTGTAAATCCTCCCCTGTAATCTCTACTTGTGAGCGTATGAATATCCAACACCGCTTGGAAAAAACAACATATTGATGAAAAGTGTATGCATGAGTGTAAACTATAAACATTTTTCTCCACTGATATGATCAGTAATTCACTAACATCGATTTTCTTTTTCTTCTATTTTGTCAAATGTTAAACATTACTGACTCCTGCATTTATTGATTATACACTGCTTTGAATACAATTCATAAACCATGAATATCTCATCTGTTTATTCTGATAGTATTTGGTACACTTTTAACGTTATGGTGCACTTATTTGAGACAGCAATTTTTATTCTGTCCTTGGATACGGCAAGATAACAAGGGTATTTCAAATCTACATGATATGATGACAATATCCGACCTCCAGGAGTTATCTCTACAAGGGATGATGTACTGCCACTGCCTGCAAAGATATGGTCATCTGGACAGCTACACCACATGGTACCTCGATCAATTCGTCCTTGATGACAACAATCTCACCTTTCTTAACAACGTATACATATACAGTGTCTTCATCTCCATCAGTCAATACAATTTTATCTTGACCACGTATGTACGTACAATAGTTAGTACCAACTGGATTTTTCTTGGATGGAAATATAATATCAAAGTCTTTCTCTTCACCAGACATTGATACAATACGTACTGGTGTATCATGATCGATTGTACCGACAACAAAGTTCTCATCATCCTTCATGCATATAGATTCGTATTCAACATTGACGTGACATGTTCTATTCACTGTTATTTCATTTGATTTACTCACGTGCAGAAAGTCCAGTCTGTATTCATCTGCCGATGTTATAGCAACCTCCTCATCAGACACAACACATACACTTAGAGGAAATTCGTAAGGTTATTTGTATATAGTCTTCAGATTTAGATTCTCATCATAAACCAAAGATTTATTCTGATTATCCACTACCACTAGTCTACCATCCGATAGAAAATCTAAACCAGCACATAACGACTCCTCCTCCTCATCATCCGTCTGCTTTTTTTCCATCAATGCAACCGAACTTTGTTTTCCTAGGTATATTGTATTCAACCTCAAACTCATCAGATTTCATTGCTGAAAGCAGACTTGATTTCACTGCATCAACGTGTTCGCTAAATAGACAAGAAACGTTTAATGTCCCCATGTCTGAACACAATATGGCGGCGTTGTTCATTCCAGTGTTAACTGTCTCTCTCATACTGTGCGCCGTTATGAATTGTTGCAATGGTGTTCCCTTTGATACTATATTATCCATTGTTTTCAAGGAGCCTTTCATGGTCTTTATTTTGGTTTCACTTTCAAGTTTTCTCTTGGCCCAGTCTCCTGACGTTTTTTCTCGATATGAGTTCGCGACTTGTGTCACCTTCTCAGTAAATTCGTCAAACGTTTAAATTAAATCGTTTCTTATTTTGGAAAGTTTGTCTGAACGTCGTCGGATAAACACGATTCTGCTTCGTTTATGTTTTCTACAGCTTGATTCGTCGTTGTTATTGATGTTTGTAGTTTTTCCCTTAATGTGTTACACTGGTGTTTTCCACACTGTTAGTCTTTGATGATATTTTCTATTTCAACAACACTATTGCATTTTCTATGATCTATAATGGCGCACGTACTGCAGGTTAACACTTTGTCAACTTCACAGCATAATTTAGAGCGTTTATTGTGTTTTGTACAAATATCAATTCCATTCATATTGACAATATCACTTTTCCTTGCTGCAAGTTGTATTTGACCCTCACTTACACTTAATAATGTGTGATTTTTCATGAACGTTTAAATTGTATGACCATTTGAGCAACCATAACATTGAAATTCATCGCTTGTTGTCTGTGTTGAAACACGGTTGACACATTATTTCGACACGTTCACCTACATCCGACATGCGTTCCGCAAATGTTTATAAACTTCGTTGTTCATTTTTATTGTAAATGTTCAATACAATTGTTTAACCATATCAATTAGAATTCATCAGTGTCGTGGAGCATATTTCACGTTAGTTTTTCCATTGATCAAAAGTCAGTATATATCTTAAGCGCTCTACACATGTATCGTCTGCTTAAACATATAGAAGGTTATCATGTGTATACAAGCCCGTACTATATCAGTCACTCACACAAACATGTGTATAATTATAAATCTTCATTTTACAATCGATATCAAGTTACGTCTCAGTATCGCATTCACATGGATTTTATGCATAATGACAGATACAAAGCGCGCAAGTATGGTGAAACTTGGAAATGTTAACATAACTAATTGACATTGCCCAATAGATAACTTAAATGACGAGTGTCGCCTTGAAATGGCCAGTGGCAAACATACCACAGGAGGTTCAAAATTGGTTAAATAAGTAATTGTGTATTGTTTTGTCTTTATTTACATATATTTAGTAAATATTGTACTAAAGTTTAACTGTTAACATTGCTGCAGTCGAATAGAGTGTAACTGTCTTTTTAAGTTAAATTTGATCTGGAATACTTTAATTTATCGTATAATAAATCTGGCACCAATATATATATTTGCCAGATCAAATTATAATGTTTGGAACAAAAAGGATGTTTGCATAAAAATGTTGAAGAAGGTGATATTACTTTTATGGATTATGTTCAGTACTTAGCAGTAATTAAACTCTGTTCGAACTAGTAACGTCAGAATATAGGGTTAGTCATTGTTAAAAATATACACGACAACATACGAAACACGTAACGAATGCCATGTTCGCTTAACCGGTTAACCGTTCAGAAGATAGCAAAATAACCGAATATTGAAATCGCTAATATTTACAGAGAAAATCGATCACAGTAAACTCAACGTCATGCATATTCTCAATGCATTGTGTCTACGTCCCTAAATGTGTTGAATACACATTATTGTTTAATATGTAATGCGACATTTAATGCTGAAAAAGTAGGTCTTTATTGTAATATGGTCTGATTAAAGGGTTAGAATGTGTAGATAAAAACAAAAACTGATTGGTCTATACGTTTGTATATATGATATACGTATATTATTTTCAGTCCAGGAAGCCCTGTGACTAATGAGAAGAAACATATATTATTTTTACATATTGAAACATGCATTGCTAGTGACATGGTATTAATTTCGAGGTGGTCTTCAAATGAGATGTTTACTGTATTTCAAGATATAATTATCATTTACCCATCATTGTGGCCTTGTCGCATTTCAATTTATCTCCTCATATGTTAACATGTTAACAAGACGATATAACGAAGTACATGTACACGCTATCAAACAAGGTAAACATTTAATTTGGTTATTTTTGTTACAAAATGTACGTGGCCGATGCGTCATAAAAGCAAGCAATGGGGATGGTACAGTCATTGTTCGACCACTGCGACAAACATTTTGGACATTAAAGAGTCACCTTCTGCCAAAATCAGCATGAACGTTTTAATATCGTCACTATTTCGTTGAAACATAATCAACAGAGTTTATGATGGAATAGTTTCTAATTCAATTGTGACAATAGTGTATACTTTTTTAACAGTTTTTAACTATAAATTGTTAACCATAGTTAGACCAGGAAGTAGTCCAATACTTATAGCATTCAACGAAGTTCATCAATACAAGTATTTCCGGCAAACACAATAGCGACTGTATGTGCCTATCGTTGTCCTTATATATACGCATACGTGACGTTTAGTCGACATTTTTTCTAAAATAACACTTGACAAGGTTTTCATATAAATCGTTTTATATTTGCAAAAACATGAACACGTGCAAAATATGAGTATAACAAATTAAATTAGACATACTGTCTACAAGGCGAGTATCACTTTATTAAATAATAGAAAATATTTTTATGTACTAAGCTGTCTTGATATTTGACTAGTAACGATCGATATCGAAAAAATCATCAAACATTAAGTTTGTTTTGCTAAAATTGAGGAGATTGATATCTCTTTCTCCCCAATCGATCCCTGAATACCTTCCTGGACACTCTGAAATATGTAACAGAAATTGTAACGTTCAGTTCTTAAACAATTCCAAGCACAATATTAGAAAATGGTTTGAAAGTATTGTTTTCTTTACAAAAAACACCTTATCATTCCGCTAACATTGGTAATTTGATTAGATAACTAACAAAACTGATTAATTGGATGTTCAATATTGGCGCTCGTTTTAATCCTGGAATCGTGAATATCGAAAATAAAAACAGCACCAATAATTCCGCGTATACTGAAATTGATGAGCGGAAATAGAAGTGCCAACGGTCAGTGTCAAAATATCGCTGCGGTTAGAACCAGGTCTTAAATGTGCCCGCATACTATCACGTGTCCTATAATCAACGAAATGAAATTTACAATTTAAATAAAATCAATAGAAAAACAGGTTAAAGCAATTTTACAGAAATTTAAGAAATATTGATTGACATAGTATGATCGATTAATATATTCGATAAGATATAACTGCATTGACAAAACCTGTCAAGAATTATATAAATATTAAATAATAATTAATACAAACAAACAATAATAATATAATCTGACTAACCTACAACCTACATGTCATTACATAAATCGAGCAATCATTTATTCATTGACCTGAAATAAAACTTGGTTCAGAAAGGCACTGTATCAAACCGTGTTTTACTGTATCAATTGAATAACATCGCATCGCCTCTTGGTTTATCGTATCGTTGAGTACCGAATCGTTGAGTACCGTTAAAATGTCTTAAATATCACCGCCGCATATTAAATTACACTGAAGGGTATCATAGAGTAAAACACTGACTCGTTGCCTATCGCTCAGTTCTGTATCTTACTGAGTCACACAATACCTCAATCATGCAGCAGTGTATCATACTGTATCTTTCGATAATTATAGAGTCCCATCTCTCGGAATGTAACGAATATGGACATTCTGTGAATATGTGCACACATCAAACAGAAATTGCAAACATTATGAAAAGAGATATTTAGTTGTTACAGGGAACGGCACATCAGTATGCCTCAATGTCAGGTAAAATTCTTATTTCTTATGTCTATATATGTCTTCGTATCTTGATCATTCTTTAAAGAGAGATTAAGTTATAACAGGGAACGCCACATACACAAGACAACGTCTCGGGACCCACACAGATCCTAGGGAAAACAATAGTCTACAAAACATTAGGCACTGAGGAGGTGCAATGATCAATACTGAGGAGGTGCAACGGTAACATAAAAATCAAGGCAAAAATGTATTTATAAAAACCATGTAAGCAAGTAGCAAAGGTACTCCAATACCAATAATATACATGTATATCACTGAACTCTCAGACACATACAAACAAAAAAGAAAGCAGATACCAATTTTTACATGTTATCAGGAGCGTAGCTTGGCTGTAATTGAGGTTTAGGGGATCAGGGTGCATGGTCCCCCGGATGATTTGTGTAGCTAGATCGTTAGAGATGCGTTTTGGTGTATATGTCGTTCGGGTAAATAATCTTAAAATAACTTCAACAACATACAGTAAATATCTTATTGCCGTTTTGGCCATTTTATTTCTTCGAACTTTCGAAAAAAGGTGTAGGCTGCGAGCATATAAAAATTCTAAGGCTACTTGCGAACTAATTTTTAAATTAAGAGAAATGAAAAAAACGATTAAATATATGCGTGGAATAATCAACAATTATCTTACACAGAAATGGTCACTGAATCGTTTACAGCGATTTTAATTGTCTGTTTTTGCATTTGTTTCGTTGGTTCATTTCGATAGTATTTGGTACACTTTTAACTTTTTGGATTTCTGTGCAGCATTTGAGACAGCAAGCCTTCTTCTGTCCTTAGATACGACCAGGTGACGAGGATATTTCAAATCTACATGATGTGACGACAACACACGACCCCCGGGAGTAATCTCAACTACCGAGTTTGTATCTTCACTACTCACAAACACATGATCATATGGACCAACAGCTACACTACGTGGTGCCTTGATCATATTATCCTTAATGACAACTTTCTCACCTGTCGCAACGTCGTATATATACATAGTGTCTGCATCTCTATCCGTGAACACGATTTTATCCTGACCACGTATGTACGTACACGAGCTTGTGCTAGTTGGATATTTCTTTGATGGAAATATGATATCAAAGTCCTTCTCTTCACCAGACATGGATACTATACGTACTGGTGTATTATGATTGACAGTATTGACAACAAAGTTCTCACCATCCTTCATGCATATAGAATCGTATTCAACCTTGGACTTACATGTCCTATTCAATGTTATTTCATTTGATATACTTATATTAAGAAAGTCCAGTCGGTATGCACGGCCCGATGTTATAGCAACCTCCTCATCAGACACAACACCTACACTATAAGGGTATGTGTATGGGAATTTGTATGCAGACTTCAGATTCAGATTCTCATCATAAAGCAAACATTTACCATTCTTATTATCCACTACCACTAGTCTACCATCCGGTGGAAAATATAAACCAGAGTAGAGCGGCTCTGCCACATCATCACCCGTCCGTTTTATATCTATGGAAGCAATAGGAACTAGCTTTGTTTTCTTAGGTACGCTGTATTTCATATCAAACTCATCAGGTTTCATTGCAGAAAGCAGACTTGATTTCAATGTATCAACGTGTTCGCTATATATACAAGAAATGTTTAATGTCCTCAGGTCTGTACATAATAAGGCGGCTTTCTTCACTTCAGAGTCTGCTGTTTCTGTCATACTGTGCCCCGTTATGAATTGTTGCATTGGTGTTCCCTTTGATACTATATTATCCATTGTTTTCAAGAAGCATTTCATAGTCTTTATTTTGGTTTCACAGTCAAGTTTTCTCTTGGCCCAGTCTCCTGTCTTTTCATCTCGATATGAATTCGCGACTTTTGTCACATTCGCAGCAAATTCGTCAAACTTCTAGACTATGTCTGTTTTCAATTTGGAAAGTTTGTATGGTACACACTGAACATCGGCGTTTAAAAGCGATTCTGCTGCGTGTAAGTTTTCTACAGCTTGATTCGTCATTGTTATGGTTGTTTGTAGTTTTTCCCTTAATGTGTTACATTGATGTTTTCCACAATGTTCGTCTTTGATGATATTTTCTATCTCAACAACACTAGTGCATTTTCTGTGATCTATAATGGCACATGTACTGCAGGCTAATACTTTGTCATCTTCACAGCAGAATTTAAAGCGTTTATTGTGTTTTTTACAAATATCAATTCCATTCATATTGACAATATCACTATTCCTTGATGCAAGTTGTATTTGACCCTCGCTTACACTTAATAACTTGTGATCTTTCATGAAAGCGTAAATTGTATGACCATTTGAGCAATCATTGCATTGAAATTCAGCACATATTGTACAGAATACGTCAGCTTTACGCTTGTTGTCTTTGTTGAAACACGGTTGGCACATTCGTTCGACACGCCCGTATCCGTCCTGTTTGCTTTCCGCCATTATTAAAGAATTTCTGACTTTTATGTTCCTTCTTCCACAATTATATCATACATATACATGTATGTCGACGTGCGTGTAATTGTTGATACACACAAACTTAAATAAACGATTTCAAGTTTAGTGATGCACATCCATTAAAAGTTAAACTGCTATTCCTACTACATTGAAAACTATAAACATATGTACTAACAACGATACATATTTAGAAACTAACTGTATAATCCTATATTTATCAACACCTCCTCGGTTTATTGTAGAAAAAATGTATCACAACAATCACTGACGTTATAAGTGTATCCAAATATGAAAACTAACTATAAAGTTTGCTTAGGTAGTATACACAGTTTTCTTATCATCCTAGATTTCAGAAATTACAGTCTACTTTCGGTTTCGTTTCATGCTTGACTCTATAACCCACTATTGATATTTTCTACACATATATTGCTACCATTGCATTATTGTACAAATGTAGTAGACATGTTTATATGTATTAGACAGTCACACAAAGTGTTACATGTAGTTGTATTAATCTAATTGATATAAAACTTCTTTAAAAGTATACAGCCCAAGTTTTACCCATCGTGTCCTTCTTTACATAGAAGTCTGTGCAGAAATCGTTCTGTATTTATCACATATCGTTTCGGAAATTGTAGCGTTGCAAATCTGTTATTTTGTTTTGTTTAGTGTATGTTGACTAATATGCACAATTATGCTATGAATGGTCACTATTATCGAACATAAAACGATGATTCTTCTCGAAATAAAATATAGCCTGGTACAATGCACTTCATAATTCGATGGTACAAGGCGGTGAATATTCGAATCTAGAATACTTTAATATGATACTCAGTAGTTATGGTAAATACTAAAACTAATTAATTATAGTTTGAAAAAAGGAAGATACACATTAGTGTATTCTGAAAATATGAATTACTGGAAAAGATATATAATAGTATGAACTTGTGATTAACAAAGTGTAAGTTGAGAGCTTGTCAAAACGCCCAAATTCATCTCTATGTCTCTTGTCCCAGGCTTCGTGAAACAATAATCTTTTTATATTTTGATAAATCAGCTTAAATGCTTGTATATCAACAGAAATCATTGTGTATTAATTAATTACATATTGATTTGGAAATTGTAGAGTTGCAAATTTGTTAAGTTGCTTAAATGGATATTATACAATATTACGTGTTATATGTCATTGTATTAGTTAATCTGTGATAAAATTTAACTTGACTTGACTTGATATAAGAGAGAAGGAATAAGTTGCTACAGGAACGCCTCCTACATGTGCATCCCCACACATACCTCCATGAAAACAACAATCCATAACACATAAGGCACTTGATGATGGTAAAGGATACATACGTTTGGGTACAACTGGCCACAAAAGGCCGAAACTTAGCAGACAATAACCTGATCACTATATAAAGTGAGAGAATTGCACAGGGGAATGGGAAATATAACATTCAAAACACAAAAAGAAATAATAACCATGAAGTGAATTATAGCCTTGGAACTGTCAGTAACTATACTAGTGGTTTAAATCGATTTATCAGCTAGCCAACCTCACACTTAATCGATTTGTGGTCATTGATTACCAACATATATACATCAATTGACTACGTAGGCAGTAAATAATCATTAAAAGCAATTAACCATTACATACATAACAACAGACACACTGTCATTAATCCAGCACGAAGGAACAAGCAGCCTTATAATGACCTCGCTCCCAGTACCTAAATAATTAATATCAGAAGGTGAAATAACCTTAAAAGAGAGAAAATACGTAGCTACAGGAAACGCCACATACATATTAGAATATCAAATTAACAATTCAATTCAAAGCAAAGTCAACCCCCCGATAATGCAGTTAGCAATCAAACACCAGATACCAGTGATATGGATATGGAACCAAAAACAAACAGAAATATATGTTTTAAGAAAACTAACACAAAATACAAACACACGACTGTACCCAACGAATATTTAGATGTCTTACACACATCATGATAGACTGAAAAGCCCCTTTGGAAGCGCCACACAACGACCTATATGTAAAATAAAATGTTGAAATGTTGATGACCTCATAAAAATGATATCTACAGGGAACGCCACTGAACAAAATGAAACTAGAAAAACACCAACGTAAACCCGAAACATCATAGACAAGACATCATATTCCAAAATGGGCTGGTCAATAGTTTTAAGATACTCCATGGAACACATCCTGTTGATACTAGAGCAAAAGTTAATGTCTACAAAGTCCCAAACATAATCCCTTAAGCAATTGCATCTGTCATATCCTGCCATATCAAGTACGGTTTACAAATATAACTGCATTAAGTCTCAACACATTAGTGTCCGGCGTGCAGTAAAAACAGGTGTGCAAATCTATCAAGTATTGATTTACTTAAAATATTATATGCAGTTTTTCTCATTATGTCAGGACTATAACCCTTACTTACTAAAATAGTTGCATATATATATATGTTCACATTTATATCGATATAAACCTGCAGGACATATAATCACAGACTAATATGAATAAAACTTCTTTAAATGTGTACAACCCAACTTTTAACCAACATGTACTTCTTTACAGAGTACCCTGTGCAGAAATCATTGTGTACTTATTATGTATCGATTCGTAAATTACAGAGTGGTAAATCTTTTAAGTTGCTTACATGGATATTACCCAATATTACGTTTAACATCACTCTGTTAGTGTATGCTAACTGATAAGAAAAATAAAACTTTTTCTCGAAATGATATTCAATAGTTTTGGTAAATACTAGAAACATTAATTATAGTTTGAAATAAAGGAAGATACACATTAGTGTATTCTGTATATATAAATTAAAGAGAAAAAATTATATAATATTATGAAGATGTGATTTACAATGTGTAAGTTGAGCGCTCGTCGATGATGAAAACGTTCAAATCCATCACAATGTCTCCTGTCCCACGCTTTTTGAAACAATAATCTTTGATATTTCTTTAACTCAGCTTAAATGCTTGTATATCAACAAAACGTTTGCAAGAGTGTAAATAAGCCTATTGTCACCTATATACTTTATACATAGTATACGACTTTATGTGTATACAGAAGAAAAACAAATGTATCGGATGGGTAGTCTTATTGTATTGGTACACGTATGCATATCCTGGTAATAACTGAAGAGTATGTAACAATACAATACTACGCAGACAATTACATTAAATGGAAGGATCTTAATGTGCAGTCTGATAAGAAAATCATCAAGTTAATGAAGGAAGGTGTTAACATTGATATTTCAGATGTAATCGAACCTAATTCCGAACGAAATTTGCATCTTCCAAAGGACGTTGCTCTGTAAAGGTTGTATCGTATTTTGTTTAACATACATCTATATCCGAAAGGAATTAAATATAGTACTTCACCTGAAATACCACAAACACACCAACTCCAAAAATAAGACACGGCCATATATATACATATGTAAACAATATCAAAGGCAAAAGAGAACAGTGTATAAATAGTATGGATGTGCGTAAATAAGAGTGTCTAAAATATCGCTTGAGTTTGAACTGTGCACCAAAACACACAGGTATCTTTTATGAACCAAATGAAATGTATAATTTAAACAATCAATGGCAAAATCCGCTAAAGCATATTTAACAGACATTTAAGAAATATTGACCGTTACAACACTACACATGTACATTAATATATCTGATAAATTGTTATCACAAAACGAAGGTTTATATAAGCAATGAATAATGTATGGAAACACACAATAATATGATAGTACGATCTGACAAAAATCTCCAATGTATAAATTTTATCTTTTATCAATAATTAATTAAAGGTATAATCATTTGTTCAGACGAGCACTGTATCGCCACCGTGTCTAACTGTTTCGTATATAATACTATCGAATTGCACTGCGGGGTATCGTAAACTACCGTATCTTTGTCTGCCATGAAGTGCTGT
Organism: Mactromeris polynyma; assembly: GCA_032209605.1. Taxonomy (NCBI): domain Eukaryota; kingdom Metazoa; phylum Mollusca; class Bivalvia; order Venerida; family Mactridae; genus Mactromeris; species Mactromeris polynyma. The sequence goes on along the minus strand of JASFXZ010000004.1, from coordinate 2,410,446 downwards.
TCTGTATCGTAATGATTTACCTTGTACCTCAAGCATGTCTTATCACACAGAGTTCCGTCTTTCTTAAAAGTACCATATCATCCAAATGTAACCATGTCACAAGGAAATACATGTACGCACAAAGTAACAGACATTACACTAAGTACAGTGATCTACCATAATCAGATGTGATAAATACAGGTAAATTTACTAACAACATAGATCATCAGCGTTAATACAAGCTTTGAATTATCTTGTATGCAGCAAGCACTTGTATCGAGTTACCAGCGATAGATACTATTGAAACTGCCAGTCACAAACAAATGTATATAGCACACTCATCCAAATAGCAATATCTATAAGATGTTTATACTCCCCTGTAATTTCTACTTTTGAATTAATGAATATCCAACACCGCTTAGAAAAACACAGATTGATGGAAAATGTATGCATGAGTGTAAACTATCGACATTTCTCTCATACTGATATGATAAGTGATTCACTAACTTACATCGAGTTTTTTTTAAATATTTTGTCAAATTTAATCATAACTGACTCATACATTCATTGATAAGACACTGCGTTGTACATAATTCATAAACCATGAATATCTCATCCGTTTATTCTGATAGTATTTGGTACACTGTTAACTTGATGGATCCTGTTGCACTATTTGAGACAGCAAGTTTTCTTCTGTCCTTGGATACGGCAAAATAACAAGGGTATTTCATATCTACATGATGTGATGACAAAATCCGACCTCCAGGAGTAATCTCTACAAGAGATGATGTACTGTCGCTGCCTACAAATATATGGTCATATGGACCAACAGCTACACCACATGGTACCTCGATCAACTCGTCCTTGATGACAACATTTTCACCTGTCTTAACGTCGTATACATATACAGTGTCTTCATCTCCATCAGTCAACACAACTTTGTCTTGACCAAGTATGTACGAACAAGAGCTAGTACCAACTGGACATTTCTTTGATGGAAATATAATATCAAAGTCTTTCTCTTCACCAGACATTGATACAATACGTACTGGTGTATCATGATCGATTGTACCGACAACAAAGTTCTCATTATCCTTCATGCATATAGATTCGTATTCAACTTTGACCTCACAAGTCCTATTCAATGTTATTTCATTTGAATTACTTACATGAAGAAAGATCAGTCTGTATTCATCACCCGATGTTATAGCAACCTCATCATCAGACACAGCTACTACACTTAGAGGAAATTCGTATGGTAATGCGTATGCAGTCTTCAGATTTAGATTCTCATCATAAACCAAAGATTTATGATTCTGATTATCCACTACCACTAGTCTACCATCCGATAGAAAATCTAAACCAGTGTATAACGGCTCCTCCTCCTCATCATCCGTCTGCTTTACATCTATGGAAGCGGTCAGTTCAAGTTTTGTTTTCTTAGGTATGTTGTATTCCATCTCAAACACATCAGATTTCATTGCAGAAAGCAGACTTGATTTCAATGTATCAATGTGTTCGCTAAATATACAAGAAACGTTTAATTTCCCCATGTCTGAACATAATATGGCGGCGTTGTTCATTTCAGTGTCTACTGTTTCTGTCATACTGTGAGCCGTTATGAATTGTTGCAATGGTGTTCCCTTTGATACTATATTATCCATTGTTTTCAAGAAGCCTTTCATAGTCTTTATTTTGGTTTCACATTCAAGTGTTCTCTTGGCCCAGTCTCCGGTCGTTTTATCTCGATATGAGTTCGCGACTTTTGTCACACTCTCAGCAAATTCGTCAAACTTCTGAATAATATCGTTTCTTAGTTTGGAAAGTTTGTCTGGTACATTCTTAACGTCGTCGGATAAACATGATTCTGCTTCATTTAAGTTTTCGACAGCTTGATTCGTCGTTGTTATGACTGTTTGTAGTTTTCCTCTTAACGTATTACATTGATGTTTTTCACACTGTTCGTCTTTGATGATATCTTCTATCTCGACAACACTATTGCATTTTCTGTGATCTATAACGGCACACATACTGCAGGCTAATGATTTGTCATCTTCACAACAGAATTTAAAGCGTTTATTGTGTTTTGTACAAATATCAATTCCATTCATATTGACAATATCACTACTCCTTGATGCAAGTTGTATTTGACCCTCATTTACACTTAATAATTTGTGATCTTTCATGAACACGTACATTGTATGACCATTTGAGCAATCATTGCATTGAAATTCATCACACATGGAACAGAATACGTCAGCTTTACGTTTGTTGTCTTTGTTGAAACACGGTTGACACATTATTTCGACACTTGCCCCTACATCCGACATCCTTTCCGCCATTTTCTCTCATTTGTTGTACATTTATTTTTATCTCAAATGTTCAATTTCTCATTTCAACCAAATAAATTAGAATCCATCAATGTGTTGGAGTTCATTTTACACGATATCTTCCGATAGTTCAACATTCAGTATATTCCTAATGACTCTACATATGTATCGTCTGCTTTAGCATATAAAAGGTTATCATGTGTATACACACCCGTACTATATCATTCACTACCATAAACATGTATCATTATAAATCTTCATTTTACAACCGATATCAAGTTACGTCTCTTTACCGCATTAACATTGATTTAATGCATACTTCTGAAATGACAGATTCAAAGCGCGCACCACCCTTATAAGTAAGTTAACATAAATAATTACCATGGCTTAATAGATTCAAACTTAAATGATGAGTGTCGACTTGAAACGGTCAGTTGCAAACACACAACAGGAGGTTTAAAATTTGTTAAATAAGTATTTGTGTCTTGAGACTGTTTTGTCTTTATTTACATATATTTAGTAAATATTGTACTAAAATTTAAGTGTTAACATTGTTGCATTCGAATAGAATTTAACTGTCAAGCAACTGTTAAGTTTGATGTGGAATACTTCAAGTTATCATATAATATATCTGGCACCAATATATACATATACCAGATCATATTATAATGTATAAACATGATCGAAGAAAGTGATATTACTTTTATGGATTATGTTCAGTACTTAAACTCTGTCCGAACAAGCAACGTCAGAATATAGGGTTAGTCATTGTTAACGATGTACACAACAATATACGAAACACGTAACGAATGCCATGTTCGTTTAATCGGTTAACTGTTCAGAAGATTGCAAAATAACTGAATATTGAACTCGCTAATATTCACAAAGAAAACAATCACAGTAAACTCAACGTCATGTATATTCTCAGTGCATTGTGTCTACGTCCCTGATTGTATTGATTACACCGTGGTAAAATGTTTTATTCACTCTATGCATCCAATTAATCATCGGTTTGTAATATTGTTAACCTGACTTTGCTTTAATACTTTGATACTGAACCCATTTGTTCATATTTCTCTTTTTGCTACCGACTTATCTTTGTCTCAAGCTTGCATTCAATGAGATACGTGCAGAAGTGAACGCATTCAAAATAAAACAAATTTTAGATTAATTCACTTGCATGTACGTTTACAAACGTATACTTTCACATCATCGCACAGAATTAACTTTGATTCTCCTAGTTGTTCCTTATGGTCGTACATGCCATTCACTACGCATCTTTTTCCCTTGTGTACTATCCTCCTCATGTACTTTATATTTTATGGATTGATGCAAGCAATGATGGTGGTACAGACAGTGTTCAACCACTGCAACAACTAGCACTGAAGTAATTGCAACCACACCATCCGAGCCACAGAGAAAACTCCCAACAAAAAGTTTTGCAAATAACGCTGATATGGTTCTTACCCCATCAGGGTCATCAAGAATTTATTTATTTTAATACTGCTGTCCCAGTCGTATAAGCCATGTGGCAGGGCTGTTTGTGAAATATATAAGCAGTTAAACATAATCAAATACGTTGCAACTGAAGATAATTTGTTAAATAATGCTGCAGTATAATACAGATCATACAAAACAAAATGCTTTACTGTATGGCAATTTTGTAACAATGTAGTATATTCACGAATTATGATTTATTGGTAATTTTGAATCTCAAAGTTAAGCAACTTCATTATGTTTTCATATAATATTATGTGATGATTCAAGCCCAATGTATGCAGCTAAGATGCTATATCGTATTGTTCCTAAAATTATTATTTCCTTCTGTCTGTGTGTCCCTGGTCCTTTTTGTATTGTTTCGTGCCACCCTCTATGAGTGCCCACTCCCAGTTAATTTGCCCAGATCCGTCTTGACAAGTTGTGTTTCAAAAATAAGAACTTCCCTAGTCAGATTTGTGTCAGGACAAGGGAGGAGACACACGTAAGGGGGGACATAAAAACAATACCAATCGGATCAGTAGGCACTCGCAGGGAAATGTTCATTTAACAACAGTAATTTATCTTTACTGTCAGTGGCATGCGATGTTAATGGTATTTTCGCTGAGTATGCCTTTTTTAAAAGCGATGATCTTTAAAGAAAGGTGTTGTTCATACATTCAGTAACGATGATGTGTTGCTAATGCTGCATTATTGGTATCAATGATGCGGATAATGCCATATTAATATCCTGTTGATACTGACAGTGATGATGTGATATTCATATATCGTTAATACTGATGATGACAGTGTGATAATAAAATATTTTTGAAAGTGACGATGATTATGATGATGATTTGATATTAATACATTCTTGATAGTGAAAGTAATGATGAGGATACTGTGAGATCTTAATATATTTTTGATACTGATGATGACAATGTGATATTGATATATTGTCGATACTTTTAATGATATTCTTGATGAGATGTTGTAACTGAGAAAATTGAATAAATTGATAGTGAAATAAAGTGATAACAAAACAAAGAATTGTTCATAATGATTTTTTCTCTGCGTAAATGCTAATTAACACACAATTGAATATATTATTTCTGTGAATAAATGACATATAATACAGTACATGAGCATAATACAGTAAAACCCACAAACCCGGACTTGCACGGAATCGCACTGAATTATCCGATTTCGAGATATTCGAGCGACGGGTATAAAAACCTGGTCGTAAAAACCGTTGCCGCTGTCGATAATGTTAGTGTGTTTTATTGCTGGTTAACTGTATTAATTTAATATATATGGCCATACTGATAACGTTAAACAAATGATATATAAGAAGGCAACGAGAAATGTCGATTTTGTTGTGCAAAAAACTGTAACTGGTCGTATTAATATGTTACGAGTGTTCATACGTTATCTGACTTTCATTAATGTATAAACTCACTTACACCGATTGCTGACTTAATTTAAGGGCCGTGAACAGTTGTTAACTATAGAGTGTTAACCGTTGTCAGGCCAGGAAGTGGTCCAACCAAGCATATTTCAATGAAGTACATAAATAAAAATATTTTCGTCAAACAAAATAGCGACTGTCTGTGCCTATCGTTGTGCTTATATATACGCATGTGGGATGTTTAGTCGAGGTTTTTTCTAAGACAAACATTTGTAAACGTCTTCATATAAATCGTACTACATTTGATAAAACATGAACGCGTGCAAACTATGATTATAAAAAGTTAAATTATACTATAAGGCTTTATAAAAATATAAAGAACAATTAATGTTCTAAAATGTCTTGATATTTGAATCGTACAGATCCATTGAAAGAATCATCAGACATTAGGTTTGTTGTCGACGAGACGAATATCTTTTTCTCCCCAATCGATCCCTGAATACCATCCTTGACAATCTGAAATATGAAACAGAAATATTAACGTTCCAGTTCTGAAACAATTCGTAGCCCAATATTAGAAAATGTTTGAAAAGGTAAAATTTGTTATTTTACAATTTCTTACAAAGAACTTAAGTGACAGCAAATAAATACGTGTTTTAAATGAATGATTTCATCGATAACACATACACCAATGTGTTAACTATTTCCCAATGTAGTCATCAAGAAATTGTTGTCTGTAATTCCGTGTTATTATTTTATCAGTCAATTAAATTCAAGTTTTTTTATATACGGAATTCGTATTGTATGGTAATTTTTGCAAAACAAATTACTTCTAAAATCCTTGAGCATTTAGCCACTCTTGTAACACTGGAACGTTTGCATTCATCCAATTGATGTTGCTTCTTGTTGTCTCAAGCGCTTGTTCGAATGCACGCGCACCCGCACCAAGGTTGTCCTTGCTGTCCATGAAAGCTTTTAGCTAAAATTACCAGATGGAGTTATTTACGTTATTTCCAACCATACAAAGCAAATATTATAAACAAACAAGTTCAATAATGCTGTTGGAAAGATAAGTCTTCTACATGTAGGTCACGAGCAACGTTTCCCGCACTGTCTTCGGTAGCATAGAAGGGACATGTGAGGAAAATGTGCCGTAAAAACGAATCAGTACGTCTTGGCCATGAACTAAAAGTTTTGTATCCGGTCGAGATACATCAGCATGTAGCCATGACATACTTTCTTTAATCCAAACCATAGATTTGAACATAGACTACCACCATGACACAGCCTGTGGCGAAAACACCACCACTATGAGTATAAACCTGGTTTAATGGTGCACCTAACCTCACACTTTTCATCATAACGTCATGGCAACGGCATTCTTTGTTCCCCTCGCATGTCACTTCTCTGATACCATATATTAAAGCATATAGAGAAATTGTAATTAAAGACTCACTTTATAATAAAACAGTTAAAAGGACCGGTGACAAGCTTTAACTTGAATGAAAACATAACAAACGGATCAATACGATGCCATGATAGGAAAACATGAAGTCAAAGAGAAATCCAACGCTATAATCCAATCATATACATTGCTCATACTAAATAACATACATTATGCAAACGCTTTGATGATACATGTATGTTCAAACACAGCTGTAATACACCGAATCCTTACGTTGATTCAAGTATTGATTAATGATTTCAACTATTGCAAGTCTGAATGTGGAGTAGACTGTTAAGATTAGTGATATACAATGTGCATGGGCTATGTAGTTTATGTGTTTCAATAACACGCGCATTTATTTTACATGCTTTAAATTAAATAAAAATATAATAAAATTCGTTTCTTTTAAAATGATTTAATTAGACAATGTATATTGTATCTTGATAACATACCGGTAGTAATAGTACATTAATCATAGGCTTATTTCTAAAGTTGTAAGATTTAAGGTTAAACTAAAAGTAACAAATAGTTAAAACATCTATATACTATGTTCTTACAATGGTTACTGTGGTTAAAACATCTATATACTATGTTCTTACAATGGTTACTGTGGTTAAAACATCTATATACATATGTTCTTACAATGGTTACTGTGGTTAAAACATCTATAAACTATGTTCTTACAATGGTTACTCTGGTTAAAACATCTATATACATATGTTCTTACAATGGTTACTGTGGTTAAAAAAACTGTACAGATAAGCTAAGCTAGTTCTATTTCTAGACCATAAGAAATCGTCCCTCGTATAGGACACATATATGGAGTTTAAGGGATAGTCGGGATAGCTAGAATATAGATTCGGAGCACATCGGTCAACACTGTGTATTATACTGTAGAGTTGAGATTATCTAGAATATAGATTCGGAGCACATCGGTCAACACTGTGCATGATACCGCACAATTGAGATTATCTAGAATATAGATTCGGAGCACATCGGTCAACACTGTGCATTATACCGTAGAGTTGAGATTATCTAGAATATAGATTCGGAGCACATCGGTCGACACTGTGTATGAAGCTTCGAATAAGGCGGAGAGATATGTTGTGAACAGCTACGTTTGGTCAGGCGGAGGTACATTTGGTACCAAATTGTCAAAAAAGAGTCCCAACTGTTATGACTGTTTATTTGAATTATTAATGTGTTTGATATACATTGTAACCACGAAAAAACACCGAAAATGTAACTTATCAACATGACACAGAAAAAGCACATGTCCATAATTAATCTGCAGTTAGTAGGATTATCAACATACAACCAGTGTTTAATACACAATACTGACCGACCATTTCCGAGTAATATACATATATACAATAACATGTACAGGATTATATTGTACACGCTGTATTACCTCTTCCCAATTGGATTCGGTATTGAATGAGCTGGAAAAGCCATTAGCCAAACTCGTCAACGCAAAAGGTGAAGAACCAAAGCTAAAAACGAAAAATGATAATTAACAATTTCATGCTGCTGTGGATAGGGAAACCAGGTCTTCCTATTTTTGCACGTATTCAAAATGCATCCAGACACACATAAAATAAATAACACAAAGATATTACGATATACAGGTACATTGCAATACATTCTCATTAATGCAATTATTAAATATGCTCTTGTGAAATGACAAAACGGTTAATGAGATTCATATTATCAGAAAAAAGTAACGTGCAAGATTACTTATGGCACATTCTTTAAATTGATCACATTAATTACATGTTATGCTAATATTACAGTTGTCACGATACCCCTGAAGGCTACCTCGATATATATTAATTATATTTTGCGAGTCAGCCATCAATTAAAAGTTTTAAAACAAAACATACTCACCTTTTCAAAAAAAAGTCCCAGTTTTCTCGGAAGAAGTCCCATGCTAGTAATCTTAAAATTTAAAAATATTCCATTTTAGTACAATGTATCTACAACAATATGGAACTGAATAATATAAACTGTATTTAATGCAGATACAAAGGCTTATTGATAATGCTGAATAATCAAACTGTCCACACTTTTAGATTCTAAATTCTACTTCAATTGTTTTAATTACATGACCTTAACTTTCTTGTAACAGTAAAATATGCGTTTTAAACTTTCCACTACAAATTAAAGGGATGATTAGTCCATATATATTGGACATCGTGATGAGAGCTTACATCATTCACTGAACAAAACTCTCCGTCTATAGAAAGTCACCTCGACAACTTCATCGGTGAAGCTAATCTAAACTATTTGAAGGTAATTACCTTCAGCTTAATAAAAAATAGATGGGCTATGAAAAGGACATAAACAACACGGACATGACCAGCTAGCATCGTCGAAATGTGCATGTGACCTCAAGCGTATGACAACCCTTATTTTACACCCATATCCATCTCAGAGAAAGTATACACTCACACATTTGTTTAAGAAGTTTTGTTTATTACCAATGCATTGCAATACAAATCGACTAAATTTGTTGTTTTTCACTCTGACCCAAAACTTAATTTATTAAAACATACATGCATGCATGTCTACAAATAAATGTCATTTTCAGAATTAAGGCACAGAACCAACGTAGGCTGACCAGTTAGAAAAGTGCCCAAATGTATGCTTCAAATTCTTCCGATGAAGAGAAGTTGCGCAGCTACATTGAAAATTCGGAAGGACTAACGTAATTAATCGCTGAGACTATAGCGACTATCTTAGATTTAATTTACAACAAAAAAGAACACTTTTGGTACTCCAAGTCATTTGATTTGATTAAATGTAGCATACCCTCCAATACTATTTCTTGATATGTCGACGATAACAATAGCAGCATCCTGTATACGAATCTCATCTTGCCTTATTGCCATCTCCAGATATCTATAAATAAAAACAAAACGACCGTTTTACGCTTGCCATACCATTAAATCGACAAATAAATCGGTAAATTATCGACATTTGTAGTGAAGTTGAGAACGGTAGTGTCTTCTAAATGAATATCTCGTCTGTTCTCTGATATTGACCAACATACACATATATTTCAGAATCAACCTTTGTGCAGTATATATATCCTCTTTTATACTCAAGTGTGGTTGAAAACGTCTGTTACGTAATAGAGATTATTACGACCGAAGCCGCTTTGTCACTTTATTCGAAAACGCTCTGTACATCCATATGAAGCAAATAAAAGTAAAAATGTGGAAATCAGAACTTCTAATTCTAATCGAGGTATTGGTTTACACACAGTAGGTCCATACAAACAGTGTACGAATCCGGGGGGGGGGGCACGAAAGGGAGGGGGCAGAAAACACCACGACAAGGACAACAAAAACAATAGAAATACCAAGATATGACACTGTTTGAAAGTTATGTCACATATATGTTATGCCCGTGATATGACTTACCGACTTAGTATCCAACTTTGTTTAGAGCAAGCCATAGCAGTGAGCAAGAGAGATTGTTCTGCAGCAACATTTGCCTCCCGATATTTATTTAAAGCGAATTCCCATTCTGCAATACCACCTTCAGCTATTGCTGTGCAGTACACAGTGTATTTAAGTCCTGGATCAATGCTGAAAAATGATTTATAATTAATGAATAGCAGTAAATGCCATATACAAAGTGCACAGTCGCACCAGAAGCACACTGAGACATGGACATATGCATACATGAAAACAATTACAAAAGCATATGGGACCCAAGACAGACATAAATAATAGGTGAAGACAGAAGTTGACTGACAGTAATCCAGTCATATATGACGGTCAGTTGGCCGAACCTGTGGTCCTGTGTAACCATCCAGTACTAACCTGCTCCTCCGCAAACAACTGACAACTTCTCCACATAAGAGTTCAGAGGTGGGGGACAGATGACTTTGGAAGCATTACCTCAACCACTATACGTACCGTCGTGTGCTGAGTGACATATCAAAATCAATGCAATTAAGTTATCTACAGGCAAAATATTTCGCGAGTGACGTTCAAGGTTAAAGGATTTACAATTCTACGCAACGTCATGCGTGGTACGAGACGTCATAAGCTTTTGTCGCCCTTAAATAATTTACTAAATAGATAACATTATTTACGATTTTAGAAATGTTGCTTTCATGTTTTGTTATGACTTGCATAATATAAAACAAATTGGTCTGAAACTATTTCGGTTTCCACTTGGTGATTCTGAAGATTCCTTCGTCAAGTGCATGCATGTGCCATGTAAGCATGACAAATCAACACGCAAATCAGTAAAAATAACACTTGTCATTCTCTCTATTCCTTTACGTGTGTACCCTTTAACCTCCTCAAGTGCCTTATGTTTTATGGATTGTTGTTTTCCGGAGTTCTGCGTCTTATGTATGTGGCGTTCCCTATAGGTAGGTATTCTTTCTCTTTTAAAACATTGAGTTTATCGGCATCCAATGAAAAGCATGAAATACAATTTGTAAATTATAAAATAAACATACCGATTATCATTTGATTGCATCCATTCTTTGAACTGATCTTTGGCTGCATCTACACATTCAGGAATGCCATTTGAACAAGCAAGTTTTGAAATTTGTGATCGCATAAATCTGCAATGAAAATATCAGTACACTACAGTCAAACCTCGATATTAAAACCACTAACATATTTTTAGAAAAAAAAACAGGTTATTAGAATGGTGTGTGTCGTTGGGCGGGCGGGCGGCTGGGCGGTCGTCATACTGGGGGGTTTCCGGCGATTAGCTTGAGTTCTGTTGATCATATTGTAACCAAACTTGGTGACATATGAAGAACTCGCTTGGGATTGCTTTTGGGTTCGGTCCGACAAAGGTCAAGGTCACCGTAATTAAAATAGAAAGTTGGTTTCCGGCGAATAACTTGAGTTACATTGATCATCTTGACATCAAACTTGGTGTATAGTAAGAACATGTGGAGAGCTCGCTTGGAATTGCTTTTGGGTTCGGTCCGACAAAGGTCAAGGTCACCGTAATTAAAATAGAAATTTGGTTTCCGGCGAATAACGTGAGTTACATTGATCATATTGACATCAAACTTGGTGTACAGTAAGAACGTGTTACTTTTGGGCTCGGTCCGTCAAAGGTCAAGGTCACCGTTACCAAAAATAGAAATTTGGTTTACAGCAAAAAACTTTTGTTTCGTTGATCATATCGACATCAAACTTGGTGTATAGTAAGAACATCGCTTGGGATTGCTTTTGGGTTCGGTCCGACAAAGGTCAAGGTCACCGTTACTAAAAATAGCAATTTGGTTTCTGGGATTAACTTGAATTCCGTTGATCATATTGACATCAAACTTGGTGTATAGTAAGAACATGTGGAGAGCTTGCTTGGGGTTGCTTTTGGACTCGTTCCGCCGAAGGTCAAGGTCATCGTTACTAAAAGTAGCAATTTGGTTTCCGGCGAATAACTTGAGTTCCATTGATCATATTTTAATCAAACTTGGTGTATAGTAAGAACATATGGAGAGCTCGCTTGGGATTGCAGTAAGAACATGTGGAGAGCTTGCTTGGGATTACTTTTGGGTTCGGTCTGTCAAAGGTTAATGTCACCGTTACTAAAAATAGAAATTTTAGTTTCTGTCGAATAACTTTTGTTTCGTTGATCATATTGACATCAATCTTGGTGTATATTAAGAAAATGTAGAGAGCTAGCTTGGGATTGCTTTTGGAATCTTTTCGTCAAAGGTCAAGGTCACCTTTACTAAAAATTGCAATTTGCTCTCCGGAGAATAACTTTAGATTTGTTGGTCTTATTGACATCAAACTTGGTGTATAGTAAGAATATGTGAAGATCTCGCTTGGGATTGCTTTCGGGTTCGTTCCGGCCAAGGTCAAGGTCACTTAAAATTTAAAAATCAGTTTCCACTTAATATCTTCGCTATTCGTGGGTGTATTGACATCAAAGTTGTTGTATAGTTGTTGCATATATATATAATATATCTAAGTGTGAGTGTTTGAATGCATGTATCACCTCTGGCACCTTTGCAGCATTGATGATCATCATGTATTCATTATACAAATATAGCCTTGGTTACAAATAATTAGGTTTAAAACCTAGTTTGTGGGCATTGCCCATTTCTTGTTTAAAGTTAGTTATAATGACAAAGGACGTTTGTGCAAGGAATTCAATATGTTTAACTAATTATCATCAAACCATCATCAACAGCATAATTCATTAATTATTAGAACCATTTATATTTATTTTGATTTGAAGGCCATCATTTAAACGAAATAATTTCATCAAAAGTGGAGTATTTATAGGATTTCAATAAATTATCAATTACAAATAAAAGCTATGGTTTGGGTACCTTATATTATAAATTATGCATCCCTGTATTCTATAAGGTGTATCCGAATACTAGCATTTCATGCAATGCGTTTTGTATAAAACATAACATTCATTTACATAAAAGTGTTACATTGTTTGGTGTCAAAATGTCGAAAAATAACTGCAATCACAATATACCATCCTTTATGACAGTACATACGAGCGTATTATACTTTGACTTACGATTCCAAATGAGTTGCACCAGTGTTGTCCATTGTTAATTCATCGAAGGCCTTTGTTGTCTTGTTTTGCATGAATTTCTGTAAAAAAAATCAAAATTCTATAATGCAACACTCGCCATCAATGAACAAAAATAATTATATAACACAAAAGCCTTGTTCTTTCTTTCTATTACGTTCTTTGTCATTAATTAAGAAAATCTACATATTCTCCGGTAAAATTGCATGGACATTTGTGATTTCTTCCGTCTCGGGCATGCAAGCAAGATATTAGTACATTACACACACTCCTTTCACGCCATTCCAGTTGGCTCAACAGTTGATTACCCCCCTTATATGCACCTAATTGTTAATATCGGTTTTTTCAGAAGTAACAGTAACTGAACATTTTCTGAAACATGAAGGGCAACACGTTTAAGCCTTTTTCTAGGACGTCATGAGAAACAAGGACGTTCCACAATTTTCTTTCTTTTAATGAAATGATAGGTCATATGACCTCAGTATAGTGTTTGTCGCTACACAAGTTAACTGATTTGACTGAGTTGACTCTAGTAAGTTCTTTTAACTCGCCCATTAATACGTGTTTCCCAGTTTGTTCACCGTTATAGTATACTCGGGCAGGCATTCAGCTAAACCGAAAACAGACAAATCTGAAACTAAAGAGGATTTCCTCCATAACATTCGGTTACCTTCGGCATGTATCGTGCTTTCTCTCAGAGGATTACATAATTAGCATCAGACCGTAGTTCTTCTTTATGAAGAGGAGGAAAGATAATAATAGAATTTTCAGCCTTGGAACTGTTAGCAGAAATACTGTGTTTAAAACGATTTAGCAGCTAGCTGTCCTACGCTTAACCGCTGTATGGTCATTGATCTACAACGCATACACATAAAGTGATTAAGCTCTTAAAAGCTTGGAGACATTAACAGTTTTAATGGCGACAGATACATAAGACACAAACATACTTATCGGGTAAAAATAGGGGTATTGCCTTTAAAGTTTCTAAATTTTGTATAAAGCACAAACCATAAATGACCCATATAAACTGTGTCTCGCCAACATAGAGTCAACATATCCCAGCTGTGTAGTTGCAGCTGACCATGGTACGTACTCTCGTTCATTATCTAAATATTCAGTAGTGCTCAGTGCGATCCTCATATCCAAGTCACCAGACCTGTGAATTATAAAAATCAGTGTTGTATAGTCGGTAATATGATTAAATTGGAGAGGGTATTTCGATATACAACCGGAAAAAAAAGAAAGAGGTTGTTCATAATATATACAATTGTTACTTGTATGTAGTACATTCATGACTATGATCATGTTACACATTTCAATACACATCAATATTCATTTTTCAATTATTTAAGTCTTTCTTAAGCCAGTAAACCCAACGTAAATATTGCAAAATAATCTGAAACAATTTAAGAGCAGTATAGTCTACTTTTACCAGCACTTTAACTGTGAAGCATTAAACATCAGTACATTGAGTCTAACAGCGCAAAGACAACAACACACAGAAAGTATCGGTAGCAACACTGTGTCAAAGTCTTTACTAACGATTATCGCGGGTCTAAAACCATTAGCGACGATTACTCGATTTTACTCAATAATTGTTTCGTCTCTTATTAAAAGGTAACCATTTGATCGACAACCACTTGCAGAACATGTCCACGACCATTTGCAATTCAAACTACGAATCATATACGTTTAATGTGTGTCTTCTTTTCCTCTCTTTTCTTGACCTTTTTATCATATACAAAACATATTTAATATTGTTCGATTTACATATTGTTTGAATACTTGTTCATCACCTCGTCACATGTAAAACAGAGAGAATACGTAACTACAGGGAACGCCAAATACACAAGACCAGTGCCTCCCCACGCAGACCTCCAAAAAAACCTATCCACAAAACATATGGCACTTAAGGTGATCAAATGGTACACATATTAAGGAACAGAGGCACAAGGAATGGCGCGGCAGACCACAAGGAATAACTAGGAGAATCAAAGTGGACAGTGAAGAGAGGTGGAGGGGGGAATTAATGGATGGAAAAGATCACAGGAGAAGTCAAGACAACTGGCCGCAATAGGCCAAACATGGGCAGGAAACAATCTGAACACTGTATAAAGTGACATAATTACACAGGGGAAAGACATTTTCTTTATTTTCAAAACAAACACGTTCTTGTTGAGATAACCTGTAATAAACTCTTCCACGTACAATCGTTGTTAAAATGATTTAGACGGGCAGTCATTTATCACCGAATCTCGTCCTTCTAATCGAGATGAAACCCTATTATTTGTTCTCAAATTTTGATCTCTACAAAGTGCGTGTTGCATGTAATTGAATAAATTAAACAGAAATGGATCTTACTTTGCTAAACTCCAAGCATCATTTATTATCTGTGCCCTGTTTATTGGGTGTATTACCTACAAAATTAAAACTTAAACATGTATATGTCATTCCGATTGGTACCAGGTTCATGGATATATATATATATACAGCATATACACGGGCGATTTACATTTGCGCAAGGTCGGTAGACATGTACATGTACAAGTATAAACATTGATTATTTCTATTTGTAAAGGTTGGTGGACATCAACATTCACATGAAATATTTCAACCGGTGCCAGGTCGGTGAACATGATATACACTTATGCACTCTATTAATTTGCGCCAGGTCGATGGATATAATATGTTTTATATCGGACGTTTTCACTGGCATTAAATATATTTCAGGTGTGAATGGGGTTACTAAGTATTTTGAAACATGATAGACTTTTGGAAGTAGATAACGTTCTAAAGATTGCACAGAAATACTTGTATGATATTGTAACACAATATTGGTTTATTCGAGACCGAAATACACACTTCTTTTCAAATTTAAGGAATAGTGTTTCATACTAAGTATACCTCGTGGTCAGTGCGAAATTGTTTTATCAGTGCTTTCCAATTTCGCTCGTCGTAATTTACTCTGTAGTAACCGTATTGCATCGGGTTGCCAATCACCCAGTTTGTTCCATCTGGGGCCGGAATGTTGACATTATTCAGTGTTTCTAAAAGTAGATTTTAGCAGAAAGATTTGTTTCGTTACTGAGAGTAAATAGTTGCAATTACGTAAGAGTTATATATCTATACTCAATAACTGTAATAAAGCTGAATTTCCTTAACAAAAATAATTTTACAAAAAGAATATGAGAATAATTTTGAAAATAATGTGACATTTATGGAAACTAATATTCTTGGGTAAAATGCATAAACATTATTTTCTTAAGATATAAGCAAATAGTTTTTAATATAAACCTGGTTTCATGTTCCTTTCAAGCATTGTAATGTCATTGGATGTTACATCAAACAAGGGGGCACTGCTCGTCGCCATGGTAAATGGAACATGCCAAGTGTAACTGAAATATAATGTACTGTGTTTATGTAAGTCGCTGTAAAATCAAATGTATTTTGACATTCAGAATCATATCTGAAATTTGAAATTTTAAAAACATGAAATCAAGCAATTAAACAACTTTTAATAAATTGTGGATTGAAACATTAATAGTCTCATATTGTACTGCATGTGCATATTTCAGTCAGTCTTGACGTAGCAATGGTCAAAACAAGCAAACACATGCGAATATCGTTTAAGAGATTACTAAACATATCAACTTTGAACGTTTCATTTCATTAAAACCAAATAATAATTGAAAACGATTGAACAATTTCTTTCGTTCAACATACAGCAACTTCCCAATCATATTTTGAGACACAAATGAAACGTTCTACCAACAACTTTTAACAAATTCCTCGTTGTTATCGAGAATGTGTGTTTATCATCGCTGCAATTGATTGATTGGTAGTCGAGTAAACGTTGGTGAATATAACTCTATCGAGGTGAATTTACTAAATAAATGGAGTATGTCATCAGTTTGTATATCACGAAGTAACGCCATTGCATGACGTACATTTGTAACACATAGATTAGGGGACCGTTACATGATGAAAAAGAAGTATATTAACTTACTTAAATGGGGAAGTGTATACTTGGGGGTCGATGGCATTTGGATCTTGTAGGTATCTATGCTGGGAGACTGTTATTTGTCCAGCCATGTCGTGTTTTATTGTAATCACTGGATAGTTCATCTGCATAACCCATGTATCCATTATTTCCTTTACATTGGTAACTGAGTGACCTTCGACGATAGATTGCTGAAATAAAATGTGCGCCGTCATTTGCAAAGTGTTATGTGATCCAACATCAACAGGGGCGTGCTTTTTTATGAATCTTGTCTTAAACTTAGAAACGCACGGACACATGCCAGGTTAAAAATACTTGCATCTAATGCTTTTTCCAGCAAACATTGTAAAATATCACTATTTACATTGATTTTGGGGGGCGTCATATCTTCTTTAGATAAAGAGATATAATCTTGAAAATTTGTTCTCTTGTCACGAACGTTATATACATCATAATTATAGTAAAACAATTTTGTTACTTTGAGCATATTCAATTTAATTATGTGCAATGTAAACTGAGCAGTCATGTTTCATTACTCTGTATGTCAAAATTGTATTCAATCCCCTTGGTTAAAAGGCGACATCTTGGTTTATTCCTTTTGTTCGTGAGGCAAAATCTCTGTTCACCCCACCAGCATATAACGCGAAGTGTTTATTGTCTCTACTAGGTTGCCGGATTTAAGTTAAATTATTTTTCATTTGTTTCCTTTATAGTGGTCCTTGAAGTTATTGATCGAGCTGTTTTTTGTAATACTCGCCGGAATTATTGTTTGTTGAACATTCATCGAAGACGTAATTATGACGAACTTAAATAGAGAAACACTTTCAATTTTCAGGCGTCTAAACTGGAATTATTTTGGCACGATTTATACGTTTCAGAATGTTTGTTATTCATCATTGTAAATGACGCATGTGTCAAATGTATGCACCAAACTGTGGATGTAGATATTGAATTCAGTTACTCCTTTTTAATATGTATATTGTTTTTAAAAGAGGGACTTTGAGTCACGTAAAAACCAGAGTCATGTAATGACTACTTTAGCTATATGGGAGGAAGAACACCCTACGTGGACACCTGACCATTGACCTTCCATAATCCAGGTGGAGACGTGGACACCTGACTACTGACCTTCACTGGCCAGATAGATGGCTTCCTCATATGCACCATACTGTATACACGTATAGAAGCCTGTTGATAATGTCAGAACGATTGCTCTAACATTACCAATACAACTGGGCTAATGTTACCGTTAAAATTTACTTACATTTTGTAACGCATACCACAGATCATCATGGAAGGCTGCACCATATTCCAAAGTTATCAAGTAATTCTAAAACAAATGATTCATGAATAGGATTACGTTTTCGTGTTTTCGGTAACAAAACAAATCTTCCTACCTTTGGCATGCCAATATAACTCAACTGACATATCACCCTCTAGTAAAAGCTATCGATTTATTCCCTATCAGACAATTTTCAAATAATTTAATTATTCACTATTTATAGGCCTGATACACCCCTTTATTTCAGTATTTAGTTTGTGTCCCTAAATTGTAAGAATGGTTCAGTCCTCTCAAAAGTACAAAGTGTCCGAAGTGTATTAATACTTTGAATAATTGAATAAAAGTGGTCGAAAGAAAAGTGATAATGTATGAGTTTGATAACTAACCAAAAGTATATAATGTAATCATTACCGTAAGTCCCTTCTGGAACACTTGATCCCCTAAGAAAAATCTCATCATTCTGATGATTGAAGCTCCCTAAATAAGAAATATGATAAAACTAGATTCGTCGCAATCTGAAGCAAGCCAATTAGTTGCAATCTGAAGGCTAAGATTTGTTGTGCAACATAAAAAATTGCCGAGATGTAACGAATTCTACACTCCGGTACATGTAAGGGGAGATGACTTCGTAGGAGATTGGATAGAAGATTGAAGACACAAATCCAGGCTTTATAGACAAAAGGGTAAAAACAGGATGGTCGGGTTTGTAACTAACTATGTCAGTAAACCTTCATTCCTCAAGCTACATAAATATATATGTATATTTGATAAAACAATAAAACAAATTCATTTTGGTCCTTTTTAACGTTGAATCTGATGATTTCCATTTTTTCTTTCTATGTCATATTGTAATTGCATGTGTTTATCGATCACATCGTCGCAAGTGGTCACTTAAGATATGATCTCAGTCTAACTGACGTGCAATATTGTTCGCTGGACCATGGTTTATGGTGGTAAATGGTATTGTTGGAAATGCAAATTTCTGTATTTATGAGTCCGACACTCGCCGACCCGGTATGTCTATCGGACACCATAAAGGGACTTTTTAAACCGTCTTATTTATCATATATATAAAGGTTCTTAAACAAGGAATGAAAATATTATTATATAAATAATCTCATGGTACAACTATCCTGAACATAGTATTCCCTCTCACATTCTGTTGAATTTCAATCGAAGTACATGTACCAACAACAACCCTAAAATCTAAGGTCATAAAACAGAGACATCTGCTATGGTCTTCTTTAATTACAAAAAAATAACACAATACAAAATGTGTTCAATGTATATACGAGTTTACCTTAGCATACGATATCCAGTCAAATATTTCGAGTATTTCGTCTGGGTGTTCAACTGGAACATAAACCGGATGTGACGAAATTAGACCATCTAACTCAAATACAGTGTGTAAGTCGGAAACGACAAACTGGTCGAACTGTAAATATCAAATATTAATACATGTATAACTGTCACTTATAAAACGCACTTATATTACCTTTGTCCACGGTTGGTCAATCCGTGTTTGCGTTCAAATACAATTAAAGATTGACAACATGAAATACATGCACCATACGACGGCACATATTATACACTTTCCAATAACAAAATATTAAAATCGAGATTGACAACATGAAATACATGCACCATACGACGACACATATTATACACTTTCCAATAACAAAATATTAAAATCGAGATTAAAATACTACATACAAAGTACTCAGCCACCTAAAAGCGCAAGGCGACATACACATATAACTTTTTACAGCAGAATTTGTTAAAGGTTTTAAAGACGAACAGATGTTAAAGCTTGCTTACCATTTTCCAATCAGGACGATAATAATCCACTCCCAAGTATCCTACATAACTCGCGAAGCCTTCATTCAACCAAAGGTCATCCCACCAAGACGGCGACACAAGGTTACCGAACCACTGCAGATATATTGGAATATTTTAGAGACTGACTAGAAATGGTGAATATATTGATATAGTTTAGGGACTGACTAGAAATGGTGAAGATATTGGTATAGTTTAGGGACTGACTAGAAATGGTGAAGATATTGATATAGTTTAGGGACTGACTAGAAATGGTAAATATATTGATATAGATTAGGGACTGACTTGAAATGGTGAAGATATTGGGATAGTTTAGGGACTGACTAGAAATGGTGAATATATTGATATAGTTTAGGGACTGACTAGAAATGGTGAAGATATTGGTATAGTTTAGGTACAGACTAGAAATGGTGAAGAAATTGATATAGTTTAGGGACTGACTAGAAGTGGTAAAGAAATTGATATAGTTTAGGGACTGACTAGAAATGGTGACGATATTGGTATAGTTTAGAGACTGACTAGAAATGGTGACGATATTGGTATAGTTTAGAGACTGACTAGAAATGGTGAAGAAATTGATATAGTTTAGGGACTGACTAGAAATGGTGACGATATTGGTATAGTTTAGAGACTGACTAGAAATGGTGACGATATTGGTATAGTTTAGAGACTGACTAGAAATGGTGAAGAAATTGATATAGTTTAGGGACTGACTAGAAATGGTGACGATATTGGTATAGTTTAGAGACTGACTAGAAATGGTGACGATATTGGTATAGTTTAGAGACTGACTAGAAATGGTGAAGATATTGGTATAGTTTAGGTAGAGACTAGAAATTGTGAAGATATTGGTATAGTATAGGGACTGACTAGAAATGGTGACTGACTAGAAATGGTGAAGATATTGGTATAGTTTAGGGACTGACTAGAAATGGTGAAGATATTGATATAGTTTAGGTACAGACAAGAAATGGTGAAGACATTGATATAGTTTAGGGACTGACTAGAAATGGTGACGATATTGGTAAAGTTTAGAGACTGACTAGAAATGGTGCTGACATTGGTATAGTTTCGGGACTGACTAGAAATGGTGAAGATATTGATATAGTTAAGGGATTGACTAGAAATGGTGAACACATTGGTATATTTTAGGGACTGGCTATAGAAGCGAAGATATTGGTATAATGTAGGGACTGAGTAGAGATAGTGCAGTAATTGGTACTTTAAGGAATGTCTTGAGATGGTGAAGATCGTGGTATATCTTAGGGACTGACTAGAAATTGTGACGATATTGGTATAGTTTAGGGTCTTGTTAGAGATAGTGAAGAGATTCGTATTTTCTATGGACAAACTAGAGATGGCGAAGAAACTGGAATATATTAGAGAATGATTAGAGATGGTTAAAATCGTGGTATATTTTAGGGACTGACTAGAGATGGTGAAGCTATTGTAGTTTATTTTAGGGACGGGCTAGAGACAGTGATAACATTCGTACAGATGATGAAGAATTATGAATATTTTAAGGAATGCGTAGATATTGTGATGAACATTGTGATTTTTGTGACTGACAAAACAGTAGAGAGCCTAGCGTATTTAATGGGTTAATCTACATTAATCTTATAATGTTAGAATTTCTTTTGATAGTCATAAACGACTTATAGCAGTCACTAACATTCTTTGGCAAATAAATCTTTGACCGATATTTGATTTTCTGACACGTATTTTGACGGAAAATGTAGTTTATTGATTAAATTCGATATAAGTTAGTAAATGGTCCGTTCCTGAAGGAATGTATAAAGAAAGAAATGAAACAATAAGGCAATTCAAGCTATACCTGATGGCCAAGTTCGTGAGATACAGTGAGAGCAATGTTTTGTTTGTTTCTTTCAGATGAAACACCTTGTACGTACAGCATGGCGGTTTCCCTGTATACGATAAGACCCCAGTTTTCCATGGCTCCAGCAACGAAGTCGGGTACCGCAATCATGTCTGAAAAATGGCGGTAAAAACAGGAAATGGCAGGAAATGCTGAAAATGGTAGGGAATATGCTTTTCTTATGCGAAATGTTATAAAGCAATAAATAGAAATGTCGAATTATTAATTAAGTCATAGTTTTAGAATGGATTTTATAAACTTCTTTTCGATAGTTAAACTCGAATCTTAGTCGTATGCAATATTTTGGAAGACCTTTCAAAATTGATTTATATATAGATTACTCGGCGATGAGAGCAGAATCAAAGAATACCACGTTTACAAAATATTAATGCGCCGCAACAAAAATATCGACATCGAGCAGAAAATGTCCCAAACAAATGCACAGACACGCGATAACCTCAATACGGAATCCCGGTGGTGACATTTTAAATTGCGAAATCGTGAAATCGTGAAATCGCGAAATTGTTAAGTAGTAATCGTGAATTCATGAAGTTGAAATAGTGAAATCGCGAAATCGCGAAATTGCGAAATCGTGAAGTTGAAATCGTGAATTCGTGAAGTGGAAATCGTGAAATCACGATGTGGAAATCGTGAAATATTGAATTTGAATTGTTACCACCGGTCTTTCGTACCTCAAGAAGATATTTAGTGTTTGCACAGTCATCACTTGGCTTTGTTTATCTATACATATATGATTTGATTGCAAATATGCCAGGAATTTAAAAGCTGTGTTTTGTTCGCTTTGTCTTGAGTGTGTGTGGCGTTTCCTGCAACAACTTTATCTTTCTTTTTAATTAAATGAAGATCTGTTTACTTTTATGAACAAGTGTGATGTAAGTGGTCCCATGTCTATAAACAGGTTCATAAACAGTGGCATGCAGATGTGTTTCATTGTAGTTTTAAACAATGTTTCGCATGTAAGGTTATAAAGCGGTATTACAGGTTTTCCTTCTCATCTGGTTATACGGTGGTTTCTAACCACAAAACTATATTTCGTTTTAAAAAAACATCTGTCAATAACAATCTGTGAGTTTGATTGAGGTGTTTCTGAACAGAACGTACCCGATTCAGACTTCACAATTGATCTTGAAGACATCAGGAGAATGAATACGAGCTGGGAATGACATTATTAAAGTCATCCAAAGAAAAGATTGTTACAAGTATCATAAATGTTTGCACGTCCGAGACCGTCATATTCAGTAGCAGTTTATGCATAGAGCTCTTCAATTTTCTGAACTAAGAGGTTCAATGTCTTAGTTATAACAAATAATTTAGCATTCATTGAAATTAAAATAGTTTCGACTGCAAGAATGTCATTCATTGCCGAAAAAGTAAAACATGTAACAAATATGTAATGCCGGTTTAATGTAATGATGGCCCCTAGTACACAATTTACGGTTTTAAAGATACGGTATCTTACCTTGTTTTGGCAATGGGTAGGGCACATTAAAAAAATCTTCAAAGTAACTAAGTATGTGAACTCCGACGTCGAGTGCATATTCTGCCTGATTTACCGCTTCCGGTCTTGCCCATGCTCTATACTAAAATGAAAAGCAAACATTTAATGATTTATAATTATATTCCGTTTATATTTAGTTGAGTACAACTGTTAACAAGCTGTGCGGTCATCAGTCAATACAAACATATTAATCCCCCTTTGTGTGTCCTCTTTGATTTTCCTAGTTATCCCTTATCCTTGTGTCCCTGTTCCCTTACGTAAGTACCATTGAGCCTCCTCAAGTGCCTTATGTTTTATGGATTGTTGTTTTCCCGGAGGTCTCTGTGGGGAGGTACTGCCTTACGTAAGCAACGTTCCCTGCAGCAACTTATTCTCTTTCTTTTATTAAGTAAAATATTGAAATAAAGTCATGTTTGAGAAACAACACTAGTATTCATAATCAAGGTATTGTTAACTAATTTTTGGTCCACTGTAGTTTGTATAGTTCGGTTATGACCCTTTGGAGTTCAGCTTAGGGACTCGATTACTGATTTGATTATTTCGTAAAAAATAGAAACTGTTTTATGTGAAAATCGCCTTTAAAATAGTTTGTGATTGCTTGATATATCGCCGATCTACAAATATAATTTGTTTAGGTCATCCACATTACCATGCTTTTAAATTCGACTTAAAGCATTGTACATGTAACGTATTTATAGTATGCAATGCTTAACAGTTTATATTACTGAAAGAAAACGAAACGGCGATTTACATTATTAAGATACCATAATCTTTCCTTCGATATTGTAGTGGATTGTCCAATGTTTGCTCCGAAATGACATAATTATTGAATTATTATTTTAAATAATAATGTATCGATGCTGTTGTTTTCCTTTTTAAAAGTGACCTCTTTCATCATTGACATTTTACAGTATTTTGTAATTTCAAATTTTATTTTTATATTAAAATTGACATTGTTCTGGTTATATCAACAGACAGAATGAGAGATTTAATGAAAAAACAAAATTTAACAAAATATTGTTAGACCTTGTTTTAGTCTAATATCCATCATATCTTGAGATTCGTGAAGGCATTAAATGTATGTAATGTAAAGGGAGATAAGCGCTTTGAAGAGTTTGGTATCAATACCCTAAGTACTGACTAGAGTACCGAACGAATGACACGATTACAACATAAATTTGAAGGCCGGACTCTGAAGTTCCTAACAACGGAAAGAGTCTCAATTTATGTAATAATGTAACCAATTATCTTTCTGTAATTCAGTTGAGAAATGGTCAGTACAAATGAAGTCAAACCAATTATGTATCGTATTATTTCACAGATATGTTTGTAATACAAATTATAGTTATCAATAAGTACACACTCTCCAGAGAATTGTCTGTCGCTGAATAGTATGAATAAAGCCATTATAGCCCATCCGGTTATTTCTGTGGTTAGAGCGCTATGCTATCATTTGCCCCGCCCACCTCTAACTCATGTGGGAACTCATGTGTCAGTTTGGAGGACAAAGTAGCACCGGTTGTTAATTTATCCCAAGAAAACTAGTAAGGTCAACCGACCACCGTATATATGGCTTCAACATTGTCGAAAAACGTTGAACCCTGATTAAAAAGTATTAAATTTGCGCTCATGATTAAAATCCTTAGTTCCGGTACTTTCAAACACTGTATATGGTACTTACGGTGAGGTTGTTTTTAGTTACATTCATTTTGTACTCAAAATCGCAGATAACGAACGCAAGAAGATACGTTGGCATTTTTGCCGACGTTTGAAATCTGTCCGCAACCCAATCATTGCCTCTGAAAACAACAGGAATAACAACAATAAAGAATTAGCAATGTATTAGAAGATATGCAATTACTGCAGGCAAGTGGTCATGAACGCCAATAACGAATATGATGGTAATGGATATAATAATTGTGCTAATGAGAATGATGGTGGTGGAGAGGATAATGGCGTCATCGTAGTCAAGGACGATAATGATGATACTGACTACGCTAATTGTATGTTGATTGAAGATGATGGCGGTGTTTAGCTGTGTACGTTAAAGTCAGCGTCGATAATGACTATAATGACCTTATTTATGGCGTGTGTGGTTGTTGTTGTAGATGATCTTGTTGTAGATGGTGATGTTGTTGCCATGGTTAACAATTATAACGACGACGATCATAATGATGATGATAATGATGAAATTGACCTTAGTAATGATTTATTTGTTGTTTTTGTTGTTGATTATTGCGTCGAAGATCGGTTAATTGGAAACCAATTTGTTAAGTTCAAAAAGGACCAGAACTCCTTTAACAATGTGCAGATTGTAACTGAAATCAAACTGTACCTGTATTTCATTATCCTACGCTTATGTGCATACCATGCAAGAGTTATTGATTGGCCTTTAATTCATTAACCTATACTTATGTGCCCAACATTAATTGAATCCATCTTCCCTTTCACGAGTCATTTTTATGTAAAAAAAACTCCTTCAGAATTGAATACATCCAGTAATTGGTCGAAAACAAATATTCATGTCGGAAAAGGCCATAACTCCTCACAAAGATGCATTGCAACCGATATCTTGACTTGTATTTCATTATCATACACGTATGTGCCCAATATGAATTGAATCTACCCATCCATTCAATAGTAATTAGTTGAGACAAATTGTTCATGTCGAAAAAGGGCCAAAACATGTAGGTTAGTTTCTCCTAAATATGAATTTTTATAACAGCTATGTTGTTTTCAAAAAGCTTAAGCTCTTCTAACTGAGCCAACAGGGTATTAAGAATTGACATTCGATTTTCGAAAAATAAAAATCACAACCAAAACGTTCCATGTAGCAACTGTTTTATCTCTTTTACAATAGGTCTTGGATTGTGCGGATCATGCTTCAAACAGATTACATATGTTTCGTTCAGAAAATTATCATATGGAAGATGGCACATATGTACTACCTGTTCTCGCTACTTGCTATCGGCATGTTTGATATAGAAACCATGTGTGACTTTCTCACTAAATTTACTTCAAACTCCGCTTTAATGGCTGGCTCGTCCATGCATGGGAATGTCTTTCTGGCATCTGTCACTTGCATCTGCGATGTGGCAATATAACTGCAATATGAGTTAAAAAGACATTGTGAGGAGACATGATTCAGCCGCATTATATATCTTGATTTGCTATTTCCTGACCTTACCTTATGAAGATAGGCACTTGATTTTTAAAAAACGACAGCTTTTAAAGGAACTGTTTAATTATATCTCTAGATCAAGAGTAATAAAATTGTGACATGGCCCAATAAATGTTTTTGGAGTGCAGTTTTTATGGGTAGGTTGGGAGACACACACCTTATATCAAACGTTGGCCTTATTATAAACGTATTTATTTTAACTTTCAATTTCTAAAGTTTTGATGACTGCTTCCAGATCTCGCACCAAATTCAGGTACTGAGAAGTTCGCGGTCCAACCTAGCACTAGGCGTTACTCCCGCCAACCTTTGGATCAGAAGTCAGGCGCTCTATTTTTAGACCACGTTGTCATCCCTGTTCAGACCTGCTTCGATATAAACGTTTACAATAGTGTTCGTTTAAAAGTTTGTAATACCTGTTTATCTTGTAAAATAACGTACGTTGTGATATTGTCTAGCTTTAGAAACAATGTGACTTTTATCAAGTTTTCGTAAATGACTGAATATAAGGTGTTGCATATTTATGTTTAAGATAGATCTCAATCGGGAACAAATTTAAATTCCCAAAGTCTCCTTCAGACCGATGACACTTAGGCATATATACAAAGTCAGACAGTCTCAATTTAATCCAGAAATTATCGATAAAATGCGTGGGTAAGCTCCCCTGTTTACTGAACCTTATTGGGTTGTTTCCCTTCCGTCTACATAATTTGTGCAATGTCAAATCTATATTAAGCAAAAATCAGATTTTCAGATGTAACATTCGACCTGTCTGTCATCTTTGTTTCACGTAATACACTAACATAAGTAGAGATGCTTAATACGAAAATGTTTAGTACGTACATAGTTTCGTTATTTCTTGTGTACGAACTGAGATAAAGACCGGCAAGATCCGGAAGTAGAGGTCCTTGAAAATGAGGGATTTCCACAATATAATTGGTTCCAGTCTGAAGTTCCGCATTGGTCATGATCACAAGAAATTGTCGGTCAAGGTCAAATGAATGTGACGCGTACATGCTTTTAATCATATCATTTTCCCTGTATACATTAATTGGACCTGAAAATAAAAGCAAATACATTTCATTCGCAACAATTCAACGTTTTAATTGGGTTTTTAATTGGTTTTTAACAATTGACCTAAACATATTCCTGGAATTAATTATCAACTAGTTCTGCACATCCGCAAGCAGCTGATAACTTCTCCACCTGAATCAGAGATGGAGAGCAAAAATACTCATTCATTTAATGCTTGTTAATGACCGGGAAGCAACTCGACTTTCCGGATGTCAGCCTATCGTCCTACCGAATCAGCAAAACAGAAGGCTTAGCAACTCGGACAGTGCAACAAATTTAAACTGGAGCGATATGCACAAGTGTCCCCCTCGTGAACAACATTATCATTTTCTTTACTTAAAAGTCGAATACCAATTTACCCTCTACAGAGCACAACCTCTCAACGACAGCCGTAGTTTGCATATCTTGAGAGATAGCACTGTAGTCGGTTCGCCATATTAAGTATGTTAGTACGAAACACAACTTGTAATGCCCAATAATATTTAATAAATTAAATGTTTTCTAGAAACTTATTACTTTTGATTGACTAAGGAGGTTTTTGAGGCGCTTTAGAGTCTCATTGCTATCATCGCCAGGCGGATGGTCTACTCGAAGTACCGCCATATTCATCGTCTCAAGAAAAAAGTACATGAAAGTCCGCTGATTTTATTATAGATTTGGTGAGTGTAATGGCTAATTTGTCTGGGATATATCAATTGTGGAACGACGGGAGTCTTGCTATAAACGGCATTTCTGGATCATTTGTATCATTTTGGCGAATGGTTTGATACGAATTGTCGCGTATTGATTTCTTATACGATGATATGGAACACGCGAAGTCTTGCCTTGGAAGCGCCTCCCAGGACCTTCAGTCCTTTGAGTTTTGATAGTTTTTGGTAGAGTTGTAATGGGATATTTTAGTCACATAACCAGCCAGGGTAATGTAGTGACTTTTCCGACTATCAGGTTGGAGGGAGATTCCATGTGCATGATGGGTATAAGCGGTTCATCACATAGAATTCAAAATCCGTTGGATTTCCAATCGGTTACGGTGAGGGGTAAGTGTTTTGTAGTCAACGAACATAACCACTCGACCATGAGGGTCCCTCATAACATACGTGATATCTTACCTGTAATGTTGAGCTTGTTGATATGTAAGGTGATATTGTTGGTGTTAACGACACACTCCAGCTTTATCTTCACCGAGCCATTGAAATAGAAATTGTCAGGTACATTATCAGAGCTGTCGGAAGTCGCACGTCAGTGACTTTAGGCGGCGCTTCCGTACCGGGAGTTGATGTAACCTTTGTTGTTGCCATGGGTGGGCACGTGACAGGCGTTTCGGTGCTTGGACATGCTGAACCTGAAAATATATTGACTCAGTTGTTATTTTTGAGCATGTAAACACTCTTTGAAATGAAGATTTTAAGATGATGTTAATATGCTTGTGTTAATTACATTTGTACTCTTGGATTGTCAGTCGAACATTTAAGTGCATCACAACCAGCACGGTGGTATAATGTTCGGTTGTTGTAGGTCGCGATTTAAAACATAGCCTGTAGGGGTCTACTAAAAGTCAAAGTTTCATCAACATGTCGTAGTCTTTTAACAGACAACACATGCCCATATGTCCACTCATACTTTCGGAGTGGCATCTGTGTTAAATACTGCAATAAAAGAAGTGTATTTTGAAACAAACTCTATATAATTGAGCCAGCTCTATTTACAGTTATTGTTTTGAATAAACAATGTGTCATTTTACTAATCACTAATGTAAATGTGAAATATTTCTTACATAATTTAAGAAGTATGGCAAAGTTTATCTTAAAATACTTCTTAAGAGATATTCACAATGCATTTAAAAATTGTTTTGGTTTAAAATTGTCCATTTAAGTCTATAAAATATCCGTTTTAACAAAGATTTTGTTTTCAATAAATAAAATACGTCTATAGGTATCTCATCCACTTAAGAAATTTCTCAAAGTAGGCGTTGGTACTTTCTGTGACTTTAAACCCGGTTATTACAAACTCTCTCAACGTATATAAGGTAATAATGACAAATTATACATGTACAAATATATTTATGCAAATAATCCGTTTAGATAAAATCTATATAATGTACCGTCAGCTGTCAAAAAATCGAATCGAGTGGGCGAAAACACGTTTAGTTTTGTGTCTTGTGGCAGTGTATTACCGAATGCATGTACTAGAACACATCTTTTAGGAATTGGATCAATCATAGTTGGTCGTTTTACCATATACTTTGACTACATGAAGCTTTTATTGAATGTCATCGATATTGTGTTTGTCACATGTATTCGCGATGTGGAAGTACTTTTTGTTTACTTATTTGTGTACTTTTTTCATACATATAAGTTTCTGTTTGTTGATTTGAGTACCTTGAATATTTACCCCATGGTAATAATAAGTGATCATTCTTACCAGCTGGCAACTTACAAATAAAACCATGCCTCTAATGTGTCAGAAAACATTAAATAAATAAATTCATGATAAGAATTGTTTTATGAACCACTTTTAGTTACCAGTATACGTTTAGTTTGTATATATAAACATGCACTATAGTTACTGCTTTTCATTTTTTTTAATAATATTTCAGAAAATACTTCTTGAAATGAGTTTTTTAAATTTTATTAGTACGTGCAAGTTGGGACTTTTTGCTTCGATAAATAATTATTGCATTTCTAAAATTAGATTTTGAGAGTACGATTTTTTTTCATATTCTATCCTGAAAATGTAAGGCCTATTTCATTTGTTTTTGTTTGGAAAAGGTGCTAGTATTATATTGCAATAATTTTGCTTGAACACTTACTGCTATGAATGAGGACAATATTACTCTCAGTGATGGAAACTGTACACAGTGAGCTAACTATAGCAAGTTTGGTACATCAACATTGAATGCATGCACAGTTAATGAATACTTACTGAATCATTATCAATTTAGAACAAACATGTACAGTGTTGACACTGCTTGGGTAATTAGATAACGTTGTATTTGAATGACTTCCCTTAGTACTCCCTAGTGATACATTTATCATTGTGTTATGTTACAGCAGGCAACACATTTACAATGTACAAAATCCAATACAAGTCACAGCAACTCAAAACAGTTGATATGTGAATTCTTAAAATGGATACTTTTGTACTGGTCTTAAGTTACGTTTGTATAAACACTAACTCCGCAACTCTCATTTCTTCAAATCACCATACAATGTCAAGTCATCACCAGCATTGTAGTAACTATATCAATTTTTTATGGATAACATAGTGATGCTATGTAACCTTAGATAGGGAATTTCTGCTTCTTCACGTCCTTGAGAATTTTGATACATCTATGCATCAAAGTATCTTGTTCTTTAATAAGTATAGTATTAAATGTTATAAAATATATTATCCACGGTTGACGCATATCTGCAATGCAAAAATATGTTCATCAAAGAGTATCGGGGTAACTAGCTATGTAATGCCACACAATAGATTTCAAGTAAGAGCATTGCAGTAACGAGAACTCTGGATAGAGATTGTCATTTCCCCGTACAGTTTCCTAAACTTATGTTAAAATCTTAGTTAAGATATTTCTAAGAGGTTTCATGAATATGTCTTACGACTCAAACATATTTTACTTTTAGCTCAAAAATTACTTAAAATTTACAAAATTTCTTACGAAAAAAACTTAAACAGATGATGTGAATACCGCCCGTGGTCACTAAATATCACACAATTTATCCGCCACCCTTTTATCGAGCTGTCAATGAGACAAGACAGATATATACTGTTGATACTAAATGACGTAATTATAAATTACTTTTTCACCGTCACCAGCCAGATTATTTATATGATATAGCTTCTATAAAGGTAAATTGTGAAACTCTGATTAAAAATGCTTTTACAAAGATTTATCAGTGTATATTTATGACAGATGGTGACAGCCAATATTAATTTGGTGTATATTGGAGTCCCAAATGTTGGTTAATTTAAACTGAAGATAAATCGGAAAAAATGGGTGCATTTACAGATACACAAATATGCACATTCGAGTTTAACAAATGAATTGTTCAAGGTTGCATAGTTTGAATCAGCACTGGAAGAAAAGGCTTCAAACTTCAACATAATCTTCTTCATAATGTTCTTAATGTTGATAACCTGTCCTGTGGAGGTTTACAACAACATGAGTCCTTAAACTTGATACCAGTGCACAAGGGAGTTCATGAGATTCCTCTTTGTGTCATATACATACAGTTAGTGTGGGCAAGGCCCCTGATAACCTATGTGAACAATTTGTGACATTTAACTCGGTGCATGATCGCTGTACAAGGTCAAGTGTGACTGCACCCTATCTCAAAGATGCTAGTGAAGTTACACCTTTAGCGACATTAAGTCTAAGGAATACCAGTAATTCTCGTCAGTTCATGACGCCATGAAAATCCACGTATTTGCCAGTTAGTTTTAATGTTAATGATAATCTTTATATATATTTAAGTTTCAATGTTTTATTGCTAGGTTCTATAAATACTCGATGAACGTATTAATAAAGTATGCATGCTTCACACAAGGTGCGACATTGCATAATTTTGACAGTAGCAATGAATATTCTCCGTGGTTAAAATATGTATCATGTTACCAATTATGTGTGTATTGCAATTATACATTTGATTTGCAATATAGTTATATCTGCATGTTTTACGCTATTCTCATGTTGTAATAAGTGAATATATCCATATACCATATTTGGGTATACCGCCATATAAACAAAATGCAATGGCGATGAACAAATGTCATTTATGCTAATAAAGCATTGACTTGAATTAAAATGTCACATACGAAATTGTTACTGATGATAAGTTTTAGTCATTAAATGTATTAATGTTTCAATTATTATTGAATGGATTGCTAATGTATGTCTTGTACATGGATTCGGTTGAAAGGTCACGTGTTAGATGCTATCTATACACCATCCATTAGTATTTCTTTCATGTATGGTATCTAAATATGTCTATTTTCCACTTCAATGCTCGTGTTCATTCAAAACTCATCAAAACATCAACACTACAGGTTTACTCACTGTAAGTTACATGATACATTCAAATATTTTAACATTTAAATAACCTTGCTGTATATCACTTAATTATGTTGCTTGTATAATGTTGATACTTGCGACTGAATGTTAATCCATGTATATGAACCTCAAAATTTGAAACTATGACAAAATAGCATCTGGTTCGCTTGATTTAACAAAATTTATAAGTATGCAGGTATACTTATGACATTATCTCGGTCAATATTAGTCACTTCTTGCTGAAATTTTCAACAAATATAGCGTATAAATCTGGCATAATATTTTATTTATTTCATGTCATACATCCATATATTGAACAAATAAAATCAATAAATGTGATAATGCGAAAAAATCAGTACTGCAGCTCCCAGTAAAGACGATCTGGTTGATTGGAAAGAGTCTAATAGCGTGTGTACCCACCCTGATTACACGCACGGGGTTACTTAAATAGATAAATCCGACCCAAGAATCATAATTTACAAGTAGCCAATAGCCAATTTGGTGTAGAAAATGTTAATCAATAAAACAGTTATTTGACATTTAAAAAGGGCACACTGATATGTTTTGATAAGTACACGAATAAACGTTTCATTTACATCAGCTTCGGGCAAACATTTATTGTATACCTTTATTGACATGTCAAAATATGCATAATTATCTTCATGGTCAATGCACACGATACATTAGTCTTTATCGAAAGTGGCCCGATGACTAATTTATCGTGTGTATTGACCATGAAGATTAGCACATTTTGACAGGTCAATAAATCTGTACTATACCAAATATTACAACAATCAAATATTTATATTACTAGGAAATCTCGAACGAGTTAAAAATCAAGTCACATCGGGACAGAAACAATGTCGACATTTTAAATAATTGACAACAAAAATTAAGGAGCACTTGAGCATCAACATAGCAATAGTTTGGCTGCGTTCTTAATGCCTGCATCGATATTTGAGCGCTGCTATGGGCAAACTCTTCTGTACGTGACGTCATGTTAAGAAAACGCAACATGTGATGTCACAATATGCAAGCAGGAAACAATATTTTCTCCATATGGTCACTTCGTTTTCATATTGCCATATGGAGCAAATATTGCTTACATGGTGACGTCACATGTGTCGTTTTCTGGAAATGACGTCACTAACGTCATTTGTTCTTTTACACATCGTGAAGACGATTTCTTTCATCTTACCATAATTTTCAACATAGTTTGTAAAATAGATTATTGTTAAATTATTTCATTCTTCATTCGTAAATCTTTAAATCTAAGACATTAGTTTTGTTACAAATTCGTCATCTCACTATTATATCATGTCCCATGTTGTTTCAATAAAATTGTATTCTTTATTTTAAGTTTTATTATGTTAATCTACTATTGTGTATGTCAAAATGTCATCACTGTCATTGACCAAATGTATGATATTTCCGTAAATTATGATTATATACGTGCTTTGTTTGTGTATATGAAATCATCGTCAGTACACCTAATATGTCTTTAATAAATTATCTATCTATCTTATAAAAACAGCAACTTCAGAGGCCGTATTCACAAAGCATTTTAGATTAAAACATTTCTTGTATCTGCTTCAGAATTTACCTTAAATACTTGTTTAGAGATATTCACTAAGCATCTAAGAATGTGTTTGGTCTTAAACAGCCCATTTTAGTCTTAAATATCCGTTTTCAATTAAGATTATTCTCAATAAAAGAAAAAAACATCTAGAGGCATCTCATCTACTTCAAATGAACACAGAAGAAATCGTTCCCCCACTAGAAAGAAAAGGTGCTTCGCAAAAATATAAATAAATATATTTAATATAATTTGGGTGATCACTGTTTCATCAGCATTTGGATTAAATGATAAATACTGCAATATATTTTATGTGATGGTGTTACGTTTTGACGCAATATCAGCATATCTAATTTACTGTATTGATTTGCTGTCAATGAGAACTCATCTGTATAATATCCCTGTGTAGATGAGTCCCATTTAAAGGACACCTTGAAATTAAGAAATCTCATTAATAAGACCGCATTTCCATGACCGGTTTGTATTGTTTGTACTAACTAGTCCGTAAAGGTGAAAATACTGCAAAAAAATAAACAACTGAAAAAACTTACATATTTCTGCGTTTCCTTCATTAGCCCAATTATTGCATTGCTCAATAGCGGCAGCAATTCCTCCGGTGTTCTCTGAGTCCGTCGTCGGATAGTTACAATTACATTCTATCGTTTTTCCTGGTCCCGCAAAATGCACTATAATACCGACGCCGACGGCAATAGCCAGCGCCAGAAACACTAAAATGAAAGCTTTAGCTGTAGAGACGTACATAACGTCAGAGCGACGAGAGCCGCTATCACTCGATTCTTGTTGATACTTTGCTTTAGTACCTGTGACCTCGTAATCGGGCATAATATGCGCTAAAGCAGACGTCAAAATGTTCCCGTACGTAATGATCAATTCGCGGACAATTTCTTTATCCGTATGATAAACGGTCCGTCTACAGCCTGGATGTTATACCTGTCGAAGCGTTTACGCTCTACCTGAAGTAGTAAATTAAGCGTTCTGCATGGTTCAATGTCTATACTTCACCTTTTAACCCATTTGTTCATTGAATGTGCTAAAGTTAATCCTATCTTAACCACTCATTATTTGTGTAATTTAATCATAGTAGTTTTACAATAAACCAACAAAATCTCATATATCTTTTAAAAATGGCAGTGGCTATGGATACGGGTCTATACCCTAGGTTTGTTCACACTTATCATATTATAATTGTGTCTGTTTCAAATGAAACCTGTTCCTGTTATAAGCAATAACACTTCAATAATAAGACCACCTCAATATTGAGACCATCTCAATAATAAGACCATCTCAATAATAAGACCATCTCAATAATAACACCACCTCAATAATAAGACCACCTAAATAATAAGACCACCTAAATAATAAGACCACCTAAATAATAAGACCACCTCAATAATAAGATCATCTCAATAATAAGACCACCCCAATAATAATACCATCTCAATAATAAGACCATCTCAATAATAAGACCATCTCAATAATAAGACCATCTCAATAATAAGACCATCTCAATAATAAGACCACCTCAATAATAAGACCATCTCAATAATAAGACCACCTCAATAATAATACCATCTCAATAATAAGACCATCTCAATAATAAGACCACCTCAATAATAAGACCATCTCAATAATAAGACCATCTCAATAATAAGACCATCTCAATAATAAGACCATCTCAATAATAAGACCATCTCAATAATAAGTCAATAATAAGACCATCTCAATAATAAGGCCATCTCAATAATAAGACCATCTCAATAATAAGACCATCTCAATAATAAGTCAATAATAAGACCATCTCAATAATAAGGCCATCTCAATAATAAGACCATCTCAATAATAAGACCATCTCAATAATAAGACCATCTCAACAATAAGACCATCTCAATAATAAGACCATCTTAATAACAAGACCATCTCAATCATAAGACCATCTCAATAATAAGACCATCTCAATAATAAGACCATCTGAATAATAAGACCTTCTCAATAATAAGACCATCTCAATAATAAGGCCATCTTAATAATAAGACCATCTCAATAATAAGGCCATCTCAGTTATAAGACCGCCTCAATAATAAAACCATCTCAATAGTAAGACCATCTCAATAATAAGACCATCTCAATAATAAGACCATCTCAATAATAAGATCACCTCAATAACAAGACCATCTCAATAATAAGACCATCTCAATAATAAGACCACCTCAATAATAAGACCATCTCAATAATAAGACCACCTCAATAATAAGACCATCTCAATAATAAGACCATCTCAATAATAAGACCATCTCAATAATAAGACCATCTCAATAATAAGACCATCTTAATAATAAGGCCATCTCAATAATAAGACCATCTCAATAATAAGACCATCTCAATAACAAGACCATCTCAATAATAAGACCATCTGAATAATAAGACCTTCTCAATAATAAGACCATCTCAATAATAAGGCCATCTTAATAATAAGACCATCTCAATAATAAGGCCATCTCAGTAATAAGACCGCCTCAATAATAAAACCATCTCAATAGTAAGACCATCTCAATAATAAGACCATCTCAATAATAAGACCATCTCAATAATAAGATCACCTCAATAACAAGACCATCTCAATAATAAGACCATCTCAATAATAAGACCACCTCAATAATAAGACCATCTCAATAATAAGACCATCTCGATAATAAGACCATCTCAATAATAAGACCACCTTAATAAAAAGACCACCTCAATAATAAGACCATCTTAATAATAAGACCATCTCAATAATAAGACCATCTCAAAATTAAGAACACAATTCCATTCCCCCTATTTCGCTCTTTATTCAACCTCAGTATTGAGGCCACCTCGATTATAAGACCAGGTCCCAAAATAAAAATAAAGGTGGTCGTATTTGTGAGGTTTTACTGTACTATGTAAATGAAAGTTGATGTCATCATGTTATGGATTTATATCTTAGGTTATTTTTTTCACAGTCACCAGTCAGGTTGATTATATGATGCAGCCTTTTAAAAATGTAAATTGTGAAAATCAGATAAAAATGTTTTTCTACCGATGTTATACAACTGTTAATTATTAGTCATATTGGTGTCAGATGGTGACAGTCATCATATTGGTGTCAGTGGATTAAATTAGAGTCCCACTGGGTAAGACTTCATAAAACTGC
Source organism: Mactromeris polynyma (assembly GCA_032209605.1). Lineage (NCBI taxonomy): Eukaryota > Metazoa > Mollusca > Bivalvia > Venerida > Mactridae > Mactromeris > Mactromeris polynyma. Next base: position 2,372,676 of record JASFXZ010000004.1, on the reverse strand, counting down.
TGATTGGGGGGGGGGGGTAGAGAAGATGTATAGGGCACAAAGGGAGCAATATGTTACAACATATTTCATATTCAATAGAAATTCATTATGATCATTTTATTTCACCAACATACATTAGAAAATGAATGTGTATTATAACCCTGTACACTTGATCATCTATGACGTCATTAAATAGATTAGACTCTACATGTAATTCATAAATCTTGGTTCCACTTCCTTCACGATTCGTGATGAGTCGGCGTTTTATACTTTTTAAATATGCATTCGCAATATGTTACCTTGCACTAGCGGATGCAATTGGGGTTGGGGGGGGGGGGGGGGGCACACCCGGCGCGCACACCCGGCGCGCACACCCTAAAATTCCCCAACCTTACATGTATGTCTGAGTATAAATATGAAAATATACAGAGATCTTTAATTAAAAGATTTTCAAATAAGCGATTCTGAATTGGTTTTATGTTCAATAACTTAAAAACAAAAATCCACCCCTGTCTGGGGTAAACAGATATCTTTGACTGTTAGAAGATTTGCAATACATGATTTCTGTCGATTTTCGCGCCGGTACACACCTTGACAATCTTGACCACAACACAAACTCTGCATTGAAGACATAGTTCACCTCCACTGATAAACTAAAATAATTTATCGCTGAACTTGTTAAAGTCACTGCGACTCACAAAATAAGCAAAGCACGCATTATTTTCTATCTTGAACAAAGAAGTAGTACTCTCATTATCTGACATCCTCGGTACCCAGGCTATTCATAACATATATGATACCCTAGGCAAATTGGCTAGCGAAACTTGGTATTGCATGAATATTCATTAGCATTTCTCGATCAACGAAATGGACGATAACAAAAAATAAGAAATCTCATTTGTGAAGCGCTATTGATGTCTTGTCTAACACGATTTGATCTCTTTGTAAGATCTCTTTGTGATGATTTCATTCGTAACTCCTCGGTAATTTTCGTATCGCATGAGATGTGTGTCATGCGGCCAATCAGGCGGCTGGAATTCACATCATCTATTATTCGTGAGTGCGAGATATTTATAGTCAGTTTGTCTAGGGTATGATATATGTTATGAATAGCCTGGGTACCGAGGCTGACTCACTGCCATGTCCAAAACTATCGCTTATCGCATCAGCCAAAAATCGATATTTCCAGTCATCTAAATAGCATTGATTAGATGGGGAACGCTACGTATTTATTATGATGATTTCTTTATTTTTTAACATATTCAAAATATACAAGCAGATTTGGAAAACTCAATGTATCTTCTTTTCAATCATATAAAAATATTGAAATTTTATATATGTTTAGGCGGGGGAATCTACAGTATTCTTGAGCCACCCAGTTTCCTATTGAAATCAGTGTGAACGGTCCGTTTTTCCTGGACGTCCGACGTGTTTAAATCACTATCTTAACTTATCCTTAGACGTGAATTCAAATATTCAAGCAGATTCTGTTAGGACATTTTATGCTCGGTCCAACGGTGTCAATTGATGTAATTTATTATGAAAACAAAATGGGGGAATTTAGAGATACATGGAGTACCTGTCAATTTCAAGAGTGTTTCCGTGAGATATCACGGAAATTCACGAAGATTAGCGAGTGAAACCGATTTCGGTTAGACTTTCTTGAGACAAGTTTAATCTCCATATGTGGTCTCGTAAGATGTTATCTCAATCAACCTGTTCGCTGGATCATGGTTTATGGTGGTCATGTGTAGATTGCATTAATGCAATATTATAGCGTTAAGCTTCATGAAATTAATTTCTTCTAGAAGACCATTATCGACCGTATTTTCTTTAGCAGCAGCTTAATTTCAATTGTCATGAACATTTTGTTTTATTCAGCGCAAATATATAGCATTGGTCACAAATATATAAAATATATGTGGTGTAAACGTGATCTTCCACAAATATCATGAACTAATATAATTCATAAAATATCATCAGGGTTTATAAATCAGTTTAAATCATTCGTTATAGCACGGACATATTCAAGGTCATCAAATTCAGAGTGAGATGTGTAAATTCGAGCTCGTGAGAAATTTTGTATAAAACAATAAATAAATGGACTAAAAATCAAAATTAGGGACTAAATATGGACTGAAATCAAGTGTTAATGTATTGTAATTGGATAAAAGTTCTAAATGGGCAAGAAACAAAGACAGAAGAGAAAGAAAAGTGAAGATAGTCCAAACAATGGATGTATAAGTAAGGCGGGAAAATTTGTGAATTCGCCAGAAAATGTTTATTTAAGTGATGTTTTGAATGAAACGCATTCAGTTTTGTTTGATAATAACGACTGTGTTAATTTAAATGAAAAATTTGGTACTGTGACAATGAGTGATAATAGCAATAATTCTGATGCACATGTAAACTGTGATTCCGTGGTTACCCCACCCACAAATACAACAACAAAGATGGATGAAAATTCAATAGAACCTTCAAATAGTGACATAATGAACTACCTGAAACATATGAATTCAAAGATTATAGAAGTTGATAAGAGATTGAAATCACTTGAATTATTAGAAGGTAAAATAGATAAATTTGATCAGGAAATGAAGAGGTTATGGACGTGGGTTCATGACAATCAGAAAAAAACAGACGAGAAAGTGAATATGATTGAAGAAAGAGTAGAAAATACCGACTTCAACGCCGGGATTGTGATAAGTAAAGTTGATGATTTAGAAAAAGAAAGAGACAAACTAAGAGATGAAATAAGTTATCTTCAGTCTCAGTCAATGAGAAATAACTTAGTGTTTGGTAATATTATAGAAGCTGATGAGGAGACAAACATTCAAACAGAAGAGAAACTCAGAGAATTCTTGAAAAATGACCTAAAGATCGCAGAGCAGATGGTAAAAGATATAAAGTTTGAAAGAGTTCATAGAATGGGTACCAAAACAGATAGAAACCGTAACCGGAAGATAGTTGCCAAATTCGTCCTATTCAAAGATCGCGAGCACATAAGAAAGCAATGGAAAACTATTAAAGGTACAGATTTTTACATGCACGAACAATTTCCGAGAGAGATCAACGAGAAGAGGAAACGATTGTTACCATTGTTAAAAGCAGCAAAAAAAGAAGACAAGAAAGCTTGGATTTCGTATGATACGCTCTACATTGATGGGAAACCAGTTAACAAAACATAGGGGTGTGAAGGGGATGAGCTAAAAATTTGTTCCTGGAACGTAAATGGATTAACTAACTTTAAGAAGCATTGTCCAGATTTTATTAAATTGATTGCAGGTTATGATATTGTGTTCCTGTGTGAATCATGGACAAACAAAGATAGTGAAATAGACATTGATGGATATATTTCTCATAACTTTTATAGAAAATTTCAAAATCGTAAAGCCAAAAGATGTAGTGGTGGTATTGTAGTATATTATAAGGATTGTATTAAATCTGGAATTGATATTGTTAGATCACATTTAGATACAATTATTTGGATAAAGTTGGATCGAACTTTTTTTCATACTGAAACCGATATATATATTTGTGGTGTATATATTTGGGGTGAGGAATCCCCTGCGTATAATGTTTCTAACGTAGATCTCTTTGATATTATACAATCTGATATATATGATTTTGAGCACTTAGGTTCTGTATTTTTGGTAGGAGACTGGAATAGTAGAGTAGGAGTTAAACATGATTTTATTGTCTATGATAAATGTGATAATCATATTGATAATGATGACTATGTTCCCGATTCATACATGTTCAGGGCCTCACAAGATAAAGTATGCAATAATTATGGGATCAAATTGTTAGATTTGTGTAAAGCTTCAGGTGTAAGAATTTGTAACGGTCGGATTGGACAAGATTTTAACATTGGAATGTATACATATGCTGCAAAGCATGGAGCATCCGTGATTGATTTATTGTTAACAAAAGAACGTAGTTTTTCCTTGTTGATCGATTTTTGCATTAATTCATTCAATGAATTTAGCGACCATGCACCTATGTCATTTTCAATCTGTTGTCATAACATTGTTGATAATCAAGTAGATAGTGATTTCGTGAAATATAAATGGAATGACAAATATAAAGATACATTTCGTGCAGGTATCATTTCGAGATTACCTAGCTTTAATAACATTACTGAAAATATTTGTTTGAATAGTAGAACGTCAGTAAACTCAATGTTGAATGATTTTACGTCAATCATACGGGAAATAGCTGACCCATTATTTGCTCGCACTTGTCATAATAATAAAAACTGTGTTCATTTTAATGATAAGCCGTTGTCCAATCATGCTGAATGGTTTGACATTGAATGTATAGAAGCTAAGAGAATATATCTAGATTCGTTGCGCCAGTTTAACCGTTTAAAGAACGATTTTAGTAGGCAGCAATTTTGTCATTTCAAAAAACTTTATAAAGATATCTGTAAACGGAAGAAACGAAACTACGATCAGTTGAAAATAAATGAAGTCGAAAGATTAAAAACATGTAAACCTAAAGAATTTTGGAAATACTTTAAGCGAAAATCCGGCGGTAAAAACGATATTTCTTTAGCAGATTTTAAAAGATATTTTGCCGAATTAGGAAACGATATTTTTAATTGCAACAACAGTGACGCTGAAGATTTCTGTAATCGGCATAATTTTGATAATTCCAATTGCGCTTTTAGCGAATTGGATAATCGGATCACTATTGACGAGATATTTGAAGCAGTTAAAAAATTAAAGAATGAAAAGGCTACAGGTATAGATTGCATTATGAATGAGTATATAATCGAAACTATTGATATTTTAGCTGGTCATATATGTGATATTTTTAACGCTATTTTAGATTCTGGTTATTTTCCTGAAAAATGGATGGAAGGTATAATTATTCCACTTCATAAAAAAGGTAATGTAAGTGATGTGAACAATTATAGAGGGATCACATTAGTAAGTTGTTTATCAAAATTGTTCACATCAGTTCTTAATAAACGTATCATGATCTTTTGTGAAAACAATAATGTTATATCTGATGCTCAATTTGGGTTTAGGAAAGGTCGTTCAACTGTGGACGCTCTATTTATACTATTGAATATTGTACAAAACCATTTGAATGAAAATAAGAGATTGTATTGTGTATTTGTAGATATGAAGAAATGTTTTGATTCAATATATAGGCACGGTCTATGGTATAAAATGTTTAATATTGGTGTCCAAGGTAAAATGCTTAGAATTGTTCGTGATATGTATCAAAAGGTAAAATCTTGTGTAAGAAATTGTAATGAATATTCAGACTTTTTTGAATATGCGGTTGGTCTAAGACAAGGAGAAATATTGTCACCGCTTTTATTTTCATTATTTGTAGAAGATTTAGAACTTTACCTCCAAAGTGATTGTAATTCAGGAATATTTATTGATGAAATACTTCTGATTTTATTATTATTCGCAGATGATATGGCAATATTTGGAAAAACACCACAGGAATTGCAAAACAATTTGAATATGCTTTATAGTTACTGTAATACTTGGGGTTTGGAAGTGAATATAAATAAAACTAAAATAATAGTGTTTAGAAAACGAGGGGGGTTAAGAAATAATGAATCTTGGAATTATAATGGCGAACATATAGAAGTGGTTGATAATTTCAACTACCTCGGTTCTGTCTTTAATTATACCGGTAACTTCAGTTTAAATCAAGAATTCATTATAGGGAAAGGATTGAAAGCATTGAATGTCTTAGTTATCAATTGTAAGAAATTTAATCTAAAGCCTCGGCTACTATGTCAATTATTTGATGCTTTTGTTGGTTCTATTTTAAATTACGCATCAGAAATATGGGGCTTCACCAAATCTAAAGAAATAGAACGTATACACTTAAAATTTTGTAAGCAAATCTTGAACGTCCGAAAAAGCACGTGCTCTACAGGTATTTATGGTGAGTTAGGTCGTTATCCTTTGTTCATTACTAGATACGTACGTATTATCAAATATTGGTTTAAAGTGTTATCTACTGATAATACTATAATCAAACATGTATACTTGCAATCATTAAATGACTGTGAAAACAATAAAGTCAACTGGGTGTATAGTGTAAAAAAGTTATTGTGTGAATATGGTTTTGCCGATGTATGGCAACGACCTGATACGTTTAACGGTAATTGTTTTATATATGTTTTTAAACAGAGGTTAATTGACTGTTTTGTTCAGGGTTGGCATGTTAGAAAAAATATAAGTCCAGTTATGATATTGTACAATAACTGTAAATCAGATTTTAATTATGAACAATACCTCGATATTATACCTAACAATTTACGTTTTTTTATCACAAGAATAAGAATATCAGCACATAGCCTTAAAATACAAACAGGAAGATACGCTAGAAATAGAATAGATAGAAACGAAAGACTATGTATTTTTTGTGATACTAGAGATATTGAAGATGAATATCATTTTATAATCAGCTGTCCGTTGTATAATAACTTAAGAAAACAATACCTTGATCAATATTTTTATTTAAGACCAAACATGTTTAAATTTATTCAACTACTGAAAAGCCAGGATAAAAACATTCTACTTCCGTTAGCAATTTATTGTAAAAAAGCCTTGATGTTGAGAAACAGTTTATTAAATAATGTTGCTTAGTTTCTATTTATGCATAGAATTCTATTAATAATTTTATACTTAACATAATTCTAAAAAAATGTTTTGTGTTGATCACCTTTGACCTTTGATTTATATTTGTATTTATAAGAAACTTTGAATGTAAATGGTATATATATTTGTGTTTGTATTGTGTATATTATGTAATTTTGATATATTTGGATTTATAGTATATGCTTATAGATAATTACAATATATGTGTGTTTATATTGTGTATTTATATGTAAATGATGACTATGTACAATGTACACGTCGAAATAAATATTCTGTTCTGTTCTGTTCTGTTCATATTAACCATATAAAAAGTTTATTATGTCCGTGGTAATAGAATTTAATCAGTAAATTACACTCCGTGAGAGTTTACTGTGTCACTACCTTATGATGTTGTTCACACCTTCGCACCAGGTATATGAATGTCTAATTGGCAGGTGTACAGAAATTTGTGTATAACCTTTTTTACATGTGACCAATAAAAGGTGTATTACATATATTTGTGTTGCATTGTGAATGTTTTAATTTCATGTTCGTCCATAAGTTATATAACTGATTTCAATAAAGCATGTACATGATGAGAAGATTTGTTTGTTCCGCGTGTGTTTTAATGCATCGATAAAATACATTGATATCCGAACATTCTTATCATGATATGTACACTGTAAATAAAACTGAATATTTATTAAACATGTTATATATGTCCGTGATTTTATTCTTTTCACCCAAAATTCGCCTGGGGTAAAACATTTTATTCTCAGCCTTTCAGACATCCTTTGAACATATAATACCATCCTATCAGGGACCACCAATAAAATACGTATATGTTACGCGGTAGTGACTGTAAGCGGTCAGCACAGTATCTTTGGTATTTTAAATACACAAAATTAATTTGTATTTGCAATTTTAATTGGAAACTGCATGACAAGTGTTTATTACACATGTTAAGTGAAACGAATTCCTTGTTTGTTTCTATTTCATAAGAAAACATTTGCCTATCACCTGGGACCAATGCATATATTGGTCCCAGCTATCACCACGGACATGTCCGTGTTAATAAATAGGTTAATTTTCAATAATAAAATAATCTCGTTTGATTTGGGTTTGGTATTACTGTTTATGAGGTCGCCCGTCACCGCGCACATTTTATAATGCACTTTATGGTATTTTGGTCGACCCGGTATGTCCCCCGCACACCATAAATAGACGTTTTGAAACCGAAGAGGGAAATTTACCTGCCAGTAGAGCAGTATAGGTCAAACAGACATTTTTTGAAGCCAAATACGGTTACTGCACAGTGCCAATGAGACCTATCGTACAGTTACCATTTTCCTGGCACCTAACCAGTACTTTCCTGGAATCTACCCAGTACTTTCCTGGTTACATGCCAGTACTATGTTAGGTGGGAAACACTGAAAAGCATTTCTGTTTTATCCGGCGAGACGAGGGATCGAACAAATAATAATCTCGTGTTTCATCTGGGACCAATATATAGGTCGAACTCCAATTGCTTTCTCTTTATGATCATTGGCGCCGCCCATGAGGGCGGGGCCTTTAATGGAATCACGATTTTTTTGAGACAATGGTAGGAGCATCTATTTATAACTGAATCTATTTTTTTATTAAGGGTTAAACTGCTGTAAATATTACACGTTACATTTTGTATTTTTATGATTTAGAAACAAAATAGTTTTAAAGCATTTGTATTGTCGAATAAATGTCTTTAACAAAGTTAAAACGATATGTTTATGATAAATACTTGCTGATCCCCGAAAAATAGGACGATTCTACATAAACAGCATGTGTGTTAGGTGTCGAAGATAAAATAATAATAAATGAATTATAAAAATCTTCATTTTCACTTTACTTAAATCAATATTAACACAGTGGTACTTGTAACGTGGATATTCATGCAAGTTACGGTGTTAAAAAGGAAATACACACCAATGATAGTGTGAAAATGGACTATTCTAAAACGGACGATTCTACATAAACAGCATGTGTGTTAGGTGTCGAAGATAAAATAAAAAATAATTAATTATAAAAAAAATCATTTTCAATTTACTTATATCAATATTAACACATTGGTACTTGTAACGTGGATATTTATGCAAGTTACGGTGTTTAAAAGGAAATACACGCCAATGATAGTATGAAAATGAACTATTCCAAAACATTTTTCCGCCATTACGCTATTCGAAAACATTTTGCACCAGTTTTGCGGCGCCCTTGGATGCTTTGCATCAATGCATTTCTTGTAAAACAATGTTTTAAGCGTTTATCGGATACGTAGATCTAACAAAGCCCGAGGCTATATGTTAATGTGTTATACAAGTCATTAATCGGTGATCATCGGAAAATTTACGGTCACTTACGGAAACTGCCGACAGACAAATTGACTGCTGACCAAAAGTCCAATCGATATCGATCTGCATCGACTGGATTTATCTGATAAGCGATATTGTTGGGTATCTAAGCTATGCATATAAGTTGAGAGGGGAGTATTATAACAACTTGTCAGAAAAACTATTGTCACTTTCTGGATAAGTCATTTTCAGAACGAGGCTAGTTGTGCAAACGAACTGACCAGAAAATGGCCGCAGGTAGAACTACTGATAGGCACTGTTTGCGTACCACAGTGTGTATCTGACGATATAAATTCCCTGAATATAAGTAAAGCGTTTATTTATTATAGAGGCATCCCCTTTTAAAGGGCCTGCCATTTCTGACTTATGAGACACCTACATTCCGAGCATATTTATTTCCCGACTCCTATCCTGTAACGCCTTGCACCAGGCAGGTAGGCGCATGGTAACCATTATTTAACTAGCTGGCGACTCACCTACCGGCCATACCAGAACAGACCTCTACCGGGATTCGAACCTTCAACCTCCCGCTCCCAAGGCGGATGCCTTAACCACTCAGCCACAGGAGACGGTTTATAAGTTTTTACAAATTCCCCAAGGATGAAAGTTTAGGAAAACAATGGATAATTAAAATCAGATGAGATGAAGGAGATTTTTTCAAGGTAAATACTTTTATGATTAGTTGTTTTGCTGCTACATCTTTTGTAATGTAACTGTGATTAGTTCTCGTATAAATAATTTGATTATGATCCATAAAGTAATTAATATTTGAAAATATATCTGTTTGATGTAGGACATACAAGGTCCTGAACACTAAACTGTCTCTTGCTCCTGTGGTATGTTTCTGACGTACCTGCCCTGCGTTCAGTTACGGCTTACAATTGCGAACGTTATGAAACTGTTTTGGTGTGTATCCCTGACCCACCGTATCACATTCAGTGCACACGGGGAACCAAAGTGCAAACGTTACGAAACGTTAGCCGCAAACAACGTTACTGAACGCAGGACAGAGTGCTTCAGTACTTAAACATTGTGGTGTTGCAAGTCAGTTGTAATTTAATGCATATTAATAATCACATCGCTCAAGTTTCACAACAGGAACCGAACACTAGAAGTGTAACAAATGATCTTTAAAAACATAGGGGACATGTCAATAACTTTAAGTTGATACCAAATCAGTACTGTAGATAAAACATATAATACAACTTTCAACATTTTTTTCATATATTGATAGCAGTAATTTCGAATCGGTAACACGATGCCTGATATATTTTTGCTTTATCAGGTCACTTGGTCACATGACTTTAAACTCTCCATCAATGTTCACGTTATTAGCAGAACTATTTGTTTATTCAAGCGTCGCGATGTTATATTTTATCCGAATTTATTCAAGCAATGGATTTTTCAGTCTTTTTTATATAATATGTACAATAAGATGTCCCTTGCTCCAAATTGTACTGTTTTCATTCAATCGGCGATTAATATTACTCGCTATTAGACATTCTCAGTCTGAATGTTACCCGAGTGCATGTCATACAAGTGCTACAGTAATTCGTGCTGAGCAGCGTAGTAAACAAATTGTTGGCTGTCTAAACCATTTGAAGAACATCATGTCACAAATTTGATTCCATGTACGTTTGAACTCATCCGCGTTGACCTGTGCACTCGAATTTCTCACAAAAGTAACATATCAGTAGCAATAGTAGGGCGGAACCTACCGATCTTCTCAATATAGAATCCCTGTCAGTGTTCAAATGATTGTGCCGGAAATTCCTTTACAATCGTAAATGACACTGTAAGACTGAATACACAGATGAATTTTTTGTTTTCTGGTGCAGTTTTAAGTATCCAAAACTTTAGCATGTTCATGAAATAAACGTAAATTCATTTTCTGTGTTCATGTGTTCTGCAGTACGTTGTAGTTCTCGTCATTTGTAAAATACCATGGGAACTTGCGTATGAAATATTTTGCAATGTAAAAATGTTGACTCTTACGTTATTGTTGCAAATTCGTAGATTTGTTATTAAGTGCGTACAATTCGTCATCGAAATAAAGAAATATTAGAGGCTAGAAATTAAATAAAAACTGAGTAGTAATGGGGCTGAAGCCTCGTTTATAGTTTGAACGAACGCTTTTTAATTCCTCGCAGTATACAAAGTGAGTTGTACAAGCCTCAGTTTTGCTTAACAAATAAGTTTCTCTCTTATAAAAAACGTCAACCGCCCCTTTCAACCCTAATATTGCGTACACCTAGCTACGACCCTGGCTCCAAAGCACAGATAATTACACATTGCTATAGAAAAGGTATCAGAGTCACGCCAACTATTACCCTCGGAATAGGCTGCGAACCATAATTGATACGTCACTCTTAAGAAGACACAATAAGTGATTATTAGAATGGAGGGTTAGGGTTTATCCATTTTCGGCTCACCCGATAAATTCGTCCGTCTTTCCAGATACAATTTCATCATCCGTTCACCAATCTATAATCCTCAATACATCTTTTTTCTGATCCGTGAAACGTCTACACGTTTTAGTTAATTGCGTTATTTATCAAGAAAATAAAATATGAATATGAACTCCAAACATTCTAAACATATCTTATTAAATCGCCTGGATGATCCCATTCTTTTACATCGATAGACTCTTATACCGGAAATCAATCATACAACATGCGCCGCGATAACAGAAACTTTGGACTAGGTCTAATTTGCTGCATGTTATAATTATATAAATAGAGAAAATCTAAAACTAAAATATTGCGTTTTCTTTAATAGGTGTAGGAACACATTTAAAAGCGATAAAAGATATACATGTTTTTTATATATATAAATATGAATATAAATTATATTTTAGATATTTTTAATAGCTTTAAAATTGTTTTAGTTTGCATTTCATAACAAAGGAATCGATTTTTGTGTAAGTTGTAATGTTTTAGTTGCATTACCTTGTATATAATGAAGAATGCTAAGTTGCTATATTATACTGATTGAAATGTGTATACAAGTAAATTTCCAGCACAATGTATGATTTTATAAATGTTGCCTGTTAAAGTAATTTTAATGTACATTTTATGCAACCGAATCAAGGATTGATAGAATTATCTTAATTACAACCATCACGCAAATGACCATGGTAGTGCTGACATATATCCATACATCAATATTGTACATCATCCAGAACAGTGGCGACAAGTCAGACCCAATAAACAGGGACCATGTTAGTGCTGACATATATACATACATCAATATTGTACATCATCCAGAACAGTGGCGACAAGTCAGACCCAATAAACAGGGACCATGTTAGTGCTGACATATATACATACATCAATATTGTACATCATCCAGAACAGTGGCGACAAGTCAGACCGAATAAACAGGGACCATGGTAGTGCTGACATATATCCATACATCAATATTGTACATCATACAGAACAGTGGCGACAAGTCAGACCCAATAAACAGGGACCATGGTAGTGCTGATATATATACATACATCAATATTGTACATCACCCAGAACAGTGGCGACAAGTCAGACCGAATAAACAGGGACCATGGTAGTGCTGATATATACCCATACATCAATATTGTACATCATACAGAACAGTGGCGACAAGTCAGACCCAATAAACAGGGACCATGGTAGTGCTGATATATATACATACATCAATATTGTACATCACCCAGAACAGTGGCGACAAGTGAGACCCAATAAACAGGGACCATGGTAGTGCTGATATATATCCATACATCAATATTGTACATCACACAGAACAGTGGTGACAAGTCAGACCCAATAAACAGGGACCATGGTAGTGCTGATATATACCCATACATCAATATTGTACATCACCCAGAACAGTGGCGACAAGTCAGACCCAATAAACAGGGACCATGGTAGTGCTGATATATACCCATACATCAATATTGTACATCATCCAGAACAGTGGCGACAAGTCAGACCCAATAAACAGGGATATCCGCAGATAAATACCATATTCATGTCTCTATCTACGAGATACACAAACCATTCTACATGTATATAATTTGTTTATAAACAATGTTCTGTTCAATGTAATGTTGAGAAAAACTACATTGTGATAGTTTTCACTTGTAGTAAATAATTTTAGTTACTAAAACTAGGCAAAGCATCAGTTTATTTTCTAGACCAGTGATTTTTAATAGATCGCATTATAATTTATGTACACACAGTCACGGGAATTTATTGTGTATACGTTAAGTCAATATGCATCAATGGAAATTTCCGAATATAATAGCATACTTGAGGATTTGGGTCATTATTCATTTCCGGCCAGTAATATTCTGTCTGGGACAGTAATACTTCTAAGTTTACCAGACCTCTGGTCTAGTCTAGTAATATTGCTGTGTCTTTCGCATAGACTGTTTACATTATTGCATATTTCAAATTTTCTCAAATATTAGGATTGAATGTCCCGATCTGGTGCCCACCCCCCTTGACGATTCCCACACTGCTGAACTAGGGATACCGACACTTCTTTATGCCCCCACCATTCTACCCCCCCCCCCACCATTCAAAGAATGGTGAAGGGGCATTTAGTTTTATTTGGTCAAATACATACATTGCAATGATCATCACAATCATGTGTCCTTTGTGAAAGTTATAAGTGGTTGGAATCTTTTTCAGATGGCAAAGGGGCATAAAGGGTTACCCCTCTCCGTCCGTCTGTGTTAAAATTTGGTTTCCAATCAATAACTCTTGAAAGTATGAATGGATTCAATTTATATATTGGACACATAGGAATATATATTTAGCAAATAATAAAGTACTGATAAAATGTTTGGTTACAATCTTTCTATGTTTGAGGTAGTTATGGCCCTTTTTTACTTAAAAGTACGGATGTCAACGAATGGCAATTTTGGCATTCGGATATTTGCTCGGAAGGCTGACCGAATATTCGAATATTTGAAAATTCAAACTTCTTATGTAAAAGAAATTCACTTGAAGTTCGAAGTATCTACTTATCAATTTTTGTTTTAAACTGATCACTCTAGTTGTAAAAATCCCCACGATTACAAATAATTGCAGCGCTTAAGTGTCATAACCAGATTGTTATCTCTCTTGTCTCCAAATATACAACATGACATGTCAATTAACACTTGTAGATATTATTTTCATGCGTAAAATGTCATTCAGTGCGATGATGCCATGCCCATCATTGAAATTCAGTACACTTGCATTCAGATTTTATCTTGAAAATATATATTATATCAAATATTCGAATGCCGAATCAGTATTCAAATATTCAAACATACACGAATTCAAACGAATATTCTAATATCCGAATATTCGTTGACATCCCTACTTAAAAGCCCATCTGTATCCTATGGACACATCAAATTGAACATTTTATTTGAGCATGTATTTTTAGAAGTGACTTCCCCTCTACAGATATTGTGTGTTAAAGCTGCAACATTTTATATAACCATGCATACCCTCCGCATCTTTCCTCTGCACTTATTGCTTATTGCTCTTATGTGCTCTGCCAAGTGTTAAATGGATTAATGTGCTGAATATTTGCGATCTGATTGGGTGTTTTTTTTCTGAACACTTAAAACTTGTAAGTTTGCCAGTACAAATCTCCGTACAGATCTAACCTTAATCGACGAGAGAAAAGTGTTCGCAAGGTAAAAAATATTGTTCAACGTTTGTTAGATTCATCTTATTGATAATGTAAGGGAAGTAAATCTTGTACGCTTAAATATATTGTAAGGGAGATAATTTGACTGTCCAATTGGAGGAGGCATTACATGTAGTGTGTTGCATGTCTGCTAGCCTTATGTGATCAAATGTCAAGGTCACGCAGTGATGTCAAAGATCAAGGTCACTTTGAAAGACGAAAGGGTTAAATTACTTGTTGTGATCAAATGTTGATGTTAAATATTGCGCTTTAATATAAAACATCTGATTTATGTTTTTATATCATTTCAGATTTTTAGTTCTTCTGTTGAATTGGACGGCCGAAAAATGTCTGTATCACAGTCTACGGATGAATATTGTGACATTAAACCATTTTAGTTACATCCAGAATGGGAAAACCAGTCTGAAAATGGTGTTGAAAATCAAACATTTACGAATATGTATAATTCACACTGTGCAGCTAATATGGGTGACAATTTGGGGGAGCTGCCTCTGCGTGATTTAGTGTTGTCAAATGTTTGTTGTTTTTGTCATGAAATATTCAGCTCGTCAGAAAATCTTAGAATGCATATCGATTCGTTACACCGTGATGAGACGAAATTATTGTGTAGTAAATGTGACAGAACATTCGGCGATATATTTGAATACAACGCTCATATGATCACCCATAATGCATTTAAACAGGAAGTTTGCGAGGCTTGTGGAAAAACTTTTCAATATAGAACCAGTCTGCAGAGACATAAACAAAAGTGTGAACATTTGAAAACCAGTCTAAAATTCTCGGATGATGTTAGCTTAGAAAACACACATTGTAACAATAGTTTTATAGATAATCAGCAAGAATTATGTCAGACTGAAGAAGATAACGGAAACACGAACAATGTGTTTGATCAAATACAACGTAATTCTGGAGCAGATAGTGAACAAATGTAGAATTGGCAGGCCTATTTCTATAGTTCCCTATCAGACCCATTCACAAAGCAAAATATTTCCAGTCAGAAAAAAATCCCAATCAGGAGCACCCTACAAAAAACCGTCGACCGGAGCGACTTGGTATATTACAGGGGAGCTGCGAAATAGACATAAAAAAGCCGGGTCTTTTAACTATTCAAATTCCCAAAATTAGAGTAGAAGCGATAACATTTCTTCTCAAATTGGCAAATTTTACGACACAAATTTTCCCAATTTATCTAGGGTCATTTTCCCAAAATGTACAGAAAAGGGTCTGATGTAAATTCAGAGCAAATCCGGTCAAGTACGAGCGCTTGCCTTAATATAGCTCTGAATGTTTCTCTATTTATCATTATCCTTACATTTTTTCAAGTTCATGTTTTACCCACTGGAAGTAGCAGTGGTTTTTTGCCACAAAATAGGTCCGAAATTGGGCCCCATTCACAATCACCAAAAGTTTGTTTTTTTCACAATAATCTGCCTAAAAATTCACAATTCAGGCCACTTATTTTTTTCAGATTTTTGTTTACTAATGTTGACCAATCTGACTAATAGTATTTTTAACTGCTAGCCTATAGTGTACTACATGAGGTCATGTAAATTAGTATCTTTTTATTTTTAGCAAACTTTGATATTCAAAATTATGGGCAAATCGACGCTTTTTTCACAATTCTACGGCGGGCCCCATTCACAAAAGGGTGGATAAAACACTAAGTAGGATTTTGTAATGTGAATAACTGTTCATTGATGATGGCTTCCAGTATTGATATGACCACCACAGGTCGTATACACTTAACACAACTTATAAGTGTGCACTTTTTGAATGTCGAATAACTGTTTTATTGATTAACATTTCTACACGATATTTGTATATTGCTTATTGGTTATGTCATTGGCATATAAACCATGGATTCGAAACAGGTTGGTGTACATGTATATGTATTTTGACGTGTTTAACTCTCGGCAGCAGTGACGCCATCTTGTTTCTGAATCGAGAGAATTTGAAACGCTGTAATCGTCATGTTTACAAGAGCTTTATATTTCTTGATGGTATTTATATATTTTGTGTTTATCTTGTTGTTTGCTTGTATGCATTTTTGGTCAATACTGAATTGTAAAGCTGAACGAGCGTCGTTTAATCGGATGAAATTTCGAATCAAATCCCTGATATTAACCGAGCGTGCACTAAGGATTCTGGGTAAATTATTTTTTCTTATCGTTTCACCAATATCAGCCTGTTTCGAATCCATGCTTTATATGTCCATGGCTATATGTAGATTATGAAACTTTGGTCGAATTTATTAATTTGAATTATACAGTGCATTGAGTCAGTGTGTGCGCACGGGCTATTGGACTTTTTCCTATCAGATCATTTTTAAGAGGGAGTTGCAGTATTGATTTTTATCACATCATCACATTTATTGATTTTATTTGTTCAATCTTTGGATGTATGACTTGAAATAATCAAATAATATTACGCCAGGCAGCTACGCTAGTCCAGGATGTCGGGCTAGTATATTTCTAGAGCCCTGCTCTTGTAAAGTTGATTCTGGTTAATTGGTCATTCATAAAAATAGCATTTGGTTGGATTGACAGTTCAGTGAGATATTGTAAGAACAGAGTTTCCACTAAGTGCTGAATCTCAAGGGTCAGTTTGATTATTTTTTAGCAGATTTTACCACTTTAAGCCAAATTACCTTTGAATTAGAGAAAACTGGCCCTTCAGCCAGAATCTTCAGGTTCAAAATGTGACCTTTTGGAAAATCTAGGGGTCAAAGTGTCAAGGGTCAAATGGAACCCTTGTAAGAATTACTGTATACGTCTTAATATCTGCGCGGGGGGAATATCGGCGTTTGTTTTACAGCTTTGATTTGGCGGTGTCTATAATTCGCGTTATTGCAATTTTTCGCCAAAATTGAACCACAAACCATATCTTGTACGCCGAATTAAAACCAAAAGTACTATTCACGACATATTTCTGTTTACAACTTCAAGTCGACATATCCGCTACCTAACGGAATGTGACTATACTGATATTACTAGTATGATTCGTGAACGTTTTATACGGCAGAAGTTGTAGAAAAAGTGTCAATTGACCGTGAAGAGATTAACAATTTTGTCTCAACCTTTTGTTTGTGCCACAATTAATTCGTTCACGGTTTGTAATGTGATTCATAAGTGTCGCAGCGAATATTTTCCAATTTCAGTACATCAGATAAATTCAGCCACTTGTGACTATTTTGTTCATATGACAAACAATCATCGATAGGTAACGACACATATAGCAGATAACATTTTAGCCCTTACATGTTGAACACAGAGTGGTGTCCATTAATGTCAGAACTTTAAATGGCGATGCTTATATTTAGCGACGATTATATTTGGCGGCGTTTAGAATTGGTGCATTTGATGCTGACCGCCAATATAGCCAAAATTAAACCATCGCCAATAAATCAACGTACACAGTATTTTAGTAGGAAAATATTGTTTGTTTAATTATATTAATTGAATGAACCTGTTTTATGAATGAAGACTGAAAATGTATGTACATTTTTGTCTTTCCAGAATGTTGGGATGTAGCAATATTATTAAAAACTATGATAGGTGAATCATTTTTGATGTTTTTATGTTGTTTTGCTGTGGGGTTAATACACAAGTTTTGAACTACGAAACAGATCTGTTGACTATTTACATGACCACTAGCATTGCTTTTGACTTAAACACTAGTCAGTGGACCACATCAAAGCGCCCAAAATGTACACCGGTCAGTTGACCATATCAGTGTGCCCAAAATGTACATGGTCAGTTGACCATATCAGTGTGCCCAAAATGTACACTGGTCAGTTGACCAGATCAAGGCGCCCAAAATGTACACTGGTCAGTTGACCAGATCAAGGCGTCCAAAATGTACACTGGTCAGTTGACCAGATCAAGGCGCCCAAAATGTACACCAGTCAGTTGACCACATCAAGGCACCCAAAAGGTACACCGGTCAGCTGACCACATCAAGTTGCCCAAAATGTACACCGGTCAGTTGACCACATCAAGGCACCCAAAAGGTACACCGGTCAGTTGACCACATCAATGCACCCAAAAGGTACACCGGTCAGTTGACCACATCAAGGCGCCCAAAATGTATACTGGTCAGTTGACCACATCAAGGCGCCCAAAATGTACACTGGTCAGCAACAACTTCATCAACAGCATAACAACACTTAGGCTACGGCATAAGCAACAACTTCATCATCATCAACACAGCACACTTGAAGAGTAAGTTTCAGATTCCACTGCCATTCACTCAATGATAGATTCATACATAAAAAACAAACCAGAATATCAAAACAACAAGATTGGTACTGATAACATAAATGATTTATTTGTTGATAAAGACACAGTATACAGTTCATCATATACATATTCATAGAATAAAACATCACAATAATTAAGTTATGCACTCAAGACAATCTTATTTGGTAAAATAACTAAAGTGGAAATTGATGTTTTCCCACACACAACATAATGATACAAGCATGAAGAATTAATCACCACAAAACATCAAGGAAATAAAAGTTACCTATTGATATATACAAAATGTACTACAAGCTATGTGAGTACTAAATGTACCCGCCTTGTGTGCGAGATTTCTCACATCTGATCATGGGACACTATAGATCAAAGTCATTAAAATGGTACATTAAGCTGAGAGTTCTGTAAGTCAATGTAGTTCAAAATCTCAAAAATGTCAACTAAATATTTATTTTTAACAAATAAAACAATAAATTGAATGCTATATAAGTTTACAAAGTATGGAATAAACTTAGATATTGTTTATCTCAATGACTGATGTGAATAAATGAAGACTTTCCTTAAAAATCACTGTTTTATAAAAATCATCAAATTTCACAAAAAATGAAAAAAACACTTTTTTTGGGAATTTTGCATCAAAACTTACATCAACTTGCAGGAAATGCTCCAATGTAAAGAATACATGGTCACATGACATGTTTCCCTTCAGTAATAAAAAAGTTATGACAATTTTTGTCCGCTGAATTTTTGCTCTTTTTTTCAAGTTTTCATCTAAATCGTTCACTGAAACAAAATCAAACATTAACTGACAAATTGTTGTTTCAAATATTAACATCAAACCATCGTGACCTTGACCTTTAAATTTATATTTACCTTTATACAAGATATTTACTGTAGGTTTTGATGTAAGATACTCAGACATATCATCCAACGATTCCTTCACAGAAAGTTTTCTGGGAGTTTCTCCATCAACTGATGAAATCTTACATTCATATAAGTGAACTTTTATCACAGTTTTATTGTTTACAAAATTCTCAATGAAAGAATAAAAAGATTGACGACTCATTGTGACAACACTCAGCCATATCTCCACCTGTGTTACATGAGGATGTAGTTGTAATAAAACATCATCAGGTAACTTCATGTACCGCAGTCTTAGTACCTTGATACATGGAAGAGTGTTCACTGTATGTATCAAGGTTTTCACTGCATTGTCATCTAACCAGTTACGTCCACTGATACGAAGATATTCAAGTTGTGAATCCTTAATACAGTTAAATACATCAATATAACAACTAACAATCCTCTCAGATAATGGACGCAATGTGATGAACTTTAAACTAGAATTGTTGACATAATTACATAAAATATTAACACCCACCAGACGTAATGAAGTGAGTTTTGTATGATGTGGAAGATTTAGAGTCAATGTACAGTCTCTATCACACGCTGGTGATTATCACAATACACAGAATCCAATTGTATATTTTCAATGAGAACTTTGTCAGACAGAAATTTCACCAGATTATGTAAACTGTTATGTTGCATTTTAACAAAAGACAGAGACAAAGATGTCAGAT
Source organism: Mactromeris polynyma (assembly GCA_032209605.1). NCBI lineage: Eukaryota > Metazoa > Mollusca > Bivalvia > Venerida > Mactridae > Mactromeris > Mactromeris polynyma. The sequence continues at coordinate 2,352,175 of JASFXZ010000004.1, read as the reverse complement.
GTTGGAGACTTTGTCTTCCAATTATAGACCGAAAACATGATGACAGGCGAAAACATGATGACAGGCGATGACCACTTCTCACAGGTAATTCTGGTATCAATGGTTTTGTATCAGAATCACCTTTAATACAAACAGTGTGCAATGTTGATTTATTCTTTAATATGAACTGAGTGAACTTTTTATAATCAGCAGGCAACACTTTACCAACATTTAAACATTGGAGATTTTTCATCTGATCAAATATATCAACAAATTTACCATTTTCTGAATATAAAGATTTTATACCTGTCTTATTTAACTCAATCAGTGGCTTCAATATCTCAATGTTAGAATTGTCTTCAAAATAAAAATCTTCAAGTTTTATGAAGACATTTGCATCACTAAATCTTCTACTTTCCTTGATACAATTGATCACAATAGACTGTAGTGACTTTAACTGCTCATTATAACCATCAGGGAGATAGTGAAAGATAGTATTTCTTCTGATTACAGTTAAATCATTCGATATTAATGGGTAAATAGTACGGAACAATTGATCAACTGTTTGAATTGAAAATCCTGCAAGGAACAGGAAGAAATTTTTAAATGACAAAACCTGATTTAGCGAGGTCCAATTCTTAACCACAATATCATTAAATATGTTATTTCTGTCAAATGAGGATACAAACAAAGCTGCGAAAAATTCCAGATAGCTCAGATGCCAAAAATTGAGTTTTTGTTCTTGTTTCCCAAATCGCCTACTTATTTTGTTTTTAGATAGAATACCAATTTTGCACAACAGGTCCATTTGTTCAGGGTACAAAAAATAAGGGCCTGACTCCAACTGTTGTCTAGTGAATACAAGAGTAGCTACACATTCATCTTGATTAAACAAAGATCTAAATGAAAGTAAACACACTTTCTCCAACAATGATACATGTCTGTTTATATAGTTCAACTTTGATAGAGAATCAGGTAGTTGTAATTCAGAAGCTGTTGATGGTGGAAACACAATTTCCCGATTGACAGCCATTTCAAACAGCATGTCCACAATGTTACCATAAATAAGTGTTCTAGACATGTTAGTCAGTTTTTGTTCAAACCAAACTACAATTAAATTTGAAGAAATGATTGGTATGCAGAGTAAGTCTCCAAGACCACATTCTATCACTTCTGTCTTGAATCTCTCTGGATCTTTATTTTCACCATTTTTCTTATTGATATACCTAACGAGCTCTTCAACATATTCATTGGACGATTTCCCGGTAATGCCTGTAATTTTCACTTGATGATCTAGATCTTCGCGCAATTGTAAGTTTTCCGTTTTATAAGGACGGCAAGTTGTCAAATAAAAACATTTCTCGGAAAATGTTCTACTGGGTATTGAAATATCTTTTTTTCCTCTTGCATCCGGCTTCCATTCATCCAGACCATCAAGAATCACCAAGCATTCCTTTTGTTTGAGAATATCTTTGATACAACTGTACACTTTATTCCATTCATCAGGAGATTGGGTGAACAATAATTGATCCACAATCATAGCTATCACATCTATGCGATCTGAATCACGTAGTGTTATATAAAATACAAAATCAAACTTCCCTATGAAATCAACATACTCCTTCATTTCTTCATTTACTATATCAATGCAAGATTTTGACTTGTACCATATCAAGCACAAAAACTGACAAACACTGCCAACACCAGCATCACCAGTAATGTAAATATTTCTACATGGTTGATCCTCCTTATAGAATATTTGCTTACAAGATGTAATTTCGATATCGTTCTGGTTTGACTGAGCTCCATGGCATTCTGTCAGGAAAAAAGTAGGAATTTTATAAAGCTTCAGCAAGTCCTCATTCTCGAATCTGAACATGGGTGATACTGTTATGGTAGTGAAATTTGTCTTGTACTTATCCTTCAATTCTTCTTGAATGTCTGAAATGGATAAACATAAACAAATTGAAAAAGAGATTAACAAATATTACAGACAAATATATAATTATGCTCAGTCACATAAATATTTTATATATATCATCTACACAATGGCATCACAAACTTGAATTAGTCAGTATGAGTTTGACAATGTAATAACTTGCATTCAAGAGCAACATTCTCATAGAAACATATCATTTATAATCTTATCCTATATAGTACATGTATAGGAATTCTACTAAGCTTCAACAGCTTTTCATTTTCAAATTGAAACTGTCATGGTAGAATTTTTTCAGTCCACTCAATATGTCTAAGATATTGTTGAAAAAATGTGAAATGGAAAAAAATACGTGAAGTGCTAAATGAGTGAATTATTAGGATTGTCGAGTAAGGCACTTGAACTAAACTGTAACAGCTACAATGCAAACAGTATCATTTCTTTGAACGTATTTAATGTTGCACATGTGGAAATAGATTCACCTGTACAGAACTAATGTAATTCTTATAAGAATTTACAGTTCCACCACAAGCAAACTGATTGCTTCCCGACATATATAAGGGGTTGTGATGTTTGCTGCATTATCCCCAAATCAATCAAGAATAGATAACAAAAATAACATCCAATTCAATTCTGCATTAAATATACTGATCTTACCAAATGAGCTCTGGTGTTCAATAGGTAAATACTAATTTGAAAGACAACAGTAGCACAGATTGCTGTGAAACTATAACGGAGGTTATAGGAGCAATATTGGTACAGTGTACATGACAACTCACATTAGCTTCACCCAAGAGAGTAAGTAAGACAAACTATTAAAGATACAAGGACATACCGGTCTCACTCTCCACCACATATTTCTTTATTATCTCATTATAACGACTCTTCAATTCGTCATCAATGTCCATATGCTCGGCATCAGCAATGCGTGTTGGCAAGTCCGCAATTTTGCACATGTTATTGAGTCTATTTAGAATCTGCAAGAAGATAAGTCGGGATCATTTTAATTAACAGCAAATGTCTTCATATACTGCCATGAGAGAATCAGCCAATGAAATGCGTGTAACAGGTCAAATTATCTATTGTTTTAACAAGAGGACCTCATGGGCTTGTATGATTCACTCGAGTACCTGACAATAATTTATACTGGATTCATAGAAATGTTCTAATTAGGTTTAATGTAGATCAGGTAGAATATATGATCCCCTAGTTAGCTCAGTCCATAGCGCTTATAATTGCAAATCAGGTCGAATGATTGAACCCCTGGAAAGGCGTTTGTTCAATTTGACTGTGGTTAACGTTTCCATTACAATTTGACCACGTAAATACATCCAAAATCACATTCCCTTTAATCCTGATTCATTTGGGGGAAAGCTGAAAAACTGGTCAGTGCTGATTGTTAACTCAGAAACACTGTTTAGGTCAACTGACCACCATATATAACTGACTTACTGCTGACAAACAGCAAACAAACACAACATAAAACTGTCTGGAGAGTATACAACGGTTACCTATCATGTCCTAATGACCCAGCTTGTGACCACATAAACCCGTACTAATTTCAACTTATATCTTCACATAAGTTCACACACACTCAGTACCAGTTTCATGTGGAAAATGTATCAAATATGGTATCAAGAGTGTAATAAAAGTAACTATAGTAACTAAAATATGACCGAATGATTTAGATTTAGATCCCATCTTCCCAATATCATCCATGACCTAGTTTTTATAAAGACAACCAGTTGGACTATGTTTTATGTCTGTCTGGTAGATTTTATAAAGACAACCAGTCGGACTATGTTTAATGTCTATCTTCAATGCCAGGTATGAGGCAGGTATGAAATAAGGAACCTGCATTTAAACTAGCTGATGGTTTACCAACCCACCATGTCCGAACGGATTGCTACAGGGATTAGAACGTACGACCTATCTCTACCGAGGCAAATGCATTAACAACTCGGCCAAAGAAGACGTACATGAAAGGAACAATAATCATATTTAGTAAATGAATATTGTAGTGAACAGATATTGATCACTATGCCCTTGAACATTAACAAACTGATCCTTGAACAACAGGGGTCATCCACTATTCACAGATGATAGTCCTCCTATAATGTTTGGTAGCTACAGGACTTAAGTTTAAAATATCGAATTATGAATGAGTGGAGATCAGTCTCAAACTTTGAGTCAGATGCCAAGACTTTAAAAATAGAGACAGATGAAAAGTTAAACCAATGTAATAATCAAGTGACCACAAATACAATGTACAAACATCTTATTTTGTGTGAAGGCAGCAATTCTAAAATGTGCACAAATCATGGCGTCTCATAACAAATTATCAGTTAGTTGTACTTAGCCAATGAATGCGACTAATAACGATTATATAGCTAACACAATATTTATTATGTTAGACCAATGTTGTAAAACTGATAATATTCTAAATTTAATACTTACATCACTTAATTCATTCCATTTTGAGGTCAAGTCTGTCTCAGATATGAACACTGTACCACTGTGTAGCAGCTGCAAAAAGAAACACCAATCTTATCATCCTCGTTCTGTGTAAACAAGACCCACACAACCACACCATCAGATTGTAACTAACATTTCATTACATGATCAAAGCTAACAGCTAAGAGCAACAACAAGGCCATTATAATTTTTCCATGAAGCAGACATATTGTCAACAACAGCCAAAATGTTCAGCAGCTGTGACCTAGATCCTAGAGCTAAGAGTCTGGATCCAGCAAGCATCCAATACATTGTTGCAGTCACTTGTATGTACAATGTGATATACAAATCATTGCATGTATGTCAGTAAGTGATAGACTGGTGGCATGACAAAGCTATTGAACATTAATTGTGTCCTTCATCATTCAGCTAACAGTCTTAATTACAACACATGGTCTTCTTGTGTTCACAATTGCCAAAGTATTTGAAAACACTGAACTATGTGAGTTCGGTCTTCAATTTTACAATAGAATTTCAATATGTATGCTAATAATTTAAATACGAAATACGCGCTAAGGGTCTTAATTACAACACATGGTCTTAATTACATCACAAAATATGGAACATACATTATTTCTACATTCTCGCAATCTTGTAATATCTGCCTCAATGGACAAGTCTGTAGGAGCAGGAGTGTTCCACACAGCATCTTTCGGATCAAGAAGACCACATACATTTCTAAGAAGGCAAGCAAGTAGGGTGACGTCAAAGTTCGATGAATTGGGTTTCATGTCTAAAGTTGGCAGATACTTCTTCTGTGCATCAGTAATTATACCTCTTCTCATCAAAAACTGGAGTTGAGCGTTCTGGGTTGGTTTAGCGTTCAGGTATTGCATGAAATCATTGTTCACCAGAATATCGAATAATTTCCTCAAAACCCCAGTACCAATCTCTATTAATAGATACTGGTACCTGAATATAAATTTGTCTGAAAAAGAATACAAGCAATAGTAACAACTAACTCACAATATACATTGTACCAATAACACACAACAGGCACAAGCACCACCGTGAACTGTGCTAGGATTTAACATCCAACTGACAATTTGTCATTCAAACAGAGAAAGGTCCAACTTGAAGGTGATGCAGAGTTCATAGTAAGACCATGCAGTATGTTATATACTTTATATGACACCATTAATCTGACACTGTGTCAACCAGCACATGAGCAATTGTACAATTGTAAACAATATTGGCATGTTAACACCCTAGATTGAACCAGTGACCTCTCGTACACCATTTCTTCATTAGTATAACCTTATAAATTCATGTTTAAATTATCTACTTGTAAAAGACCTGATAAAACAGTATCATAATTATAAACATATCAATAAGATAATTGGACATGATATTTAGACTTTATCAAATAAACATAATGCTTACATTGAAACAAACAAGCAACACACAGTTGTCAAAGAGCACATTTAACTTATTACTTACCTCCTGGTCCAGGGTTTTGTTCAATTCCAGCCATGAACAACAGAATCCTTACGAAGCTAACTGCTCCAATCAATTTGACTACATGACTGAAATCAATGACAAATGGCATCATCACCATACCAACACCTCGACTTGGGACAAACAACACAACCCTACACTTGTATGTGTCTGTATCAACACCCATACTGTCTCCTGAAAATACATTTATTTGAATGTTAAAATGGTTTGTTGGAAAACCAGTGATAGAACTTTATAAAACACTGCTGATAAGCCTCAGAGTCATAGAATTCCCCAGGAAAGTTTAGGGTCGTTTTATTTTGAAGTGCACTTTAGGTTTAGAAAAAAATGCCATAATTGTTCGCATTAACACAAGAGTGGCAAACTGTCACAAAATACGCCCGTCATAAGTCAGAGCTCAGAGTTATAGCAAGACAAATTTTAGGTAATTTCTTAAATCAAAGGGTTATAACTCCAGAGTAACTTAAGCAATATGGCTGGTTATCGAACTTGGCTGAGATATTATACCAACAAACATTTTCACTAAGTTTGGTACAGATCGGATGAAAACTCTCTGACTTAAAGCGGACAACATGAGGACACCACCCGCCTCACGGGTGTTCCCATAATACGTCCCGTTTTTCAAACGGGCGTAAACAAATAATCAATAAACGATCAGACATGCTTGAAATTGGACTACACGACAATGACTGGTACTGGTATAAGAGGTGCGAGAGGGACGAGAGAGGTAGAGAGACAAAGGTACGAGAGTTTGAGAGGGACGAGTGAGGAATAGAGAGAGGGACGGGTGAGGTAGAGAAAGATGGCGAGAGAGGAACGAGAGTGTGAGAGGGACGAGAGAGATAGAGAGGTACGAGAGTGTGAGAGGGACGAGAGCAATAGAGAGAGGCACGTGAGTGTGAGAGGGATACAGAGAGTGGTACGAGAGTGTGAGAGGGACAATTGTGTGAGAGGGACGAGAGGGACAGAGAGAGAGAGGTACAAGAGTGTGAGAGGGACAATAGTGCGAGAGGGATGAAAGGATGGAGAGAGAGGTGAGAGAGGGATAGAGGGATAGAGAGAGAGAGAGGGATGAGAATTTGAAAGGGACTAGATGGATAGAGAGAGAGATACAAGAGCGTGAGAGGGACGAGAGGGATGATGAGAGGGTGAGAATGACGAAAGAGTGAGAGGGACGAGAGAGGGAGAGGGACGAGAGTGTGAAAGGGACCAGAGAGGGAGAGAGAGGGACGAGAGTGTGAGACGTACGAGAATGTAAGAGGGACGAGAGTGTGAGAGGGATGAGAAGGATGGAGAGAGAGGTACGAGAGGGTGAGAAGGACGAAAGTGTGAGAGGGACGAGAGAGAGAGAGGGACGACAGTGTGAAAGGGACGAGTGAGGCATGAGAGTGACGATAGTGTGAGAGGGCCTAGCAAGGTTGAGAGAGGAATGAAAGTGTGAGAGCGAGAGGGACGAGAGTGTGAGTGAGGGAGAGAGAGGGAGATTTGTTTGTTTCATTGGGTTTAACGCCGTTTCTCAACGATATTTCAGTTATATACGGCGGCCGGTTCATCTAACCAGTTTTTCCTGGACTGAATTCTAACCAGTTCTAACTTACCCTTCCACAAGGAGCGGCAACTTCTCCACATGTGGAGGAAAATCAACATTTTTTTGTCAAATTTTCATGGAAGGGTATGAACTGCCGCGACCGGGAATCGAACCCCGATCTCCGGGTTACAAGTCCAGCGCCCTAACCACTGGACCGCGGCTTAGAGAGAGGGAGAGGAGTGAGAGAGCGAGAGGGCTGAGTGAGGGAGAGAGAGAGAGCGAGAGGGAGGAGTGAAGAAGAGAGAGAGAGCGAGAGGGAGGAGTGAAGTAGAGAGCGAGAGGGAGGAGTGAGGTAGAGAGAGAGAGGGACAAGTGAGGTAGAGAGAGGGAGAAGGAGGAGTGAGGTAGAGAGAGAGGGAGGAGTGAGGTAGAGAGAGAGAGCGAAAAAGAGAAGTAGAGAGAGAGAGGGACGAGTGAGGTAGATGGAGAGTGAGAGGGAGGAGTGAGGTAGAGAGAGAGAGCGAGAGGGAGGATTGGGACAGGGAGGGAGAGAGAGGTAGAGAGTGGGAGGGAGGAGTGAGGTAAAACGAGAAGGAGGAGTGAGGTAGAGAGAGAGAGCGAGAGGGAGGGAGGAGTGAAACAGGGAGGGAGAGGGAGGAGAGAGGTAGAGAGAGAGAGCGAGGAGTGAGGTAGAGAGAGAGAGTTAGGAGTGAGGTAGAGAGAAAGAGGGAGAGGAATGAGTTAGGGAGAGGGCAACGTGGGAGAGGAACGAGATGGATAGAGAGAGATACAAGAGTTTGTGAGGGACGGGAGTGTGAGACGTACGAGAGTGTGAGAGGGATGAGAGAGAGCTACAAGAGGGTGAGAAGGACGAAAGTGTGAGAGGGACGAGAGAGGGAGAGGGGAAGAGAGAGAGGGACGAGAGAGGGAGAGGGGTGAGTGCGGGAGAGGAACGAGAGAGCTAGAGGGAGGATTGAGGTAGAGAGAGAGAGGGAGGAGTGAGGTAGAGAGAGAGAGAGCAAGAGGGTGGAGTGAGGTAGAGAGCGAGAGGGAGGAGTGAGGTGGAGAGAGAGAGGAGTGAGGTAGAGAGAGAGAGAGAGCGAGGTAGAGAGAGAGAGAGAGGGAGGAGTGAGGTTGAGAGAGAGCGAGGAGTGAGGTAGAGAGAGGGAGAGCGAGGGTTGATGTAGAGAGAGAGAGCGAGGAGTGAGGTAGAGATAGAGAGGGAGGAATGAGGTAGAGAGAGAGAGTTAGGAGTGAGGTAGAGAGAAAGAGGGAGAGGAATGAGTTAGGGAGAGGGCAACGTGGGAGAGGAACGAGATGGATAGAGAGAGATACAAGAGTTTGTGAGGGACGGGAGTGTGAGACGTACGAGAGTGTGAGAGGGATGAGAGAGAGCTACAAGAGGGTGAGAAGGACGAAAGTGTGAGAGGGACGAGAGAGGGAGAGGGGAAGAGAGAGAGGGACGAGAGAGGGAGAGGGGTGAGTGCGGGAGAGGAACGAGAGAGCTAGAGGGAGGATTGAGGTAGAGAGAGAGAGGGAGGAGTGAGGTAGAGAGAGAGAGAGCAAGAGGGTGGAGTGAGGTAGAGAGCGAGAGGGAGGAGTGAGGTGGAGAGAGAGAGGAGTGAGGTAGAGAGAGAGAGAGAGCGAGGTAGAGAGAGAGAGAGAGGGAGGAGTGAGGTTGAGAGAGAGCGAGGAGTGAGGTAGAGAGAGGGAGAGCGAGGGTTGATGTAGAGAGAGAGAGCGAGGAGTGAGGTAGAGATAGAGAGGGAGGAATGAGGTAGAGAGAGAGCGAGGAGTGAGGTAGAGAAAAAGAGGGAGAGGAATGATAGTGGGAGAGGCATGAGTGAGGGAGGGGGCAAGATTGGGAGAGGGACGAGTGTGGAAGAAAGAGAGGGACAAGTGAGGTAGAGATGGACAAGAGAGTGAGAGGGACGAGTGACGGAAAGAGGGACGAGTGAGGTAGAGAGAGAGAGAAGGACGAGAGTGTAAGAGGGACGAAAGAGGGACTAGAGAGGGACGAGAAAGGTAGAAGGACTAGCGAGGTAGAGAGAGAGAGACGAGAGTGCGAGAGGGACAAGAGCAGGAGAGGGACGAGAGAGGGGAATGGGTCCGAATTTTGGCCCCATAAAGGCCCTGAAAAAATTGAACACCAGTTATACCTGGACACCAGTCATACGCGATCAACAATAATACCTGGATAACAGTTATACATGGACTACAGTCATACCCGAACAACATTCATGCCCGATCAACAATTATACCAGGACACCAGTCATATCCGATCAACAATTATACCTGGACACCAGTCATTCCTGATCAACCATTATGCCTGGACACCAGTCATACCCGATCAACAATTATACCTGGACACCAGTCATACCCGATCAACAATTATACCTGGACACCAGTCATTCCTGATCAACCTATATGCCTGGACACCAGTCATACCCGATCAACAATAATACCTGGACACCAGTCATACCCGATCAACAATTATACCTGGACACCAGTCATACCCGATCAACAATTATACCTTGACACCAGTCATACCCGATCAACAATTATACCTGGACACCAGTCATACCCGATCAACAATTATACATGGACTACAGTCATACCCGATCAACAATTATACTTGGATGACAGTTATACCTGGACACCAGTCGTACCCGATCAACAATTATACCTGGACACCAGTCATACCCGATCAACAATTATACTTGGACACCAGTCATACCTGATCAACAATTATACTTGGACACCAGTCATACCCGATCAACAATTATACCTGGACACCAGTCATACCTGATCAACAATTATACTTGGACACCAGTCATACCCGATCAACAATTATACCTGGACACCAGTCATACCTGATCAACAATTATACTTGGACACCAGTCATACCCGATCAACAATTATACTTGGACACCAGTCATACCTGATCAACAATTATACTTGGACACCAGTCATACCCGATCAATAATTATACCTGGACACCAGTCATACCTGATCAACAATTATACTTGGACACCAGTCATACCCGATCAACAATTATACCTGGACACCAGTCATACCCGATCAACAATTATACTTGGATAACAGTTATACCTGGACACCAGTCGTACCCGATCAACAATTATACCTGGACACCAGTCATACCCAATCAACAATTATACCTGGACACCAGTCGTACCCGATCAACAATTATACCTGGACACCAGTCATACCCGATCAACAATTATACCTGGACACCAGTCGTACCCGATCAACAATTATACCTGGACACCAGTCATACCCGATCAACAATTATACCTGGACACCAGTCATACCCGATCAAGAATTATACTTGGACACCAGTCATACCTGATCAACAATTATACCTGGACACCAGTCATACCTGATCAACGATTATACCTGGACAACAATTATACCCATACCCAATCAACAAATATATCCGGACAACAGTTATACCTGGACACCTGTCATACCCAATCAACAATTATACCCGGACATCAGTTAATGAGTTATACCCATACCCGGACAACAGTTATACCTGGACACCTGTCATACCCGATCAACCGGACAACAGTTATACCTGGACACCTGTCATACCCGATCAACGATTATACCTGGACGGCAATTATTCTTGGACACCAGTCATACCCAATCAACAATTATTCCCAGACAACAGTCATACCCATACTCGGAAAACAGATATACCCGGACAACAGTTATACCCGGACAACATTCACACCCCAACAACAAATATAATCTAAATTGTTCACTTCTTGTTAATGATATTGATAATACACAGTCCATTTAAATCAACTAGTGTCGCATACAGGTGACAATTAGTCAATTAATTACCAGGATAAGCATTACTGGGACTAACCAACAGTGTTCCGCTAGACTGTGGTCATCATCATCAGTGAGTCTTAGTATAAAATTAGTACATGTAGTATTTTTGCCGGAACCGTCTGGTGATGTCGGATAAGGCAGGTTGTCGTTATGAGCAGTTTATGTTGTACTTACAAACCTTTCTCAAAATATTAATGCAATCTGACAATAATCCTAAACACAAATACCAACGGGTTGCAATACATAGTTCCCACATCTACAATATTTACCTCCCTTGTTCTGAATTGTTGTCCATTTTAATATGCAAATTTCCTTCAAGTTTATGGGGAATATAATGTAAACGATGATAAACTAATCCGATGTATATAACATAATTTATTCATTATGCTCATGTGGGCATTTGGCTTAGCAAGTTGAAGAAAAGGTGGTTGCAACATGGAAATTCTTGTGGTATTTTTGAAGCAATCTGTTAGGTTTACCCGAACTGCCAATCCTCCAACTACAGCCTATACGCCATGAACGCCCAGAAATCACAGACAACTTTCAGTCAGCTCCTACTCTCAAGATGGCTTCTACAACTTCGCGCCAATCTACGTCATCTCGCTCTGTTCTTGCATAGATAACACCCATGCGGACCGTTCTGTGACTGAGACCGGATTCCAAAGTCACTACATTTTCTCAATTATCCCATATTTGGAAATAACTCCTATAAGAGCATATCAGTTTGGCCTACTAAAATGGCCTGCAGTTAAAAACAAGGGAGATAAATATTGTATAAGTGGGAACTATTAATATCCTGTTCTAGATCTAAATGTTTGAAGCAAAATAATTCTGAAATGCATTTAGCTAAAAATGCTAAAATTACGAACAGAATGATCATTCCTTACCTGCAGGTCCAGGATTCTGCTCTACCCCAGCCATGACTAAAAGTATTCGAACTAAAGTCAGAGATCCTAACAACTTGACCACTCTGCCAAAGGTTATAAACAATGACATGAATCCACAACCATCACCTGGGACAAACATCCCAACTCTGCAGCGGTAAGTGTTAATATCAACACCCATATTTGAAAGAAATGTTGAGTTGTTGCAGTGAAAGTCACATCTCACATGAACCTGAAAATAGAGTTAAATCTTATAGAATAAACAACGCAATATTAGCATAATAAAATGAATAAATTTAGAGCATGTTCCACGACAAGATGAAATTGGAATTTTTAGTCACGATCCGAACTTAAAATAATTTACACTCAACGTAAATATTTAGGCTACGTTTAGTGTACAGGTATTTCCAAACGGAAACACAAATGATTTAACCGAACACAGATAAAAATCCAATTTTTACAAACAGCTTGCATTTCTATCAACAATACAGACGGCCCCCATTCCTATTCTAGAATAAGTTTACGCGCTTCCCAACGTCATCAGAGTGGCGTGGGACTAAAATCCGGGTCTTTAAGAAAATCCGGGACTTTGGTGAGAAAACAACTATGTGAACCTTATAACAGACTCTTTCTTTTCTATTAATAACTAGTATGTTAAATGTAGTTTAGTAAAAATACAAACACACACACAATTTCATTCCCATTGTGTACCAAGTCCGGTTTCTAATACATCTAAGTAATCAATATGTGAACTGAAAATACATCGCTAGTTATTTGACTTATTGTCGAATTTAAATGTAATAAGCTTATTGTTTAAAAAATAATATTATTATGACTGTGGCAATTTCATGTGCTTCTTTTATATCCACATTCAGTTCCGTTCAAATACAACGTCTTAAGAATATTGTGCTAAAGTTTCCTCTTCGCTCGACATTATCTTTAAGGTATCTTAATTATTAAATGTAAACGTTTTAATGAAATAGTTTGACGGATATGTGGCAATTACAGTACATGATAAACCTGATGTTTCATTTTGCTAACAGTTGTTTTAGGACAACACTATCTTTTCCATGTCAATAGTTAATCTTAAATTAGTTGTATGATCAGCTTAGTTTATACTTAGCTATTTTATTCATTCATTAGCATAACATCTGTTTGCATTTATTTGAATGATGAAATACGTGGTTAAAATTTAAAAGTACATTGTGATTTGTTTCAGCCTGATACTACATATTTGTCATATTACAATATTGATCGTTGTAGCAAGACTTAGTGTTTACTTGACCCTCACAAGATGTTACTGCATGTATAGCAAATATTAAATCGATCAAGTGCCTGAATTATATAACTGAACATCGCGTTTGTAATTTGTAAATGCCTCTACACATGGGTACTGGTTTTCCTGTGAACATTCCAAAGTCATCGTTTTATAATCACGATCCTGTCAATTGATCTAGAAAATTGTTTCTAAACGACGGCGCGTTCTTCTTACGGGATATAAATGCTGATTTTTCTGACCAACTAAGAGCTCAGAAAGTGAGACAAGTTTTCAATAATGTTGTACAAGGTAAAGTAATAATAATGCTATCAAATTGTATACATGAGTACGGCGATAATGTCTGTTCACAGAGTCAATACGTGTCAAGAACCAAGTATTTAAGGATTATGTTCGGGACTTTGTAGGCATTAACCTTAACCGACATAATACGTTCCATTGAGTATCTTAAAACTATTATCCAGCCCTTTTATGCTTGTGTTGTATGGTGGTGTCTATGATGTTTCGGGTTTACGTTGGTGTTTTCCTTGGTTTGATTTGTTTTGTCAAGTGTTCGTCCAGTGCGTGTCTATATTATGTCGAAGTATTATTTGGGTGGATCATTTTTAGATTTTATTAGTCGGCCATCCTATTCTTCATGATAACGTACATTCGGTCATACATATCAGTTGAATTTCTCCAGGCATCTTTCTTCATTATAACAGCATTTAATTATACTTATTGTCCTAATTATACTTGAAGTTGGGGTATATCTATCAGTTGGATTTTGCCAAGCCTCTTTGTTTATTATGACGTCATCTGGTTTGAAACTATTAATGTTTTAACGATTTGGAATGTTATATTTCGTGGACAAGTAGAAACATGAAACGCGGTAATGCAATGAAGCCAGGTTTTCAATATTTTACCGGCAGCAGTAGAAACTGAACTATAAAAAGGTATGCGTCATTTCACAGAAAGAGCATATGCATTATATCAAGCATCACACTGTGCAAAAATAACATGTTTTTTACTTTCAGCCAAAGTGACAGTCCAAATAAGTTATAACATCGGAGGGTAAAGGGTGGGATTTAATGTTTCAGCGTGATAATAACAGATAAACACTGTTCTTTATTTTTGATAATACAGTGCAAACTCCCGGACAAACCAATAAGTTCGGAATGGAGGGGATTCTGGGCTAGAGAGGATTTCCTCATGAAGTATTCGTAGGCAAGATACCTTACCCTTGTATACATCTTTTGTCGCCTGTAACGGACTCGTGAATTTGAGGTTTTGGGAAAATGTGTACTAACTTTATTAAAGACTAAGCAAACCTTTAAACCTTTAAAATACAGAAACTGGTGATAATTTATCATAATTCGTGATTTTATGGTAGAGTCGAGGTTAGAGCGACGCATGAATTGAAATATCAATAAACATTTAACACAGCATGTATTTTGCATATCGCACTACAAAACTTCCTTGTATGAAAGACCACAAATATGTTGGTGTCTTATAACTCATTCTTTTGAATTAATTTAATCTCCTTATAACTCGGTAAAGTTGATATAAAGGATGAATGCAGGTAAAATATTTCGTCGCGGTAATCCGAACATCTTCAAATTACAGAAATTTCCCCATCCGTTTCAGTTTGTACGATGTTATACGATGAGTAAATGTTATTTAAAGCTTAAAGTATTTTGAAATGCAATACTATTCACAAGTGAAATGAAATGTTTGGAATGAAATAAAATTTACTTGATGGGGAGTATAAAACAAACATTGCTCACAATGAACCAAATAAAACATTTTTCAATATTTTAAACCGAAATTTTCAAATTATGCAATTTAAAAGAAAATCCATGTATTTTGTGAATGAATTTGTTTGGGGTTGAGCCATTTTGGTTACATTATCGTCTGTATGTATCTACGTAACTATGTATCTATCAATCAATGTATCTATGTACATGCATGTATTAATGCAATTTATTGGTGTTCATACGTCTTGCCCTATTTTGCTATATTAATCTTCGTGTGCCCTATGGCCTACAAGAATTATCGAAAATAAACTAATGCAAATTTTTAAAAATTGGTCAGGTACAGATGGAAAACAAGTGAACGATACAGCCAGTGTGTTGTAAATAACAAAACATTTACATTTTGTAAATTTCGAACGTACTTCAAAATAATAGAACCATAACATTTATATTATCAACTAAACTACTGACTCTACATAACAAGAGTGTAACTGACAGCTGTAACAACTAAACCACACTGACTACATAACAAGAGTGTTACTGCCAGCTGTAACAACTAAACCACACTGACTCTACATAACAAGACTGTAACTGCCAGCTGTAACAACTAAACCACACTGACTCTACATAACAAGAGTGTTACTGCCAGCTGTAACAACTAAACCACACTGACTCTACAAAATTTACTTAGATATTTTTGGGTTTAATTTCTTTTATAATCATTTACAGTTATTAACGCTGACAAAAGCATTTCATTTCCGTATTTTTACTATTATGCCAAATTGTTTCAATGTAGGTGTCGTCAAAAAACAAAATACCACGAAACAAGAAGTAACGCGAAAATAGCAGCAAACACTATATTTTGGTGAATTTCATTCATATCTTCCACAATTTTGGCCAGATTTTTTAAAGGAAATTCTGCACTGTTTCTTTTTCTTAACTTTGACATAACAGTATCGATTTCAAACATTTTTAACATGAAACATGTATAAAAATAGCAATTGTTTTTAATAAATTACTATGGAGACATGGATTTTTTTTTGCTACAGGTCATTAGTAGAATATGATTTTTTTAGAAAGTGTAGCATTTTGTCACTCTATTTACAAATTCACCAAACTGCAATTTAATTTACTTCAATAAATTACAATGAACCAAAACACATCTTCCTAGAATTTTGTGTTTTCACAACAACCGACAGCCGTTGTATCAAATAATAGATAATCTAGAAATGTGTCCGTAGCACACAGATGCCCCCACTTCCAGCCTTTGTCACAAAAGCAAAAGCTTCTATTATGCTCATAGTTTGTGAATGGGTCTCAAAATTACCAAGTGAACAAGTGTACTGATTATGGTGATAAGTCAAGGGCCATAACTTTGCACTTATTTGGCGGAATCATACATAAAACACCAGATCCACAGCTATACATGCTTGTGAACATTCCTGTAAAGTTTTATGACTCTGGCTCATATAATTTTGGAGTTATGCGTGACACAATATTTCATATTCTGTAGGTTATATTTTAATTAAGTCAAGGTCCATAACTTTGAACTTACTGGGCACAGCCAAACATGAAACCCCAGGTGCACAACTACACAGGCTGGTGATTTACTGTAACGGTTTATGACTCTGACTTATATTCTTTTGGAGATATGCGTGACACAAGATTTTGTGACGGACGGAAGTACGGACAAGGGGAAATGTATATGCCCCCCTTTCAGAGTGGGGGCATACAAATGTCTCCCTGTATAATTTGATTTCATTATCTAAACATGTATGCTCAACACAATGCAAGTAACATATGATAAATTAAAAAAAAAAATCACTGATATCGTAAGAATAACAACTATTCTATAAATTAAACTGAAAAACACACATAAAAATGTAAATGGTAGTTTGTTGAAATGCATAACATTTCACACAATGTGTTGAGACATTATTTTAATATTCATCTGGTTTTTTTTAAATTGAAAATAATAAAATATGTTAAGAAAATCTCATAAGTATTAATCATAATTTTCATATCAACACAATTGTTGCATTTATCTATTTGTTAGACCTATATTTCAGTTTATAATTTATTAGAATACGAAGTATTAATACTATATCTCACATTATTGTACATATCTTTCAAATAAAATATTGTAAAGAAGTGTTAAGTTGAAGTCATGAACAATTGCATTTGTAATACCCTTTTCACATACAAATAATCATATATAATGAATTAAAATGCTATTGTCATAATATTGGGGGAGAAACATCCTCGGGGAAAAATGACTAGGGTCAGAGACAACTGTAAACCTTTCACTCAATCACTGTTCCTAAAACATTGTCTTAGAGGGAAGGAAATGAAGCAAAAAGTGGGTCCGATGTGTGGTTCAATCTCACTACCCCCTAAACACTGGTACGACGCTCTACCGACTGAGTTAACCGAGTGTCCGTCTTACTCCACAACCCTACAGAAACAATGAATGCTGGGTAACATGACGTCGTGAGTAAGGCGCTATACCACACAACGAGCACTGAAGTATAATATTATTATAAAACCTATAATGTGTCCGGCTGACATCACAAAAACAGCAGAACTTCGCGATGCGAACAATAAAACAGTAATATACATGTAGTATCAAATAGAGCGAAGTGAAATATATTTTCCTTCACATGAATGTCATACCTTATAAAAGTATTTAACACATATTGTACATCAATATGCTAAAAATGTCAGGTGGTACAGGTTTTTTTTAATGAATGGCGCGACAAAACTAACATAGTTGATTAGTATACAATTGCATGTTATTTAGTACTATCGAAATACATAAATATAGTTGTAATATAAGGAAGAAATGGTGAAAATAATAGCGGGCTGAGAAAGGCTTCTTTTTGAAAACTGTGATTTGTTCCCACATTTTCAACAATGTCACAATATGAAAATTTGAAGTTAACTATTGGAAAATATTATTATGTTTACTGCAAGCACTTGTTATCAAGTTGCTTTGTATTCACCATCATTTGAAATTTATTTCATTGCACACATATCAGTTTACTTCGGCATAGAATTGCATTTCAAAATGTTTAAAGCTTTAAAATACCCTTTACAATCGTTATAAAGAATGTGTATTCAAACTAAAACGGAAGCGGGATTTTTTTCAGTAATTCAAATACGTTCACTAGAGGATGTTTGCATAAATGCGACGCAACATATACCTGTATTCATTTCTTATTTCTACTTTACAAAGTCATAAGGAAACGTTCATAAAATATGCAAACTTGAAAATTAAATAATGAGTTAC
Organism: Mactromeris polynyma; assembly: GCA_032209605.1. Classification (NCBI taxonomy): domain Eukaryota; kingdom Metazoa; phylum Mollusca; class Bivalvia; order Venerida; family Mactridae; genus Mactromeris; species Mactromeris polynyma. The sequence continues at coordinate 2,333,717 of JASFXZ010000004.1, read as the reverse complement.
ATGTTTAATCAAAACGCTGTTAGCGCTGAAGGCCTGGGGCTGCATATAGCTGAATTGTGGATTTGCTTGCACTGTGTAGATCTAGTGACATTATCATATTAACTACTGTATTTCTATATCATGTTACCAGTTTCATTAGTTAGTTTGTGCAGACTATACAAGTCGGTATATCTTGTGCATCAGTGATAACCCTAATTCTGGTTTATATGTGCGTGATTATAATAACATTATAAAAACATTCACATTCTGTCTGTTACTGCATTTAGCAATCACTACTGACCAGAAAGTTGGCAATTTGAAGAAACAAAAAATATGACAAGCAGTCACATAGATTAAGTATCCGGAATGGCTAATATAGTTTCAACGCTTAAGCTGGGACTAATATATACATGTATATATTGTTCCCAGGTTTAAGTTTCCGTTTGATATCTCCATTTATCAAGGTATAATAGTGAGAATTGCATGCATGCTAATCGGACACGTTTATTTCTAATGCGACCTAGAAATACTCCGGATTACACCAGTCACCATCACCACAAGGAGAAAAGATATGGGTATTTCCCTTTAACCCTGAGGTACAAACAAACATATACATGTACCGTTACTTAACATCGTGCTCGAATCGCAATAAAAACAAAGACCCATACCCAACTTTCGCGTCACTGTGGTCCGACCAACTTCCTATAGGACTATAAATGGTAAATATCTTCAAATCGCAATAAAGAAAGATCTCTTAAAGGTATAGTATATCGTCTGAACATATGGTCGGTGTTATTTTAAAATTAAGCAATGAGATTGCAAATCTTTGATCGTTGCGTGCACATATGATGCATGTTATTGTCACTAATTGTTATAAAGCATATCATGTTCCTGAAAGAGATATTTGAATTTGAAACATATCTACTAGATGTTATTCAGAAAGCTAATACAAATACCTTAACTTTAATAAAAACGACATCATTTAGTTGTATGCGCGTTAAATTATATATGTACTGGAGATTGACATTTTTCCTTAATTATACACCACTTGAAACATGAACATGCATGTATATATATTTTGCGCATTAAACTACAACGAATGGTATAGAATGTAGTAAATGTATGTTATTGTAAATCACCAACCTACGGTCGAACCTACAGGTCAAATGTATGTCTGCTTAATCGGAACCTGGCTATAAAATCGTCCACATTGTAACGTTGCAAAACTGAAGTTACATATTTCTCAACTCTGACTTTCTTATCGAGCACCAATCTGTCTGCAATCACAATACTGCTAGAGTTTAAATCTGCAGTAAATGGAATTAGATTATGATGCGACTGTGTCAACTAAATCGTTATAGTCTTCTGACACGGTAAGTTCTTTAACAATTAAACTCATGTTGGTCATTTTTTTTCGACTAAACCATCAGTTTGGTTGTAAACGAATCTTAATCATAACTGGTTTAAGTTTTTTAACCAAACTACAACAAAACTGAAACCTCAAACCTTAACTAGGTCTTGCAAAACAAATGCGACGCAAGTTAACCACAAATGAACATAGAGAAAGAATATAAAAGTTTGTAAGAAGAAATCTGGGTGTATACATTGATGGAAACTGGACAGATGTCCTCAGTCTGTCAATTTATACGTCAGATATATAATAGGATACACACAATATTGTTAAAGCAGAGTAAATACAAATAGTAGAGATACAAACAACCAACCTTTAACTTTGGCAAGTTCTCTTCCTCCTTCGACAGTTCGTCTTCATATGTCATATGATTCCCTGTCACAGGAACTGGAGCGCTACTCCCTCTAGCGGTACTGTTGTTTGTATAAACATAAACATGTGTGTAAACAATCAGCCGGGTACCAGCACATAGCCACAGAGATTTAGTCAAGTGTACCTAAACATGCAATTTTATCTGTCTAAAAATAACCAATACAATCTCCAATTACAGGTAGAACAGGTAAAACTGAAAAACAAGTGTAACTTGAACAAATATGTTACAGTGCTTCGGCCCGGTGATATCACCGCAGCGATCATGAGACTGATTTGGACAATTTCAACTATCTAATACGAGTTCACTAAATATGCTTTATTTTTTCTATGGCGATGCAAATGTTTTTTACTCTTTTCGATGTTATATGTTTCCATTTTGTGATTCAGTTATTCAGCATATCAATTTGACATTTTAAGTCATAATGAACAATAAAACTAAAAAAATCAAAGAAAGCAAACAAATGTTTATAATTAGCTCCTAACAGAACACGAAATTAAATAGAGACGGATTAGAAACGCAGTAAATTTCGCCAACTTATCGGCGTATCGCGAACGTGCGTGCTTTAACGAACTTATCATTCATACTAATTCGATTTATCACGCATAATATTGAATAATTTCGTATCAGAAATTATTTCATAAGTTTTAAAGTAATTGTCAGATACATAAATTGCAGTTATATTCTGATATGAAAGAATTACTTAAGGGTTATTTTGGACTTGCTTCTAGAACAAGGGATCAAATTCATGTTTTGGTCGTTCACATTTTGTACGGAAACATTGGCAAACTGTGAATATCCCTTCGTGTTTGGCATATCGGAGTTGTATTTACATAAATTGATATTGAACTTTAATGAAACCTATCAATGTCTTATTAACGTATAAGAGAGATTGTTACTGGGAATACAACATACATAAGCCAATGCTCCCTCACAAAATACCAGAGAAACAACCGTGTACGAAAGTTATCGTTTTAAAATTAAGATCTAGGCAGTGCGTGTTCTTTTCAATATGGTAGGTGCCGATTTACTTGACCCAGTCTGAGCACTGAGTGGTCAGGAACTCCGACAAGTTGTCAGTACTGTTGTGATCAAAGCATTTTAAGGGGTCAGTAACAATGTTTGGCCAATAAAAACATCGGAAAAAACATCTATTTTCATTTCGAGTTCAGTTTCATTCATACGCTACATAACGCGAAACGACTCAAGTATCTGCAGCCACCACAAACGATGATGCGTGTCATGACCAACCGTTTCTGCTCATGAACACTCTACTTGCGTCAGATAGATAGATAGTGTGGCTGACTATCATCAAAAGCCTGTCGCAATAAACATCAAGAAACATCAGGACAGACGAAAGAGACAAGCCCAGGACGCTTGTACTTTTAACACTAATAAAACTCTTGCTCTCCACCATTTTGTACATATTGTAAGGTATAGGGCTTTTAAAGTAAACTAGGTGCACCATTTTGTACATATTGTAAGGTATAGGGCTTTTAAAGTAAACTAGGTGCACCATTTTGTACATATTGTAAGGTATAGGGCTTTTAAAGTAAACTAGGTGCACCATTTTGTACATATTGTAAGGTATAGGGCTTTTAAAGTAAACTAGGTGCACCATTTTATACATATTGTAAGGTATAGGGCTTTTAAAGTAAACTAGGTGCACCATTTTGTACATATTGTAAGGTATAGGGCTTTTAAAGTAAACTAGGTGCACCATTTTGTACATATTGTAAGGTATAGGGCTTTTAAAGTAAACTAGGTGCACCATTTTGTACATATTGTAAGGTATAGGGCTTTTAAAGTAAACTAGGTGCACCATTTTGTACATAGTGTAAGGTATAGGGCTTTTAAAGTAAACTAGGTGCACCATTTTGTACATATTGTAAGGTATAGGGCTTTTAAAGTAAACTAGGTGTACCATTTTTTATCACAGTAATGGGTGGGTTGAGTAGCTTGGAAGGCCTAGTACATACAATGTTTGTTTAGGACTCCCACCCTTTGTTTGACAAAGTGAAGTAAATCAAGGGGAAAAAGTGCGCCCGATGTGGGGCTCGAACCCACAACCTCCCCCTTCCGGCACTTGAGGCTCAACCACTGTTGGCAGTCAAACACTGCTGCCACCATTGAATTAAATCAAGGGGGAAAATTGTGCCCGATGTCGGGCTGACTCAAACCCACAACCCCCTATTAAAACACTAGTATGGCGCTCTTATGACTGAGCTAACCGGGTGGGTGTCTTACCCCACAACTACTTCACTGCCGCCCCCCATTCTGGCATTTGAGGCTCAACCAACATGGGCTATCAAACACTGCTGCTACAATTAAAAGTAAATCATGGGGAAAAATTGCGCCTGTTGTGAGGGCTCGAACCCATGACCCCCTAAACAATAGTATTGCCCTTAACCAACTGAGCTAACCACTCATTTCACAGTGAAAGTTAACAAATCAAACAGTTATGGGCAAACATTTGGTATAATTTGATTAATAACAATTTAAATATGATGATTAACTTGAACATTTTCTCCTGAAAGACCTTTATGATGACACAAAGTTTAGAAGTGCACAAGCCTAGCAAATGTGCTGAAGAATAAATCGGTGTGCATAAGAAAATCACATTGTATAAACAGCAATGTATGTTGTAAAACCCGTCTGATCCATACTGTACCGGACATACAAACCGTCATTCAGGTCTTCTACATTGGAGCTTGCTGTTTTTTATGGGTCAAAATGGTGAATATGAAGGGTCATTTTGATAATTTTTGACCGGATTTTACCATTTTATAGCCAAAATACCTATAATTCAGAGAAAAATGACCATCAAACAGAATTCTAGGGTCAAAATAGGGATTTTAGAAACTCCAGGGGTCAAAGGGTCAACCCAAGGGTAAAATGGAACCCCTGCTGATGTATATTTATTTGTCTCTGATTTGTTTCTGTTTAAGGAATCCTGAGTGTTTTATATCAGAGTGAAATGGCTGACTTGAATCAATCGTCAGTGTGGAACTATTTCAAACTTTTAGATGGGGGATCTGAAGTGGAGTGCTTTATTTGTGGAACCAGGATGCCATGTTTGTCTGTGTCTGCGATGAGAAATCATATGAGGACGAAACATAATTCAACAGTGGATGAACTGGACACTGGTCAAGGTGTCCACAATACAACACGTCCGCAGGTATGCTAATTTTCGCCTGTTTTTATAGCCATTATTCGGCTATATTCCCAATGACAAAAAGTTTATATTTTTCCCATTTGAATGTGAAAATCGCCAATAAATCTGAAGAAAAAGTTTTGGTTCAATTAAGTTATGAATTGAAAAAGTAATAGGATTTACTATCATAGGCAGTTTATATATATAGCAATTGTTGATTAATTAATCACTACATCCTTTAAATTTATTCCTAAAATCTTGCTGTAACTTATAGACTTTTTTCCCAATTTCTAAGATTAACATGCAAAAATCGCCTATTTAAAGGGTATGGGTCATCTTCCCAAAATAGTCACAATAAACCCTGGTTGAAACATCACATTGACAACAGGGTACTGGGGAGTTTTTAGGGGCTGACACCTGGAGCTGCAAATAGGGATTTGTTTTTACTTTAATAGCAGATGAAAAGGGAAATTTTGATGTCAACTAATGTGATCAAATTTTTTCGTTACACTTTTTAAGAATTATGTAAATGAGGTCTATGTAAATTAGATATATGTAAATGAGATATATGTACTATGTAAATACGGTCTATGTAAATCAGGTATATGTAAATAAGATACATATGTAAATCAGGTATATATAATTGAGATACATGTACTATGTTAATAAGGTCTATGTAAATCAAGTATTTGCAGAATGAGATACAATTCAATGCAGTATATGTAATTAGGTCATAATATGCAAATGAGGTATATGTAGAAATGATATGTATATTTTTTATTTGTTTCAGGGGTGTAGATATGACTCTATGTATGACAGAGACTCGGACATGTACAAGATTGTCTTACGAGATCTCATCAAACATCAGATACAGATATTGGTAATTTTTGTTGTTGTTTTTTTTTGGTAAAAACTATTAAGACCCGATGTCTGCAAAATATTTAAAGTTGCAATACCTTTTTATGCCCCCACTCTAAATGGGGGACATAGATTTGCCCTTGTCCGTCTGTCACAAAATCTTGTGTTGCACGTATCTCCAACAGTATATCAGCTACGCTCACAAAACTTTACAGTAATCACAGGGTTTAGCCACGCTTAGTCACATCGTTGTAGCTTCCCCTGTTGCTACGTTATTTAGCTGAAGTATAGTTTAGTTTTCTTTAGTCTATTAATTTTTCTTTGCAAAACTTTTAATTTCAATTGGCCTGAAATTAATGCAAAAGCCTTAAGATGAATGAGAATGCTGTTACATATACATATAAAAAATCGAATCGAAAAAATTGAAATCGAAGGGAAAACAATCGACTCGGTTGACAGTTGAACCGTCGAAGCTCTATAATTAACCCTTTACTCCATTGAGACGCATTTGGACAGATCTACCGTATCTCCATGCAGATGTGTTTTGAATAAACTAGTTTTACCATTTTAATAAGGAACGACATTCTTGTCCAATGAAATAAGTTTTTATTTCACTCGATTTTGCAAGAAATAAAACATTAAACTCCCAACTTTCTTCCTGAATACCCTTTACACCTGGCGTATGGTACTGAATGTGACACCTGAATACCCTTTACACCTGGCGTATGGTACTGAATGTGACACCTGAATACCCTTTACACCTGGCGTATGGTACTGAAGGTGACACCTGAATACCCTTTACACCTGGCGTATGGTACTGAATGTGACACCTCAATACCCTTTACACCTGGCGTATGGTACTGAATGTGACACCTCAATACCCTTTACACCTGGCGTATGGTACTGAATGTGACACCTGAATACCCTTTACACCTGGCGTATGGTACTGAATGTGACACCTCAATATCCTTTACACCTGGCGTATGGTACTGAATGTGACACCTGAATACCCTTTACACCTGGCGTATGGTACTGAATGTGACACATGAATACCCTTTACACCTGGCGTATGGTACTGAATGTGACACCTGAATACCCTTTACACCTGGCGTATGGTACTGAATGTGACACCTGAATACCCTTTACACCTGGCGTATGGTACTGAATGTGACACCTCAATACCATTTACACCTGGCGTATGGTACTGAATGTGACACCTGAATACCCTTTACACCTGGCGTATGGTACTGAATGTGACACCTGAATACCCTTTACACCTGGCGTATGGTACTGAATGTGACACCTCAATACCCTTTACACCTGGCGTATGGTATTGAATATGACACCTGAATACCCTTTACACCTGGCGTATGTTAATGAATGTGACACCTCAATACCCTTTACACCTGGCGTATGGTACTGAATGTGACACCTCAATACCCTTTACACCTGGCGTAAGGTACTGAATGTGACACCTGAATACCCTTTACACCTGGCGTATGTTAATGAATGTGACACCTCAATACCCTTTACACCTGGCGTATGGTACTGAATGTGACACCTGAATACCCTTTACACCTGGCGTATGGTACTGAATGTGACACCTGAATACCATTTACACCTGGCGTATGGTACTGAATGTGACACCTCAATACCCTTTACACCTGGCGTATGGTACTGAATGTGACACCTCAATACCCTTTACACCTGGCGTATGGTACTGAATGTGACACCTGAATACACTTTACACCTGGCGTATGGAACTGAATGTGACACCTGAATACCCTTTACACCTGGCGTATGGTACTGAATGTGACACCTCAATACCCTTTACACCTGGCGTATGGTACTGAATGTGACACCTCAATACCCTTTACACCTGGCGTATGGTACTGAATGTGACACCTGAATACCCTTTACACCTGGCGTATGGTATTGAATGAGACACCTGAATACCCTTTACACCTGGCGTATGGTATTGAATGTGACAATCTCTGACATGAACTGAGTATAATTTTTTTTAATGATGCACACATATACTTAACAACACCTCTCTGTTGGTAGAAAATCTCCCGATTGTTTAGAATTTCTAGTAAGGTAACGAAGTCGAATTGACAGTGGGAATAAATCTATGTCACTGCCGGGAATTGGCGAACGTGCCACGAAAAAAACCGATCCATAAAATTACCATTTTTTCGTAATTTTATGGATCGAATATGAAATAATAATTTTTTTTGGCTGTTGACCTTCAAGGTCACAACCTACTTTCCTTTCAGAAACACATCAGTGTGCAACAAATAGACAGTTGTTTGTGATATGAAATGCAATTTTGAAACTATCGTAAAGCTATCAGACAAATTTGGATGTTTGAAATTTCCCTGTCTACCGACCCCGTAGTTGTTTAGTATGTCCGAGGAAGCAGGCCCGGACGACTGTAAGATTTTTTGAGGAAAAATTAATAGGCAGTGACCTTGAATCTAGATCATTGTTTACAATTAATTGCCACTTATATCAGATAATGTCAGTGATTTTTTTAAAATGATGTATAATTATGGTTGTTTTGCTTATAAAAACAACTTTTCAGCTGTGGCTGGTGTTTGTTACATATATGAGGTGATGTAAGAGCAAAGATTCTTTTATAAAAGGTTGAATACACAAATACCTGACTTAATGAAGAGAAATTCAGTCAGAAGGGGGGAAATGAACAAAAAATAAGTGTAGGAATGGAGCTCAATTTTGCCCCCCCCCCCCCAAAACCCAGGGGTGCATTTCATCAGAAGTCCTAGGTGCGCTTTTCACTCCTAAGTACACATTTTGCACCTAAGCCAATTTAAGCATGTTTTGTTACATGCATTTAAAGAACAAGATTCAACTAAATTTTAGTTTAATCTTAATGAATATGAAATATTAAAGATATTTACACTTCAGAATGTCTAAAACATATTGAGCAAACATGACTTTTTCCTTCCAGAAAAATTCACTCCTATATTTTCATACTTGTATACATTATATATTACAGATTACCCAGCTAGCGTCTAATGGTGTAGAAAGTGTTTTACTGACAGCGACAATGTCTGACGCTGGTAGAATGTCCGATGCTGGCAGAATGTTGGACACCGGTAGAATGTCAGACGCTGGTAGAATGTCTGACACCGGTAGAATGTCTGACACCGGTAGAATGTCAGACGCTGGTAGAATGTCGGACGCTGGTAGAATGTCCGATGCTGGCAGAATGTTGGACACCGGTAGAATGTCAGACGCCGGTAGAATGTCTGACGCTGGTAGAATGTCGGACGCTGGTAGAATGTCGGATGATTGTGTTGTGGGTTCAGAGCTTGGACTACAGTTTTTACGTCACTCACACAATGTCAAGATGCAGTTCCACGACTACTGCTCCAGTTACGCTTGTAAGTTTGTTATACTGTATCCTAAAGTACCGCATACCGAGATCCAGCAGGGGGGGTGCAGGGGGCATGGTGTGCAGGGGGCAAGGTGTTCAGGGGGGTGCAGGGGGCACGGTGTTCAGGGGGGGTGCAGGGGGCACAGTTGTGCAGGGGGGGGGGGGAGTGCAGGGGGCACAGTGTGCAGGGGGGGTGTGTGCAGGGGGGTTGCAGGGGGCACAGCTCCAGGTAAGGCAGTGGATCTATGTCAGACTTTGGAGTCCCTAGATTCTTGCAATGCAATGCGTTTTCTTGTCATGTATTATGCAAATTATTTACAAAAAATAGCAAGGTTCTTGAATTTGGGACCCCTTATTGATATATTGTGCCAAAATCTCTGGAAGCCCGGACCCCCATTCCCCTCGTAATCCACGCATGCTCAGGGTCCCTGTTCAGAAAGAATCAAATTTCAGGATCAGGACGTAGAGCAAACTTTGTAAGAAATGTTATGCAAAGCTAAATCGTTTTCTAACCTGTGGATTTGTGTGCATTCAGTGATGATCTTGGATCAAGATTATAGTTGCTCATAATTCTAATTTCTACTTTTAGATTTAAAACTAAACCAAAATAATTGTGCGTCTCCTGTAAGAATTGGAAAACGATCAGCCAATGAGATGAATGGACACACTATGCAGAGGTAAGCTGTCTTAACAAATTGTTTGTTATCTTTTTAAGCAATATAATACTTTTATTATGCCCCCACCCATTTGAGTTGCAAAGTGGCATAAAAAGCTCCCCTGTCCATCTGTCAATCTGTCTGTGCGAAAAATTGGTTTGTGATCAATAACTCTTCAAAGGGTGTATAGGTTGACTTCATATTGGGTGCATAATCATAGGATAATGAAATACAGGTTGTGTTGTATTTTGTTACGTTTTCCAACCTCTTTAAGTGATGTCATTTCCAGAAAACGTTACATGTTCCGTCACCAAGTACTGACAGTAAGCAATATTTGCCCCGTATGAAAACGAAGTGACCATGGAGTAAATATTGTTTCCTGCTTGCAAATGGTGACATCACATATTGCTTTGTATTGAAATGACGTCACTTACAGAAGAGGTAAATCCCACAGCAGCGCTCATTTGATCAGTATCCTGATCCGGAAAATTAATTTTTCACAAAGAAATGAACTCAATGTTGCCTCTTTCCAGCACAGAAATTTCGTTTCCCAACCTTGAAGAATCGTCGCCTAACAACCTGACAAACAACCAGTAGTTGAACTTAATATTCATGCATGCATTAATAAATGATGTCACAGAAATGACTGAATCTTTTGACACTATTCATGTCTCTATCTACGAGATACACAAACCATTCTACATGTATATAATTTGTTTATAAAAAATGTTCTGTTCAATGTAATGTTGAGAAAAACTACATTGTGATAGTTTTCACTTGTAGTAAATAATTTTAGATACTAAAACTAGGCAAAGCATCAGTTTAACTTCTAGAACAGTGAATTTAATAGATCCCATTATAATTTATGTACACACGTCACATGAATTTATTGTGTATACGTTAAGTCAATATGCATCAATAGAAATTTCCTAATATAATAGTATACTTGAGGATTTGGGTCATTATTAATTTCCGGGCACTAATATTCTGTCTGGGACAGTAATACTTCTAAGTTTACCAGTCCTCCGGTCCAGTAATATTCTGTCTGGGACAGTAATACTTCTAAGTTTACCAGTCCTCCAGTCCATTAATATTCTGTCTGGGACAGTAATACTTCTAAGTTTAACAGTCCTCCGGTCCAGTAATATTCTGTCTTGGACAGTAATACTTCTAAGTTTACCAGTCCTCCGGTCCAGTAATATTCTGTCTTGGACAGTAATACTTCTAAGTTTACCAGTCCTCCGGTCCAGTAATATTCTGTCTGGGACAGTAATACTTCTAAGTTTATCAGTCCTCCGGTCCAGTAATATTCTGTCTGGGACAGTAATACTTCTAAGTTTACCAGTCCTCCGGTCCAGTAATATTCTGTCTGGGACAGTACTACTTCTAAGTTTACCAGTCCTCCGGTCCAGTAATATTCTGTCTGGGACAGTAATTCTTCTAAGTTTACCAGTCCTCCGGTCCAGTAATATTCTGTCTGGGACAGTAATACTTCTAAGTTTATCAGTCCTCCGGTCCAGTAATATTCTGTCTGGGACAGTAATACTTCTAAGTGTACCAGTCCTCCGGTCCAGTAATATTCTGTCTGGGACAGTAATACTTCTAAGTGTACCAGTCCTCCGGTCCAGTAATATTCTGTCTGGAACAGTAATACTTCTAAGTTTACCAGTCCTCCGGTCCAGTAATATTCTGTCTGGGACAGAAATACTTCTAAGTTTACCAGTCCTCCGGTCCAGTAATATTCTGTCTTGGACAGTAATACTTCTAAGTTTACCAGTCCTCCGGTCCAGTAATATTCTGTCTGGGACAGTACTACTTCTAAGTTTACCAGTCCTCCGGTCCAGTAATATTCTGTCTGGGACAGTAATACTTCTAAGTTTACCAGTCCTCCGGTCCAGTAATATTCTGTCTGGGACAGTAATACTTCTAAGTTTACCAGTCCTCCGGTCTAGTAATATTCTGTCTGGGACAGTACTACTTTTAAGTTTACCAGTGGGACAGTAATACTTCTAAGTTTACCAGTCCTCCGGTCCAGTAATATTCTGTCTGGGACAGTAATACTTCTAAGTTTACCAGTCCTCCGGTCCAGTAATATTCTGTCTGGGACAGTAATACTTCTAAGTTTACCAGTCCTCCGGTCCAGTAATATTCTGTATGGGACAGTAATACTTCTAAGTTTACCAGTCCTCCGGTCCAGTAATATTCTGTCTGGGACAGTAATACTTCTAAGTTTACCAGTCCTCCGGTCTAGTAATATTTCTGTGTCTTTCGCATAGACTGTTGACATTATTGCATATTTCAAACTTTCTCAAATATTAGGATTGGGTGTCCCGATCAGGTGCCCCCCCCCCCCCCTTGACGATCCCCACACTGCTGAACTAGGGATACCCACACTTTTTTTTTCTGAACACTTAAAACTTTTATTGAGTGTACAGTTATGTTATTTTCACTCATACAAATCGATGTTTCATGTATTTCAGACACAGACGTTCCAAAAGGTCTCGTGAAATGTTGTGTATGTAATTATATGTCTAAGTTTCGTGCGAATGTTACCCGACACGAGCGAAGTAAGCATGGTTTCCATGTTGTTGATGGATTGCCGTCGCCGTCAGTGCAGTATGCTTGCTCAATCTGCCAGTACAAATCTCCGTACAGATCTAACCTTATTCGACATGAGAAAAGTGTTCACAAGGTAAGAAATATTGTTCAACGTTTGTTAGATTCATCTTATTGATAATGTAAGGGAAGTAAATCTTGTTGGCTTAAATATATTGTAAGGGAGATAATTTGACTGTCCAATTGGAGGAGACATTACATGTAGTCTGTTGCATGTCTGCTAGCCTTATGTGATCAAATGTCAAGGTCACGCAGTGATGTCAAAGATCAAGGTCACTTTGAAAGACGAAAGGGTTAAATTACTTGTTGTGATCAAATGTCAAGGTCACGCAGTGATGTCAAAGATCAAGGTCACTTTGAAAGACGAAAGGGTTAAATTACTTATTGTGATCAAATGTTGATGTTAAATATTGCGCTTTAATATAAAACAACTGATTTATGTTTTTATATCATTTCAGATTTTTAGTTCTTCTGTTGAATTGGACGGCCGAAAAATGTCTGTATCACAGTCTACGGATGAATATTGTGACATCAAACCATTCCAGTTACATCCAGAATGGGAAAACCAGTCTGAAAATGGTGTTGAAAATCAAACATTAACGAATATGTATAATTCACAATGTGCAGATTATATGGGTGACAATTTGGGGGAGCTGCCCCTGCGCGATCAAGTGTTGTCAACTGTTTGTTGTTTTTGTCATGAAATATTCAGCTCGTCAGAAAATCTTAGAATGCATATTGATACATTACACCGTGATGAGACGAAATTATTGTGTAGTAAATGTGACAGAACATTCGGCGATATATTTGAATACAACGCTCATATGATCACCCATAATGCATCAAAACAGGAAGTTTGCGAGGCTTGCGGAAAAACTTTTCAATATAGAACCAGTCTGCAGAGACATAAACAAAAGTGTGAACATTTGAAAACCAGTCTAAAATTCTCGGATGATGTTAGCTTAGAAAACACACATTGTAACAATAGTTTTATAGATAATCAGCAAGAATTATGTCAGACTGAAGAAGATAACGGAAACACGAACAATGTGTTTGATCAAATACAACGTAATTCTGGTGCAGATAGTGAACAAATGTAGAATTGGCAGGCCTATTTCTATAGTTCCCTATCAGACCCATTCACAAAGCAAAATTTCCAGCTGTGAAATAGGCATAAAAAGCCGGGTCTTTTAACTCTGCAAATTCCCAAAATTAGAGTAAAAGCGATAATATTTCTTCTCAAATTGGCAAATTTTACGACACAAATCCGGTAAAGTCTGAGCAAAATTTCCAGCTGTGAAATAGGCATAAAAAGCCGGGTCTTTTAACTCTGCAAATTCCCAAAATTAGAGTAAAAGCGATAATATTTCTTCTCAAATTGGCAAATTTTACGACACAAATCCGGTAAAGTCTGAGCGCTTGCCTTAATATGGCTCTGAATGTTGATCATTATCCTTACGTTTTTTCCAGTTCATGTTTTACCCACTGGAAGTAGCAGTGGTTTTTTGCCACAAAATAGGTCCGAAATTGGGCCCCATTCACAATCACCAAAAGTATGTTTTTTTCACAATAATCTGCCTACAAATTCACAATTCAGGCCACTTAATTTTTTCAGATTTTTGTTTACTAATGTTGATCAATCTGACTAACAGTATTTTTAACTGCTATGCTATAGTTTAATACACTGCTAGCCTATAGTGTACTACATGAGGTCATGTAAATTAGTATATTTTTATTTTAAGCAAACTTTGATATTCAAAATTATGGGCAAATCGATGCTTTTTTCACAATCCTACAGCCCGGCCCCATTCACAAAAGGGTGGATAAAACACCGAGTAGGATTTTGTAATGGGAATAACTGTTCATTGATGATGGCTTCCAGTATTGATATGACCACCACAGGTCGTATACACTTAACAAAACTTATAAGTGTGCACTTTTTTAATGTCGAATAACTGTTTTATTGATTAACATTTCTAAACTAAATTTTGTATATTGGCTATTGGTTATGTCATTGGCATATAAACCATGGATTCGAAACAGGTTGGTATACATATATATGTATTTAGACGTGTTTTAACTCTCGGCAGCAGTGAAATTTTCTTCCGAGCTCAGAAATTTTCTTCCGAGCTCAAACGATCGGGACACCTCGTACAATTCTACGAAAATGATCCACAACAATGAGTGAGGTGTTCAGATTAGAGGTTAAAAATTGGCAATGTCCGCCATCTTGTTTCTGAATCGAGAGAATTTGACAATTTGAAACGCTGTAATCGTCATGTTTACAAGAGCTATATATTTCTTGATGGTATTTATATATTTTGTGTTTATCTTGTTGTTTCCTTGTATGCATTCTTGGTCTGAATTATAAGACTGAACTGGCGTCGTTTAATCGGATGAAATTTCGAATCAAATCCCTGATATTATCCGAGCGTGCACCAAGGATTCTGGGTGAATTATTTTTTCTTGTTGTTTCATCAAAATCAGCCCGTTTGGAATCCATGATTTATATGTCCATGGCTATATGTAGATTATGAAACTTTAGTCGAATTTATCAATTTGAATTATACAGTGCATTGAGTCAGTGTGTGCTCACGGGCTATTAGACTCTTTCCTATCAATCAGATCATCTTTAAGAGGGAGCTGCAGTATTGATTTTTATCGCATCATCACATTTATTGATTGTATTTGTTCAATCTTTGGATATATGACTTGAAATAATCAGACAATAATACGCGAGGCAGCTACGCTAGTCCAGACGTTGGGCTAGTAGATTTCTAGAGCCATGCTCTTGTAAAGTTGACTTTGGTTAATTGGTCATTCTTAAAAATAGCATTTGATTGGATTGACAGTTCAGTGAGATATTGTAAGAACAGGGTTTCCGCTAAGTGCTGAATCTCAAGGGTCATTTTGATTATTTTTTAGCAGATTTTACCACTTTAAGCCAAATTATCTTTGAATTAGAGAAAACTGGCCATTCAGCCAGAATCTTCAGGTTCAAAATGTGACCTTTTGCAAAATCTAGGGATCAAAGTGTCAAGGGTCAAATGGAACCCCTGTAAGAATTACTGTATACGTCTTAATATCTGCGGGGGGGGGGAATATTGGCGTTTGTTTTACAGCTTTGATTTGGCGGTGTCTATAATTCGCGTTATTGCAATTTTTCACCACAAACCATATCTTGTCCGCCAAATTAAAACCAAAAGTACTACATAACGGAATGTGACAATACTGATAATACTAGTATGATTCGTGAAAGTTTTATACGGCAGAAGTTGTAGAAAAAGTGTCAATTTACCGTGAAGAGATTAACAGTTTTATCTCAACCTTTTGTTTGTGCCACAATTAATTCGTTCACGGTTTGTAATGTGATTCATAAGTGTCGCAGCGAATATTTTCCAATTTCAGTACATCTGATAAATTCAGGCACTCGTGACTATTTTGGTCATATGACAAACAATCATCGATAGATAACGACACATATAGCAGATAACATTTTAGCCCTTACATGTTGAACACAGAGTGGTCTCCATTAATGTCAGAACTTAAAATGGCGATGCTTATATTTAGCGACGATTATATTTGGCGGCGTTTAGAATTGGTGCATTTGATGCTGACCGCCAATATAGCCAAAATTAAACCATCGCCAATAAATCAACGTACACAGTATTTTAGTAGGAAAATATTGTTTGTTTAATTATATTAATTGAATGAACCTGTTTTATGAATGAAGACTGAAAATTTATGTACATTTTTGTCTTTCCAGAATGTTGCGATGTAGCAATATTATTAAAAACTATGATAGGTGAATTATTTTTGATGTTTTTATGTTGTTTTGCTGTGGGGGTAATACACAAGTTTTGAACTACGAAACAGATCTGTTGACCATTTACATGACCACTATCATTGCTTTTGACTTAAACACTAGTCAGTGGACCACATCAAGGCGCTCAAAATGTACACCGGTCAGTTGACCATATCAGTGTGCCCAAAATTTTCATGGTCAGTTGACCATATCCGTGTGCCCAAAATGTACACGGTCAGTTGACCATATCAGTGTGCCCAAAATGTACACTGGTCAGTTGACCAGATCAAGGCGCCCAAAATGTACACTTGTCAGTTGACCACATATCAAGGCGCCCAAAATGTACACTGGTCAGTTGACCACATCAAAGCACCCAAAATGTACACCGGTCAGTTGACCAGATCAAGGCGCCCAAATGTACACCGGTCAGTTGACCAAATATGAAGGCGCCCAAAATGTACACCGGTCAGTTGACCACATCAAGGCGCCCAAAATGTACACCGGTCAGATGACCACATATCAAGGCGCCCAAAATGTACACTGGTCAGTTGACCACATCAAGGCACCCAAAATGGACATTAGTCAGTTGATCAGATCAAGGCGCCCAAAATGTACACCGGTCAGTTGACCAGATCAAGGCGCCCAAAATGTACTCGTCAGTTGACTAGATCAAGGCACCCAAAAGGTACACCGGTCAGTTGACCACATCAAGGCGCCCAAAATGTACACTGGTCACTTGACCACATCAAGGCACCCAAAATGTACATAGGTCAGTTGACCACATCAATGCGCCCAAAATGTACACGTCAGTTGACCACATCAAGGCGCCCAAAATGTACACCCGTCAGTTGACCACATCAAGGCACCCAAAAGGTACACCGGTCAGTTGACCACATCAAGGCACCCAAAAGGTACACCGGTCAGTTGACCACATCAAGGCGCCCAAAATGTACACTGATCAGCAACAACAGCATAACAACACTTAGGCTATGACATAAGCAACAACTTCATCATCATCAACAACACAGCACACTTGAAGAGTAAGTTTCAGATTCCACTCTGCCATTCACTCAATGATAGATTCATACATATAAAACAAACCAGAATATCAAAACAACAAGATTGGTACTGATAACATAAATGATTTATTTGTTGATAAAGACACAGTATACTGTTCATCATATACATATTCACAGAATAAAACATCACAATAATTAAGTTATACACTCAAGACAATCTTATTTGGTAAAATAACTAGAGTGGAAATTGATGTTTTCCCCCACACAACAGAATGATACAAGCATGAAGGATTAATCACCACAAAACATCAAGGAAATATAAGTTACCTATTGATATATATACAAAATGTACTACAAGCTATGTGAGTACTAAATGTACTTGCCTTGTGTGCGAGATGTCTCACATCTGATCATGGGACACTATAGATCAGAGTCATTAAAATGGTACATTAAGTCAATGTAGTTCAAAATCTCAAAAATGTCAACTAAATATTTTTGTTTAACAAATAAAACAATAAATGGAATGCTAAATAAGTTTACAAAGTGTGGAATAAACTTAAATATTGTTTATCTCAGTGACTGATGTGAAGAAATGAAGGCTTTCCTTAAAAATCAGTTTTATAAAAATCATCAAATTTCACCAAAGCTTTTTTTTTTTTTGGAATTTTGCATCAACACTTACATCAACTTGTAGGAAATGCTCTAATGAAAAGATTACTTGGTCACATGACATGTTTCCCTTGAGTAATACAAAAGTTATGACAATTTTTGTCCGCTCATTTTTTGCAAAATTTGATGACAAAGTCGCTTTTTTCCATGAATTGTTCACTGAAACAAAATCAAACATTTACTGACAAATTGTTGTTTCAAATTCTAACAGCAAACCATCGAGACCTTGACCTGTATATCTACCTTTATACAAGATGTTTACTGTATGTATTAATGTAAGATAATTAGACATATAATCCAACGATTCCTCCACTGGCAGTTCTCCATCAACTGATGTAATCTTACATTCATATAACTCAACTTTTATCACAGTTTTATTGTTTACAAAACTCTTAATGAAAGAACGAAAATATTTAGGACTCATTGTGACATTATGCAGCTGTGTTACATGAGGATGCAGTCGTAATGAGTCATCATCAGATAACTTCATGGAGTGCAGTAATAGTAACTTGATATTTGGAAGAGTGTTCACTGTATGTACCAGCTTTCTCACTGCATTGGAATCTAACCAGTAACATCCAATGATATTAAGACTTTCAAGTTTTGATTCCTTAATACAGTTAAATACATCAATATCACATTCAACAATCCTCTTAGAAAATGGTCGCAATGCGATGTACTTTAAACTAGAATTGTCTACATTATTACATAAAATATTAACATCCCACAGTTCTAATGAAGTGAGTTTTATATGATGTAGAAGATTTAGAGTCAGTGTACAGTCTTTATCATCACCCTGGTGATTATCACAATACACAGTGGACAATATTATATTTTCAATGAGAACTTTGTCAGACAGAAATTTCACCAGATTATGTAAACTGTTATGATGCATTTTAACATAAGACAGAGACAATGATGTCAGATGTTGAAGACTTATCACAGGTAATTCTGGTCTTCCAATTATATACCGAAACCATGATGTCAGATGTTGGAATAAAGTCATGTTTGAGAGAGAGAGACTTCTCTCAGGTAATTCTGGTATCAATGGTTTTGTATCAAATTCACCTGCTATACAAACAGTGTGCAGAGTTGATTTATTCTCTAATATGAACTGAGTGAACTTTTTATAATCAGCAGACAACACTTGACCAACATTTAAACATTGGAGATTTTTTATCTGATCAAATATTTCAAAATATTTACCATCTTCTGAATATAAAGATTTTATACATGTCTTATTTAACTCAATCAGTGGCTTTAATATATCATTGTTAGAATTGTCTTCAAAATAAAAATCTTCAAGTTTTATGAAGACATTTGCATCACTAGATCTTCTACTTTCCTTGATACAATTGATCACAATAGACTGTAGTGACTTTAACTGCTTATTATAAGGATCAGGGCGATAGTGAAAGATAGTATTGTTTCTGATTACAGTTAAATCATTCGATATTAATGGGTAAATAGTACTGAACAATTGATCAACTGTTTGAATTGAACATCCTGCAAGGAACAGGAAGAAATTTTTAAATGGCAAAACCTGATTTAGCGAGGTCCAATTCTTAACCACATTATCAGTATTTTTTTTATTTCTGTCAAATGAGGATACAAACAAAGCGGCGAAAAATTCGAGATAGCTCAGATGCAAAAAAATTAGTTTTTGTTTTTGTTTCCCAAATTGCGTACTTATTTTGTTTTTAGATAGAATACCTATTCCGCACAACAAGTTCATTTCTTCAGGGTTCAAAAAATAAGGGTCAGACTCCAACTGTTGTTCAGTGAATACAAGAGTAGCTACACATTCATCTTGATTGAACAAAGATCTAAATGAAAGTAAACACACTTTCTCCAACAATGATGCATGTATTTTTATATAGTTCAACTCTGATAGAGAATCAGGTAGTTGTAATTCAGAAGCTGTTGATGGTAAAAACGCAAATTCCCGATGTACAGCCATTTCAAACAGCATGTCCACAATTTTACCATAAATAAGTGTTCTAGACATGTCAGTCAGTTTCTGTTTAAACCAAACTACAATTAAATTCGATGTTATGATCGGTACACACAGTAAGTCTGCAAGACCACATTCCATCACTTCCTTCTTGAATCTCTCTGGATCTTTATTTTCACCATTCTTATTATTAATATATTGTACTACATCTTTAATATAATCAGTTGAAGATTTCCCGGTAATGCCTGTAATTTTCACTTGATGATCTAGATCTTTGCGCACTTGTAAGTTTTCAGTTTTATAAGGACGGCAAGTTGTCAAATAAAAACATTTCTCTGAACATGTTCTACTAGGTATTGAAATATCTTTTTTTCCTCTTGCATCCGGCTTCCATTCATCTAGACCATCAAGAATCACCAAGCATTCCTTTTGTTTGAGAATATCTTTGATACAACTGTACATTTTATGCCATTCATCACGAGATTGGGTGAAGAACAGTTGATCCACAATCATAGCTATCACATCAATGCGATCTGAATCACGTAGTGTTATATAAAATACAAAATCAAACTTCCCTATGAAATCAACATACTCCTTCATTTCTTCATTTACTATATCAATGCAAGATTTTGACATGTACCATATCAAGCACAAAAACTGACAAAACGATGTCTTGCCAACACCAGCATCACCAGTAATGTAAATATTTATACATGGTTGATCCTCCTTACAGAATATTTGCATACAAGATGTAACTTCAATATATTTTTGGTTTGACTGAGCTCCATGGCATTCTGTCAGGAAAAAAGTAGGAATTTTATAAAGCTTCAACAACTCCTCATTCTCGCACATGAACAGTGGTGATACTGTTATGGTAGAGCAATTTAGCTTGTACTTATTCTTCAGTTCTTGTTGAATGTCTGAAACAGATGAAATCGTTTTTTTTTTAAAGAGATAAACTAATATTACAGACACCTATGTAATTTTTATATGCCATGTAAACAATGGCATCACAACTTTGAATAAGTCAGAATGAGTTTGACAATTGAATAACTAGCATTCAAGAGCAACATTCTCATAGAAACATATCATTTATAATCTCATCCTATATATTACATGTATAGGAATGTTATTAGACGTTTTTGCAGAAAAAGTTGGTTTAAAAGCAAAAAGCGATCTTGGGTAAAATCTCAAAATCACCGAGATATAATCACGTTTCTATAACAACGTTGCAATTAATAGCTTTAGAAGAAATTTTTCAGTACATTCTATGTAGAAGACGTTGAAAAAATGTGAATTGGAGAAAATTCTTTAAAAGTGCTAAATGGTGAAATCTTAGGATTGTCAAGTAAGGTGCAACAATCATGATTTGAAGTTATTTTTATGTTTGCTCAAGAAATGTAGCAGCTATTGTGTTGTGTTATTTAGAAATTTAGACACAACTGCAATTTTGCAGCACCATCTTTTAAAAGTAAAATCTTATTCTTATCTTTAAAATTACATTTTCCTTAACTGGTTTATTTAACATACAGGCTATCATATGGCCAAATAAATCCTTATCCTTAAAATTACATTTTCCTTAACTGGTTTATTTAACACGCTATTATATGGTCAAATAAAAAGTGATTAATGAATAGTATTAATGTTGTTGTCATTAGCATTAACAAACATAACAGTTTAAATGTGGTTTTGGAATGACATCCATTTGAAGTTTTGAACTTAAGTGAAACTATTTAAGATGCTTCTGTAACTACAAGTGAGGTGTCACATGAACATTTATGCCCACTCTTGATTAACAATCTTCACCAAGATTTTTCATGCGACCTTCTGATGAGGTATCAGGCCTTTGAATTCAACCCTTGTGCTCAGGTGAGTTAAACTGTAACAGCCACAATGCAAACAGTACCATTACTCCGAACGTATTTAATGTTGCACATGTGGAGATTGATTCACCTGTACAGAACTAAAGGATTTCCAACCAGGCTTACAGTTCCAACACAAGCTAACTGACTGTTGACCGACATATACAAGGGGCAGTGATGTTTGCTGCATTATCCCCAAATCATTTAAGAATAGATAACAAAAAAAACATTAAATTCAAAACTGCTACATGTACCAGAGGCTTCAGTTTGTCTTCTTTCCACCAAACATTTCTCTATTTCAGTCACTTTTACTTTTATTTCTGCTTGCTCTTTCCCGAAATCTTCAAATTTCTTAATTAATCATGCAAGACCATGGTCAACCTAACGATCCATGTCATACCAACCTTTATGTATGATATCATTATAATGACTCTTCAATTCCTCATCAATGTCCATACGTTTGGCATCAGCGATGCGTGTTGGCAAGTCCGCAATTTTGCAGATTTTATTGAGCCTGTTCAAAATCTGCAAGAAGATAATATAACATTGTGATTATTTTTATTAACATCAATTATAATACTGTCATGAGAGAATCAGCCAATGAAATGCATCTAATAGATCAAACCTGCTATTGTTTAAACAAGAGGACCTCATGGGGTCGTATGATTCACTCGAGTACCTGAAAATATTTTATACTTTATGGTCTGCCATGCCTTTCATTGCACCTCTGTTCCCTAGCGTATGTGCCATTTAACATCCTCAAGTGCCTTATGTTTTATGGATTGTTGTTTTCCAAGAGGTGTGTGTGAGGAGGAACTGTCTTATGTATGTGGTGTTACCTGTAGCAACTTATTCTCTCTTTTAATGTAGATCAGGTAGAATACAGTAATCTCAGGCCATAGCGCTTTTAATTACAGATCAGGTTTAATGATTGAACCCCTTGAAAGGCGTTCGTTCTCAATGACAATTTGACTGTGATAAACGTTTTTCATGACAATGTGACCAAGTAAATATCCAAACTCACATTCACCTCAATCCTGAAAGTAGGGAAAGTTGTCGGTTGCTAATGGAAACACAGGTCAGCGCTGATTGTTTACTCAGGAACACTGTTAAGGTCAACTGACCCCCAAACATACTGCTGACAAACATCAAACAAACACAATATAAAATGTCTGGAGAGTACACAACGGTTAACTTTTACGACTCACTATCTTTTGATCACATAAACCCGTACCAATTTCAACCTATATCTTCACATACACTTAGTACCAGTTTAATGTGGAAAATGGTATCAAGAGTGTAATGAAAGTCTAACTAGAATATGACCCAGTGTTTTAAATTTAGCCCTCATCTTCCCAATTTCATCCATGACCTAGTTTTTATTAAGACAACCAGTTGGACTCTGTTTCAGGTCTATTTGGTAGATTTTATAAAGACAACCAGTCTGACAATGTTACAGGTCTATTTGGTAGATTTTATAAAGACAACCAGTCTGACAATTTTACATGTCTATCGGGTAGATTTTATAAAGACAACCAGTCTGACAATTTTACATGTCTATCAGGTAGATTTTATAAAGACAACCAGTCTGACAATTTTACATGTCTATCTGGTAGATTTTATAAAGACAACCAGTCTGACAATGTTACATGTCTATCTGGTAGATTTTATAAAGACAACCAGTCTGACAATGTTACATGTCTATCTGGTAGATTTTATAAAGACAACCAGTCTGACAATGTTACATGTCTATCAGGTAGATTTAATAAAGACAACCAGTCTGACAATGTTACATGTCTATCTGGTAGATTTTATAAAGACAACCAGTCTGACAATTTTTACATGTATATCTGGTAGATTTTATAAAGACAACCAGTCTGACAATGTTACATGTCTATCTGGTAGATGTTATAAAGACAACCAGTCTGACAATGTTACATGTCTATCTGGTAGATTTTATAAAGACAACCAGTCTGACAATGTTACATGTCTATCAGGTAGATTTTATAAAGACAACCAGTCTGACAATTTTACATGTCTATCAGGTAGATTTTATGAAGGCAATCAGTCTGACAATGTTACATGTCTATCTGGTAGATTTTATAAAGACAACCAGTCTGACAATGTTACATGTCTATCTGGTAGATTTTATAAAGACAACCAGTCTGACAATTTTACATGTCTATTTGGTAGATTTTATAAAGACAATCAGTCTGAAAATGTAACATATTTATCAGGTAGATTTTATAAAGACAACAAGTCTGACAATGGTTCATGGAATATCTTTAATGCCAGGTATGAGGCAGGTACATGTATGCAATTAATAACCAGCATTTAAACTAACTGGTAGTTTACCAACCCGCCATGTCCAAACGGATCGCTACAGGGATTAGAACCTTTGAACTGTCGCTTCCAAGTTTAATGCCTTAAAAACTTGGCCAAAGAAGACATGCATGTAGGAAAGGAACACTGACCCTATTTAGTAAATGAATATTGTAGTGAACAAGTATTGATCACTATGACCTTGACAATTAACATACTGATCCTTGAACAACAGGGGTCATCCACTATTCACAGATAGCCCTCCTATAAAGTTTGGTAGCTACAGAACCAAGTTTGAAATATCCAATTATTGATGAGTGGAATTCAGTCTCAAACTTTGAGTCAGACGCCAAAACTTTGACATCTTGACTTTTAAAATACTGATTGATGAAACGAAAAACATTTGAACAATCACATGACCACAAATACAATGTACAAACATCAAAGTTTGTGTGAATGTAACAATTCTAAAACGGTGTACAAATCGTGGCTACTTTTAACAAATTATCAGTTAGTTGTACTTTGGCAATGAATGAGACTAATAAATCAGCTCAGTAACGATTATATAACACAATATTTATTATGTTAGACCAATGTTGTAAAACTGATAATATTCTAATACTTACATCACTTAATTCATTCCATTTTGAGGTCAAGTCTGTCTCAGACATGAACACTGTACCACTGTGTAGCAGCTGCAAAAAGAAACACCTTTCTTATCATCCTCATTCTTTGTAAAGAAACCCCATACAATCAAACTATCAGTTCTAAATTAACATTTCATTACATGATCAAAGCTAACAGCACAGAGCAACAACCTGTCTACAACGGCATTATATTTTCCATCAAGCAGACAAACTCTCAACAAAATTCAAATGTACTGTAACTGTGACCAAAATCCTGGAGCTTAAAATCTGGATCCAGCAAGCATCTAGTTACTTGTTGCAGTTACTGTTTGTGCAATGTGATGACAAAATCATTGCATGTATGACCAAGTGATACACAGGTGCCATGATAAAGAGCTATTGACCATTCCATCATATGATCTTTTTGTGGTGAAAATTGCCGCAATATTTGAAAATCAGGAACTACATTATAATATGTGTTCGGTCTTCCATTTTAAAATAGAATTTCAATATATAGGCTAATAATCTAAATAAGAAATATACACAAAATATGGAACATACATCATTTCTACATTTTCGCAATCTTGTAATGTCTGCCTCGATGGAAAAGTCTTTAGGATCTGCAGTTTGCCACACAGCATCTTTCAGACCACGAAGACCACATACATTTCTCAGAAGACAAGCAAGTAAGGAGACATCAAAGTTAGATGTACGTGGTTTCGTGTCTATAGGTGGCAGAAACTCCTTCTGTGCATCGCTAATTATATCTTTACTCATCAAAAACTGGAGTTGAACATTCTGTGTTGGGTTAGCCTTCAGGTATTGTATGAAATCATTGTTCACCTGAATATCGAATAGTTCCCTCAAAACCCCAGTACCAATCTCTATTAATAGATACAGGTACCTGAATATAAATTTGTCTGAAAAAGAAAACAAGCAATAGTAACAACTAACACACAATATACAGTGTACCAATAACACAAAAGAGGCACACGCACCACAGTGAAGTTTGGTAGGATTTAATGTGCAACTGACAATTTGTCATTCACTTGGCCAAGATATTATGCCCACAAATATTTTCACCAAGTTTGGTAAAGATCGGATGAAAACTCTTTGACTTAGAGAGCGGACAAGGCTAATTTTGCCAATTTTGGATAATTCAAGGACCATTATTCACAAGTGCCTTGGGCGATGTGGCGTGTCATCGAACTGGGCCGAGATATTATGCCCACAAACATTTTCACCAAGTTTGGTACAGATCGGATGAAAACTCTTTGACTAAGAGCGGACAACATGTAGACACCGCCCGCCGCCACGGGTGTTCCCATAATACGTCCCGTTTTTCAAACGGGCGTATAAAAATAATCAATAAACAATCAGACATGCTTGAAATTTTCTTTTAATTATGGGGCGAGAGAGGGAGAGGGGCGAGAGAGGGAGAGGGGCGAGAGAGGGAGAGGTACGAGATACGGAGAGGGGCGAGAGAGGGGCGAGAGAGGAACGACAGTGTGAGAGGGACAAGAGGGAGGGAGAGAGAGGTACGAGAGGGTGAGAGGGACAAGAGAGGGAGAGGGGCGAGAGAGGGAAGAGAGAGGGACGAGAGAGGGACGAGAGAGGGACGAGAGAGGGACGAGAGTGTGAGAGGGAAGAGAGTGTGAGAGGGAAGATATAGGGAGAGGGACGAGAGAGGGACGAGAGTGTGAGAGGGACGAGAGAGGGAGAGGGGCGAGAGAGGGACGAGAGTGTGAGAGGGACGAGAGAGGGAGAGGGACGAGAGAGGGAGAGGGGCGAGAGAGGGACAAGAGTCTGAGACGTAAAAGAGTGTGAGAGGGAAGAGAGAGGGATGAGTGCTAGACATACGAAAGTGTAAGAAGGATGAGAGTGTAAGAGGGGCGAGAGAGGGACGAGTGCTAGACATACGAGAGTGTGAGAGGGACGAGAGTGTGAGCGGGAAGAGAGGGATGGAGAGAGGTACGAGAGAGTGAGAAGGACGAGAGTGTGAGAGGGACGAGAGAGGGAGACGGGCGAGAGAGGGACGAGAGTGTGAGAGGGACGAGAGAGGGAGAGGGACGAGAGAGGGAGAGGGGCGAGAGAGGGACGAGATTCTGAGACGTCAAAGAGTGTGAGAGGGGCGAGAGAGGGACGAGTGCTAGACATACGACAGTGTAAGAGGGACGAGAGTGTGAGAGGGAAGAGAGGGATGGAGAGAGGTACGAGAGAGTGAGAAGGACGAGAGTGTAGAGGGACGAGAGAGAGAGAGGGGCGAGATAGGGACGAGAGTGTGAGAGGGACAAGAGAGGGAGAGGGACGAGAGAGGGAGAGGGGCGAGAGAGGGACAAGAGTCTGAGACGTAAAAGAGTGTGAGAGTGAAGAGAGAGGGACGAGAGAGGGACGAGAGAGTGAGAGAGACGAGAGGGAGAGGGACAAGAAGGACGAAAGTGTGAGAGGGAAGAGAGAGGGAGAGGTGCGAATTAGGGACGAGAGTGTGAGAGGGACGAGAGAGGGAAAGGGCGAGAGAGGGAAATGGCGAGAGAGGGACGAGTGCTAGACGTACGAGAGTGTAAGAGGGACGAGAGTGTGAGAGGGAAGAGAGGGATGGAGAGAGAGGTACGAGAGGGTGAGAAGGACGAGATTGTGAGAGGGACGAGAGAGGGAAAGGGGCGAGATAGGGACAATAGTGTGAGAGGGACGAGAGAGGGAGAGGGGCGAGAGAGGGACAATAGTGTGAGACATACAAGAGTTTGAGAGGGGCGAGAGAGGGGCGAGAGAGAGAGGGACGAGAGAGGGAGAGGGGCAATAAGGACAAGAGTGTGAGACGTACGAGAGTGTGAGAGGGAAGAGAGAGGGATAAGAGAGGGAGAGGGACGAAAGAGAGGGACGAGCGTGTGAGAGGGCCGAGAGTGGAAAGGGGCGAGAGTTTGACAGGGACGAGAGAGGGACAAGAGAGGGAGTGGGACGTGATACTGAGTGGGGCGAGAGTGTGAGAGGGACGAGAGTGTGAGAGGGACGAGAGAGGGACAAGAGAGGGAGTGGGACGTGAGACTGAGTGGGGCGAGAGTGTGATAGGGACGAGAGTGTGAGAGGGAGAGAGGGAGTGGGATGTGAGAGGGAGTGGGACAATTAAACTTGGACACCAGTCATACCCAATCAACAATTAAACTTGGACACCAGTCATACCCAATCAACAATTATACTTGGACAACAGTCATACCCGATCAACAATAATACCCTATCAACACTTATACCTGAACAACAGTCATACCAGGACACTAGTCATACCCGATCAACAATTATAACCGGGCACCAATCCTACCAGGAAACTTGTCATACCCGATCAACAATAATACCCGATCAACACTTATACCTGGACACCAGTCATACCCAATCAACAATTAAACTTGGACACCAGTCACACCCAATCAACAATTAAACTTGGACACCAGTCACACCCAATCAACAATTATACCTGGACACCAGTCATACCCAATCAACAATTATACCTGGACACCAGTCACACCCAATCAACAATTAAACTTGGACACCAGTCACACCCAATCAACAATTATACCTGGACACCAGTCATACCCAATCAACAATTATACCTGGACACCAGTCACACCCAATCAACAATTAAACTTGGACACCAGTCACACCCAATCAACAATTAAACGTGGACCCAAGTCACACCCAATCAACAATTATACTTGGACAACAGTCATACCCAATCAACAATTATTTGCGGACAGCAGTTATACATGGACAACAGGCATACCTGATCAACAATTATACCTGGACACCAGTCATACCAAATCAACACTTATACCGGTATTTGGACACCAGTCATACCCAATCAACAATTATACTTGGACACCAGTTATACCCGATCAACAATTATACATGGACACCAGTCATACCCAATCAACAATTATACTTGGACACCAGTCATACCCAATCAACAATTATACTTGGACAACAGTTATACCCAATCAAAAATTATACCTTGACAACAGTTATACCCGATCGACAATTATTTGCGGACAGCAGTTATACATGGACTACAGTCATACCTGATCAAGAATTATACCTGGACGACAGTCATACCAAATCAACAATTATACCGGTACTTGGACACCAGTCATACCCAATCAACAATTTTACTTGGACACAAGTCATACCCAATCAACAATTATACTTGGACACCAGTCATACCCAATCAACAATTATACTTGGACACCAGTCATACCCAATCAACAATTATACTTGGACAACAGTCATACCAGGACACTAGTCATACCCGATCAACAACTATTCCTGGACACCAGTCACACCCAATCAACAATTACACTTGGACACCAGTCATACCCAATCAACAATTAAACTTGGACAACAGTCACACCCAATCAACAATTAAACTTGGACACCAGTCACACCCAATCAACAATTATACTTGGACAACAGTCATACCCAATCAACAATTATTTGCGGACAGCTGTTATACATGGACTACAGTCATACCTGATCAACAATTATACCAGGACAACAGTCATACCAAATCAACAATTATACCGGTACTTGGAAACCAGTCATACCCAATCAACAATTTTACTTGGACACAAGTCATACCCAATCAACAATTATACCTGGACACCAGTCATACCCAATCAACAATTATACTTGGACACCAGTCATACCCGATCAACAATTATACCTGAACACCAGTCATACCCAATCAACAATTATACCTGGACACCAGTCATACCCAATCAACAATTATTTGCGGACAGCAGTTATACATGGACTACTGTCATACCTGATCAACAATTATACCTTGACACCAGTCATACCAAATCAACAATTATACCGGAACTTGGACACCAGTCACACCCAATCAACAATTATACCTGGACACCAGTCATACCCAATCAACAATTATACCTGGACACCAGTCATACCCAATCAACAATTATACTTGGACACCAGTCATACCCAATCAACAATTATACCTGGACACCAGTCATACCCAATCAACAATTATACCTGGACAATAGTCATACCAGATCAACAATAATATACCTGGACACCAGTCGTACCCAGTCAACAATTATACCTGGACAACAGTCGTACCTGATCAACAATTATACCTGGACAACACGCATACCCGATCAACAATAATATACATGGACACCAGTCGTACCCAATCAACAATTATACCTGGACCCCAGTCTTTCTCGATCAACAATTATATTTGAACAACAGTTATACCTGGACAACAATTATACTTGGACACCAGTCATACCCTATCAACAAATATACCTGGACAACAGTTAAACGTGGACACCAGTGATACCCTATCAACAAATGTACCTGGACAACAGTTATACCCGGACAACAGTCATACCCTATCAACAAATATACCTGGACAACAGTTAAACGTGGACAACAGTCATACCCGATCAACAATAATATACCTGGACACCAGTCGTACCCAATCAACAATTATACCTGGACAACAGTCGTACCAGATCAACAAAAAAATACCTGGACACCAGTCATACCTGATCAACAATATAATATACATGGACACAAGTCGTACCGAATCAACAATTATACATGGACCCCAGTCTTGCCCGATCAACAATTATATTTGAGCAACAGTTATACCTGGACAACATTTATACTTGGATACCAGTCATACCCTATCAACAAATATACCTGGACAACAGTTAAACCTGGACACCAGTCATACCCTATCAACAGTTATACTTGGACACCAGTCACACCCAATCAACAATTATACTTGGACAACAGTCATACCCAATCAACACTTATTTGCGGACAGCAGTTATACATGGACTACTGTCATACCTGATCAACAATTATACCTGGACACCAGTCATACCAAATCAACAATTATACCGGAACTTGGACACCAGTCATACCCAATCAACAATTATACCGGAACTTGGACACCAGTCATACCAAATCAACAATTATACCGGAACTTGGACACCAGTCATACCAAATCAACAATTATACCGGAACTTGGACACCAGTCATACCCAATCAACAATTATACCTGGACACCAGTCATACCCAATCAACAATTATACTTGGACAACAGTTATACCCGATCAAGAATTATACATTGAGACCAGTTATTCCCAATCAACAATTATACATGGACACCTGTTATGCCTGACCAACAATTATACCTTGACACCAGTCATACCAAATCAACAATTATACCGGAACTTGGACACCAGTCATACCCAATCAACAATTATACCTGGACACCAGTCATACCCAATCAACAATTATACTTGGACACCAGTCATACCCAATCAACAATTATACTTGGACAACAGTTATACCCGATCAAGAATTATACATTGAGACCAGTTATTCCCAATCAACAATTATACATGGACACCTGTTATGCCTGACCAACAATTATACCTTGACAACAGGCATACCAAATCAACAATTATACTTGAACAACAGTTATACCTGGACAACGATTATACTTGGACAACAGTTATACCTGGTCAATAGGCATACCCGATCAACAATTATATATGGACAACTGTTATACCTGGACTACAATTATACTTGGACACCAGTCATACCCTATCAAGAATTATACTTGGACAACAGTTATACCCGATCAAGAATTATACATTGAGACCAGTTATTCCCAATCAACAATTATACATGGACACCTGTTATGCCTGACCAACAATTATACCTTGACAACAGGCATACCCAATCAACAATTATACTTGAACAACAGTTATACCTGGACAACGATTATACTTGGACAACAGTTATACCTTGACAATAGGCATACCCGATCAACAATTATATATGGACAACTGTTATACCTGGACTACAATTATACTTGGACACCAGTCATACCCTATCAAGAATTATACATCGAGACCAGTTATTCCCAATCAACAATTATACCTGAACACCTGTTATGCCTGACCAACAAATATACCTGGACAACAGGCATACCCAATCAACAATTATACTTGAACAACAGTTATACCCGATCAACAATTATACCTAGACACCAGTCATACCCGATCAACCACTATACCCGATCAACAATTTTACCTGGGCAACAGTTATACCCGATCAACAATTATACCTATACAACAGTTATACCCGATCAACAATTATACCTGGACACAAGTTATGCCCGATCAACAATTATACCCGATCAACAATTATACCTGGACAACAGTTATACCCGATCAACAATTATACCTGGCACCAGTTATACCCGATCAACAATTATACCTGGACACCAGTTATACCCGATCAACAATTATACCTGGACAACAGTTATACCCGATCAACAATTATACCTGGACACCAGTTATGCCCGGTCAACAATTATACCTGGACACCAGTTATACCATGACACCAGTCATACCCGATCAACAATAGTACCTGGACACCAGTCATACCCAATCAACAATTAAACCTGGACACCAGTCAAACCCAATCAACAATTATACCCGGACAACAGTCATACCCAATCAACAATTAACCTGGACACCAGTCATACCCAATCAACAATTAACCTGGACACCAGTCATACCCAATCAACAAATATATCCGGACAACAGTCATACCTGGACACCTGTCATACCCGATTAACGATTATACCTGGACAATAATTATACCTGGACACCAGTCATACCCAATCAACAATTAACCTGGACACCAGTCATACCCAATCAACAAATATATCCGGACAACAGTTATACCTGGACACCTGTCATACCCGATTAACGATTATACCTGGACAACAATTATACCTGGACACCAGTTATACCCATACCCAATCAACAATTATACCCGGACATCAGTTAATGAGTTATACCCATACCCGGACAACAGTTATACCTGGACACCTGTCATACCCGATCAACGATTATACCTGGACGGCAATTATTCTTGGACACCAGTCATACCCAATGAACAATTATTCCCAGACAACAGTCATACCCATACTTGGTAAACAGATATACCCGGACAACAGTTATACCCGGACAACATTCACACCCCAACAACAAATATAATCTAAATTGTTCACTTCTTGTTAATGATAATAGCAACCCCAGATTTCCTTGATACTGATTTAGAATTTCCAATTTATCACAGGGTAGTGTAGAATAATTCATTATTACTTTGCCTGTGGTCATTTTATCTAAATAGGACATATACGAATTAAAAGCTGAAATATTTTTCTTCCCAACAGTATATGATTTGTAGTACTTGATTTAAAAAAAAATGACTTAATTACCAATAATTACCAGACAATAGGTAATTATCGCGGCGGTACTTTGATATCCGATTTCTGCTAACAACCCTTGAGGGTGGTATACTTCACACGCTCGCGCGAAAGACACGCATTAATGAATATTCATGAATTAATATTATCCAATCAGATGACACAATGGGCTTTTTGCTCGTTTTTGAAAATTTTAAATCCGACATTTCGTCTTCGAGTTAGAACTCGTCAAAGTCAACGTACAACTGCATGATAATTCAAAGTTTTTCTCCTAATTTTCACTAATGGTTGATTCTAAATGCTTTCCAAAATGTATAATTCAACTTTTAAACCATAGTCCAGTGGCCCGCATCTTGTACCGAAGTCTAAAAGTCGCCGAAATTTAGCGAGTCAAAACTCCGTCCGCCATCTTGGATTTACGTCGCCAAGAGTGCATCGTTGAAAATGTCACAAAGTGCACTTATTTAAGTCGCATACGCATGCTTATTATCGATAATCATCAGAAATAAAGTTAATCATGAAATATTGAGCTTAATCAATACTTTTAAAGGGGTAATTTCCAAAATATCGTGTGCGAAATACTGACGACGAAAACCAAATGTTTTGTTCTTCTGGATATGAGAAGTAGAGCTCTTAAAACTACTATTTGTGCTTTCTCGAAGTAACAAACATCACAAGAACGAATAAATTATTTGAGGAGCAAACAATTGAGCAACTTCAGCAATTAAATTGATTGAATAACCGTTCAGAAACGTAAAGATCCGTTTGTCATATTGTCCGGTGGTATAGTAATTCGGATGGTCCAATTTCGGATACAAAAAAATATTAACTTTTGTCAATTTATTTTTTCAACCAGAAGAAGTTGTCAAACAGTGAAATAAACTGAATCCCAAATCTATTTTGTGCTTTTCTGTTTAATATATTGCAGAGTAGTGATGAAATCATTTTTGATAAACGTTACATAAATGTTTATATAGTCACATGTGTGTGAACAATTGTGAAGTCATGATCAGTGGAGTAAACTGTGATGTTACAACGAAAGTTGCATTGCTCACAAAGTTTGGCTACTGATTAAGTAATTGGATATTTTGCAATAAAAAATGTAAATTACTGTTTGATGATGTGAGTTAGCATTTTCAGAAGGTGTCTAGATGCCTGTAAATACATTGCTATTGCAGCATGAGACATGGATTTATTCCTCAGTGTGTAAATTCAGGAAGACTGGTATTTCACAGAAAATGTTGAAATTCGAATCTTTATGATAAATACCAAAACCTTTATTTTTAATCTAATCTTTTTATGGACAGGTCTAATATTTTTAGCAGAACATACTATCAAACTACACACACACATATATATACACATGTATATATAAAGTTACTTGTTTTAGTGTAATGTATACATAAAGTAAATTAATTTGGCTGGATAGTTGATGAATGTTATAGTTTGTAGGACTTGAATATGATCGAGGACGCTTAGACTGAAGCATGTTATTTGTTAGTACATTCTGTGTGACCAATTTTACTAGTTATACTACTATTTTTTCTGTTATCATAATCGTTACTATTATAATGTAA
Source organism: Mactromeris polynyma (assembly GCA_032209605.1). Classification (NCBI taxonomy): domain Eukaryota; kingdom Metazoa; phylum Mollusca; class Bivalvia; order Venerida; family Mactridae; genus Mactromeris; species Mactromeris polynyma. Next base: position 2,299,134 of record JASFXZ010000004.1, on the reverse strand, counting down.
TTGTTGCCAATGTTGTATTGTTTGTCATGCTGCCAATCAAAGAGTGTCTATAAAACTTGTTGAAAATTTACATCAGTTTTTCTTCTATAACATTTTACTGAATGACTATGCATCAAATCTGATTGCAAAATTGGAATCAGCATGAAAAGTTACACTTAAGTACAAAGTTTTATCCAGTTATCTTGAAAAACACAAAAGTTACAGCAATTTGTTACAAAATGTCACTTTTTTCGGTCCGTCAAAACGCGTCTTAAAGTCTATATTTCAGAAGGTAAAAATTCCTAAAAACGACAAATTTTTCGCCATTTCAAATTGCTGTTCCTTTTGATCTAGAAGGAATATCTTCATAATTCAAACTGTTTTACAGAGGTTTTAGTGAGCTCTTCAATATGCACTAACTTTCATTAACTAATGTGTACATAAAAAATTGATTAAATCAACTAGTGTCGCATACAGAGGTGACAATTAGTCAATTAATTACCAGGATAAGCATTACTGGGACTAACCAAGGGTGTTCCACTAGACTGTGGTCATCATCATCAGTGAGTCTTAGTATAAAATAAGTACATGTAGTATTTTTGCCGTAACCGTCTGGTGATGTCGGATAAGGCAGGTTGTTGTACTAACAAACATTATCAAAATATTCATGCAATCTGACAATAATCCTAAACACAAATACCAAAGGGTTGCAATACATAGTTCCCACATCTACAATATTTACCTCCCTTGTTCTGAATTGTCGTCCATTTTAATATGCAAATTTCCTTCAAGTTTATGGGGAATATAATGTAAACGATGATAAACTAATCCGATATATAAAACATAATTTATTCATTATGCTCATGTGGGCATTTGGCTTAGCAAGTTGAAGAAAAGGTGGTTGTAACATGCAAAGTCTTGTGGTATTTTTGAAGCAATCTGTTAGGTTTACCCGAACTGCCAATCCTCCAACTACAGCCTGTACGCCATGAACGCCCAGAAATCACAGACAGCTCCTACTCTCAAGATGGCTTCTACAACTTCGCGCCAATCTATGTCATCTCGCTCTGTTCTCGCATAGATAACACCCATGCGGACCGTTCCGTGACTGAGACCGGATTCCACAGTCACTACATTTTCTCAATTATCCCATATTTGGAAATAACTCCTATAAGAGCATATCAGTTTTGCCTACCAAAATGGCCGGCAGTTAAAAACAAGGGAGATAAATATTGTAGAAGTGGGAACTATTTATATCCTGTTCTAGATCTAAATGTTTGAAGCAAAATAATTCTGAAATGCATTTAGCTAAAAATGCTAAGACTACAAACAGAATGACCATTCCTTACCTGCAGGTCCAGGGTTCTGCTCTACCCCAGCCATGACTAAAAGTATTCGAACTAAAGTCAGAGATCCTAACAACTTGACCACTCTGCCAGAGGTTATAATCAATGACATGAATCCACAACCACCACCTCGGACAAACATCCCAACTCTGCAGCGGTAAGTGTTAATATCAACACCTATATTTGAAAGAAATGTTGAGTTGTTGCAGGGAAAGTCACATCTCACATGAACCTGAAAATAGAGTTAAATCTTATAGAATAAACAACGCAATATTAGCATAATAAAATGAATAAATTTAGAGCATGTTCCACGACAAGATGAAATTGAATTTTTTAGTCACGATCCGAACTTAAAGTAATTTACACTCAACGTAAAGATTTAGGCTACATATTGTGTACAGGTATTTTTCAAACGGAAACACAAATGATTTAACCGAAAAGTACCTTGAAAACAGATAAAAATCCAATTTTTACAAACAGCTTGCATTTCTATCAACAATACAGACGGCCCCCATTCCTATTCTAGAATAAGATTACGCGCTTCCCAACGTCATCAGAGTGGGGTGGGACTAAAATCCGGGTCTTTAAGAAAATCCGGGACTTTGGTGAGAAAACAACTCTGTGAACCTTATAACAAGACTCTTTCTTTTCTATTAATAACTAGTATGTTAAATGTAGTTTAGTAAAAATACAAACACCCACACAATTTCATTCCCATTGTGTACCAAGTCCGGTTTCCAATACATTTATAGGTATCAAATGCTCAATCAATCAATGTGTGAAATGGAACTATAGCTCGCTAGATATTTGAATTTATGCTGGATGTGATTTTGTTGATAAGTAATCAATATGTGAACTGAAAATGAATCGCTAGTTATTTGACTTATTGTCGAATTTAAATGTAATAAGCTTATTGTTTAAAAAATAATATTATTATGACTGTGGCAATTTCATGTGCTTCTTTTATATCCACATTTAGTTCCGTTCAAATACAACGTCTTAAGAATATTGTGCTAAAGTTTCCTCTTCGCTCGACATTATCTTTAAGGTATATTAAATATCAAATGTAAACGTTTTTATGTAATAGTTTGACGGATATGTGGCAATTACAGTACATGATAAACCTGATGATTCATTTTGCTAACAGTTGTTTTAGGACAACACTATATTTTCCATGTCAATAGTTGATCTTAAATTAGTTGTATGATCAGCTTAGTTTATACTTAGCTATTTTATTCATTCATTAGCATAACATCTGTTTGCATTTATTTGAATGATGAAATACGTGGTTAAAATTTAAAAGTACATTGTGATTTGTTACAGCCTGTTATGTATACTACATATTTGTCATATTACAATATTGATCGTTGTAGCAAGACTTAGTGTTTACTTGACCCTCACAAGATGTTACTACATGTATAGCAAATATTAAATTGATCAAGTGCCTGAATTATATAACTGAACATCGCTTATATAATTTATAAATGCCTCTACACATGGGTACTGGTTATCCTGTGAAAATCGTCAACGTTTTATAATCACGATCCTGTCAATTGATCTAGAAAATTGTTTCTAAACGACGGCGCGTTCTTCTTACGGGATACAAATGCTGATTTTTCTGACCAACTAAGAGCTCAGAAAGTGTGACAAGTTTTCAATAATGTTGTACAAGGTAAAGTAATAATAATGCTATCAAATTGTATACATGAGTACGGCGATAATGTCTGTTCACAGAGTCAATACGTGTCAAGAACCAAGTATTTAAGGATTATGTTCGGGACTTTTTAGACATTAACCTTAACCGACATAATACGTTCCATTGAGTTTCTTTAAACTATTGTCTAGCCCTTTTTGGCTTGTGTTGTATGGCGGTGTTTATGATGTTTCGGGTTTACGTTGGTGTTTTCCTGGGTTTGATTTGTTTTGTCAAGTGTTCGTCCAGTGTTTGTCTATATTATGTCGAAGTATTAGTTGGGTTGATCATTTTTAGATTTTATTAGTCGGCCATCCTATTCTCTGTGCATAACGTACATTCGGTCATACATATCAGTTGAATTTCTCCAGGCATCTTTCTTCATTATGACAGCATTTAATTATACTTATTGTCCTAATTATACTTGAAGTTGGGGTATATCTATCAGTTGGATTTTGCCAAGCCTCTTTGTTTATTATGACGTCATCTGGTTTGAAACTATTAATGTTTTAACGATTTGGGATGTTATATTTCGTGGACAAGTAGAAACATGAAACGCGGTAATGCCATGAAGCCATGATGCAAAATTAACATGTTTTCTACTTTCAGCCATAGTGACAGTCCAAATAAGCTATAACATCGGAGGGAAAAGGGTGGGATTTAAATGTGTCAGCGTGATAATAACAGCTAAACAGTGTTCTTTATTTTTGATAATACAGTGCAAACTCCCTAATCCGGACAAACCAAGAAGTTAATCATGTTATTTAAAATTTGGTGATTAGCTTGAATTGCTCAGCTTATCATTTCAATATTTGAAATGTCAATTTACCCACTATGAATTTTAATTTAATACTTAACTTCTCATTTATATTTTATCCGTTTGAGATCAAGACATATCATTTTGGACATGTGACAAACTTTCTTTGTTGTATTGTTTTCAATTGTAAAGTAATTACTCAATGAGATCTTAAATTTAAATTTTAACGAATATTAAACACAACCACATAGTTTTGCGTATAGATATGTTTACGATTAAATACATACACCAATCGCTCGTGTGTCAAATGAGCAGAGACGTTGGTTTCATGTTACAGACGTTTTTCATGAAAATATTTTATCTGCAATTTTAAGTATTTCAGATAGAAAACTGGGTTTTATTTTTCCCCAAGGTATGGCAGCGACAAATCATACATGTATCATTGCAGGTGTAATATTACGTCGTACAAATCTAAATATGCAATTGCGGTCTTATTTGAGATATTGAATATTGGGATCATTCTTTGTTTGGTTTAATTTTAGTTAAAGTAGTTAACCTGAAGAGAAGCATTGATTCGGTTCGAAATCGTTATACGACGAATAAAATCTTTTCAAAAGCCTTAGCTATTATGTATTGTGTTTGAAGTTCTATTTAGAAGAAATATGGCCTCTTTTCATTGAAACCAAATTTATTGGATTGGGAATATATCACAACTTGATATCACATACTTGAATGACACGAACTTTTCAATATTTAAAAAAGCGACTTATCATTTTCGGGGTGTAAAATTGGTAGATTTTATAATTGGGAAAGCATTCACATGCCACTGTTATGACGGGCGAAAAACAAATATTGCACAAACATTCATTTTACAAACGTAAATCGTGCAAAACACTTGATGTGTTTCTATGGCAACAACACACATACGTTGATCATTCAGTACATGATTGTAGTTTGAATCATGATTAATTTGATTATCTTACAGACCTGTTCGGGATATAAGCAGTATAATGCATGAACGACAGGCATTGTACAATGTAATTATTACTTGTACACTTGTGGCAATAGATATGTTTATAAATACACACTTTTAACAAGATATGCTATGTTTTGTGGAATATAAGAATATTAAAAACAGTGTTATAGATTTTCTCATATTTAGGACTAAGCATATTTTGACAAAAATCGAGATTTTGGAAATCGACATAGATTTTTTGACAGATGTAAGTACTTTATTTTTGTAAAACTTGCATGTGATGGTTATACCCTCTCGCAAGGAATTTGTACCACAGAATGTGTACTAGAATTGAAGAAAATGGCATGTAAAACCTTCTTGGCGCTTCTTATCCTTTTTGCAATGACCGGTCTTGTCTGACTTTTACTTAGCCATTGTTTGTTATTTATGCGTCGCTGGACTCAAAATAATACACCCAAGTTTCATCCCCAGTGAGCAACAGTGAGACATTTTACTAGGATTACAATTTCTATATTTTTTCAAAAGTTTTTTGGCACAATCGAAACGCTTGGCCTTCTGGTCTGGTGTCAGCATTGGGGTCCATCTAGCACAAAGCTTCTTTAATTTCAAAAAGTCAGTCAGAATATGATGGACGGTCCTTTCTGAAAGGCCAGGACTATTAGCTATAGGGGAAATAGTATATCGGCCATCTTTATCTACCATAGCTCTAACAGCAGCAATGTTTCCCTTTGTTGCTGCAACAACAGGCCTACCAGGACGGTAACTGTCTTGCAGGTTATATAGACCCTTTATTTATTTTTTTAACCCAGCTGTTCTTAATGTCGCCGTAGAACTAACATGTATGCGACCATATTCAGAAAAAAACCTCTTTTAGGATACCGCTAAGAAACTCGGGCATTAATGTTAGCCCTGAATTCAGTTTCGGTTTCATTATAGCATTGAAATATAGCCACTATATATGAGTGTGTATAATTCAACAATAGATATCTTGGTCAATATTAAGCGGATTTAATAAATATGTCACAGGTGTATTAAATTAACATCCGCAATCAACTGCATGAAATTCCCATGCTTTAATGCAGCGTGGTTTCTACGGAAAGCCATTAGTGACATAATTTATTGAATGCCCCTCGTAGTAGTATGTACAACGTAGTAAATTTTATTTACAGTTGGGTTCTTAGTACCTTATCTTCAAATCAACACAGTGCTTCGCATAATCGACAAATACATGACTTGGCTATACGGCGAGTCAAGTTCAAGGACTTCTCTACGATATTGTAATATTACAGCATGTTAAGTAGGAAAAGTAGGGAACAAGAAGAACGTAGGAAAAGTAGGGGAAAAAGGGAAAAGCTAGTTAAGGTAGGAAAAAGTAAGGAAAATTAAGCAAAAGTAGGGCCTGCTTGACAGCCTGAAAATGCAATAATGAAATTACAAGTATATCTGGGTGAAAGTATCAAATACCCAAAAATGCTATAAAGGTAGCATTATCAGTGGCAGAAGAAATGCCTTTGAAGTCTGGACAGGTAGAAAAGCACGCTTTTTGCATTAAGAATACCTCCACTTTTCGGGGATTACTTGGTAAGGTAAAGAGGTCCTGTTATCCTTGGCAGTTAGTGGGTGAGTCTTACATTAATAAGTATAATACATGAATGTTCATCTTTAGTTCTTATTTATCAAGTTGCTTACTTTTACATGTTTAAGTGATGACAGGTTCGAACATCGTATAATTATGTTAAAACATATAATTGTTAAAGCATATCATTAAATACGGGAACAATATTCATGCATGTAATCTGCCGAGTACCACTTTTATGCTAATTTGTCCATATAACAGTAATATAATAATTGAATGTTTACCAAAATATTATTGCAACTGGTCAAATGTGCATAAATTCAAACTATTATTAAAATTAATAAATTGGTCACAATGTAGTTTACTAAACAAATTAGCAAAATATATTTTCTTTGCAAATCTGCATAGAGGGTAATTATATTACACATTTTATTAGTCATTTCTTATTACAAGCCAGCTCTTTGTCAATATAATAGCTTTATGTCTATGTTTTAAAATATAATGCTTCTCTCCTGTCTCATGTAGTATCGACATCTTGTCATTATTAAAATGTAAATGGTGATAAACTCGTAATAGTTTTTGCTAATAAATTTATGTATTTATACTGCAAATCGTTCTTGTTCAGGGATTTCCGGACGTGTGTTTTCTGCGTCTTTGATCAAATTTTCAGCCCGAGGACACGCATTCAGTGCTTTCACCTGGTAAGTGTCACAGTAAATGAGTAATACATAAACACAATGAATGATGTACAAATGTCACAGCCAAACATTAATTAGTGGCGCCCATATTTTCTAATGTGTGAGTCCCAGGACCCCCATTTGAAAAAAATGCAAAGGTTAACTCTGATTATCTGAAAACTGCTGATTAATCAATGGAGTGGAAACTCCAAATGTCGATGTTGATATTCCAAATGAATAGCAACTGCTGCTACTTGTAGACACTGACTTAATTACCAGATGTCTAGCCTTACCATATAAGCCAAGTTACCCACCAAACATTCGTTTTACTAACGTTTATTATGCAAACACTTGACGTATGACACTCATGTTAATCATTTTGTACCTTCTTGTAGTTTGAATCATGATTAATTTAGTTCTCTTTGTGACTTTTTTCAATAATTGAGCGGTTTGATTGGGATTTTAAACAGTGTATTAACACTAAAATGATTGTAATAAAATAAAAAATAACAAATAAATTATATACCTTTTTTATGTTACCTAAATTTTGCTGGGCAGGGTTATGCCAAACAAACAAGGACGGTATAATACTTGAACAGTAGCGATGCAGATGTCACAAGTCTAATTATTTAGAAGATGATATGGAAACATATACAAATTGTTTCAGTCATAAGTAAAAAAATAGAAATGTAGGAAAATACACATTACAAATATATTGATATATGTGTCACCTTTGAGGGATTAGTTTGATACAACACTACACATACAATCTCTCTTCAAACACTTTATATACAAACATTGTCTCATTAAAAAAATCTTTATGACGGTATAGATTGAACAATCTATTATACGTGTATATATCTCACTTCAAAGTTAAGTAAACATTTCATTTCAATCTGTTCATCACGTGTGCATTTGCAAGTGACAGACTACTAGTATTTTGAACAAATAAGCATTTCTATTTAATGTAATATGCAATGTTTTACACGCATGCCAACAAAGATGATTCCTCTACTATACAATATGCACAATCATTGTTGAAACGTTAATCATATCTCACTATTATAGTGAAGTATGTTATATTATTATTGAAAATTGCGGACAATGCGGTAAAAACAAATGTGTGTTATTTCTTCAAGACAGAAACTGTGCTTTTTTCTACATAACACGTAAAAGTCAGCAAAATCACCATTATAACAAATGGATGACAAATCATATATACGCAAAACGTGTAATCAAGTAAAATTACATTTTGACATGTTTCTTACTTTAAGGGAAGTGCAGATGAGTTTTTTCAAAGGTGCTGAAAAATAACTATCACAACTTAATCGCCCTTTGGGTGATGATAATAACAGTCAATATATTTTTGAAGCTTTCATCAGAACATTTTATTATGAGAAATAAGTTTCAAATTAATAAAACTGTGCTACATTGCATGTAAATATATATTATACAAACACGTTAATATCAACGGGAGGACAGTGTCACCATGACTGATTATGCAGATGTCACAAAAACTCATTACTTTACCCAGCTCACCATAATGGTACTTTACAATACAGTGATTAATATATGGGTGCAACCAACACCACCTGGGAACAATGAGAAACAATACATGCATTGCAGTACATAACGTTCCAAATAATAGATAATGACATCATTAAACAATTAATTCTAAGACGGCAAACAACTGATAACAAAATTGATGTCTTAGCGAGAGGACAAAGCAATGAGAAGATCACAATAAAATCGCCACAGTTCACAAAACACACGAGCTTATACGTATAACCCTGAGAATAACCTAAATGAACGAAATGAAGCTTATTATCTCAGACAACAAATGACTACAGAACGACCCTTGTATAGAAATGTTTATAATAAAATAAAAGATTAGGCTTAATAACATCTTATCGACATTCTTCAACGTTAGACACTTTAATTGTATATAGTTGTATACATTTGAGACGAAGCACAGCAGTAACCAAGCGGGCAGTACACAGCCATGTTTCAATTCACAAGATGTTAACAAAATAATGGACAAATGTAAAAATGTAAAATGTGAAATTCCCGGTATACACATCTGTTTTTCAAAACGCTCTATTCCTATAATAATGTTCATTAAGGTTAATATTGCTAACTACACTGTTTTAAAAGAGAAGAAAGCATTAAAGGTTATTTTCATGTTATTGAATTTGTTAGGTTTATAATGTTTTATTTACCACTGCATTGTTAATGAACAACTAATAAGTGATTTAACACTGCATACTTATGTACCAAACACATTTGATATAAAAAAAACAGCAAGTTTCGTATTATGCAGATAACAAAACTGAATAACTCAAGTATTACCTGTACAGATCGAGGTTACTATGCCTGTTGTCTTATTCCGTCAATATAAAATATGGCGTTCCTTCTCTGTGTGCGCTTCTAATATCATCATGGAGATGGTATCACGTGGTGCGTACGTCATTTCCGAGTTCTGAACTATTCTTCCAAAACTTCACGCACCGGCTACTCGATTACGCTACGCTACAGTATCTGCATGAATGATTAAATTCGTCCCTCACACATTTCGATCGCTTAACACTATGCCTCTTTTTTAATCATTTGCCAAAACTCATTTTAAACTGACATGCTAATGTCTTTATACATCCAATATTTGTTTATATCGTTAATGTATTATGGTGTTATCACTATAGATATATTTAGATAAATTGTTGTGTGTATTTGCATTATTTAGAATGTACCGTTTAGACGTACACAAAACAGTAATCTTCCTGAAACCGCTCTCTTCATATGTGGAATCGATTGTTGTCTGATACATTAAGCCTATTATTATATTAATCAAAGCACTGTAAATCGAAAAAACGAGGTTTTGTTATATATCAGAAGTAGAATACTTTCTTGTTTAAGATGTGTTTACGGCCTGCACCCGAATAAATATTTTCGATATAACGTACATGTAAAAGTCTGTCATCTCATTGTTGATGATAAATACTACTCAATACGACGATATCTTCATACTAAAATAATCAAATATATTTCGGAAACGCACTCTGGAAAGCCCGCGAAATTATTGTAAAAGTTACGTTGTATTATGAACGTTTATGTTCTGAGGTTGATTACATTACATATCCGTGAATATGGCAATATTTGAACAATGGAGTTATATACATGTATGATATACAATGTTATTATGATACTAAGCAGCAGGGAAGTATAATTGCATAAATGAAGTATATAAGTCTAGTTCAGGACAATCGATTAAAACTGTCACTTTATTTCAAGTTTTTAATATCTTCTATATGAAACGTTGGTTATTATTTTAATTTGTTACTAAAATATATTTCGTTTGAAGTTAACGTAAACTATTGTGACCTGGAAAGTAATACCTGGGGCTGATGAACATGTGGAAATAAATAGTAAAGATGGAATTAAACTTCATATAAGAAAAAATGGCGTAATAATCAGACATCATGAACTCTTATACATTATGGCTCCAAAGGACTTGGTGGTCTGCAAATATTGTATTAATACGTTTTTTTCACTTACGAAATGATTTTCGTCAAGAGGTTATTGCACTCGATCCAAAGAATACAAATATATTTTATTCAAATTCAAAATAATGTGTATCGTGTTACAATAATATCGCTATCAATTACACTGTAGAACATTACGGCTATTGTACATAGATATAATGGCAAATTGATAAAACCAATGTCTTTATATGCCTCAAAAAGAAACTTTTAGCCGTGTATAGTATCTTAAATGACTTCGTGAAAACAATGTTATTGCTTTATCTTACTTAAAATAATTACTCAGCATATTTTGATAATGAATGAGACAATCTAAATATAAACATATCTATACCCATAGATTTAACCAATGCTTGTTAAACTAAGTGTATGGATCGGCCAAAGTTTACAAAGTTTTATCTTCAGCACATCTATCTATAAACGACAAAGTTGAGACAAAAAATTAATAATAATTACCATTATAATGGAATAAATATCCTGGGGTATTTAATTAAATAGTTCTTCTTTTGTTCGTGTATCTATGAACAAATACCGTCCTTCAAATTGCTTTGTTGTAATTCTCCACACGAAGGGAAATATTTCGGCCTGCTTGATTATTCAACTGACAAGGTATTTGAAAATATCGAATGAGAATAAATGTACACCTAAACAAAGACGGATCAAATCAAATGTCGTGCGAACATTATAAAATTATATATGTTCGTTCAATCTAAGGTTTGTATCGTGTCAAAATATAACATCAGATAACACAACTTTTGTCGAAGTATAGGATTTCAAAGTCAAACTATATCATACTGACGTATTAACTTGTATTACGTTACCGATGCATTGTAAATATCTAAAGAAAAGCAATTGTAATAGAAGACGTACTAAAGCTTAGTATATCACCTGGAAAGATAACTTGGTTCACTGTTATCTTATCTGGCATGCGTATTAATTGGTCATGCAACAAGGGAGCAGCATGGACGCACGTAATGCAGTTATCTCCAGATTTACCAAGTGTACATCAAAATAAATTTTCAAACTACTTTCTATTATGCAAATAATAACATAACACTTCTATAAAAGCGTAAATTTGCGTATCTCATGACGTCACGTAGAACACTGGCAATCAGCTCATGACGTCACGTAGAACACTGGCAGTCAGCTCATGATGCCACGTAGAACACTGGCAGTCAGCTCATGACGTCACGTAGAACACTGGCAATCAGCTCATGACGTCACGTAGAACACTGGCAATCAGCTCATGACGTCACGTAGAACACTGGCAGTCAGCTCATGATGCCACGTAGACTTTTGAATCAATTGTTAAAACATGCTGAATAAGCATAAAATAAAAATATTCCTTTTGTTCTGATTAAATTATTTATTTCATCTCTGGGACACAAGTCTTCAAGATAAAGTGGTGGCTACTCTACCGGTAAAAAAGGACACTAGTTTTAAACTTCAACTGAAGCAAACACATATCCACTTTAAATTGTTTAGATTCGAGAATTGTATCAGTAAGAACATACTTGTATGTGCAGCATTTCAAGTCAGCCTGACATTATACCAGGATATTCAGCAATTCCACTATATTGGTTTATACAACAATTTCAAACGAACCTGACCATATTACAATAAATGATAAATATTGAAATCAAACTGGCAATGTACCTGTATAAGTAGCAATTTGAAAAGTATCAGACAATATACCGGTTAATGCAGCAATTTCAAATCACCCCGAAGAGATACCGATACATGCAAAAGTACATGTATCATAACCATATACCGGTACAGTATACAACTGTATTCAGCATGTTAAAAAAAATCTGACAATATACCGGTACAGTATACAACTGTATTCAGCATGTTTAAAAAAATCAAAAAAATATACCGGTACAGTATGCAACTGTATTCAGCATGTTTAAAACACTCTGATAATATACCGGTGCAGTATACAACTGTATTCAGCATGTTTAAAACACTCTGATAATATACCGGTACAGTATACAACTGTATTCAGCCGGGCCGTTCCGTGTGCCTCTGTTCCTTAACATGTGTGCCCATTGACCTCCTCAAGTGCCTTATGTTTTGTGGATTGTTGTTTTTCCGGAGGTCTGAGTGAGGAGGCACTGTCTTGTGCATGTGGCGTTCCCTGCAGTTACGAATTCTCTGTCTTTTAAACAATCTGACATTATACCGGCACATGAAACGACTGCATATCAACTGGAAAATATACTGTTATATGCAGCGACTTTCATTAAACCTGACAATATACATGTATATGAAGCAACAACTACAACAACAACAAGACTATAAATATACTAGTATATACAGCGGCTTTCATTCACCCTGACAATACACATGTATATGAAGCAACAAAAAGACTATAAATATACTAGTATATGCAGCGACTTTCATTCACCCTGACAATATACATGCATATGAAGCAACAACTTCAACAACAACAAGACTATAAATATACTAGTATATGCAGCGGCTTTCATACACTCTGACAATATACATGTTTATGAAGCAACAACAACAGGACTATATATATGCTGGTATATGCAGCGACCTAAAGGAACGCGGATTACACTGATCGACAGTTTGCTTCGACTTGTGAGTTCAATTTGAAATAAATTTCAATAGCAGTTGTACGATAGTTAACCTTGTACAATGTGGAATCTGAATACCTTAACTTCATATCAGCGCAGTGGTTTACAAAATCGATAAATGGATAATCGGATTCCGATACGTTTCTACAATGATACACAAATAAATAATATCTTAACAAAATACTTAACAATTTAAGTGATACAGTCAATTTAGACAACATGTAATGCGTCCAACCGTAACGCAGATAAATCAGATATCTAGTGTTTGTATTGTAAAACGTTGAACATAAAAATGTCTCTTTAGACCATAACTGAATTACCAAAGTGATACGCTGTAAACAGATTGTAAAAGTAGTTAAGGATATTTGCTAAGTGATAATTATGAGAAAATAGAATGTTAATGCCTGCACACAAACTCGGAAATCTTACAATGTACAGCTTTCTTAAACGTTTTCTGGAACAGACAAGGACACGAGCTCGAAACAATGCTTTACTATGTCAGCGCTTTCTTTTAGATTTCCAACGGACAATGGGAAACGTGCAATCAAATTTACAATACAGTGTTATAGATAACATCTGTAAATAGACAGTTACCTCCTAGTTTCTCAGAATTATTTATAAATAAGCATATTTTGACAAAAAACAGGACAATGTGTCCACGAGGTTTTTGACACGTGCGCATTTTGATGGATTTCTGACGAGAGTTTCGCCGATGTCGTGAGAAAGATAAACAATTCATACTTAGAATTTGTTGTATTTCATGAAAATATGTTGATGTTTGAAGCGCAATTTTAGCCGCGGAGAGAGGTTATACTCCTTGTATTATTAGGGAATAAAGGGAGATAACTGTAGAATATACATGCACTATAGAAGGGATAAAGGGAGATAACTGTAGAATATACATGCACTATAGAAGGGATAAATGGAGAGAACTGTAGAATATACATGCACTATAGAAGGGATAAAGGGAGATAACTGTAGAATATACATGCACTATAGAAGGGATAAAGGGAGAAAACTGTAGAATATACATGCACTATAGAAGGAATAAATGGAGAGAACTGTAGAATATACATGCACTATAGAAGGGATAAAGGGAGATAACTGTAGAATATACATGCACTATAGAAGGGATAAAGGGAGATAACTGTAGAATATACATGCACTATAGAAGGGATAAAGGGAGAAAACTGTAGAATATACATGCACTATAGAAGGGATAAAGGGAGATAACTGTAGAATATACATGCACTATAGAAGGAATAAATGGAGAGAACTGTAGAATATACATGCACTATAGAAGGAATAATGGGAGAGAACAGTAGAATGGATAAATGGAGAGAACACGTGACAATCTACTATGGCGTGATTCAGCCATTATAGAATGTCGCTACGTGCTTTCAATATGTACTTAAGTGTTGCAATATGTATAGGAGCCAGCAATGCAGTAAAGGTTCTCACAAATTAAAATAATTGATTTTGAACTCAATTTGTGCCGCAAAATGGGAACACAAATTCCGGCCCCAAAGAAGGCGTATTAACTGACACGTCATGCATCTAAAATAGTAAATATAGCCAAACAAACAAATAAACAAATGTACATAAGTTGTTGTTTTTGTTTCAAGAACCAGATTGCATAATTGGTAGGTGAGTATTAACAGTATTTTTTAACATTTTATAATTCTAATTTCTTTTGTTATTAAGCGAAAAATTTAAATTGTGTGACACTCAGGAATATTGGTAGTACATAACAGTGCATATCGTATTCCAGAAGATTTCACGATTAAATGATTCTGTCTGAAAAAAAATGTTTATTACGTTTATGCAATTTTACTGTAAAACTGATTTTGGTGTGTGTCCTGTTTGTACAAACAAACACACATACGATTTTATCGAAATGATATTTAACGGCCTAGACTCAGTGCTATATAAGTAACCATCAAATGGATTGAACAAATCTTATCTTAACAATGATTACTTGATGTTGAAAACTGTGTAATTAACACTTTATCGCGTGTCTGTCCATTTAGATAATGGTAAGATGTCTTCAATGTAGAACCTGGCAAAGATTTCAACTATACATTTTAATTTTTGTCCATACTGTGAAGGTACATAAATGCCTTGGTCCTCTGCCAAGATCTACCCCTCTAAATAGAAATACATAGCAACTATTGAGTGCAGAGTTACCTCACTTACACTCAGCAAAGCAACTATTGAGTGCAGAGTTACCTCACTTACACACAGCAAAGCAACTATTGAGTGCAGAGTTACCTCACTTACACACAGCAAAGCAACTATTGAGTGCAGAGTTACCTCACTTACACACAGCAAAGCAACTATTGAGTGCAGAGTTACCTCACTTACACTCAGCAAAGCAACTATTGAGTGCAGAGTTACCTCACTTACACTAAGCATAGCAACTATTGAATGCAGAGTTACCTCACTTACACTCAGCAAAGCAACTATTGAGTGCAGAGTTACCTCACTTACACTCAGCAAAGCAACTATTGAGTGCAGAGTTACCTCACTTACACTCAGCAAAGCAACTATTGAATGCAGAGTTACCTCTGATTAACACTTAAACATCAGATTGACACTTAAACCTCAGATTGACACTTAAACATCAGATTAACACTTAAACCTCAGATTGACATCTCGGAACACATACAACTTTTTTTGAGTGTACAGTGATGAAATTTTCACTCATACAACTCAATTTTTATTATTTCAGACACAGACGTTCCAAAAGGTCTCGTGAAATGTGTATGTAATTATATGCCTTAGTTTCGTGCGAATATTACCCGACACGAGCGAAGTAAGCATGGTTTCCATGTTGATGGATTGCCGTCACCGTCAGTGCAGTATGCTTGCACAATCTACCAGTACAAATCTCCGTACAGATCTAACCTTATTCGACATGAGAAAAGTGTTCACAAGGTAAGAAATATTGTTCAACGTTTGTTAGATTCATCTTATTGATAATGTAAGGGAAGTAAATCTTGTAGGCTTGAATATATTGTAAGGGAGATAATCTGACTTGGAGGAGGCATTACATGTAGTGTGTTGCATGTTTGCTGGAATAAATGGAAAACACGATTAAGAGAGATTTTGACTTTAACACGTTTCTATAGTTACTGCAGACCGTCAACCGATTCCTATATTTCCTATATTTTTAAGAGATTTCCTATATTATCAAAAACCTCCTATATATTCCTTTTTTTTTTTAGAGATTTCCTATTTATAAAAAATCACCTATATTTTTCTATAGGTTGCATATGTTTCCTATATTTTTCTTAAGAAATGAATTTGATAGCTCTTCAAAAGCTTGTGTTGAATTATAGTGCCTTTAGATGCTATTTATTTACACCTTAAATTTGTCCTTTATCCTTCAAACCATCACCATCTTACAGAAGTTTGCTGTACACCCTTTGATGGGATGGATGTTGAACTTAAAATCTTTAAAGGTGTCCATTAAGATGATCACATGGGTGCTACGGCTGCTTTTTGAGATGTTGATGGAATGTTTTGGTAAAGTAAACTTATATACAAAGTGACAAAAAGCTGAACAGCTAAAATAACAATACATGTTTTCCTTCAAAGGAACACGTTCTGTCGTTGAATTTCCTTTATTTTCTTCAAAAGTTTTGCCCAAACTCCTGTATTTTTATGCTAAATTTCCTATATTTTGTTGTCTAACTGGTTCTATCTATTGCCTGGAGTAATTCTCTGTGCTAGGAAAGACCTACACTTTCATTCAAGGCTGAATGATTTGATACTTTTCTCATATATACTTAACACCATTAAAAACGCAACTATATCACTTTAGCCATCATTTTGTTCCAAGTGTTAAAACCTGTTGTAGTGTTACAAATGAGTAAATAATTGTTCAAAAGAAACTATGGTCCTAGTATTCATATCTAGTAGAATAATGTTTGATAATTGAAATATAATTATTTCTTTATAATGTCGCTGTTTTGACACGGACATTTGTTATTTCCGTTTTAAATGGCGTGGAGTATAGTACAACATGTTCCATGTAAGAAAGCCGTCCAGTTGGCAGTTGGAATATCAGTCATATTGGTTTCATAATACTTGGATCAGTTCTATTTATAGATGTTACGTGGTACTGCTAAAACTAAAATGAGGCTTAACTTGACCAATTCTTTGAAGCCCTGTAGATTGCAAGTAAATTTGGCGCTGAATTAAACTTTATACACGTTAGGTCAAGGTCAAATCATGAAATCAAATGACAAGGTCATATAGTGATGTTAAAGACTGAAGTCGCCTTTTGAGGTCAAACTCAAAATTAAGGTCATAGTAAGACCAACTGTTAAGGTCACATGATGATGTCAATGACCAAGGTCGCCTTATGTGATCAGATGTCAAGGTCACGCAGTGATGTCAAAGATCAAGGTCACTTTGAAAGACGAAAGGGTTAAATTACGTGTTGTGATCAAATGTTGATGTTAAATATTGCGCTTTAATATAAAACATAGAGTTTGGCATCAACAACTGATTTATGTTTTTATATCATTTCAGATTTTTAGTTCTTCTGTTGAATTGGACGGCCGAAAAATGTTTGTATCACAGTCTACAGATGAATATTGTGACATTAAACCATTCCAGTTACATCCAGAATGGGAAAACCAGTCTGAAAATGGTGTTGAAAATCAAAAATTTACGAATATGTATAATTCACAATATGCAGATAATATGGGTGACAATTTGGGGGAGCTGCCCCTGCGCGATCAAGTGTTGTCAAATGTTTGTTGTTTTTGTCATGAAATATTCAGCTCGTCAGAAAATCTTAGAATGCATATCGATTCGTTACACCGTGATGAGACGAAATTATTGTGTAGTAAATGTGACAGACCATTCGGCGATATATTTGAATACAACGCTCATATGATCACCCATAATGCATCAAAGCAGGAAGTTTGCGAGGCTTGCGGAAAAACTTTTCAATATAGAACCAGTGTGCGGAGACATAAACAAAAGTGTGAACATTTGAAACCAGTCTAAAATTCTCGGATGATGTTAGCTTAGAAAACACACATTGTTATAGATAATCAGCAAGAATTATGTCAGACTGAAGAAGATAACGGAAACACGAACAATGTGTATGATCAAATACAACGTAATTCTGGTGCAGATAGTGAACAAATGTAGAATTGGCAGGCCTATTTCTATAGTTCCCTATCGGACCCATTCACAAAGCAAAATATACGTTCAGTTAGAAAAAAATCCCATCAGGAGCACCCTACAAAAAACCGTCGACCGGAGCGACTTGGTATATTACAGGGGAGCTGCGAAATAGACATAAAAAAGTCTTTTAACTATGCAAATTCCCAAAATTAGAGTAGAAGCGATATAACATTTCTTCTCAAATTGGCAATTCGAAAAAAAAATCCCAATTTATCTAGAGTCATTTTCCTAAAATGTACAGAAAAAGGCTTGATGGGATTGATCACATACTATCCTTTCAATCCTGGCAACCGTTCCTGTAAATTCGGAGCAAATCCGGTAAAGTATGAGCGCTTGCCTTAATATGGCTCAGAATGTTTCTCTATTTATCATTATCCTTGCGTTTTTTCCAGTTCATGATTTACCCACTGGAAGTAGCAGCGGTTTATTTGCCACAAAATAGGTCCGAAATTGGGCCCCATTCACAATCACCAAAAGTATGTGTTTTTTC
The DNA here is from genome assembly GCA_032209605.1 of Mactromeris polynyma. Classification (NCBI taxonomy): domain Eukaryota; kingdom Metazoa; phylum Mollusca; class Bivalvia; order Venerida; family Mactridae; genus Mactromeris; species Mactromeris polynyma. The sequence continues at coordinate 2,280,299 of JASFXZ010000004.1, read as the reverse complement.
ACAATAATCTGGCTAAAAATTCACAATTCAGGCCACTTAATTTTTTCAGGTTTGTGTTTACTAATGTTGATCAACCTGACTAACAGTATTTTTAACTGCCATGCTATATATTAATACACTGCTAGCCTATAGTGTACTACATGAGGTCATGTAAATCAGTATCTTTTTATTTAAAGCGGACTTTGATATTCAAAATTATGGGCAAATCGACGCTTTTTTCACAATTCTACAGCCCCGCCCCATTCACAAAAGGGTGGATAAAACACTAAGTAGGATTTTGTAATGTGAATAACTGTTCATTGATGATGGCTTCCATTATTGATAAGACCACCACAGGTCGTATACACTTAACAAAACTTATAAGTGTGCACTTTTTTAATGTCGAATAACTGTTTTATTGATTAACATTTCTACACGAAATTTTGTATATTGCTTATTGGTTATGTCATTGGCATATAAACCATGGATTCGAAACAGGTTGGTGTACATGTATATGTATTTAGACGTGTTTTAACTCTCGGCAGCAGTGACGCCATCTTGTTTCTGAATCGAGAGAATTTGAAACGCTGTAATCGTCATGTTTACAAGAGCTTTATATTTCTTGATGGTATTTATATATTTTGTGTTTATCTTGTTGTTTGCTTGTATGCATTTTTGGTCAATACCGAATTGTAAAGCTGAACAAGCGTCGTTTAATCGGATGAAATTTCGAATCAAATCCCTGATATTAACCGAGCGTGCACTAAGGATTCTGGGTAAATTATTTTTTCTTATCGTTTCACCAATATCAGCCTGTTTCGAATCCATGATTTATATGTCCATGGCTATATGTAGATTATGAAACTTTGGTCGAATTTATTAATTTGAATTATACAGTGCATTGAGTCAGTGTGTGCGCACGGGCTATTGGACTTTTTCCTATCAGATCATTTTTAAGAGGGAGTTGCAGTATTGATTTTTATGGCATCATCACATTTATTGATTTTATTTGTTCAATCTTTGGATGTATGACTTGACATAATCAAATAATATTACGCCAGGCAGCTACGCTAGTCCAGGATGTCGGGCTAGTAGATTTCTAGAGCCCTGCTCTTGTAAAGTTGATTCTGGTTAGTTGGTCATTCATAAAAATAGCATTTGATTGGATTTACAGTTCAGTGAGATATTGTAAGAACAGGGTTTCCACTAAGTGCTGAATCTCAAGGGTCATTTTGATTATTTTTTAGCAGATTTTACCACTTTAAGCCAAATTATCTTTGAATTAGAGAAAACTGGCCATTCAGCCAGAATCTTCAGGTTCAAAATGTGACCTTTTGGAAAATCTAGGGGTCAAAGTGTCAAGGGTCAAATGGAACCAATGTAAGAATTACTGTATACGTCTTAATATCTGCGGGGGGGAATATTGGCGTTTGTTTTACAGCTTTGATTTGGCGGTGTATATAATTCGCGTTATTGCAATTTTTCGCCAAAATTGAACCACAAACCATATCTTGTACGCCGAATTAAAACCAAAAGTACTATTCACGACATATTTCTGTTTACAACTTCAAGTCGACATAGCCGCTACCTAACGGAATGTGACTATACTGATAATACTAGTATGATTCGTGAAAGTTTTATACGGCAGAAGTTGTAGAAAAAGTGTCAATTGACCGTGAAGAGATTAACAATTTTGTCTCAACCTTTTGTTTGTGCCACAATTAATTCGTTCACGGTTTGTAATGTGATTCATAAGTGTCGCAGCGAATATTTTCCAATTTCAGTACATCTGATAAATTCAGCCACTCGTGACTATTTTGTTCATATGACAAACAATCATCGATATATAACGACACATATAGCAGATAACATTTTAGCCCTTACATGTTGAACACAGAGTGGTCTCCCTTAATGTCAGAACTTTAAATGGCGATGCTTATATTTAGCGACGATTATATTTGGCGGCGTTTAGAATTGGTGCATTTGATGCTGACCGCCAATATAGCCAAAATTAAACCATCGCCAATAAATCAACGTACACAGTATTTTAGTAGGAAAATATTGTTTGTTTAATTATATTAATTGAATGAACCTGTTTTATGAATGAAGACTGAAAATGTATGTACATTTTTGTCTTTCCAGAATGTTGTGATGTAGCAATATTATTAAAAACTATGATAGGTGAATTATTTTAGATGTTTTTATGTTGTTTTGCTGTGGGGGTAATACACAAGTTTTGAACTACGAAACAGATCTGTTGACCATTTACATGACCACTATCATTGCTTTTGACTTAAACACTAGTCAGTGGACCACATCAAGGCGCTCAAAATGTACACCGGTCAGTTGACCATATCAGTGTGCCCAAAATGTACACCGGTCAGTTGACCATATCAGTGTGCCCAAAATGTACACTGGTCAGTTGACCAGATCAAGGCGCCCAAAATGTACACTGGTCAGTTTACCACATATCAAGGCGCCCAAAATGTACACTGGTCAGTTGACCACATCAAGGCACCCAAAATGTACACCGGTCAGTTGACCAGATCAAGAAGCCCAAAATGTACACTGGTCAGTTGACCACATCAAGGCACCCAAAATGTACATCAGTCAGTTGACCAGATCAAGGCGCCCAAAATGTACACCGGTCAGTTGACCAGATCAAGGCGCCCAAAATGTACTCGTCAGTTGACCAGATCAAGGCACCCAAAAGGTACACCGGTCAGTTGACCACATCAATACGCCCAAAACATACACGTCAGTTGACCACATCAAGGCGCCCAAAATGTACACGTCAGTTGACCACATCAAGGCGCCCAAAATGTACACCAGTCAGTTGACCACATCAAGGCACCCAAAAGGTACACCGGTCAGTTGACCACATCAAGGCGCCCAAAATGTACACCGGTCAGTTGACCACATCAAGGCACCCAAAAGGTACACCGGTCAGTTGACCACATCAAGGCACCCAAAAGGTACACCGGTCAGTTGACCACATCAAGGCGCCCAAAATGTACACCGGTCAGTTGACCACATCAAGGCACCCAAAAGGTACACCGGTCAGTTGACCACATCAAGGCACCCAAAAGGTACACCGGTCAGTTGACCACATCAAGGCGCCCAAAATGTACACCGGTCAGTTGACCACATCAAGGCACCCAAAAGGTACACTGGTCAGTTGACCACATCAAGGCGCCCAAAAGGTACACCGGTCAGTTGACCACATCAAGGTGCCCAAAATGTACACCGGTCAGTTGACCACACCAAGGCACCCAAAAGGTACACTGGTCAGTTGACCACATCAAGGCGCCCAAAATGTACACCGGTCAGTTGACCACACCAAGGCACCCAAAAGGTACACCGGTCAGTTGACCACATCAAGGCGCCCAAAATGTACACCGGTCAGTTGACCACATCAAGGCACCCAAAAGGTACACCGGTCAGTTGACCACATCAAGGTGCACAAAATGTACACCGGTCAGTTGACCACACCAAGGCACCCAAAAGATACACCGGTCAGTTGACCACATCAAGGCACCCAAAAGGTACACCGGTCAGTTGACCACATCAAGGCACACAAAAGGTACACCGGTCAGTTGACCACATCAATGCGCCCAAAATGTACACTGGTCAGTTGACCACATCAAGGCGCCAAAATGTACACTGGTCAGCAACAACTTCATCAACAGCATAACAACACTTCGGCTATGACATAAGCAACAACTTCATCATCATCAACAACACAGCACACTTGTAGAGTAAGTTTCAGATTCCACTCTGCCATTCACTCAATGATAGATTCATACATATAAAACAAACCAGAATATCAAAACAACAAGATTGGTACTGATAACATAAATGATTTATTTGTTGATAAAGACACAGTATACTGTTCATCATATACATATTCATAGAATAAAACATCACAATAATTAAGTTATACACTCAAGACAATCTTATTTGGTAAAATAACTAAAGTGGAAATTGATGTTTTCCCACACACAACAGAATGATACAAGCATGAAGAATTAATCACCACAAAACATAAGGAAATAAAACTTAACTATTGATATATATACAAAAGTTACTACAAGCTATGTGAGTACTAAATGTACCCGCCTTGTGTGCGAGATGTCTCACATCTGATCATGGGACACTATAGATCAAAGTCATTAAAATGGTACATTAAGTGGGGGTTCTGTAAGTCAATGTAGTTCAAAATCTCAAAAATGTCAACTAACTATTTAATTTTAACAAATAAAACAATAAATTGAATGCTATATAAGTTTACAAAGTATGGAATAAACTTAAATATTGTTTATCTCAATGACTGATGTGAATAAATGAAGACTTTCCTTAAAAATCCATGTTTTATAAAAATCATCAAATTTCACCAAAAATGCAAAAAACACCTTTTTTTGGAATTTTGCATCAAAACTTACATCAACTTGCAGGAAATGCTCTAATGTAAAGAATACATGGTCACATGACATGTTCCCTTCAGTAATAAAAAAGTTTAGTCCGCTGAATTTTTGCTCTTTTTTTCAAGTTTTCATCGAAATTTGATGACTAAGTCGCTTTTTTTCCATGAATTGTTCACTGAAACAAAATCAAACATTTACTGACAAATTGTTGTTTCAAATGCTAACATCAAACCATCGAGAGGTCCACGTTTATATCTACCTTTATACAAGATGTTTACTGTAGGTTTTGATGTAAGATACTCAGACATATAATCCAACGATTCCTGCACTGAAAGTTCTCTGTGAGTTTCTCCATCAACTGATGTAATCTTACATTCATATAACTGAACTTTTATCACAGTTTTATTGTTTACAAAATTCTCAATGAAAGAATGAAAACATTGATGACTCATTGTGACAACATGCAGCCCTATCTGCACTTGTGTTACATGAGGATGTAGTTGTAATAAAACATCATCAGGTAACTTCATGTACCACAGTAATAGTACCTTGATACATGGAAGAGTGTTCACTGTACGTCTCAAGGTTTTCACTGCATTGTCATCTAACAAGTTACATCCAATGATACCAAGATGTTCAAGTTGTGAATCCTTAATACAGTTAAATACATCAATATAACATCTAACAATCCTCTCAGACCTTGGACACAATGCGATGTACTTTAAACTAGAATTGTTTACATTATTACATAAAATATTAACATCCTCCAGATGTAATGAAGTGAGTTTTGTATGATGTGGAAGATTTAGAGTCAATGTACAGCCTCTATCACCACGCTGGTGATTATCACAATACACAAAGAACAATTCTATATTTTCCATGAGAACTTTGTCAGACAGAAATTTCACCAGATTATGTAAACTGTTATGTTGCATTTTAACAAAAGACAGAGACAAAGATGTCAGATGTTGGAGACTTCTCACAGGTAATTCTGGTATCAATGGTTTTGTATCAGAATCACCTTTAATACAAACAGTGTGCAGAGTTGATTTATTCTCTAATATGAACTGAGTGAACTTTTTATAATCAGCAGGCAACACTTTACCAACATTTAAACATTGGAGATTTTTTATCTGATCAAATATATCAACATATTTACCATTTACTGAATATATAGAGTTTATACATGTCTTATTTAACTCAATCAGTGGCTTCAATATCTCAATGTTAGAATTGTCTTCAAAATAAAAATCTTCAAGTTTTATGAAGACATTTGCATCACTAGATCTTCTAATTTCCTTGATACAATTGATCACAATAGACTGTAGTGACTTTAACTGCTCATTATAACCATCAGGGAGATAGTGAAAGATAGCATTTCTTCTGATTACAGTTAAATCGTTCGATATTAATGGGTAAATAGTACTGAACAATTGATCAACTGTTTGAATTGAAAATCCTGCAAGGAACAGGAAGAAATTTTTAAATGACAAAACCTGATTTAACGAGGTCCAAATCTTAACCACAATATCATTAAATTTGTTATTTCTGTCAAATGAGGATACAAACAAAGCTGCGAAAAATTCGAGATAGCTCAGATGCAAAAAAATTAGTTTTTGTTCTTGTTTCCCAAATTGCCTACTTATTTTGTTCTTAGATAGAATACCAATGTTGCACAACAAGTCCATTTGTTCAGGGTACAAACAATAAGGGTCTGACTCCAACTGTTGTCTAGTGAATACAAGAGTAGCTACACGTTCATCTTGATTAAACAAAGATCTAAATGAAAGTAAACACAATTTCTCCAACAATGATACATGTCTGTTTATATAGTTCAACTTTGATAGAGAATCAGGTAGTTGTAATTCAGAAGCTGTTGATGGTGGAAACACAATTTCCCGATTTACAGCCATTTCAAACAGCATGTCAACAATGTTACCATAAATAAGTGTTCTAGACATGTTAGTCAGTTTTTGTTGAAACCAAACTACAATTAAATTTGAAGAAATGATTGGTATACAGAGCAAGTCTCCAAGACCACATTCTATCACTTCTATCAGGAATCTCTTTGGATCTTTATTTTCACCATTCTTCTTATTAATATATCCAACTACCTCTTCAACGTATTCATTGGACGATTTCCCGGTTATGCCTGTCATTTTCACTTGATGATCTAGATCTTCGCGCAATTGTAAGTTTTCCGTTTTATAAGGACGACAAGTTGTCAAATAAAAACATTTCTCGGAAAATGTTCTACTGGGTATTGAAATATCTTTCTTTCCTCTTGCATCCGGCTTCCATTCATCCAGACCATCAAGAATCACCAAGCATTCCTTTTGTTTGAGAATATCTTTGATACAACTGTACATTTTATTCCATTCATCAGGAGATTGGGTGAACAATAATTGATCCACAATAATAGCTATCACATCTATGCGATCTGAATCACGTAGTGTTATACAAAATACAAAATCAAACTTCCCTATGAAATCAACATACTCCTTCATTTCTTCATTTACTATTTCAATGTCAGATTTTGACTTGTACCATATCAAGCACAAAAACTGACAAAACGATGTCTTGCCTACACCAGCATCACCAGTAATGTAAATATTTCTACATGGTTGATCCTCCTTATAGAATATTTGCTTACAAGATGTAATTTCGATATCTTTCTGGTTTGACTGAGCTCCATGACTTTCTGTCAGGAACAAAGTCGGAATTTTATAAAGCTTCAACAACTCTTCGTTCTCAAATCTGAACAGTGGTGATACTGTTATGGTAGTGCAATTTGTCTTGTACTTATCCTTCAATTCTTGTTGAATGTCTGAAATGGATAAAAATGAAAATATTGTTTTGAAAAAAGAATTACTAAAATGACAATATTATATATCCACTCAGATACATATTTATACTTTAGTTATTTAAACTATCTATAGTCAGTATAGTTTGAATAGACAACAACTAGTATTATGGTTGCCTTTCCTAATCTCGTGGGTTTTCCTTAAGTCGTGGGCAAGTAAACACGTACATTTCTCAGGTTAGAAGGATTGGATCATCAAACGTTCTATCCGGTCATTTGTATAGAAGTGTCGCGTTAATGATTTAGCAACAAAATGCGTTTGAAACTTTATTTTTTATCAGCCAATAATTGAAATAATCGATATTTTTGCTTGTTTTTTTCCTAAACAGTCGTAATTGCCATAGTAACCTTCTTATTTAAGCTGCCTTTTCTTGTTTGTTTACATTTTTCATACCGGCGATGACGAGTTATTGTTTTCGTAGCTTTGCGCCTGCGCGACTTTGGTTTAATTATGTCTCACCAAACTATCGTTTATGATTAGAATAGAGAATAAAATATTTCATTTCGCCAAACGTCCTGGCATGTGAATATATTAAAATGGAAAACATTTTATTACCATTTCCTGTCATTTCATACATCAATAAACGTTATTCCTTTTACCTACAGGCAAGTTTTACTCCTTAATGTAATGAAAGTGTTATAGAGTGTACGGAGTGTTGACACTGGTACATCACTTTAACTAGATTATGTTCTACATTGAGGGTTGACTTGTAAGAAGACATGGGGAGTTCCTTTGTCCATATTGCTATTAATTATACCGTTAAATACATAGACAATAAACTTGTTAGTGTTTTAAAGGTTCAATAGTTGCATTTCTTTGAATGTGTGATCAATATAATAGTTTGGTGAGACTTGTATTCACGTTTTCAATATGACTACCTCCAGCCCACGGAATAAGGAAAAACACCATTCTCGTTTATTTGTTACAACGGATGTTACAAATGACTTTGAATTTTTATAAAGACCACAAGAGATGATATGCAAATCATATAAGATGTAGATAATGGGTATTTTGTCTTTTTTATAAAATCACATGTGCGTTTCCGTGACGTCATCACACATTCCAAAGGCTATTTTTAGAATTGGCCCACGAATTTAGGCATATAAAGCATAATGGGTGCCATTCTCACAGAAACCCATTACTTATAACTCGCATATTCTTGTTCCTGGTAAGATTTATAGATAAATGCAAATACCAAGAGGTGTGTCATGATGACTAAACTCTAAACTACTTGCAACAACTACCACAACCTTTTAGTCCTTGATCTTTGAGCTACGGACATGGGTCTTGCGGGCAGCACTTCGTCTCATCAAGGATAGTTTTGAAAATCTACCGAAAATGAAAGATTAATGGACCGGTCAAGATGTTTTAGACCGATTTTTGACGTTTGACCTCCAAGTGTAACCTGAGCTACGGACATGAGTCTTTGTGCCAAGTTAATTTTAAAATCCCAAAGAAATGAAAGAGTACTGGTCTGAACAAACCAAATCCGGACTGAAGCAAACATGCACAGTCATACAACGAACCGCCACTGCGGCGACTAAGTTAAAAATTAAAATAAGTTTTATATATTTGTTATATCTTACAGTGCGTCTGATTTATTGAACTCGGCTTGTCAATTAAGACTTAAGTGGAATACAACGAAAGCTATCAACTGCTGAACAATTTAAATAGTAAAGCTAAAAACTGCTTTCTGTTGTTTGTTTTGTATAGATCAAATGCTGATCTACATAAGGAAATGTATTACTTAATTGTGTTTACAAAATACTATCAATTCAAATGCTGTCCTATAAACATTTAAGACCCGAACTAAACTGATAATGTATGCGATCCTGCAAAAATAACAACCATTGAATATGTCACACAAGTTAAAAAATTGGAGATCATAAAAGGGCTATTTATATTCAATTTGACTCTGAGAAAGAATTATATTCTCTCTGAATTGCTCACCATTTTCTAACTGACGTTTTGTCTCATTTTGTTCCATTGTGATAGTTTCAAAACCAACAGTCATTCTTCTTTCCAGACTGTGTTGACCTTCAATACATTGATCAACTTTCTTGTGTAGTTCCCCAGATCCATGATCGAACATCCGATCCATGTCATCCCATTCCTTTAAAGTTACATCAAATCGTTGCTTTAACTCATCATCCATTTCCTTTCCTTCACCATCATTGACTAGTGATGTTAAATTCGGAATTCCACAAAAAGTATTAAGACCATTCAGGATCTACAAATATACAGAAAATAAATGTAGCTATAATATATTACCTGCTAGGTGTGTCACAAAAACTAGTATATCAGTATATTGCAATGTGCAGCAAAAAGTATAGTAACACCATATGAAATGACCATACCAGGATTTTACCATACATTTCTGCTGTCTACTAAAAAGAACTGGCTAGAAACTATAAATATATGAAATTATCTTCTCTTGAAAACCACATGTTTAACCCAAAACTGAAATGACAACTCTTCAGTTTAAGTAATGAAATATTGTATTTGATTAATGTTTAACAAGAGTGGCAAACTGTCACCAAATACACCCATCATAAGTCAGCGCTCAGTGGCTGATTATCGAACGTGTCCGAGAGATTATGCCCACAAACATGCAAGTTTGGTAAATATAGGATGAAAACTTTGACTTAGAGAGTGGTTAATATGTGTTCCCATAATACATCCCGTTTTTCCAACCGGCGTACAAAAATGAATCTTTTGTTTTAGCTTATTTATGTACGTTTATTCTACAACACATTTGAAGAGTTTGGAGTTGATTAAAATTGTCCATGTATCATAATCAATATATCATGGAACCTATTGGGATATATGTCGTTAAAATATTTTAATACAAAATAGACTGTTAGACCTTATAGTAATGCTTACCTTATTATCACTTCAGTAAAAGTACTTTTGTTAACAGGTATTAAATGGTATTTGTTGAAGTATTTGAGGTTTTTGTTGATGTAACAACAACAATGAATGAACAAGTGGATATATGATGACAATCTTGTTTACAGGTTGAAATGTCAGACAGCATTTGGTGTAAACTGGTGTATGTTTCCACTTTGAACAGAACAACTAAATACTGTTCATTCATTGATTCATTTATCTGCTCTGGAATTACTTAGAAATTGGGCAAGAAGTTTCTCAGGTGAAAGCAGGCAACAGTTACATAGTGGACACATCCATGATTACACGTTGTATATACCCTGGTATGTGACCATGACATTTGAGCAACATACTTGGCTCTTGCTCCGCTACATTCTACTGATGTTGTACACGTTTTTTCTAAAGATGTAAAACGAACCCAGCATAAGGAAGTTACAGAGCGAACACAAAACTGCGGACTGACAGACTGAATTAAACAAATATACAGTCGCCAAAATCAATGTTTTTGGTTAAAATGTCCTAGGTAACAACTACTTTTTGATACATAAAAATGAGAAATCGATGAATTGAGGGAGGACTATTTTCTATCGGAAACGAGTGCTTCATTCGGATACATTTCTTCTTGTTGTTGACCCCATGTTTGTTGCCAGCTGAGGTTACTAAGTATATCGTCGATACGATTCATTCACAAACATTTCCCGCTTGCAGATAGTACTATTTATAGACAACAAAGGAATTATCTTGTACCTGGACGCGCTCGTTAACTTATCCATCAATGAATAATATACTAGTAGACAGAATTTAATATTTCAACAAATATTTACCACAACTAGTTCATTCCATTTCACTGCCAGGTCTGTCTCAGCCATAAACACACTACCACTGTGCAACAACTGAAGTACAAGAAATTGATCATTATACACTGACTAAGTCAACAGGACGGACAATTCGCCATTACATAAAAATGTTAAAATGTATCTTTTATAAGCCAAAACAAGCTAAGACTACAATTAACATAACATTTACAAGCATTTATCAAACGCCTTCAAAATCTTAAAACATCAGAGAACTAATTATGTCAACTCCACCACATTGCTAACTGCAACCATAAAATGTCACACAATGTCCTTTTGGTGGGCCCATACAGTAGGATAGACCGAGGATGGACAGGCAGGCCACAATCCGACACACGACGGTCAACTTTGTTGATGGGGAAGAGTGTAAAATTGAACCAGAAGCATTATGTACATACGTTATTCCTGCATTCTCGCAGTCTGGTCACATATGCTTCAACTGATGTATTTGTAGATGGAGGATTGAGCCACACTACGTCAGAATAAGCGCTTAGGCCACAAACATTCCTCAACAAACAACAAAGCAGAGTTATGTCAAACTTTGAAGAGGAAGGCTTGTTGTCCACTGGTGGTAAGTACTGTTGCTGTGCAGGTGTTATAATGTTTCTCCTTATCAGAAACATAAACCGATTTTTAGCAGTTGTGTTGGTATCCAAGTATTGCTTGAAGTCTGGGCCAACTTGATGATCAAATATTTTCCGGAGCATGGTGGTTCCTACTTCCATCAGTAAATACTGGTATCTAAAAGTAAATTTATGGTCTGAAATGGAAATAAGATATTTTTGTCTAGTGAACATTATGACAAGTAAATAACAAACAGGAGGGCCCTGATGGGCCTATATCGCTCACCTGATTACATTGACATGTTGGCCTCAAGAGAGTACAGCAGTTTGCAATCACTGTACCTTGTGACCTACTTTTTGAGCCAACATGACCCAGTACCACACATTCAAATTAATTTTTATGTAGTTCCAATAGAAAGTGCAGCCTCCCACAAATATTTTCCATCATTTTGATCCGGAGACCTAGTATTTGACCTTAGATGACCTAGTTTCATTTCTGACATAGATTTTATTAAGGCAGGCATTTCGACAAAGTCTCATATATATAAAGTAAAAAAATGTGACCTCTGGAGTGTTAACTAGGTTTTACTATAATTGTACCTAGTGACCTAGTTTTTGACCCCAGATGACCCAGTTTCAAACTTGACCTAGATTTTATTAAGGTTAACATTTAGAGCATGTGCCATATAAATTAAGAAAAAAATATGACCTCAGGAGAGTCTACAAAGTTTTACTATAATTGGACCTTGTGACCTAGATTTTGACATCAGATGACCCAGTTTCAAACTTGACCTAGAAGGTAATTGAGGCAAACATTCTGCTAAAGTTTATGCACATCAGGTAAAAGACGTTACCTCTAGAATGTTACCTATCTAAAGTGTTGATGAAGAATGACGACAGACACAGGGCAATTCTTATTGCTCACCTTAAGCACTTATGTTCAGGTGAGATAACATAATACATGAGTGTTATCAAGTGTCTGGGATTTCATACACCAGTCTGGGAATAACCAGAGAAGCAGGCAGTGTTACCATGAAGTCTTACAAAATCAATTATTATTACATTTTTTCAATGTTTTAATGATTGAACACCATTATTCTGCTGTCACAGGGTTTGGCAAAATGAAAGATGACCTAGAGTTAAGAAGATGAAATGCAGTTTAACACATTGTCAACATTATATGGAGATAAAATGTTACATTACCAATTGGTCCCGGATTCTGCTCAATACCTCCCATTATCAGCAGAATAGTGATAAAGACAACTGCACCAACAGCGCTAACCTCACAAGCAACATTTCTGAAGACTGTTGAATTACACAAGGGACTCAATTGTTTAGGACCAAGTCCAGCACTGATCAACCCAATTCTACATCTATAGATTTGCATGTTGACTCCCATCCTGAAAGTATATATATGTCGATAGGGTAAAAACAATTTGTTTTTATAATAAACTACATTCATTACTTCCAAGAAAGTAATTAATACCCATCAATTCTGTTTTTTCAGAGCAAAAAAGAGCAGTCCTAATTTCTGGTTGAGTTATCTCAAACAAAGGACCCTTGAACTTTCATAATATGCCAATTACAACATTTTGAAGTGACCAGTACTGACATTGTGATGGTGCGATTATCGAAAATAATGGAAAAATCGTCACTGGAAATCTGACGTCAGCGACAATCGAGTATGAACCACAATAATCGATTATAATTGGAAATTTGGCTTGAAGTGTTATTTCAACAAGATGATAATATATATATTCAAATTTTACAATTATATAGAATTGTTTTCGATGTTCAGTCAAATACAAATATACAAAGTGAAAATACAAAATCGTATTGAATGATAAAATGATCTTATAATGTAAAGAGAAAAGTAATACCCCATTGATGTTAAATGCAGTAAAAAGAGATCAATTAAAATGTGTGAATGAAACTATCAGCATTATACTAAAACTAAATTATAGTCTTCAAAACGATCCGATAATCGATTATGAAATTTGACCGATTATCCATCACTACTGACAAGTTTGTCACACATAATATACAAACGTTTGTAGGAGTGCAGAGTGGAAGTAATTCCCACCACAAACTTGTGCAGACTTCCCAAAAGTTTAAAACAAGGGCAAGACATTCGGTCGACCAGATTTGCAGGTCTTGTCAAAAACATAGTGTGACATTTCTATTCATTTTAGAACATCAAATACTGTAAATATGCGAAAAGTGTATAGCAAGCCTTATAACGGGATTTAAGTTTAAAACAAGAGATGTTTGTAAAATGCCCCCTCTTGACCTCGAACTTTTTACCAAAAAATCAATAGGGTTCCTCTGCTACCCAAGGTAAATGTATGGACCAAGTTAGAGGATGACAGTTCAAGGGGTTCTCGAGTTATTGATCGGAAATAAAAAGGTAACGAACAGACGGATAAACCGACCGAACGACATGTGCAAACCAATATGCCCTCTCTTCTTCGAAGGGGGGCATAATAAAAGTCGATAATTTTTCATACTGAACATTCCAATTAATGGGAGGTGTTTTAAATACAATTAACCTTGACCCCCAAAAGCATTAGGGTTCCTCTGTTACCCGTTATGAAAGCTTGGACCAAAATTGGAAGCTGATCGATCAAGAGGGTTATTCATCGGAAACGGTTTGTGAATAATTGACCCCCAGTGACCTTTGACCACATGACCCAAATATCAATAGGGTTACTCTGCTAACCCTGATAAATGTGAGGACTAAGTTTGAAGATGCTACGTCAAGAGGTTCTTGAGTTTTAATCTAAAATTGTTTGAGAACAATTGACCCCTGTTACCTTGACCTTTGAACCAGCGACACCAAAATCAATATGGTTCGTCTGCTACCCAAGATGAATGAGTGAACCAAGTTTGCAGATGCTAGATCAAGAGGTTCTCGTGTTATTAATCGGAAATGGTTTGAGATCAATTGACCCCTGTGACCTTGACCCTGTGACCCCAAAATCAATATGATTTCTGTGCTACCCAAGATATGTGGACAAAGTTTGAAGATGATAGGTCAAGCGGTTCTTGAGTTATTGGTCGGAAACGATAAGGTTACGGACGGACTGACCTACCGACCAACATGTGCAAACCAATATGCCCTCTCTTCTTCGAGGGGGGGCATAATTACAGTCTTCAAGAACAACATGTTAGTTCTCGTTAAACTCCATCAGCATGTCCAAGCTCAGAATTTCTTCTTGAAAAAACCCAAATGTATAAAAATGTATTTTGAATTTAGACCATCTACATTTTGACAAATATCCAAAATTAGTCTATCTGAATACTACTCCACTTGCAGTGATAATAATTAAGGAAAAATAACTTGTTTCGAGAAGTATTTATAAGCAATGAATTGCATTCCTGTTAATTTGTTTGTTTCCCAATAAACAACGGCACCCTGTTTTATTGAATTTCGCCGACTGACAGCGATCTTGGTGTCCATACAAGACGTCGCAACTTCAAGAGATAACTATTCATTATGCCCATCCTGCTAGATCAAAATTCATGCAGAGCAGGTAAAGATGTCACATCTAGAGAGTTTAACAAGCTAACTGTTGACGATTGACACAAAGCGATCCCAAAAGCAATCAGAACAACGACAGTAACATCTCATAATTATTTGGATTACATGTCTTTGTAAGCTGCTAACATACCACATTAAACAAGCATTCTAATTCAATTGTTTCCTCATATTCAGCAGCAGGTTCACCTATCAAGCTTTCCTCGAAGTAATTATCAACCAGTACTAACTTGCTCTACTGCAAGCAGCTGCCAACGTCTCCACATGTGCAGGACATTACCGTAGCTGAAGAACATAACCTGTCCAACCCGGCAATTGAACCAGAATCTGCTGGGCGACACCCTAGCGCTCTTACAACTGAACTAGCCCGGCTGGCTTCCTTCCCTTTAAAGTTGCAAATTATAATAATGCCAGAATTTGGTTGGAAAAACAAACTGACTCACATAACATACAATTTTAGCTGAAGTTAATTTCCTACTCCTAATCTGAATCCCTCCCTCCAAATATCGAAGCTATTGCTAGCGTCAGCACATTACGTTTGTTGTTGGTCTGACTTATACCACTAGTCAACAATTCAATGTTACGTAATTAAGCTAGCCCTTAATCTAATCTTAGTTTGAAGACTCTGATCATCACAGACATCGCGACCAATTCCTTCCCAGACAATGAACAATCATCCCATTTGTGCTGAGCAGACTGAGACATGATTAGTTAAGTTTACTTCTAGCGCGACCTTGAACACTACCTTCAATCACAACATGTCGACAGTTTCTGTACCGTTCGGAAATTGACAATATAGCCGATGTGATCCGAATGAAATTGTTTAAAATAGCATGTGTTAAATAATAGTTCATATCTAGATTACATTTTATAAACAATATATTTTACAAAGTAGTGGCATGGGGTTAGACACCCGCCCGGATAGCTCATTAGGTAGAGCGGCGCTCAGCGCCGTACTAGTGTTGATGGGGTCTTGGGTTTGAGCCCCACGCCGGGCAAACCTTTTCCCCATGACTTACTTCAATGGTGGCAGCAGTGTTTGACGGCCCACGGTGGTTGAGCCTCAAATGCTGGAAGGGGAGGAGTGTAGTGTTGTGGGATTTGACGGCCGCCTGGTTAGCTCAGTAGGTGAGCGCCATACTAGATCTAACGTTTAAGGGGTCGTGGGTTCGAGCCCCACATCGGGTGCACTTTTCCCCTTGAATTACTTCAACAACAGATATCTGCTATAATCAACAAGTTTATCAAGAAAAAAATAGATGAATCAATTCTCATTTTGATTGATAGGCCTAAGTTGGGAGAACAAAAGCCATTGGATTTATGGAAAATGATGGAAAAAATCCATAATTTTATTTATATCAGTTGACAGTTACCACACACTGGGCGTTTACCTGCTTACCTACTTGATTTTGTGGTCGTCTGCTTCCCGTAATGGCGTTGCTCGCATGAAGTTGAAAAGCATCCGCGCGCATTCAGCTTCAGAGAAAGCTACAAAACATCTTTGTGTTTATCTGGGAATCATTTAAAAAACGCCAGTATTCAGCAAGTGTGTTAAACCGCGTCCTGTGAGAACGCTGACTGTAGGAGTCAGACTTGTCCTCATAATTTTCTAGTCACTGTCCCGAGTTAATTTGCACACAATGTCCACACTTATTCTATATACAGGTAGAGCTATATTCAAAACGGGACCACAATTGATTTAACATTACCCTTAAACAGAGAAAAGTCCAATTTTATAAATCCCAGCCGCACATTTGTATCAACAATGTCAATGCAGACGGTCATCTTCATTTCTCGCGATTCTAGAGTAAGAGCTCGTGCTACCTAACGTTATCGGAGTGTAAACCAATCAACCTTAGGCGTTTCGCCCTTAGACCGTTCGATCTGGTAGGATTCGCCACATACACAATTTTTCGTCATCGTATATCAGTTTCAAAAACGTAAACTATGTGCAAAGGAAGTAAATTTTAACTCATATAATTAATATACAAAGCGTTCAGTAATACAACTTTGGACTTGATGTTATTAAGCCCCCTACAAACACCCTAACGCAGCCATCGACCTTATATCGTAATAAATGTGTAACACTAACAGAGGCCGTTTGGTCCCTGGTGGCCCAACACCGAATATAGTAATTGAACTGAAGTTGCTGAAAATGTTCCGAATGAAGTGCAAGCGATTGAATGATAATATCAATCTCAAGAATTCAAGTGCCCGATTTTTCTCGTAAAGGGTTATCCAATAAGCCTTGTTTTTCAGTCTAAAAATAGTCTGATAATCCATTTCAAATTATTATAAATTTATATATCACAATAGATTATTTGCCTCCATTTTTATTAAAAAATGACAGATAAACCATTTTTCATTAGTATTGTATGCTCGACTATTTGTGCAATTCCCAGTATTTTTGTACCATACAATTCGACATAGAAAATATCTTTAGCAACCAGACATCATTTTAAAATTGGGATGAGATTTGCTTACACGATAATCATCAAAATCGATGACTGCCTGTCCAATGTGTTTGGTGATTACAGAGAATTGTTCTTAAAAAGTACATTGACATTGCATAGAGTTTCAGGTATATACTTGTGCCGGGATGTCTGGTAAATATTTATCAAATATGACAATTGTAATAAAGACAGTAGTGGTAAAACCCTGAGGACTCTTGTGAAGATATAATGAAACGAACAACTACAAACTCATAAGATATGCATGAGTATTGCAAGTTCACCGCACATTTATCCATAACAAAAATCTGTCCCAACAATTCAAAATACGCAGAGTTACTTCCCGTGGACAAGTCTCGTCCTGACATGTGACAGGTCACAGACAACTGCGCACAGAAATTTGAATGTTTTGAGCACAACCTTTTATCAATAAGGAAATGCTATGAGAAGTTTGGACCACGAATAGACACACTCTGAGTCGGCGGGAGATATAGAAGTACATGTAGTTGAAGTCGAAAATGATGTGGTAATTATTCTCACATAGAGAAAAAATAATTTAATATTCCGAAAACGACGTGTTTAAACATATTGTTTCGAGTGTTTTCTTGATAAACATTAACACAAGCACGATCTATATTTCCGAAGCATGTCTTAACACATTTAAATGTTTACTGACCTCTTAACATGTACAGATATCAGTAATTACACCGATAGAATATGAAACCCAGATATGAAATATCTGACGTACATATACACGTAAATAAATCATACGATAGATAAGAGATATGCGTTTAAACACGTACATTTAGCGAACTTTCAAGCTTACACATCTAACTGCTTTATGAACCTTATAAAAGATAACAATGTTAAACATTTCAAAGTTCTATCTATTGATAACTAGTATGTTAAATGTTATTCGTAGTTGATTTAATAAACAAACAAACACACAGTTTCATTCCCATTGTGTTTCAAGACCGGTTTCATATACATTTACATGTATCAAAGTGTCAATCAATCAATGTGAAATGGAACTAGCTCGCTTGATATTTGATTTTATCCCGAATGTAGTTTTGTTGATAAGTAATCAATATATTATTCGACTAATTGTCCGAATGCGATTTGAATTTAGTTTTCTTATTGTGTAAAAAAGTAATAGATTATGACTGTGGCAATTCCATGTGCTTCATTTACATCCACTATTATTTCCGTTAAAATACAACGTCATAAGAATATTGGATAAAGTTTCCTTTTCGCTAGACATTATCATTAAGGTATCTAAATTATTAAATGTAAAAAAATTAATGAAATAGTTAGACGGATATGTGGGAATTACATTACATGATAAACCTGATGTTTCATTTTGTTAACAGTTGTTTTAGGACAACACTATCTTTTTCATGTCAATAGTTGATCTTAAATTAATTGTATGATCAACTTTAGTTTATTCTAAGTTATTTTATTCATTAATTATGGTGGCATATTACTGCCACCAGTTAGCATGATAGCGTTCGCGAATAAATTCGTGTTATCCACTTAATTATTACGATAATTATCTAGCTATCTAGTTAATATTCGTGATAAATTTTCGGTAAGATAAATATCATACAACTAGAAACAGGCTTGAAAGTGCCCATAACTGCCACCTCTTACATTTTTATGACGTATTACACTAGATTTAAGTGGCAACACGAATCTTATCTAGTTGACTACTTATTATGTTACTTAATAACTCAAATTCGCGAATTTCACTTAAGATTCGTGTTACCACTTATTTATAAAGGCGTTTTTGACTTCTACATGTAAGTGGTAACACGAATATTATCTAGTTGACCACTTATTATGTTACTTAATAACTCAAATTCGCGAATTTCACTTAAGATTCGTGTTACCACTTATTCATTGTTGGCTTCTACATGTAAGTGGTAACACGAATCTTATCTAGTTGACTACTTATTATGTTACTTAATAACTCAAATTCGCGAATTTCACTTAAGATTCGTGTTACCACTTATTCATTTTTGACTTCTACATGTAAGTGGAAACACGAATCTTATCTAGTTGACTACTTATTATGTTACTTAATAACTCAAATTCGCGAATTTCACTTAAGATTCGTGTTACCACTTATTCATTTTTGACTTCTACATGTAAGTGGAAACACGAATCTTATCTAGTTGTCTACTTATTATGTTACTTAATAACTCAAATTCGCGAATTTCACTTAAGATTCGTGTTACCACTTATTCATTTTTGACTTCTACATGTAAGTGGAAACACGAATCTTATCTAGTTGACTACTTATTATGTTACTTAATAACTCAAATTCGCGAATTTCACTTAAGATTCGTGTTACCACTTATTCATTTTTGACTTCTACATGTAAGTTGTAACACGAATCTTATCTAGTTGACCACTTATTATGTTACTTAATAACTCAAATTCGCGAATTTCACTTAAGATTCGTGTTACCACTTACATCTATATACGTATAAAAACGCATTTATAAATAAGTGGTAACACGAATCTTAAGTGAAATTCGCGAATTTGAGTTACTAAGTAACATAATAAGTAGTCAACTAGATAAGATTCGTGTTACCACTTAAATCTAGTGTAATACATCATAAAAAGGTAAGAGGTGGCAGTTCTGGGCACTTTCAAGCCTATTTCTAGTTTTATGATATTTATCATACCGAAAATTTATCACGAATATTAACTAGATAGCTAGATAATTATCGTAATAATTAAGTGGTTAACACGAATTTATTCGCGAACGCTATCATGCTAACTGGTGGCAGTAATATGCCACCATAATTAATATCACCAGAACATCGGTTTGCATTTATTTGAATGATAAAAAACTTGGTTAAAATTTTGAAGTACACTGTAATTTGTTACAGCCTGTAATTTATACCATATATTTGTCATATTACAATATTGATCGTTGTAGCAAGTGTTAACTTGACCTTCACAATATGTTTCTACATGTATAGCAAATATTAAATCGATCAAGTGCCTGAATATCATAAAACAGAACATCGCTAATGTAATCAGTAAATGCCTCTACACATGAGTACTGGTTTTCCTGTGAAAATTCCAAAGTCATCGTTTTATAATCACGATCCTGTCAATTGATCTAGAAAATTGTTTCTAAACGACGGCGAGTTCTTCTTACGGGAGATATTGCTTATTTATCTGACCAACTAAGAGCTCAGAAAATAAGGCAAGATTTTATCTGTTCATAGTGTCAATACGTGTCAAGAAGTAAGTCTTTAAGGATTATGTTCGGGACTGTGTAGCATTAACCTTTGCTCTGGAACCGACATAAAACGTTCCATTGAGTATCTTATAACTATTATCCAGCCCTTTTGGGATTGTGTTGTGTTGTGGTGTCTATGATGCTTCGCGTTTACGTTTGTGGTTTTCTTGGTTCGATGTTTTGTGTCAAGTGTTCGTCCAGTGTTTGTCTTTATATGTCGAAGTATTAGTTGGGTTGATCATTTTTAGTTTTTATTAATCGGCCATCCTATTCTCTGCATTTAATTATACTTAGTGGCTTAATTATACTTGAAGTTGGGGAATATCTATCAGTTGGATTTATCCAAGCCTCTTTCTTTATTATGATGTCATCTGGTTTGAAACTATTAATGTTTTAACGATTTGGAATGTTATATTTCGTGGACAAGTAGAAACATGAAACGCGGTAATGCCATGAAACCAGGTTTTCAATATGTTACCGGCAGCAGTAAAAACTGAACTATAAAAGGTATGCGTCATTTCACAGAAACAGCATATGCATTATATCAAGCATCACACTGTGCAAAAGTAACATGTTTTCAGCCATAGTGACAGTCCAAATAAGTTATAACATCGGAGGGTAAAGGGATTTAAATGTTTCAGCGTGATAATAACAGATAAACACAGTTCTTTATTTTTGACAATACAGTGCAAACTCCCGGACAAACCAATAAGTTCGGATTGGAGGGGATTATGGGCTAGAGAGGATTTCCTCATGAAGTATCCGTAGGCAAGATACTTTACACTTGTATACATCTTTTGTCGCCTGTAACGGACTCGTGAATTTGAGGTTTTGGGGAAATGTGTACTAACTTTATTAAAGACTAAGCAAACCTTTAAACCTTTAAAATACAGAAACTGGTGATCATTTATCATAATTCGTGACTTTATGGTAGAGTCGAGGTTAGAGCGACGCATGAATTGAAATATCAACCAACATTTAACACAGCATGTATTTTGCATATCGCACTACAAAACTTCCTTGTATGAAAGACCACAAATATGTTGGTGTCTTATAACTCATTCTTTTGAATTAATTTAATTTTCGTTTAAGTTGATATAAAGGATGAATGCAGGTAAAATATTTCGTCGCGGTAATCCGAACATCTTCAAATTACAGAAATTTCCCAATCCGTTTCAGTTTGAATGGAAATTCTTTATACGATGAGTTAATGTGATTTAAAGCTTAAAGTATTTCGAAATGCAATACTATTCACAAGTGAAATGAAATGTTTGGAATGAAATAAAATTTACTTGATGGGGATTATAAAACAAACATTGCTCACAATGAACCAAATAAACATTTTTCAATATTTTAAACCGAAATTTCAAATTATGCTATTTAAAAGAAAATCCATGTATTTTGTAGATGAATTTGTTTGGGTTTGAGCCATTTTGGTTACATTATCGTCTGTATGTATCTACGTAACTATGTATCAATGAATCAATGTATCTAAGTACATACATGTATTAGTGCAATTTATTATTGTTCATACATCTTGCCCTATTTTGCTATATTAATCTTCGTGTGCCCTATGGCCTACAAGAATTATTGAAAATAAACTAATGCAAATTTTTAAAAATTGGTCAGGTACAGATGTAAAACAAGTGAACGATACAGACATTGTGTTGTAAATAACAAAACATTTACATTTTGTAAATTTCGAACGTACTTCAAAATAATAGAACCATAACATTTCTATTATCAACTAAACTACTGACTCTACATAACAAGAGTGTTACTGCTAGCTGTAACAACTAAATCACACTGACCTATATAACAAGAGTGTAACTGCTAGCTGTAACAACTAAATCACACTGACTCTATATAACAAGAGTGTTACTGCTAGCTGTAACAACTAAATCACACTGACTCTATATAACAAGATTGTTACTGCTAGCTGTAACAACTAAATCACACTGACTCTATATAACAAGAGTGTAACTGCTAGCTGTAACAACTAAATCACACTGACTCTATATAACAAGAGTGTAACTGCCAGCTGTAACAACTAAGTCACACTGACTCTATATAACAAGAGTGTTACTGCCAGCTGTAACAACTAAATCACACTGACTCTATATAACAAGAGTGTAACTGTCAGCTGTAACAACTAAGTCACACTGACTCTATATAACAAGAGTGTTACTGCCAGCTGTAACAACTAAATCACACTGACTCTATATAACAAGAGTGTTACTGCCAGCTGTAACAACATAATCACACTGGCTCTATATAACAAGAGTGTTACTGCTAGCTGTAACAACTAAATCACACTGACTCTATATAACAGGAGTGTTACTGCCAGCTGTAACAACTAAATCACACTGACTCTATGTAACAAGAGTGTTAATGCCTACTGTAACAACTAAATCACACTGACCCTATATAACTAGAGTGTTACAGCTGGCAGTAACAACATAATCACACTGACTCTATATAACAAGAGTGGTACTGCCAGCTGTAACAACTAAATCACATTGACTCTATATAACAAGAGTGTTACTGCCAGCTGTAACATCTAAATCACATTGACTCTATATAACAAGAGTGTTACTGCCAGCTGTAACAACTAAATCACACTGACTCTATATAACAAGTGTGTTACTGCCAGCTGTAACAACTAAATCACATTGACTCTATATAACAAGAGTGTTACTGCCAGCTGTAACATCTAAATCACACTGACTCTATATAACAAGAGTTAGCTGTAACATCTATCATGCTACAATATTGGTTTTGCGCTTACTGCGTTCATCATTACATCTAAAGAAATCTCCCATTTCAGATGCTGTATCCTTCATTATATAAAGCTAGGTTTACTGTGTTTATGGTGTGTTACGGAACAATCTGCTACGATAAGACACATCGATTGCGCAATAGGTAATTACAACTTACATATAATATTTGGATATGGTATTATATAATACTTGATTATTATGTCTTTTAAACTACATGACACGTCTTCACTTATTGGTAATGTAAAAGAATAGAATAGTAGCCACGAAAAACATATACAAACATTTACTAGTAATTAACATTGATACAGGGTTTTCGTTAATTTCCAACTATCATGTTTTTATGTCTCTGAACTATAATATCAAAAGAGAAACGTCGTGTGATAGAAGTTTTCACGTTACCAGATGACACACTGCATAGCGCGCTGCTGGAAATCAATCTGAAGAAGATACATCGGGAGTTTACATTCAATTCGCATGATACCGAGCATTCGGATAGGATATACTAAATGAGGTCCGACTGTGGTTTCTAATTAATCAAATCTTGATTTATCACACAACGAGATGGGTACTTCACAGATAGATATTGTTATGACTTTCATTTTTATTGCCTTACTGACCCGTGAGGACAACTGCTATGAACATGATTACAAAGAACCATACATTCGTTACATACAAGAACTGAAACATTATTGGCAAAATAGTAACATCAATATTGGGAGAAGCCATCATAAGAAAGGTAACATAGTAAGGTAACACCATGTCCAAGCAATATCACATTGGCACCAAATCTCAAAACTAACTGTAAAATGACACTTCAGAACGCAATGATCTGCATAATCAAATAATGAGAAACTATTGTATTTCCAATCATCCCACTGCCACTTAAACAGCGGATATTGCTACCGATAATGTATTGAAAACCAACACTTTGTTAAACACACATAAATGCATATCATGTAGATTTCTTAAGTAATTTATTAGTATTTTTAATCTCGCTTGTATTTCAATTATGTGATCATGTTGTTAACATCCGTTACTTATACAGAACTAAAAACAAAAAAATGATCTCAAATATGTTTGATATTGAAATGAAATGCATTTATTTTGATCACTTCTTATATACTGTTTGCTTGTATTTTCGCGGTACTAACGAAATAACGTAACAGAAAAATATTTACTTAGATATTTTTGGGTTCAATTTGTTTCAATGTAGGTGTCGTTGTCAAAAAACAAAATACCACGAAACAAGAAGTAACGCGAAAATAGCAGCAAACACTATATTTTGGTGAATTTCATTCATATCTTCCACAATTTTGGCCAGATTTTTTAAAGGAAATTCTGCACTGTTTCTTTTTCTTAACTTTGACATAACAGTATCGATTTCAAACATTTTTAACATGAAACATGTATAAAAATAGCAATTGTTTTTAATAAATTACTATGGAGATATGGATTTTTTTTTGCTACAGGTCATTAGTAGAATATGATTTTTTTAGAAAGTGTAGCAATTTGTCACTCTATTTACAAATTCACCAAACTGCAATTTAATTTACTTCAATAAATTACAATGAACCAAAACACATCTTCCTAGAATTTTGTGTTTTCACAACAACCGACAGCCGTTGTAATCAAATAATAGATAATCTAGAAATGTGTCCGTAGCACACATATGCCCCCACTTCCAGCCTTTGTCACAAAAGCAAAAGCTTCTATTATGCCCATAGTTTGTGAATGGGTCTCAAAATTACCAAGTGAACAACTGTACTGATTATGGTGATAAGTCAAGGGCCATAACTTTGCACTTATTGGGCGGAATCATACATAAAACACCAGGTCAACAACTATACATGCTTGTGAACATTCCTGTAAAGTTTTATGACTCTGGCTCATATAATTTTGGAGTTATGCGTGACACAATATTTCATATTCTGTAGGTTATATTTTAATTAAGTCAAGGTCCATAACTTTAAACTTACTGGGCACAGCCAAACATGAAATCCCAGGTGCACAACTACACAGGCTGGTGATTTACTGTAACGGTTTATGACTCTGGCTTATATTCTTTTGGAGATATGCGTGACACAAGATCTTATGACGGACGGAAGTACGGACAAGGGGAAATGTATATGCCCCCCTTTCAGAGTGGGGGCATACAAATGTCTCCCTGTATAATTTGATTTCATTATCTAAACATGTATGCTCAACACAATGCAAGTAGCATATGAATTGATAAATTTAAAAAAACATCACTTATATCGTAAGAATAACAACTATTCTATAAATTAAACTGTAACTGAAAAACACACATAAATGGCAGTTTGTTGAAATGCATACCATTTCACACAATGTGTTGAAACATTATTTTAATATTCATCTTGTTTTTTTTAAATTGAAAATAATAAAATATGTTAAGAAAATATTATAAGTATTAATCATAATTTTCATATCAACAAAATTGTTGCATTTATCTATTTGTTACACTTATATTTCAGTTTATAATTTGTTAGAATACGAAGTATTAATACTATATCTCACATTATTGTACATATCTTTCAAATAAAATATTGTAAAGAAGTGTTAAGTTGAAGTCATGAACAATTGCATTTGTAATACCCTTTTCACATACAAATAATCATATATAATGAATTAAAATGCTATTGTCATAATATTGGGGGAGAAACATCCTTGGGGAGAATTGACTAGGGTCAGAAACAACTGTAAACCTTTCACTCGATCACTGTTCCTAAAACATTGTCTTAGAGGGAAGGGAATGAAGTAAATCAACCTACGGCAAAAAGTGCGTCCGATGTATGGTTCAAACTCACTACCCCCTAAACACTGGTACGACGCTCTACCGACTGACCTACCGACTGAGCTAACCGAGTGTCCGTCTTACTCCTCATCCCTACATAAACAATGAATGCTGGGTAACATGACGTCGTGAGTAAGGCGATATACCACAAAACGAGCACTCAAGTATATTATTATGGCAAACAACCTATAAAGTGTCCGGCTGACATCACAAAAACAGCAGAACTTCGCAGTGCGAACAATAAATCAGTAATATACATGTAGTATCAAATAGAGCGAAGTGAAAAATATTTTCCTTCACATGAATGTCATACCTTATAAAAGTATTTAACACATCTTTTACATCAATATGCTAAAAATGTCAGGTGGTACAGGTTTGTTTTAATGAATGGCGCGACAAAACTAAAATAGTTGATTAGTATACAATTGCATGTTATTTAGTACTTTCGAAATACATAAATATAGTTGTACTATAATGAAGAAATGGTGAAAATAATAGCGGGCTGAGAAAGGCTTCCTTTTGAAATTTGTGATTTGTTCCCACATTTTCAACAATGTTCCAGTTTCATGTCACAATATGAAAATTTGAAGTTAACTATTGGAAAATATTATTATGTTTACTGCAAGCACTTGTTATCAAGTTGCTTTGTATTCACCATCATTTGAAATTTATTTCATTGCACACATATCAGTTTACTTCGGCATAGAATTGCATTTAAAAATGTTTAAAGCTTTAAAATACCCTTTACAATCGTTATAAAGAATGTGTATTCAAACTAAAACGGAAGCGGGATTTTTTTCAGTAATTTAAATACGTTCACTAGAGGATGTTTGCATAAACGCGACGCAACATATACCTGTATTCATTTCTTATTTCTACTTTACAAAGTCATAAGGAAACGTTCATAAAATATGCAAACTTGAAAATTAAATAATGAGTTACATGTTTAATCAAAACGCTGTTAGCGCTGAAGGCCTTGGGCTGCATATAGCTGAATTGTGGATTTGCTTGCACTGTGTAGATCTAGTGACATTATCATATTAACTACTGTATTTCTATATCATGTTACCAGTAATTCTTTCATTAGTTAGTTTGTGCAGACTATACAAGTCGGTATATCTTGTGCATCAGTGATAACCCTAATTCTGGTTTATATGTTCGTGATTATAATAACATTATAAAAACATTCACATTCTGTCTGTTACTGCATTTAGCAATCACCACTGACCAGAAAGTTGGCAATTTGAAGAAACAAAAAATATGACAAGCAGTCACATAGATTAAGTATCCGGAATGGCTAATATAGTTTCAACGCTTAAGCTGGGACTAATATATACATGTATATATTGTGCCCAGGTTTAAGTTTCCGTTTGATATCTCATTTATCAAGGTATAATAGTGAGAATTGCATGCATGCTAATCGGACACGTTTATTTCTAATGCGACCTAGAAATACTCCGGATTACACCAGTCACCATCACAACAAGGACAAAAGATATGGGTATTTCCCTTTAACACTGCGGTACAAACACACATATACATGTACCGTTACTTAACATCGTGCTCGAATCGCAATAAAAACAAAGACCCATACCCAACTTTCGCGTCACTGTGGTCCGACCAACTTCCTATAGGATTATAAATGGTAAATATCTTCAAATCGCAATAAAATATCTCTTAAAGGTATAGTATATCGTCTGAACAGATGGTCGGTGTTATTTTAAAATTAAGCAATGAGATTGCAAATCTTTGATCGTTGCGTGCACATATGATGCAAGTTTTTGTCACTAATTGGTATAAAGCATATCATGTTCATGAAAGTGATATTTGAATTTGAAACATATTTATTAGATGTTATTCAGAAAGCTAATACAAATACCTTAACTTTAATAAATACGACATCATTTAGTTGTATGCGCGTTAAATTATTCATGTACTGGAGATCGACATTTTTCCTTATGTAATTATACACCACTTGAAACATGAACATGCATGTATATATATTTTGCGCATTAAACTACAACGAATGGTATAGAATGTAGTAAATGTATGTTATTGTAAATCACCAACCTACGGTCGAACCTACAGGTCAAATGTATGTCTGCTTAATCGGAACCTGGCTATAAAATCGTCCACATTGTAACGTTGCAAAACTGAAGTTACATATTTCTCAACTCTGACTTTCTTATCGAGCACCAATCTGTCTGCAATCACAATACTGCTAGCGTTTAAAACTGCAGTAAATGGAATTAGATGTTGATGCGACTGTGTCAACTAAATCGTTATGGTCTTCTGACACTGTAAGTTCTTATACAATTAAACTCATGTGGGTCATTTTTATTCGACTAAACCATCTTTTTTTGTTGCAAACGAATCTTAATCATAACTGGTTTAAGTTTTTCAACCAAACTACAACAAAACTTAAACCTCAAACCTTAACTAGGTCTTGCAAAACAAATGCGCCGCAAGTTAAACACAAATGAACATAGAGAAAGAATATAAAAGTTTGTAAGAAGAAATCTGGGTGGATAAATTGATGGAAACTGGAAAGATGTCCTCAGTCTGTCAATTTATACGTCAGATATATAATAGGATACACACAATATTGTTAAAGCAGAGTAAATACAAATAGTAGAGATACAAACAACCAACCTTTAACTTTGGCAACTTCTCCTCCTCCTTCGACAGTCCGTCTTCATATGTCATATGATTCCCTGTCACGGGAACTGGAGCGCTACTCCCTCTAGCGGTACTGTAGTTTGTATAAACATAAACGTGTGTGTAAACAATCAGCCGGGTACCAGCACATAGCCAGAGAGATTTAATCAAGTGTAACTAAACATGCAATTTTATCTGTCTAAAAATAACCAATACAATCTCCAATTACAGGTAGAACAGGTAAAACTGAAAAACAAGTGTAACTTGAACAAATATATTACAGTGCTTCGGCACGGTGATATCACCGCAGCGATCATGAGACTGATTTGGACAATTTCAACTATCTAATACGAGTTCACTAAATATGCTTTATTTTTTCTATGGCGATGCAAATGTTTTTTACTCTTTTCGATGTCATATGTTTCCATTTTGTGATTCAGTTATTCAGCATATCAATTTGACATTTTAAGTCATAATGAACAATAAAACTAAAAGAAATCTAAGAAAGCAAACAAATGTATATAATTAGCTCCTAAAAGAACACGAAATTAAATAGAGACGGATTAGAAACGCAGTAAATTTCGCCAACTTCTCGGCGTATCGCGAATGTGCGTGCTTTAACGAGATAACGTTATGGACCGCCATCGCGATTCCGAACTAATCATTCATACTAATTCGATTTATCACGCATAATATTGAATCATTTCGTATCAGAAATTATTTCATAAGTTTTAAAGTAATTGTCAGATACATAAATTGCAGTTATATTCTGATATGAAAGAATTACTTAAGGGTTATTTTGGACTTGCTTCTAGAACAAGGGATCAAATTCATGTTTTGATCGTTCACATTTTGTACGGAAACATTGGCAAACTGTGAATATCCCTTCGTGTTTGGCATATCGGAGTTGTATTTACATAAATTGATATTGAACTTTAATGAAACCTATCAATGTCTTATTAACGTATAAGAGAGATTGTTACTGGGAATACAACATACATAAGCTTCCTCACAAAACACCAGAGAAACAACCGGGTACGAAAGTTATCGTTTTAAAATTAAGATCTAGGCAGTGCGTGTTCTTTTCAATATGGTAGGTGCCGATTTACTTGACCCAGTCTGAGCACTGAGTGCTCAGGAACTCCGACAAATTGTCAGTACTGTTGTGACCAAAACATTTTAAGGGGTCAGTAACAATGTTTGGCCAATAAAAACATCGGAAAAAATATATATTTTCATTACGAGTTCAGTTTCATTCATACGCTACATAACGCGAAACGACTCAAGTATCTGCAACCGCCACAAACGATGATGCGTGTCTTGACCAACCGTTTCTGCTCATGAACAATCTAATTGCGTCAGATAGATAGATAGTGTGGCTGACTATCATCAAAAGTCGGTCGCAATAATCGTCAAGAAACGTCAGGACAGACGAAAGAGACAAGCCCAGGACGCTTTTACTTTTAACACTAATAACACTCTTGCTCTCCACCATTTTGTACATATTGTAAGGTATAGGGCTTTTAAAGTAAACTAGGTGCACCATTTTGTACATATTGTAAGGTATAGCGCTTTTAAAGTAAACTAGGTGCACCATTTTTTATCTCAGTACTGGGTGGTTGAGTAGCTTGGAAGGCCTAGTACATACAATGCTTTTTAGGACTCCAACCCTTTGTTTGACAAAATGAAGTAAATCAAGGGGAAAAAGTGCGCCCGATGTGGGGCTCGAACCCACAACCTCCCCCTTCCGGCACTTGAGGCTCAACCACTGTTGGCAGTCAAACACTGCTGCCACCATTGAAGTAAATCAAGGGGAAAAATTGTGCCCGATGTCGGGCTGACTCAAACCCCAAACCCCCTATTAAAACACTGAGCTAACCGGGTGGGTGTCTTACCCCACACCCACTACACTGCCCCCCATTCTGGCATTTGAGGCTCAACCAACATGGGCTATCAAAAACTGCTGCCACCATTAAAAGTAAATCATGGGGAAAAATTGCACCTGTTGAGGGCTCGAACCCATGACCCCCTAAACAATAGTATTGCCCTTAACCAACTCAGCTAACCACTCATTTTACAGTGAAAGTTAACAAATCAAACAGTTATGGGCAAACATTTGGTATAATTTGATAAATAACAATTTAAATATGATGATCAACTTTAACATTTTCTCCTGAAAGACCTTTATGATGACACAAAATTTAGAAGTGCACAAGCCTAAAAAATGTGCAGAAGAATAAATCGGTGTGCATAAGAAAATCACATTGTATAAACAGCAATGTATGTTGTAAAACCATCATGTCCATACTGTATGGGACATTATCACATACAGACCGTCATTCAGGTCTTCCACATTGGAGCTTGCTGTTTTTTATGGGTCAAAATGGTGAATCTGAAGGGTCATTTTGATAATTTTTATACCGGATTTTACCATTTTATAGTCAAAATACCTATAATTCAGAGAAAAATGACCCACAGGCAGAATCCTTAGGGTCAAAATAGGGATTTTAGAAACTCCAGGGGTCAAAGGGTCAACTCAAGGGTAAAATGGAATCCCTGCCGATGTATATTTATTTGTCTCTGATGTGTTTCTGTTTAAGGAATCCTGAGTGTTTTATTTCAGATTGAATGGCTGACTTGAATCAATCGTCAGTGTGGAACTATTTCAAACTTTTAGATGGGGGATCTGAAGTGGAGTGCTTTATTTGTGGAACCAGGATGCCATGTTTGTCTGTGTCTGCGATGAGAAATCATATGAGGACGAAACATAATTCAACAGTGGATGAACTGGACACTGGTCAAGGTGTCCACAATACAACACGTCCGCAGGTATGCTAATTTTCACCTGTTTTTATAGCCATTATTCGGCTATATTCCCAATGACAAAAAATTTATATTTTTCCTATTTGAATGTGAAAATCGTCAATAAATCTGAAGAAAAAGTTTTGGTTCAATTAAGTTATAAATTGAAAAAGTAATAGGATTTACTATCATAGGCAGTTTATATATATATAGCAATTGTTGATTAATTAATCACTACATCCTTTAATTTTATTCCTAAAATCTTGCTGTAACTTATAGACTTTTTTCCCAATTTCTAAGATTAACATGCAAAAATCGCCTATTTAAAGGGTATGGGTCATCTTCCCAAAATAGTCACAATAAACCCTGGTTGAAACATCACATTGACAACAGGGTACTGGGGAGTTTTTAGGGGCTGACACCTGGAGCTGCAAATAGGGATTTGTTTTTACTTTAATAGCAGATGAAAAGGGAAATTTTGATGTCAACTAATGTGATCAAATTTTTTCGTTACACTTTTTAAGAATTATGTAAATGAGGTCTATGTAAATTAGGTATAAGTAAATGAGATATATGTACTATGTAAATACGGTCTATGTAAATCAGGTATATGTAAATAAGATACATATGTAAATCAGGTATATATAATTGAGATACATGTACTATGTTAATAAGGTCTATGTAAATCAAGTATTTGCAGAATGAGATACAATTCAATGCAGTATATGTAATTAGGTCATAATATGCAAATGAGGTATATGTAGAAATGATATGTATATTTTTTATTTGTTTCAGGGGTGTAGATATGACTCTATGTATGACAGAGACTCGGACATGTACAAGATTGTCTTACGAGATCTCATCAAACATCAGATACAGATATTGGTAATTTTTGTTGTTGTTTTTTTTTGGTAAAAACTATTAAGACCCGATGTCTGCAAAATATTTAAAGTTGCAATACCTTTTTATGCCCCCACTCTAAATGGGGGACATAGATTTGCCCTTGTCCGTCTGTCACAAAATCTTGTGTTGCACGTATCTCCAACAGTATATCAGCTACGCTCACAAAACTTTACAGTAATCACAGGGTTTAGCCACGCTTAGTCACATCGTTGTAGCTTCCCCTGTTGCAACGTTATTTAGCTGAAGTATAGTTTAGTTTTCTTTAGTCTATTAATTTTTCTTTGCAAAACTTTTAATTTCAATTGGCCTGAAATTAATGCAAAAGCCTTAAGATGAATGAGAATGCTGTTACATATACATATAAAAAATCGAATCGAAAAAATTGAAATCGAAGGGAAAACAATCGACTCGGTTGACAGTTGAACCGTCGAAGCTCTATAATTAACCCTTTACTCCATTGAGACGCATTTGGACAGATCTACCGTATCTCCATGCAGATGTGTTTTGAATAAACTAGTTTTACCATTTTAATAAGGAACGACATTCTTGTCCAATGAAATAAGTTTTTATTTCACTCGATTTTGCAAGAAATAAAACATTAAACTCCCAACTTTCTTCCTGAATACCCTTTACACCTGGCGTATGGTACTGAATGTGACACCTGAATACCCTTTACACCTGGCGTATGGTACTGAATGTGACACCTGAATACCCTTTACACCTGGCGTATGGTAATTAAATATATTGTAAGGGAGATAATTTGACTGTCCAATTGGAGGAGGCATTACATGTAGTGTGTTGCATGTCTGCTAGCCTTATGTGATCAAATGTCAAGGTCACGCAGTGATGTCAAAGATCAAGGTCACGCCGAAAAATGCCTGTATCACAGTCTACGGGTGAATTTTGTGACATCAAACCATTCCAGTTACATCCAGAATGGGAAAACCAGTCTGAAAATGGTGTTGAAAATCAAAAATTTACGAATATGTATAATTCACAATGTGCAGATAATATGGGTGACAATTTGGGGGAGCTGCCCCTGCGCGATCCAGTGTTGTCAAATGTTTGTTGTTTTTGTCATGAAATATTCAGCTCGTCAGAAAATCTTAGAATGCATATCGATTTGTTACACCGTGATGAGACGAAATTATTGTGTAGTAAATGTGACAGAACATTCGGCGATATATTTGAATACAACGCTCATATGATCACCCATAATGCATCAAAACAGGAAGTTTGCGAGGCTTGCGGAAAAACTTTTCAATGTAAAGGGTGGAAAGAAAGTTCGTTCCTGTTGTTAAAAGGCTAATAAATATATAACAACTGGACACATTTTGATGACAGTTTGTATTCAGTATCCTGATAGACCACCTGTATGGTGTATTACATTTTTTAACCGATATGGCATTGAATGAATTAATGAAACAAGATGGTCTGGAGAAATGTTACCCCAAGCATGACGTAAACGACGTCGTAACTGAGTCATAGTACAGGGAGCGGGATCTTTATACACTTCTGTGTCCAGAATGCTCCATAAATTATCAATGGCATTTAGATCTGGAGAATTGCCAGGCCAGTCATCTCTAGTTATGAAATCAGTAATGTTATTGTTCAACTATTGCTGTGTTTTAGCAGCTGTATGAGGGGTAGCCCCATCCTGTTGGAAAACGACTTTTCTGTTGTCTGGTACCAATCGTTTCTTGTCTATTTTACCGGTAATACCTGAACGATTTAATGCAGGCTTAAGTTCCTTTTCAAGTACATACTTTATATATATAAGTGTTTGTATTTTCTAGCAAATGCCAATCTTTTCTTCATCTGTTTTTCTGTCAATAATTGAGATTTCTGTCTCTTAAATGGTTTCCACTTCTTAGTGTTTCTTAAATAATTATGAATTGACATATGAGATACCTCCTCTCCAATGCTTTTGAGATGTTTTTCAAGCTTTCTTGTTGATTTTCCACGCTTATATTTCACGCCGTCGATCACTTTCTTAACCCTACCCTCAATTTTCGTGGGACGTCCGGACCTCATCAAATCACTCACACTGCCAACTTCCTCGAATCTGCGCTTCCATTTACGTACCCAACGCTCAGACTTTGACAACTTAAAGGCAACTTCCTTATCTGTTAGCCCAGCATCCTTGTAAGCCAACATTTGGGCACGTTCTTGCTCTGCAGTGAGTTCATTTTGTTGTCGTAATTTTGAATTGACAGACGTCATCGTACTAGCGTTTGTTTACTTCCGCGTTTTTTATTTCCGTGACAACGGTGCGCGTGCAAACAGAACGACGTGAAATTTACTCAATATTTTCGAAATTTAGTGGTATACTACCATTTCAAATTTCATAAGATTTCGAATGATATTATAAAAAATACGACCATTTTTCTAACCGGAACGAACTTTCTTTACACCCTTTAGAACCAGTCTGCAGAGACATAAACAAAAGTGTGAACATTTGAAAACCAGTCTAAAATTCTCGGATGATGTTAGCTTAGAAAACACACATTGTAACAATAGTTTTATAGATAATCAGCAAGAATTATGTCAGACTGAAGAAGATAACGGAAACACGAACAATGTGTTTGATCAAATACAACGTAATTCTGGTGCAGATAGTGAACAAATGTAGAATTGGCAGGCCTATTTCTATAGTTCCCTATCGAACCCATTCACATGCAAAATATACGTTTTTTTACAGTCAGAAATAATCCCAATCAGGAGCACCCTACAAAAAACCGTCGACCGGAGCGACTTGGTATATTACATGGGAGCTGCGAAATAGGCAAAACAAAAGCCGGGTCTTTTAACTATGCAAATTCCCATAATTAGAGTAAAAGCAATAACATTTCTTCTCAAATTGGCAAATTTTACGACACAAATTTTCCCAATTTATCTAGGGTCATTTTCACAAAATGTACAGAAAAAGTCTGATGTAAATTCGGAGCAAATCCGGTCAAGTACGAGCGTTCGCCTAATATGGCTCTGAATGTTTCTCTATTTATCATTATCCTTACATTTTTTCAAGTTCATGTTTTACCAACTGGAAGTAGCAGTGGTTTTTTGCTACAAAATAGGTCCGAAATTGGGCCCCATTCACAATCACCAAAAGTATGTTTTTTTCACAATAATCTGCCTAAAAATTCACAATTCAGGCCACTAAATTTTTTCAGATTTTTGTTTACTAATGTTGATCAATCTGACTAATAGTATTTTGAACTGCTAGCCTATAGTGTACAACATGAGGTAATGTAAATTAGTATCTTTTTATTTTAAGCAAACTTTGATATTCAAAATTATGGGCAAATCAACGCTTTTTTCACAATTCTAGGCGGCCCCATTCACAAAAGGGTGGATAAAACACTAAGTAGGATTTTGTAATGTGAATAACTGTTCATTGATGATGGCTTCCAGTATTGATATGACCACCACAGGTCGTATACACTTAACACAACTTATAAGTGTGCACTTTTTTAATGTCGAATAACTGTTTTATTGATTAACATTTCTACACGAAATTTTGTATATTGCTTATTGGTTATGTCATTGGCATATAAACCATGGATTCGAAACAGGTTGGTGTACATGTATATGTATTTAGACGTGTTTTAACTCTCGGCAGCAGTGACGCCATCTTGTTTCTGAATCGAGAGAATTTGAAACGCTGTAATCGTCATGTTTACAAGAGCTTTATATTTCTTGATGGTTTTTATATATTTTGTGTTTATCTT
Source organism: Mactromeris polynyma (assembly GCA_032209605.1). Lineage (NCBI taxonomy): Eukaryota > Metazoa > Mollusca > Bivalvia > Venerida > Mactridae > Mactromeris > Mactromeris polynyma. The sequence continues at coordinate 2,243,796 of JASFXZ010000004.1, read as the reverse complement.
GTTGTTTGCTTGTATGCATTTTTGGTCAATACTGAATTGTAAAGCTGAACGAGCGTCGTTTAATCGGATGAAATTTCGAATCAAATCCCTGATATTAACCGAGCGTGCACTAAGGATTCTGGGTAAATTATTTTTTCTTATCGTTTCACCAATATCAGCCTGTTTCAAATCCATGATTTATATGTCCATGGCTATATGTAGATTATGAAACTTTGGTCGAATTAATTAATTTGAATTATACAGTGCATTGAGTCAGTGTGTGCGCACGGGCTATTGGACTTTTTCCTATCAGATCATTTTTAAGAGGGAGTTGCAGTATTGATTTTTATCACATCATCACATTTATTGATTTTATTTGTTCAATCTTTGGATGTATGACTTGAAATAATCAAATAATATTACGGGAGGCAGCTACGCTAGTCCAGAATGTCGGGCTAGTAGATTTCTAGAGCCCTGCTCTTGTAAAGTTGACTTTGGTTAATTGGGCATTCATAAAAATAGCATTTGATTGGATTTACAGTTCAGTGAGATATTATAAGAACAGGGTTTCCACTAAGTGCTGAATCTCAAGGGTCAGTTTGATTATTTTTAGCAGATTTTACCACTTTAAGCCAAATTACCTTTGAATTACAGAAAACTGGCCCTTTGGCCAGAATCTTAATGTTCACAATGTGACCTTTTGGAAAATCTAGGGGTCAAAGTGTCAATTCAAGGGTCAAATGGAACCTCTGTAAGAATGGAGTACTGTATACGTCTTAATATCTGCGGGGGGAATATTGGCGTTTTTTGTACAGCTTTGATTTAGCGGAGTTTAGAATTCGCGCTATTGCAATTTTTCGCCAAAATTAAACCACGAACCATATCTTGTCCGCCAAATTAAAACCAAAAGTACTATTCACGACATATTTCTGTTTACAACTTCAAGTCGACATAGCCGCTACCTAATGGAATGTGACGATACCGATAATACTAGTATGATTCGTGAACGTTTTATACGGCAGAAGTTGTAGAAAAAGTGTCAATTGACCGTGAAGAGATTACCAATTTTGTCTCAACCTTTTGTTTGTGCCACAATTAATTCGTTCACGGTTTGTAATGTGATTCATAAGTGTCGCAGCGAATATTTTCCAATTTCAGTACATCTGATAAATTCAGCCACTCGTGACTATTTTGTTCATATGACAAACAATCATCGATAGATAACGACACATATAGCAGATATCATTTTAGCCCTTACATGTTGAACACAGAGTGGTCTCCCTTAATGTCAGCACTTAAAATGGCGATGCTTATATTAGTGACGATTATATATGGCGGTGTTAAAATTGGTGCATTTGATGCTCACCGCCAAAATTAAACCATCGCCAATAAATCAACGTATGCAGTATATTAGTAGGAAAATATTGTTTAATTATATTAATTGAATGAACCTGTTTTATGAATGAAAATGACTGAAAATTTATGTACTTTTTTGTCTTTCCAGAATGTTTTGATGTAGCAATATAATTAAAAACTATGATAGGTGAATTACTTTTGATGTTTTTATGTTGTTTTGCTGTGGGGGTAATACACAAGTTTTGAACTACGAAACAATCTGTTGACCATTTACATGACCACTATCATTGCTTTTGACTTAAACACTAGTCAGTGGACCACATCAAGGCGGCCAAAATGTACACCGGTCAGTTGACCATATCAGTGTGCCCAAAATGTACATCGGTCAGTTGACCATATCAGTGTGCCCGAAATGTACATTAGTCAGTTGACCATATCAGTGTGCCCAAAATGTACACTGGTCAGTTGACCATATCTGTGTGCCCAAAATGTACACCGGTCAGTTGACCATATCTGTGTGCCCAAAATGTACACCGGTCAGTTGACCATATCAGTGTGCCCCAAATGTACATCGGTCAGTTGACCATATCAGTGTGCCCAAAATGTACACCGGTCAGTTGACCATATCAGTGTGCCCAAAATGTACACCGGTCAGTTGACCATATCAGTGTGCCCCAAATGTACATCGGTCAGTTGACCATATCAGTGTGCCCAAAATGTACACCGGTCAGTTGACCATATCAGTGTGCCCAAAATGTACACCGGTCAGTTGACCATATCAGTGTGCCAAAAAAATGTACACCGGTCAGTTGACCATATCTGTGTGCTCAAAATGTACACCGGTCAGTTGACCATATCAGTGTGCCCAAAATATACACCGGTCAGTTGACCATATCAGTGTGCCCGAAATGTACATCGGTCAGTTGACCATATCAGTGTGCCCAAAATGTACACTGGTCAGTTGACCATATCTGTGTGCCCAAAATGTACACGGTCAGTTGACCATATCAGTGTGCCCAAAATGTACACTGGTCAGTTGACCAGATCAAGGCGTCCAAAATGTACACTGGTCAGTTGACCAGATCAAGGCGCCCAAAATTTACACGTCAGTTGACCAGATCAAGGCACCCAAAAGGTACACCGGTCAGTTGACCACATCAAGGCGCCAAAAATGTACACTGGTCACTTGACCACATCAAGGCACCCAAAATGTACACAGGTCAGTTGACCACATCAATGCGCCCAAAATGTACACTAGTCATTTGGCCACATCAAGGCGCCCAAAATTTACACTGGTCAGTTGACCACATCAATGCGCCCAAAATGTACACCAGTCAGTTGACCACATCAAGGCACCCAAAATGTACACCGGTCAGTTGACCACATCAAGGTGCCCAAAATGTACACCGGTCAGCTGACCACATCAAGGCACCCAAAAGGTTCACCGGTGAGTTGACCACATCAATGCACCCAAAAGGTACACCGGTCAGTTGACCACATCAAGGCGCCCAAAATGTACACTGGTCAGCAACAACTTCATCAACAGCATAACAACACTTAGGCTACGACATAAGCAACAACTTCATCATCATCAACAACATAGCACACTTGAAGAGTAAGTTTCAGATTCCACTCTGCCATTCACTCAATGATAGATTCATACATATAACACGAACGATATCAAAACAACAAGATTGGTACTGATAACATAAATGATTTATTTGTTGATAAAGACACAGTATACAGTTCATCATATACATATTCCAGTGTTTCTTTTCACTTCTAGGGGAATGGTGGCGGGGCCCTTAGATAGGGGAAAATAGCGTTGTGAGGGGAAAATAGGGGAAACCTAATGTGCATAAAAAAGTATACACTTCTATGTCTGTATCCACTACACTTCTTTTTGCAGTGATGTAAACATGTAAATATGCTAACAGATCAGTTAGTTTCATTACAGGTCAATATTTCTATCGTTCTGACTAAAAATATCAACAATACTGGCAACATCTCCAATTAAAAAAAAACTGTAGGAGGGGAATATTAACAGAGAATAGGGGAAAAAAACATACTTTTGAGTGAGGGGAATGGGTCCGAATTTCGGCCCCAAAAAGGCCCTAAAAAAACACTGTATTCATAGAATAAAACATCACAATAATTAAGTTATGCACTCAAGACAATCTTATTTGGTAAAATAACTAGAGTGGAAATTGATGTTTTCCCAAACCACACAATGATACAAGCATGAAGAATTAATCACCACAAAACATCAAGGAAATAAAAGTTACCTATTGATATATATACAAAATGTACTACAAGCTATGTGAGTACTAAATGTACCGGCCTTGTGTGCGAGATTTCTCACATCTGATCATGGGACACTATAGATCAAAGTCATTAAAATGGTACATTAAGCTGAGAGTTCTGTAAGTCAATGTAGTTCAAAATCTCAAAAATGTCAACTTAATATTTCTTTTTAACAAATAAAACAATAAATTGAATTCTATACAAGTTTACAAAGAGTGTAATAAACTTAAATATTGTTTATCTCAGTGACTGATGTGAAAAAATGACGACTTTCCTTAAAAATCCCTGTTTTATAAAAATCATCAAATTTCACCAAAAATGCAAAAAAAACATTTTTTTGGAATTTTGCATCAAAACTTACATCAACTTGTAGGAAATGCTCTAATGAAGTGAATACATGGTCACATGACATGTTTCTCTTCAGTAATAAAAAGTTATGACAATTTTTGTCCGCTCAATTTTTGCTCTTTTTTTCAAGTTTTCATCGAAATTTGATGACAAAGTCGCTTTTTTCCATGAATCGTTCACTGAAACAAAATCAAACATTTACTGACAAATTGTTGTTTCAAATGATAACAGCAAACCATCGAGACCTTCAGCTTTATATTTATATCTATCTTTATACAAGATGTTTACTGTAGGTATTGATGTAAGGTACTCAGACATATCATCCAACGATTCCTCCACTGAAAGTTCTCCGTGAGTTTCTCCATCAACTGATGTAATCTTACATTCATATAACCGAACTTCTATCACAGTTTTATTGTTTACAAAATTCTCAATGAAAGAATGAAAATATTGACGACTCATTGTGACATCATACAGCAATATCTCAACTTGTGTTACATGAGGATGTAGTTGCAATAAAACATCATCAGGTAACTTCACGGACCGCAGTATTAGATACTTGATACACGGAAAAGTGTTCACTGTATGTATCCAGGTGTTCACTGCATTGTCATCTAACCAGTCACCTCCATGGATATGAAGATATTCAAGTTGTGAAACCTTAATACAGTTAAATACATCAATATAACAACTAACAATCCTCTGAGACCTTGGACACAATGTGATGTACTTTAAACTAGAATTGTTTACATTATTACATAAAATATTAACATACCACAGACGTAATGAAGTGAGTTTTGTATGATGTGGAAGATTTAGAGTCAATGTACAGTCTCTATCATCACGCTGGTGATTATCACAATACACAGAGAACAATCTTATATTTTCAATGAGAACTTTGTCAGACAGAAATTTGACAAGATTATGTAAACTGTTATGTTGCATTTTAACAAAAGACAGAGACAAAGATGTCAGATGTTGGAGACTTCTAACAGGTAATTCTGGTATCAATGGTTTTGTATCAGAATCACTTTTAATACAAACAGTGTGCAGAGTTGATTTATTCTCTAACATAAACTGAGCGAACTTTTTATAATCAGCAGGCAACACTTTACCAACATTTAAACATTGGAGATTTTTTATATGATCAAATATATCAACATATTTACCATTTACTGCATATATAGAGTTTATACATGTCTTATTTAACTCAATCAGTGGCTTCAACATCTCAATGTTAGAATTGTCTTCAAAATAAAAATCTTCAAGTTTTATGAAGACATTTGCATCACTAGATCTTCTACTTTCCTTGATACAACTGATCACAATAGACTGTAGTGACTTTAACTGCTCATTATAATCATCAGGACGATAGTGAAAGATAGTGTTTTTCCTGATTACTGTTAAATCATTCGATATTAATGGGTAAATAGTACTGAACAATTGATCAACTGTTTGAATTGAAAATCCTGCAAGGAACAGGAAGAAATTTTTAAATGACAAAACCTGATTTAACGAGGTCCAATTCTTAACCACAATATCAGTAAATATGTTATTTCTGTCGAATGAGGATACAAACAAAGCTGCGAAAAATTCGAGATAGCTCAGATGCAAAAAAATTAGTTTTTGTTCTTGTTTCCCAAATCGCCTACTTATTTTGTTTTTAGATAGAATACCAATTTTGCACAACAAGTCCATTTGTTCAGGGTACACAAAATAAGGGTCTGACTCCAACTGTTGTCTAGTGAATACAAGAGTAGCTACACATTCATCTTGATTAAACAAAGATCTAAATGAAAGTAAACACACTTTCTCCAACAATGATACATGTCTGTTTATATAGTTCAACTTTGATAGAGAATCAGGTAGTTGTAATTCAGAAGCTGTTGATGGTGGAAACACAATTTCCCGATTGACAGCCATTTCAAACAGCATGTCCACAATGTTTCCATAAATAAGTGTTCTAGACATGTTAGTCAGTTTCTGTTCAAACCAAACTATAATTAAATTTGAAGAAATGATTGGTATACAGAGCAAGTCTCCCAGACCACATTCTATCACTTCTATCAGGAATCTCTTTGGATCTTTATTTTCACCATTCTTCTTATTAATATATCCAACTACCTCTTCAACATATTCATTGGACGATTTACCGGTAATGCCTGTAATTTTCACTTGATGATCTAGATCTTCGCGCAATTGTAAGTTTTCCGTTTTATAAGGACGGCAAGTTGTCAAATAAAAACATTTCTCGGAAAATGTTCTACTGGGTATTGAAATATCTTTTTTTCCTCTTGCATCCGGCTTCCATTCATCCAGACCATCAAGAATCACAAAGCATTCCTTTTGTTTGAGAATATCTTTGATACAACTGTACATTTTATTCCATTCATCAGGAGATTGGGTGAAGAACAGTTGATCCACAATCATAGCTATCACATCTATGAGATCTGACTCACGTAGTGTTATATAAAATACAAAATCAAACTTCCCTATGAAATCAACATACTCCTTCATTTCTTCATTTACTATATCAATGCAAGATTTTGACTTGTACCATATCAAGCACAAAAACTGACAAAACGATGTCTTGCCAACACCAGCATCACCAGTAATGTAAATATTTCTACATGGTTGATCCTCCTTATAGAATATTTGCTTACAAGATGTAACTTCAATATCTTTTTGGTTTGATAGAGCTCCATGGCATTCTGTCAGGAAAAAAGTTGGAATTTTATAAAGCTTCAGCAAGTCCTCATTCTGGAATCTGAACAGTGGTGATACTGTTATGGTAGTGCAATTTAGCATGTACTTATTCTTCAGTCCTTGTTGAATGTCTGAAATGGATAAAATAATTGTTTAATAATAATACATGTATATATGCTCAGACACATAAATATTTTATATATACTATCTACACAATGGCATCACAACCTTGAATTAGTCAGAATCAGTTTGACAATATAATAACTTGCATTCAAGAGCAACATTCTCATAGAAACATATCATTTATAATCTTATCCTATATATTACATGTATAGGAATTTTACTAAGCTTCAACAGCTTTTCATTTTCAATTTTTTTCAGTGCACTCAATATGTCTAAGATGTTGTTGAAAAAATGTGAAATGGAAAAAAATACTTGAAGTGCTAAATGAGTGAATTATTAGGATTGTCGAGTAAGGTGCAACCTACTCGCGACCTACTGAAGAGGTAGAAGGCACTTGAATTCTACGTCTTGTGCTCAGGTGAGCTAAACAGTAACAGGCACAATGCAAAAAGTACCATTACTTTGAACGTATTTAATGCTGCACATGTGGAAATTGATTCACCTGTACAGAACTAATGGAATTCTTACCAGAATTTATAGTTCCACCACAAGCAAACTGATTGCTTCCCGACATATAAGGAGTTATGATGTTTGGTGCATTATCCCCAAATCAATAAAGAATAGATAACAAAAATAACATCCAATTCTATTCTGCATTAAATATACTGATCTTACCCAATGAGCTCTGGTGTTCAATAGGTAAATACAAATTTGAAAGACAACAGTAGCAGAGATTGCTGTGAAATTATAGCGGAGGTTACAGGAGCAATATTGGTATAGTGTACATGACAAATCATATTAGCTACACCCAAGAGAGTAAGCAAGACAAACTATTAAAGATACAACAACATACCGGTCTCACTCTCCACAGTGTCACCACCAGATGCTTCTGTTTGTCTGCTTTCCACCAAACATTTCTCTATTTCAGTCAGTTTTACTTTCATTTCTGCTTGCTTTTTTCCAAAATCTTCAAATTTCTTAATTAATTCTGCAAGACCATGGTCATGCAAACAGTCCATGTCATACCAAACTTTAATTATCTCATTATAATGACTCTTCAATTCCTCATCAATGTCCATACGCTCGGCATTAGCAATGCGTGTTGGCAAGTCCGCAATTTTGCAGGTGTTATTGAGTCTATTTAGAATCTGCAAGAAGATAAGTCGGGATCATTTATATTAACAGCAAATTTCTTCCTAAACTGTCATGAGAGAATCAGTCAATGAAATGCATGTAACAAGTCCAACCAGCAATTGTGTTAACAAAAGGACCTCATGGGCTTGTATGATTCACTCCAGCACCTGACAATATGTTATACTAGTACTTGATTCATAGAAACAAATATTCTACTAAGTAATTAGGTTTAATGTAGATCAGGTAGAATATATGATCCCCTAGTTAGCTCAGTCCATAGCGCTTATAATTGAAAATCAGGTAAAATGACTGTACACAGTAAACGTTTTCCATGACAATGAGACCAAGTAATTATCCAAAGTAACCTTCACTTTGAATCCTGATTCATTTAGGGGAAAAGTTGTCGGTAGCTAATGGAAAAACTGGTCCGTGCTGATTGATAACTCAGAATCACTGTTTAGGTCAACTGACCACCATATATAACTGACATACAGCAAACAAACACAACATAAGACTGTCTGGAGAGTATACAATGGTTATCCATCAGGTCCTAATGACCCAGCTTTTGACCACATAAACCCGTACTAATTTCAACTTATATCTTCACACACACTCAGTACCATTTTCATATGGAAAATGTGGTATCAAGACTGTAATGAAAGTAACGTTTCTATTGTAACTAAAATATGACCAAATGATTTGGATTTAGACCCCATCTTCCCAATTTCATCCATGACCTAGTTTTTATAAACACAACCAGTTAGACTATGTTTTATGTCTATCGGGTAGATTTTATAAAGACAACCAGTTAGACTATGTTTTATGTCTATCTGGTAGATTTTATAAAGACAACCAGTTAGACTATGTTTTATGTCTATCTGGTAGATTTTATAAAGACAACCAGTTAGACTATGTTTTATGTCTATCGGTAGATTTTATAAAGACAACCAGTTAGACTATGTTTTATGTCTATCTGGTAGATTTTATAAAGACAACCAGTTAGACTATGTTTTATGTCTATCTGGTAGATTTTATAAAGACAACCAGTTAGACTATGTTTTAAGTCTATCTGGTAGATTTTGTAAAGACAACCAGTCGGACTATGTTTTATGTCTATCTGGTAGATTTTATAAAGACAACCAGTATGACTATGTTTTATGTCTATCGGGTAGATTTTATAAAGACAACCAGTTAGACTATGTTTTATGTCTATCGGGTAGATTTTATAAAGACAACCAGTTAGACTATGTTTTATGTCTATCGGGTAGATTTTATAAAGACAACCAGTTAGACTATGTTTCATGTCTATCGGTAGATTTTATAAAGACAACCAGTTAGACTATGTTTTATGTCTATCTGGTAGATTTTATAAAGACAACCAGTTAGACTATGTTTTATTTCTATCTGGTAGATTTTATAAAGACAACCAGTTAGACTATGTTTTATGTCTATCTGGTAGATTTTATAAAGACAACCAGTTAGACTATGTTTTATGTCTATCTGGTAGATTTTATAAAGACAACCAGTTGGACTATGTTTTATGTCTATCTGGTAGATTTTATAGAGGATAACGCCGTGACGTCACGCGCACCTGTTATACGAATGTAAACATTGCTGGTGGGCAGAAAGTCGATATCCGGTTACAGCGCCATATTGTTTATAACGCTAATTCGCGTTATCTAAATTGTTAATTCTTTAAGTTATGATTCAGTTTTTCATAGTTGTTGGTTGTACACACAAGTGGGGAAAGGGTTCGAAGATTACATGGCACAGAATTTCTAAAGAGAAGAGTTAAGAGCGAAGGAAACGGTAGCTGGTAGCTATCTGCCATTAACAGGAAAAACTGGACCCGTCGGCTTATCAACCTGTATAATGTCCGTCCCCTTATGTATAATATTATTAAGTGTGAATAAAAGTCATTTTAGGAAATATTTATGTACATAGACAACCTTTATTTTGTCCAGAAAGAAAGAAAAATCAACTTTATAGTTTATCATCTAACATAATTATGTTATACTAGATCTAATGCAAAACAATGTCATCTTTTTGATAGCTAGGATATTGTATCTATTATAATCATCCAAAAGATTTTATAACATATGTCAAAAGTCCATGTGGTAAAACTTATTTCTTAAAATTGACAATTACATTCTTTAAAGCAAATAATTTAGTGTGGGGACGGACATTACAAAATAGGGACAGACAATAATTTACACTATTAGGATTATTTCCAAAATCTTCAATAAATCCTGCAACACATACTTCTCCAGAAATTATACGCATAAGATAACATGATAAATAAGAAACAGAGACAGAAACAAGGCCAGTATATTGGGTTGGACAACTTATGTAATGTTATGCAATAAACAATAGTGTCCCCTGCGTGCACTACCTAGATATCAATCTTATTCAGACCCCTAATCAGCTCTTCAGCGTGTCTGGCCCAGTGGGAGTCCAATATGCATCCAATCAGTTTTTGCTGTCACCATCAGTCGCATATATACAAATTAAGTTGAGAAGTGTCAAGAAGATAAGTTTCAAACAATAAAATACGTCTGTACATGTAAATTACTGGATGCCATTAAAAATGTTGTAAGATGTGTGAAAACAAATCAAGCAGAAATGAGTGGTATCACCACGGACCTATATATATATATGGTATATAGGTCCGTGGTATCACGTGAGTTGTACAGGAATTAAGTATAATTTAAAACTAAGTCTTGGCTTTGTAGACATTGTCATTGGTAGAGAAAATAAATATGCACAGCCGAACAATGATAATATGCTTTATGTATTACGTAAAAATCTAGGATAGCGCTAGCCAAGAAACCATTAGACTCCATTCAAACCAATACATTTAGCTAAGATTTATTCCCATACAATTTAATTGTTTATCAAATCTGACTACCAACTCTTTAAACCTAGCACCAGCCAAGACAATGTTGATTGACAAACTGTTAAACATGTGATATATGTGTATTTATTTATCTACCGCTATGTCTTAATATGTGTGTGTATGAATGACACTCAAATAAATGCTAAGTATGTTTTAAGGCTAAATTAAGATAAGGTAAATAAAAGCACAATTAAACATATCATGTTGTTGTCTTTGTTAGATATGCGTACATGTTAACAATTACTATTGATGCATTTCACACATAACACATTATTTATGCACATACAAATATAGCAAAGTCAGTCATTTAAAAAACATATTTTCAGAAAACTTGCACATTTCAATATTTTACATTGTTAGAAAGCTGGGTGCATTATCTTTCATTTGGTACCAACTTTATTCACATAAATTGATTAATATGAATTCTAATACCCACCGCCGTGTTTTTCGAACCAAAACGAATTGAATATAATTTGTCGTAAAATGTGCTCATTTTCAAAGTCACATTCTGACGCAGAAAATTCACCCATTTTCAATAAAAACAATTTTTTTCGGAAACCTTTTATCTGGTATCGATTTGATGCACATATGTAAAAATGAGAATTGAAATACCTACGGTCGTGTTTTTCGAAACAAAACAGTTTGAAATTTATTTCACGGAAAAATGCTCATTTTCAGAGTCTAATTTGAAAACCAAAACATCCTCTAATTTTCAATATTTTTATGTCGTGGGAAAGCTGGGAGCCTAACCTTTCAATTGATACCAAATTTATTATTGTATGTCAAATATTAAAGAAATTAATGGCTGCCGCCGTGTCTTTCATTCCATATTAGTTGTATAGTACGGTGCCGCCGCCTTTTACCCTCTTGCCCACCAGTTAACTGCGCATGCGCGGAATCGGATAGTTTGTTTACAAACACGTTATCCCCTATAAAGACAACCAGTTAGACTATGTTTTATGTCTACCTGGTAGATTTTATAAAGACAACCAGTTAGACTATGTTTTATGTCTATCTGGTAGATTTTATAAAGACAACCAGTTAGACTATGTTTTATGTCTATCGGGTAGATTTTATAAAGACAACCAGTTAGACTATGTTTTATGTCTATCTGGTAGATTTTATAAAGACAACCAGTCGGACTATGTTTTATGTCTATCTGGTAGATTTTATAAAGACAACCAGTTAGACTATGTTTTATGTCTATCTGGTAGATTTTATAAAGACAACCAGTTAGACTATGTTTTATGTCTATCGGTAGATTATATAAAGACAACCAGTTAGACTATGTTTTATGTCTATCTGGTAGATTTTATAAAGACAACCAGTTAGACTATGTTTTATGTCTATCTGGTAGATTTTATAAAGACAACCAGTTAGACTATGTTTTATGTCAATCTGGTAGATTTTGTAAAGACAACCAGTTAGACTATGTTTTATGTCTATCGGGTAGATTTTAAAAAGACAACCAGTTAGACAATGTTTTATGTCTATCTGGTAGATTTTATAAAGACAACCAGTTGGACTATGTTTTATGTCTATCTGGTAGATTTTGTAAAGACAACCAGTCGGACTATGTTTTATGTCTATATGGTAGATTTTATAAAGACAACCAGTCAGACTATGTTTTATGTCTATCGGGTAGATTTTATAAAGACAACCAGTTAGACTATGTTTTATGTCTATCTGGTAGATTTTATAAAGACAACCAGTTAGACTATGTTTTATGTCTATCTGGTAGATTTTATAAAGACAACCAGTTAGACTATGTTTTATGTCTATCTGGTAGATTTTATAAAGACAACCAGTTAGACTATGTTTTATGTCTATCTGGTAGATTTTATAAAGACAACCAGTTAGACTATGTTTTATGTCTATCTGGTAGATTTTATAAAGACAACCAGTTAGACTATGTTTTATGTCTATCTGGTAGATTTTGTAAAGACAACCAGTCGGACTATGTTTTATGTCTATCTGGTAGATTTTATAAAGACAACCAGTTAGACTATGTTTTATGTCTATCTGGTAGATTTTATAAAGACAACCAGTTAGACTATGTTTTATGTCTATCTGGTAGATTTTATAAAGACAACCAGTTAGACTATGTTTTATGTCTATCGGGTAGATTTTATAAAGACAACCAGTTAGACTATGTTTTATGTCTATCTGGTAGATTTTATAAAGACAACCAGTTAGACTATGTTTTATGTCTATCGGGTAGATTTTATAAAGACAACCAGTTAGACTATGTTTTATGTCTATCTGGTAGATTTTGTAAAGACAACCAGTCGGACTATGTTTTATGTCTATCTGGTAGATTTTATAAAGACAACCAGTTAGACTATGTTTTATGTCTATCTGGTAGATTTTATAAAGACAACCAGTTAGACTATGTTTTATGTATATCTGGTAGATTTTATAAAGACAACCAGTTAGACTATGTTTTATGTCTATCTGGTAGATTTTATAAAGACAACCAGTTAGACTATGTTTTATGTCTATCGGGTAGATTTTATAAAGACAACCAGTTAGACTATGTTTTATGTCTATCGGGTAGATTTTATAAAGACAACCAGTTAGACTATGTTTCATGTCTATCGGTAGATTTTATAAAGACAACCAGTTAGACTATGTTTTATGTCTATCTGGTAGATTTTATAAAGACAACCAGTTAGACTATGTTTTATGTCTATCTGGTAGATTTTATAAAGACAACCAGTTAGACTATGTTTTATGTCTATCTGGTAGATTTTATAAAGACAACCAGTTAGACTATGTTTTATGTCTATCTGGTAGATTTTATAAAGACAACCAGTTGGACTATGTTTTATGTCTATCTGGTAGATTTTATAGAGGATAACGCCGTGACGTCACGCGCACCTGTTATACGGATGTAAACATTGCTGGTGGGCAGAAAGTCGATATCCGGTTACAGCGCCATATTGTTTATAACGCTAATTCGCGTTATCTAAATTGTTAATTCTTTAAGTTATGATTCAGTTTTTCATAGTTGTTGGTTGTACACCAGTGGGGAAAGGGTTCGAAGATTACATGGCACAGAATTTCTAAAGAGAAGAGTTAAGAGCGAAGGAAACGGTAGCTGGTAGCTATCTGCCATTAACAGGAAAAACTGGACCCGTCGGCTCATCAGCCTGTATAATGTCCGTCCCCTTATGTATAATATTATTAAGTGTGAATAAAAGTCATTTTAGGAAATATTTATGTACATAGACAACCTTTATTTTGTCCAGAAAGAAAGAAAAATCAACTTTATAGTTTATCATCTAACATAATTATGTTATACTAGATCTAATGCAAAACAATGTCATCTTTTTGATAGCTAGGATATTGTATCTAATAGTATTATAATCATCCAAAAGATTTTATAACATATGTCAAAAGTCCATGTGGTAAAACTTATTTCTTAAAATTGACAATTACATTCTTTAAAGCAAATAATTTAGTGTGGGGACGGACATTACAAAATAGGGACAGACAATAATTTACACTATTAGGATTATTTCCAAAATCTTCAATAAATCCTGCAACACATACTTCTCCAGAAATTATACGTATAAGATAACATGATAAATAAGAAACAGAGACAGAAACAAGGCCAGTATATTGGGTTGGACAACTTATGTAATGTTATGCAATAAACAATAGTGTCCCCTGCGTGCACTATCTAGATATCAATCTTATTCAGACCCCTAATCAGCTCTTCAGCGTGTCTGGCCCAGTGGGAGTCCAATATGCATCCAATCAGTTTTTGCTGTCACCATCAGTCGCATATATACAAATTAAGTTGAGAAGTGTCAAGAAGATAAGTTTCAAACAATAAAATACGTCTGTACATGTAAATTACTGGATGCCATTAAAAATGTTGTAAGATGTGTGAAAACAAATCAAGCAGAAATGAGTGGTATCACCACGGACCTATATATATATATGGTATATAGGTCCGTGGTATCACGTGAGTTGTACAGGAATTAAGTATGATTTAAAACTAAGTCTTGGCTTTGTAGACATTGTCATTGGTAGAGAAAATAAATATGCACAGCCGAACAATGATAATATGCTTTATGTATTACGTAAAAATCTAGGATAGCGCTAGCCAAGAAACCATTAGACTCCATTCAAACCAATACATTTAGCTAAGATTTATTCCCATACAATTTAATTGTTTATCAAATCTGACTACCAACTCTTTAAACCTAGCACCAGCCAAGACAATGTTGATTGACAAACTGTTAAACATGTGATATATGTGTATTTATTTATCTACCGCTATGTCTTAATATGTGTGTGTATGAATGACACTCAAATAAATGCTAAGTATGTTTTAAGGCTAAATTAAGATAAGGTAAATAAAAGCACAATTAAACATATCATGTTGTTGTCTTTGTTAGATATGCGTACATGTTAACAATTACTATTGATGCATTTCACACATAACACATTATTTATGCACATACAAATATAGCAAAGTCAGTCATTTAAAAAACATATTTTCAGAAAACTTGCACATTTCAATATTTTACATTGTTAGAAAGCTGGGTGCATTATCTTTCATTTGGTACCAACTTTATTCACATAAATTGATTAATATGAATTCTAATACCCACCGCCGTGTTTTTCGAACCAAAACGAATTGAATATAATTTGTCGTAAAATGTGCTCATTTTCAAAGTCACATTCTGACGCAGAAAATTCACCCATTTTCAATAAAAACAATTTTTTTCGGAAACCTTTTATCTGGTATCGATTTGATGCACATATGTAAAAATGAGAATTGAAATACCTACGGTCGTGTTTTTCGAAACAAAACAGTTTGAAATTTATTTCACGGAAAAATGCTCATTTTCAGAGTCTAATTTGAAAACCAAAACATCCTCTAATTTTCAATATTTTTATGTCGTGGGAAAGCTGGGAGCCTAACCTTTCAATTGATACCAAATTTATTATTGTATGTCAAATATTAAAGAAATTAATGGCTGCCGCCGTGTCTTTCATTCCATATTAGTTGTATAGTACGGTGCCGCCGCCTTTTACCCTCTTGCCCACCAGTTAACTGCGCATGCGCGGAATCGGATAGTTTGTTTACAAACACGTTATCCCCTATAAAGACAACCAGTTAGACTATGTTTTATGTCTACCTGGTAGATTTTATAAAGACAACCAGTTAGACTATGTTTTATGTCTATCTGGTAGATTTTATAAAGACAACCAGTTAGACTATGTTTTATGTCTATCGGGTAGATTTTATAAAGACAACCAGTTAGACTATGTTTTATGTCTATCTGGTAGATTTTATAAAGACAACCAGTCGGACTATGTTTTATGTCTATCTGGTAGATTTTATAAAGACAACCAGTTAGACTATGTTTTATGTCTATCTGGTAGATTTTATAAAGACAACCAGTTAGACTATGTTTTATGTCTATCGGTAGATTATATAAAGACAACCAGTTAGACTATGTTTTATGTCTATCTGGTAGATTTTATAAAGACAACCAGTTAGACTATGTTTTATGTCTATCTGGTAGATTTTATAAAGACAACCAGTTAGACCATGTTTTATGTCATCTGGTAGATTTTGTAAAGACAACCAGTTAGACTATGTTTTATGTCTATCGGGTAGATTTTAAAAAGACAACCAGTTAGACAATGTTTTATGTCTATCTGGTAGATTTTATAAAGACAACCAGTTGGACTATGTTTTATGTCTATCTGGTAGATTTTGTAAAGACAACCAGTCGGACTATGTTTTATGTCTATCTGGTAGATTTTATAAAGACAACCAGTCAGACTATGTTTTATGTCTATCGGGTAGATTTTATAAAGACAACCAGTTGGACTATGTTTTATGTCTATCTGGTAGATTTTATAGAGGATAACGCCGTGACGTCACGCGCACCTGTTATACGGATGTAAACATTGCTGGTGGGCAGAAAGTCGATATCCGGTTACAGCGCCATATTGTTTATAACGCTAATTCGCGTTATCTAAATTGTTAATTCTTTAAGTTATGATTCAGTTTTTCATAGTTGTTGGTTGTACACACAAGTGGGGAAAGGGTTCGAAGATTACATGGCACAGAATTTCTAAAGAGAAGAGTTAAGAGCGAAGGAAACGGTAGCTGGTAGCTATCTGCCATTAACAGGAAAAACTGGACCCGTCGGCTCATCAGCCTGTATAATGTCCGTCCCCTTATGTATAATATTATTAAGTGTGAATAAAAGTCATTTTAGGAAATATTTATGTACATAGACAACCTTTATTTTGTCCAGAAAGAAAGAAAAATCAACTTTATAGTTTATCATCTAACATAATTATGTTATACTAGATCTAATGCAAAACAATGTCATCTTTTTGATAGCTAGGATATTGTATCTATTATAATCATCCAAAAGATTTTATAACATATGTCAAAAGTCCATGTGGTAAAACTTATTTCTTAAAATTGACAATTACATTCTTTAAAGCAAATAATTTAGTGTGGGGACGGACATTACAAAATAGGGACAGACAATAATTTACACTATTAGGATTATTTCCAAAATCTTCAATAAATCCTGCAACACATACTTCTCCAGAAATTATACGTATAAGATAACATGATAAATAAGAAACAGAGACAGAAACAAGGCCAGTATATTGGGTTGGACAACTTATGTAATGTTATGCAATAAACAATAGTGTCCCCTGCGTGCACTATCTAGATATCAATCTTATTCAGACCCCTAATCAGCTCTTCAGCGTGTCTGGCCCAGTGGGAGTCCAATATGCATCCAATCAGTTTTTGCTGTCACCATCAGTCGCATATATACAAATTAAGTTGAGAAGTGTCAAGAAGATAAGTTTCAAACAATAAAATACGTCTGTACATGTAAATTACTGGATGCCATTAAAAATGTTGTAAGATGTGTGAAAACAAATCAAGCAGAAATGAGTGGTATCACCACGGACCTATATATATATATGGTATATAGGTCCGTGGTATCACGTGAGTTGTACAGGAATTAAGTATAATTTAAAACTAAGTCTTGGCTTTGTAGACATTGTCATTGGTAGAGAAAATAAATATGCACAGCCGAACAATGATAATATGCTTTATGTATTACGTAAAAATCTAGGATAGCGCTAGCCAAGAAACCATTAGACTCCATTCAAACCAATACATTTCGCTAAGATTTATTCCCATACAATTTAATTGTTTATCAAATCTGACTACCAACTCTTTAAACCTAGCACCAGCCAAGACAATGTTGATTGACAAACTGTTAAACATGTGATATATGTGTATTTATTTATCTACCGCTATGTTTTAATATGTGTGTGTATGAATGACACTCAAATAAATGCTAAGTATGTTTTAAGGCTAAATTAAGATAAGGTAAATAAAAGCACAATGAAACATACCACGTTGTTGTCTTTGTTAGATATGCGTACATGTTAACAATTACTATTGATGCATTTCACACATAACATATTATTTATGCACATACACATATAGCAAAGTCAGTCATTTAAAAAACATATTTTCAGAAAACTTGCACATTTCAATATTTTACATTGTTAGAAAGCTGGGTGCATTATCTTTCATTTGGTACCAACTTTATTCACATAAATTGATTAATATGAATTCTAATACCCACCGCCGTGTTTTTCGAACCAAAACGAATTGAATATAATTTGTCGTAAAATGTGCTCATTTTCAAAGTCACATTCTGACGCAGAAAATTCACCCATTTTCAATAAAAACAATTATTTTCGGAAACCTTTTATCTGGTATCGATTTGATGCACATATGTAAAAATGAGAATTGAAATACCTACGGTCGTGTTTTTCGAAACAAAACAGTTTGAAATTTATTTCACGGAAAAATGCTCATTTTCAGAGTCTAATTTGAAAACCAAAACATCCTCTAATTTTCAATATTTTTATGTCGTGGGAAAGCTGGGAGCCTAACCTTTCAATTGATACCAAATTTATTATTGTATGTCAAATATTAAAGAAATTAATGGCTGCCGCCGTGTCTTTCATTCCATATTAGTTGTATAGTACGGTGCCGCCGCCTTTTACCCTCTTGCCCACCAGTTAACTGCGCATGCGCGGAATCGGATAGTTTGTTTACAAACACGTTATCCCCTATAAAGACAACCAGTTAGACTATGTTTTATGTCTACCTGGTAGATTTTATAAAGACAACCAGTTAGACTATGTTTTATGTCTATCTGGTAGATTTTATAAAGACAACCAGTTAGACTATGTTTTATGTCTATCTGGTAGATTTTATAAAGACAACCAGTTAGACTATGTTTTATGTCTATCTGGTAGATTTTATAAAGACAACCAGTTAGACTATGTTTTATGTCTATCTGGTAGATTTTGTAAAGACAACCAGTCGGACTATGTTTTATGTCTATCTGGTAGATTTTATAAAGACAACCAGTTAGACTATGTTTTATGTCTATCTGGTAGATTTTATAAAGACAACCAGTTAGACTATGTTTTATGTCTATCTGGTAGATTTTATAAAGACAACCAGTTAGACTATGTTTTATGTCTATCTGGTAGATTTTATAAAGACAACCAGTTAGACTATGTTTTATGTCTATCTGGTAGATTTTATAAAGACAACCAGTTAGACTATGTTTTATGTCTATCTGGTAGATTTTATAAAGACAACAAGTTAGACTATGTTTTATGTCTATCTGGTAGATTTTGTAAAGACAACCAGTCGGACTATGTTTTATGTCTATCTGGTAGATTTTATAAAGACAACCAGTTAGACTATGTTTTATGTCTATCGGGTAGATTTTATAAAGACAACCAGTTAGACTATGTTTTATGTCTATCTGGTAGATTTTATAAAGACAACCAGTTAGACTATGTTTTATGTCTATCTGGTAGATTTTATAAAGACAACCAGTTAGACTATGTTTTATGTCTATCTGGTAGATTTTATAAAGACAACCAGTTAGACTATGTTTTATGTCTATCTGGTAGATTTTATAAAGACAACCAGTTAGACTATGTTTTATGTCTATCTGGTAGATTTTATAAAGACAACCAGTTGGACTATGTTTTATGTCTATCTGGTAGATTTTATAGAGGATAACGCCGTGACGTCACGCGCACCTGTTATACGAATGTAAACATTGCTGGTGGGCAGAAAGTCGATATCCGGTTACAGCGCCATATTGTTTATAACGCTAATTCGCGTTATCTAAATTGTTAATTCTTTAAGTTATGATTCAGTTTTTCATAGTTGTTGGTTGTACACACAAGTGGGGAAAGGGTTCGAAGATTACATGGCACAGAATTTCTAAAGAGAAGAGTTAAGAGCGAAGGAAACGGTAGCTGGTAGCTATCTGCCATTAACAGGAAAAACTGGACCCGTCGGCTCATCAGTCTGTATAATGTCCGTCCCCTTATGTATAATATTATTAAGTGTGAATAAAAGTCATTTTAGGAAATATTTATGTACATAGACAACCTTTATTTTGTCCAGAAAGAAAGAAAAATCAACTTTATAGTTTATCATCTAACATAATTATGTTATACTAGATCTAATGCAAAACAATGTCATCTTTTTGATAGCTAGGATATTGTATCTATTAAAATCATCCAAAAGATTTTATAACATATGTCAAAAGTCCATGTGGTAAAACTTATTTCTTAAAATTGACAATTACATTCTTTAAAGCAAATAATTTAGTGTGGGGACGGACATTACAAAATAGGGACAGACAATAATTTACACTATTAGGATTATTTCCAAAATCTTCAATAAATCCTGCAACACATACTTCTCCAGAAATTATACGTATAAGATAACATGATAAATAAGAAACAGAGACAGAAACAAGGCCAGTATATTGGGTTGGACAACTTATGTAATGTTATGCAATAAACAATAGTGTCCCCTGCGTGCACTACCTAGATATCAATCTTATTCAGACCCCTAATCAGCTCTTCAGCGTGTCTGGCCCAGTGGGAGTCCAATATGCATCCAATCAGTTTTTGCTGTCACCATCAGTCGCATATATACAAATTAAGTTGAGAAGTGTCAAGAAGATAAGTTTCAAACAATAAAATACGTCTGTACATGTAAATTACTGGATGCCATTAAAAATGTTGTAAGATGTGTGAAAACAAATCAAGCAGAAATGAGTGGTATCACCACGGACCTATATATATATATGGTATATAGGTCCGTGGTATCACGTGAGTTGTACAGGAATTAAGTATAATTTAAAACTAAGTCTTGGCTTTGTAGACATTGTCATTGGTAGAGAAAATAAATGTGCACAGCCGAACAATGATAATATGCTTTATGTATTACGTAAAAATCTAGGATAGCGCTAGCCAAGAAACCATTAGACTCCATTCAAACCAATACATTTCGCTAAGATTTATTCCCATACAATTTAATTGTTTATCAAATCTGACTACCAACTCTTTAAACCTAGCACCAGCCAAGACAATGTTGATTGACAAACTGTTAAACATGTGATATATGTGTATTTATTTATCTACCGCTATGTCTTAATATGTGTGTGTATGAATGACACTCAAATAAATGCTAAGTATGTTTTAAGGCTAAATTAAGATAAGGTAAATAAAAGCACAATTAAACATATCACGTTGTTGTCTTTGTTAGATATGCGTACATGTTAACAATTACTATTGATGCATTTCACACATAACACATTATTTATGCACATACACATATAGCAAAGTCAGTCATTTAAAAAACATATTTTCAGAAAACTTGCACATTTCAATATTTTACATTGTTAGAAAGCTGGGTGCATTATCTTTCATTTGGTACCAACTTTATTCACATAAATTGATTAATATGAATTCTAATACCCACCGCCGTGTTTTTCGAACCAAAACGAATTGAATATAATTTGTCGTAAAATGTGCTCATTTTCAAAGTCACAATATGACGCAGAAAATTCACCCATTTTCAATAAAAACAATTATTTTCGGAAACCTTTTATCTGGTATCGATTTGATGCACATATGTAAAAATGAGAATTGAAATACCTACGGTCGTGTTTTTCGAAACAAAACAGTTTGAAATTTATTTCACGGAAAAATGCTCATTTTCAGAGTCTAATTTGAAAACCAAAACATCCTCTAATTTTCAATATTTTTATGTCGTGGGAAAGCTGGGAGCCTTACCTTTCAATTGATACCAAATTTATTATTGTATGTCAAATATTAAAGAAATTAATGGCTGCCGCCGTGTCTTTCATTCCATATTAGTTGTATAGTACGGTGCCGCCGCCTTTTACCCTTTTGCCCACCAGTTAACTGCGCATGCGCGGAATCGGGTAGTTTGTTTACAAACACGTTATCCCCTATAAAGACAACCAGTTAGACTATGTTTTATGTCTATCTGGTAGATTTTATAAAGACAACCAGTTAGACTATGTTTTATGTCTATCTGGTAGATTTTATAAAGACAACCAGTTAGACTATGTTTTATGTCTATCTATTAGATTTTAAAAAGACAACCAGTTAGACAATGTTTTATGTCTATCTGGTAGATTTTATAAAGACAATCAGTTGGACTATGTTTTATGTCTATCTGGTAGATTTTGTAAAGACAACCAGTCGGACTATGTTTTATGTCTATCTGGTAGATTTTATAAAGACAACCAGTTAGACTATGTTTTATGTCTATCGGGTAGATTTTATAAAGACAACCAGTTAGACTATGTTTTATGTCTATCTGGTAGATTTTATAAAGACAACCAGTTAGACTATGTTTTATGTCTATCTGGTAGATTTTATAAAGACAACCAGTTAGACTATGTTTTATGTCAATCTGATAGATTTTGTAAAGACAACCAGTTAGACTATGTTTTATGTCTATCGGGTAGATTTTAAAAAGACAACCAGTTAGACAATGTTTTATGTCTATCTGGTAGATTTTATAAAGACAACCAGTTGGACTATGTTTTATGTCTATCTGGTAGATTTTGTAAAGACAACCAGTCGGACTATGTTTTATGTCTATCTGGTAGATTTTATAAAGACAACCAGTTAGACTATGTTTTATGTCTATCGGGTAGATTTTATAAAGACAACCAGTTAGACTATGTTTTATGTCTATCTGGTAGATTTTATAAAGACAACCAGTTAGACTATGTTTTATGTCTATCTGGTAGATTTTATAAAGACAACCAGTTAGACTATGTTTTATGTCTATCTGGTAGATTTTATAAAGACAACCAGTTAGACTATGTTTTATGTCTATCTGGTAGATTTTGTAAAGACAACCAGTCGGACTATGTTTTATGTCTATCTGGTAGATTTTATAAAGACAACCAGTTAGACTATGTTTTATGTCTATCGGGTAGATTTTATAAAGACAACCAGTTAGACTATGTTTTATGTCTATCTGGTAGATTTTATAAAGACAACCAGTTAGACTATGTTTTATGTCTATCTGGTAGATTTTATAAAGACAACCAGTTAGACTATGTTTTATGTCTATCTGGTAGATTTTATAAAGACAACCAGTTAGACTATGTTTTATGTCTATCTGGTAGATTTTATAAAGACAACCAGTAAGACTATGTTTTATGTCTATCTGGTAGATTTTATAAAGACAACCAGTTAGACTATGTTTTATGTCTATCTGGTAGATTTTATAAAGACAACCAGTTAGACTATGTTTTATGTCTATCTGGTAGATTTTGTAAAGACAACCAGTCGGACTATGTTTTATGTCTATCTGGTAGATTTTATAAAGACAACCAGTTAGACTATGTTTTATGTCTATCTGGTAGATTTTATAAAGACAACCAGTTAGACTATGTTTTATGTCTATCGGGTAGATTTTATAAAGACAACCAGTTAGACTATGTTTTATGTCTATCTGGTAGATTTTATAAAGACAACCAGTCGCACTATGTTTTATGTCTATCTGGTAGATTTTATAAAGACAACCAGTTAGACTATGTTTTATGTCTATCTGGTAGATTTTATAAAGACAACCAGTTAGACTATGTTTTATGTCTATCGGGTAGATTTTATAAAGACAACCAGTTAGACTATGTTTCATGTCTATCGGTAGATTTTATAAAGACAACCAGTTAGACTATGTTTTATGTCTATCGGGTAGATTTTATAAAGACAACCAGTTAGACTATGTTTTATGTCTATCTGGTAGATTTTATAAAGACAACCAGTTAGACTATGTTTTATGTCTATCTGGTAGATTTTATAAAGACAACCAGTTGGACTATGTTTTATGTCTATCTGGTAGATTTTATAGAGGATAACGCCGTGACGTCTCGCGCACCTGTTATACGAATGTAAACATTGCTGGTGGGCAGAAAGTCGATATCCGGTTACAGCGCCATATTGTTTATAACGCTAATTCGCGTTATCTAAATTGTTAATTCTTTAAGTTATGATTCAGTTTTTCATAGTTGTTGGTTGTACACACAAGTGGGGAAAGGTTTCGAAGATTACATGGCACAGAATTTCTAAAGAGAAGAGTTAAGAGCGAAGGAAACGGTAGCTGGTAGCTATCTGCCATTAACAGGAAAAACTGGACCCGTCGGCTCATCAGCCTGTATAATGTCCGTCCCCTTATGTATAATATTATTAAGTGTGAATAAAAGTCATTTTAGGAAATATTTATGTACATAGACAACCTTTATTTTGTCCAGAAAGAAAGAAAAATCAACTTTATAGTTTATCATCTAACATAATTATGTTATACTAGATCTAATGCAAAACAATGTCATCTTTTTGATAGCTAGGATATTGTATCTATTATAATCATCCAAAAGATTTTATAACATATGTCAAAAGTCCATGTGGTAAAACTTATTTCTTAAAATTGACAATTACATTCTTTAAAGCAAATAATTTAGTGTGGGGACGGACATTACAAAATAGGGACAGACAATAATTTACACTATTAGGATTATTTCCAAAATCTTCAATAAATCCTGCAACACATACTTCTCCAGAAATTATACGTATAAGATAACATGATAAATAAGAAACAGAGACAGAAACAAGGCCAGTATATTGGGTTGGACAACTTATGTAATGTTATGCAATAAACAATAGTGTCCCCTGCGTGCACTACCTAGATATCAATCTTATTCAGACCCCTAATCAGCTCTTCAGCGTGTCTGGCCCAGTGGGAGTCCAATATGCATCCAATCAGTTTTTGCTGTCACCATCAGTCGCATATATACAAATTAAGTTGAGAAGTGTCAAGAAGATAAGTTTCAAACAATAAAATACGTCTGTTCATGTAAATTACTGGATGTCATTAAAAATGTTGTAAGATGTGTGAAAACAAATCAAGCAGAAATGAGTGGTATCACCACGGACCTATATATATATATGGTATATAGGTCCGTGGTATCACGTGAGTTGTACAGGAATTAAGTATAATTTAAAACTAAGTCTTGGCTTTGTAGACATTGTCATTGGTAGAGAAAATAAATATGCACAGCCGAACAATGATAATATGCTTTATGTGTTACGTAAAAATCTAGGATAGCGCTAGCCAAGAAACCATTAGACTCCATTCAAACCAATACATTTCGCTAAGATTTATTCCCATACAATTTAATTGTTTATCAAATCTGACTACCAACTCTTTAAACCTAGCACCAGCCAAGACAATGTTGATTGACAAACTGTTAAACATGTGATATATGTGTATTTATTTATCTACCGCTATGTCTTAATATGTGTGAGTATGAATGACACTCAAATAAATGCTAAGTATGTTTTAAGGCTAAATTAAGATAAGGTAAATAAAAGCACAATTAAACATATCACGTTGTTGTCTTTGTTAGATATGCGTACATGTTAACAATTACTGTTGATGCATTTCACACATAACACATTATTTATGCACATACACATATAGAAAAGTCAGTCATTTAAAAAACATATTTTCAGAAAACTTGCACATTTCAATATTTTACATTGTTAGAAAGCTGGGTGCATTATCTTTCATTTGGTACCAACTTTATTCACATAAATTGATTAATATGAATTCTAATACCCACCGCCGTGTTTTTCGAACCTAAACGAATTGAAAATAATTTGTCGTAAAATGTGCTCATTTTCAAAGTCACATTCTGATGCAGAAAATTCACCCATTTTCAATAAAAACAATTATTTTCGGAAACCTTTTATCTGGTATCGATTTGATGCACATATGTAAAAATGAGAATTGAAATACCTACGGTCGTGTTTTTCGAAACAAAACAGTTTGAAATTTATTTCACGGAAAAATGCTCATTTTCAGAGTCTAATTTGAAAACCAAAACATCCTCTAATTTTCAATATTTTTATGTCGTGGGAAAGCTGGGAGCCTTACCTTTCAATTGATACCAAAGTTATTATTGTATGTCAAATATTAAAGAAATTAATGGCTGCCGCCGTGTCTTTCATTCCATATTAGTTGTATAGTACGGTGCCGCCGCCTTTTACCCTTTTGCCCACCAGTTAACTGCGCATGCGCGGAATCGGATAGTTTGTTTACAAACACGTTATCCCCTATAAAGACAACCAGTTAGACTATGTTTTATGTCTATCTGCTAGATTTTATAAAGACAACCAGTTAGACTATGTTTTATGTCTATCGGGTAGATTTTATAAAGACAACCAGTTAGACTATGTTTTATGTCTATCTGGTAGATTTTATAAAGACAACCAGTTAGACTATGTTTTATGTCTATCTGGTAGATTTTATAAAGACAACCAGTCGGACTATGTTTTATGTCTATCTGGTAGATTTTATAAAGACAACAAGTTAGACTATGTTTCATGTCTATCGGGTAGATTTTATAAAGACAACCAGTTAGACTATGTTTTATGTCTATCGAGAAGATTTTATAAAGACAACCAGTTAGACTATTTTTATGTCTATCGGTAGATTTTATAAAGACAACCAGTTAGACTATGTTTTATGTCTATCGGTAGATTTTATAAAGACAACCAGTTAGACTATGTTTTATGTCTATCTGGTAGATTTTATAAAGACAACCAGTTAGACTATGTTTTATGTCTATCTGGTAGATTTTATAAAGACAACCAGTTTGACTATGTTTTATGTCAATCTGGTAGATTGTGTAAAGACAACCAGTCGGACTATGTTTTATGTCTATCTGGTAGATTTTATAAAGACAACCAGTTGGACTATGTTTTATGTCTATCTGGTAGATTTTATAAAGACAACCAGTTGGACTATGTTTTATGTCTATCTATTAGATTTTATAAAGACAACCAGTTAGACTATGTTTTAAGTCTATCGGGTAGATTTTAAAAAGACAACCAGTTAGACAATGTTTTATGTCCATCTGGTAGATTTTATAAAGACAACCAGTTGGACTATGTTTTATGTCTATCTGGTAGATTTTGTAAAGACAACCAGTCGGTTATGTTTTATGTCTATCTGGTAGATTTTATAAAGACAACCAGTTAGACTATGTTTTATGTCTATCGGGTAGATTTTATAAAGACAACCAGTTAGACTATGTTTTATGTCTATCTGGTAGATTTTATAAAGACAACCAGTTAGACTATGTTTTATGTCTATCTGGTAGATTTTATAAAGACAACCAGTTAGACTATGTTTTATGTCTATCGGGTGGTTTTATAAAGACAACCAGTTAGACTATGTTTTATGTCTATCTGGTAGATTTTATAAAGACAACCAGTTAGACTATGTTTTATGTCTATCTGGTAGATTTTATAAAGACAACTAGTTAGACTATGTTTTATGTCTATCTGGTAGATTTTATAAAGACAACCAGTTAGACTATGTTTTATGTCTATCTGGTAGATTTTGTAAAGACAACCAGTCGGACTATGTTTTATGTCTATCTGGTAGATTTTATAAAGACAACCAGTTAGACTATGTTTTATGTCTATCTGGTAGATTTTATAAAGACAACCAGTTAGACTATGTTTTATGTCTATCTGGTAGATTTTATAAAGACAACCAGTTAGACTATGTTTTATGTCTATCTGGTAGATTTTATAAAGACAACCAGTTGGACTATGTTTTATGTCTATCTGGTAGATTTTATAGAGGATAACGCCGTGACGTCACGCGCACCTGTTATACGAATGTAAACATTGCTGGTGGGCAGAAAGTCGATATCCGGTTACAGCGCCATATTGTTTATAACGCTAATTCGCGTTATCTAAATTGTTAATTCTTTAAGTTATGATTCAGTTTTTCATAGTTGTTGGTTGTACACACAAGTGGGGAAAGGGTTCGAAGATTACATGGCACAGAATTTCTAAAGAGAAGAGTTAAGAGCGAAGGAAACGGTAGCTGGTAGCTATCTGCCATTAACAGGAAAAACTGGACCCGTCGGCTCATCAGCCTGTATAATGTCCGTCCCCTTATGTATAATATTATTAAGTGTGAATAAAAGTCATTTTAGGAAATATTTATGTACATAGACAACCTTTATTTTGTCCAGAAAGAAAGAAAAATCAACTTTATAGTTTATCATCTAACATAATTATGTTATACTAGATCTAATGCAAAACAATGTCATCTTTTTGATAGCTAGGATATTGTATCTATTATAATCATCCAAAAGATTTTATAACATATGTCAAAAGTCCATGTGGTAAAACTTATTTCTTAAAATTGACAATTACATTCTTTAAAGCAAATAATTTAGTGTGGGGACGGACATTACAAAATAGGGACAGACAATAATTTACACTATTAGGATTATTTCCAAAATCTTCAATAAATCCTGCAACACATACTTCTCCAGAAATTATACGTATTAAGATAACATGATAAATAAGAAACAGAGACAGAAACAAGGCCAGTATATTGGGTTGGACAACTTATGTAATGTTATGCAATAAACAATAGTGTCCCCTGCGTGCACTACCTAGATATCAATCTTATTCAGACCCCTAATCAGCTCTTCAGCGTGTCTGGCCCAGTGGGAGTCCAATATGCATCCAATCAGTTTTTGCTGTCACCATCAGTCGCATATATACAAATTAAGTTGAGAAGTGTCAAGAAGATAAGTTTCAAACAATAAAATACGTCTGTACATGTAAATTACTGGATGTCATTAAAAATGTTGTAAGATGTGTGAAAACAAATCAAGCAGGAATGAGTGGTATCACCACGGACCTATATATATATATGGTATATAGGTCCGTGGTATCACGTGAGTTGTACAGGAATTAAGTATAATTTAAAACTAAGTCTTGGCTTTGTAGACATTGTCATTGGTAGAGAAAATAAATATGCACAGCCGAACAATGATAATATGCTTTATGTATTACGTAAAAATCTAGGATAGCGCTAGCCAAGAAACCATTAGACTCCATTCAAACCAATACATTTCGCTAAGATTTATTCCCATACAATTTAATTGTTTATCAAATCTGACTACCAACTCTTTAAACCTAGCACCAGCCAAGACAATGTTGATTGACAAACTGTTAAACATGTGATATATGTGTATTTATTTATCTACCGCTATGTCTTAATATGTGTGTGTATGAATGACACTCAAATAAATGCTAAGTATGTTTTAAGGCTAAATTAAGATAAGGTAAATAAAAGCACAATTAAACATATCACGTTGTTGTCTTTGTTAGATATGCGTACATGTTAACAATTACTGTTGATGCATTTCACACATAACACATTATTTATGCACATACACATATAGAAAAGTCAGTCATTTAAAAAACATATTTTCAGAAAACTTGCACATTTCAATATTTTACATTGTTAGAAAGCTGGGTGCATTATCTTTCATTTGGTACCAACTTTATTCACATAAATTGATTAATATGAATTCTAATACCCACCGCCGTGTTTTTCGAACCTAAACGAATTGAAAATAATTTGTCGTAAAATGTGCTCATTTTCAAAGTCACATTCTGATGCAGAAAATTCACCCATTTTCAATAAAAACAATAAAGACAACCAGTCGGACTATGTTTTATGTCTATCTGGTAGATTTTATAAAGACAACCAGTTAGACTATGTTTTATGTCTATCGGGTAGATTTTATAAAGACAACCAGTTAGACTATGTTTTATGTCTATATGGTAGATTTTATAAAGACAACCAGTTAGACTATGTTTTATGTCTATCTGGTAGATTTTATAAAGACAACCAGTTAGACTATGTTTTATGTCTATCTGGTAGATTTTATAAAGACAACCAGTTAGACTATGTTTTATGTCTATCGGGTAGATTGTATAAAGACAACCAGTTAGACTATGTTTTGTGTCTATCTGGTAGATTTTATAAAGACAACCAGTTAGACTATGTTTTATGTCTATCTGGTAGATTTTATAAAGACAACCAGTTAGACTATGTTTTATGTCTATCTGGTAGATTTTATAAAGACAACCAGTTAGACTATGTTTTATGTCTATATGGTAGATTTTATAAAGACAACCAGTTAGACTATGTTTTATGTCTATCTGGTAGATTTTATAAAGACAACCAGTCGGACTATAATTTATGTCTATCTGGTAGATTTTATAAAGACAACCAGTCGGACTATGTTACATGTCTATCTGGTAGATTTTATAAAGACTGTGAACCAGTCGGACTATGTTACATGTCTATCTGGTAGATTTTATAAAGACTGTGAACCAGTTAGACTATGTAACATGTCTATCTGGTAGATTTTATAAAGACAACCAGTCGGACTATGTTTCATGTCTACCTGGTAGATTTTATAAAGACAACCAGTCGGACTATGTTACATGTCTATCTGATAGATTTTATAAAGACTGTGAACCAGTTAGACAATGTTTTATGTCTATCGGGTAGATTTTATAAAGACAACCAGTTAGACTATGTTTCTTGTCTATCTGGTAGATTTTATAAAGACAACCAGTCGGACTATGTTTTATGTCTATCTGGTAGATTTTATAAAGACAACCAGCCGGACTATGTTTCATGTCTATCTGGTAGTTTTGATAAAGACCGTGAACCAGTCGGACTATGTTACATGTCTATCTGGTAGTTTTGATAAAGACCGTGAACCAGTCGGACTATGTTACATGTCTATCTGGTAGTTTTGATAAAGACAACCAGTCGGACTATGTTTCATGTCTATCTGGTAGTTTTTATAAAGACAACCAGTCGGACTATGTTTCATGTCTATCTGGTAGTTTTTATATAGACAACCAGTCGGACTATGTTACATGTCTCTCTGGTAGATTTTATAAAGACAACCAGTCAGACTAAGTTTAATGTCTATCTTTAATGCCAGGTATGAGGCAGGTATGCAATTAGGAACCAGCATTTAAACTAGCTGGTGGTTTACAAACCTACCATGTCCGAATGTTCTCTTTGTATTGTAATAATTTATGTATGTATGAAGGCCTCTTGTTAGATAAGTTTATGTATGTAAGTTTTTATGTGTATTAGCTTAAGGAGTTACCTTCAATAAATAAAGTTTATTATTATTATTATAATGGATTGCTACAGGGATTAGAATGTTGGACCTATCGCTACCGAGGCAAATGCATTAACAACTCGGCCAAAGAAGACATACATGAAAGAAAGGAACAATAATCATATTTAGTAAATTAATATTGCAGTGAACAGATATTGATCACTATGCCCTTGAACATTAACAAACTGATCCTTGAACAACAGGGGTCATCCACTATCCACAGATGATAGTCCTCCTATAATGTTTGGTAGCTACAGGACTTAAGTTTAAAATATTGAATTATGAATGAGTGGAGATCAGTCTCAAACTTTGAGTCAGATGCCAAGACTTTGACCCCTTGACTTTAAAAATAGAGACAGATGAAAAGTTAAACCAATGTAATAATCAAGTGGCCACAAATACAATGTACAAACATCTCATTTTGTGTGAAGGCAGCAATTCTAAACTGTGCACAAATCATGGCGTCTCATAACAAATTATCAGTTAGTTGTACTTAGGCAATGAATGCGACTAATAAATCAGCTCAGTAACGATTATACAACACAATATTTATTATGTTAGACCAATGTTGTAAAACTGACAATATTCTAATACTTACATCACTTAATTCATTCCATTTTGAGGTCAAGTCTGTCTCAGATATGAACACTGTTCCACTGTGTAGCAGCTGAAAAAAGAAACACCTATCTTATCATCCTCATTCTGTGTAAACAAGACCCACACAACCACACCATCAGATTGTAACTAACATTTCATTACATGATCAAAGCTAACAGCACAGAGCAACAACAAGGCCATTATTATTTTTCCATGAAGCAGACATATTGTCAACAACAGCCAAAATGTTCAGCAGCTGTGACCTAGATCCTAGAGCTAAGAGTCTGGATCCAGCAAGCATCCAATACATTGTTGCAGTCACTTGTATGTACAATGTGATATACAAATCATTGCATGTATGTCAGTAAGTGATAGACTGGTGGCATGACAAAGCTATTGAACATTAACAGTCATGGCGAATACACATCGGTCAGTCGGACCTGACCGATAAAAACCGACCACGTCCGATACAGAATGCCTGTGCGTCGGTCCGTATGTCCGATACGGAACGGTACGGGTTTTACAACATCCATTGCGGTTTACACAATGTGGTCTTCTTACGTGCATCAATTGTCTGTACATTCGCTTGTCTTTCGGACATTTGAACTTTGATTATGTCGTCAAAAAGGCATTTCAGGAGTGAATGTGAAAGTAAATAATAATTTTAACTTATTTAACGAAATATACCAATTATTTGCACATTTGTGTTTGATTTGTTTACTTTCACTTTGAAATGAGCGGTAATTTTCGGCCCGTAATTTTTAACAACATGTTTTCGGACCGACAAGTTTGCATTTGGTCCGACAAGTTTTCCAAGGTTGTCAGACCAAATGACTGACAAGTCTTGGAAGTCATTCGCCATGACTGCATTAATTGTGTCCTTCATCATTCAGCTAACAGTCTTAATTACAACACATGGTCTTCTTGTGTTCACAATTGCCAAAGTATTTGAAAACACTGAACTATGTGAGTTCGGTCTTCAATTTTACAACAGAATTTCAATATGTATGCTATAAATTTAAATACGAAATACGCGCTAAGGGTCTTAATTACATCACAAAATATGGAACATACATTATTTCTACATTCTCGCAATCTTGTAATATCTGCCTCAATGGACAAGTCTGTAGGAGCAGGAGTGTTCCACACAGCATCTTTCGGATCAAGAAGACCACATACATTTCTAAGAAGGCAAGCAAGTAGGGTGACGTCAAAGTTCGATGAATTTGGTTTCATGTCTAAAGTTGGCAGATACTTCTTCTGTGCATCAGTAATTATACCTCTTCTCATCAAAAACTGGAGTTGAGCGTTCTGGGTTGGTTTAGTGTTCAGGTATTGCATGAAATCATTGTTCACCAGAATATCGAATAATTTCCTCAACACCCCAGTACCAATCTCTATTAATAGATACTGGTACCTGAACATAAATTTGTCTGAAAAAGAATACAAGCAATAGTAACAACTAACTCACAATATACACTGTACCAATAACACAAAACAGGCACAAGTACCACAGTGAAGTGTGCTAGGATTTAACATCCAACTGACAATTTGTCATTCAAACAGAGAAAGGTCCAATTTGAAGGTGATGCAGAGTCCATAGTAAGACCATGCAGTATGTTATATACTTTATATGACACCATTAATTTGACACTGTGTCAACCAGCACATGAGCAATTGTACAATTGTAAACAATATTGGCATGTTAACACCCTAGATTGAACCAGTGACCTCTCGTACACCATTTCTTCATTAGTATAACCTTATAAATTCATGTTTAAATTACCTACTTGTAAAATACCTGATAAAACAGTATCATAACTATAAACATATCAATAAGATAATTGGACATGATATTTAGACTTTATCAAATAAACATAATGCTTACATTGAAACAAACAAGCAACACACAGTTGTCAAAGAGCACATTTAACTTATTACTTACCACCTGGTCCAGGGTTTTGTTCAATTCCAGCCATGAACAACAGCATCCTTACGAAGCTAACTGCTCCAATCAATTTGACTACATGACTGAAATCAATGACAAATGGCATCATCACCATACCAGCAACTCGACTTGGGACAAACAACCCAACCCTACACCTGTATGTGTCTGTATCAACACCCATACTGTCTCCTGAAAATACATTTATTTGAATGTTAAATTGGTTTGTTGGAAAACCAGTGATAGAACTTTATAAAACACTGCTGATAAGCCTCAGAGTCATAGAATTCCCCAGGAAAGTTTAGTGTCGTTTTATTTTGAAGTGCACTTTAGGTTTAGAAAAAAATGCCATAAATTGTTCGCACTTAACACAAGAGTGGCAAACTGTCACAAAATACGCAATAAGTCAGAGCTCAGAGTTATAACAAGACAAATTTTAGGTAATTTCTTAAATCAAAGGGTTATAACTCCAGAGTAACTTGAGCGATACGGCTGGTTATCGAACTTGGCTGAGATATTATACCAAACATTTTCACCAAGTTTGGTACAGATCGGATGAAAACTCTCTGACTTAGAGCGGACAACATGAGGACACGTCCCGTTTTTCAAACGGGCGTAAACAAATAATCAATAAACAATCAGACATGCTTGAAATTGGACAACACAACAATGACTGGTACTGGTATAAGAGGTGCGAGAGGGACGAGAGAGGTAGAGAGACAAAGGTACGAGAGTTTGAGAGGGACGAGTGAGGAATAGAGAGAGGGACAGGTGAGGTAGAGAAAGATGGCGAGAGAGGAACGAGAGTGTGAGAGGGACGAGAGAGATAGAGAGAGGTACGAGAGTGTGAGAGGGACGAGAGCAATAGAGAGAGGCACGTGAGTGAGAGAGGAATGAGAGGGATACAGAGAGTGGTACGAGAGTGTGAGAGGGACAATTGTGTGAGAGGGACGAGAGGGACAGAGAGAGAGAGGTACAAGAGTGTGAGAGGGACAATAGTGCGAGAGGGATGAAAGGATGGAGAGAGAGGTGAGAGAGGGAAAAGGGATAGAGAGAGAGAGAGAGGGACGAGAGAGTGAAAGGGACTAGATGGATAGAGAGAGAGATACAAGAGCGTGAGAGGGATGATGAGAGAGGGTGCGAATGACGAGAGTGTGAAAGGGACCAGAGAAGGAGAGAGAGGGACAAGAGTGTGAGACGTACGAGAGTGTAAGAGGGACGAGAGTGTGAGAGGGATGAGAAGGATGGAGAGAGAGGTACGAGAGGGTGAGAAGGACGAAAGTGTGAGAGGGACGAGAGAGAGAGAGGGACAACAGTGTGAAAGGGACGAGTGAGGCATGAGAGTGACGATAGTGTGAGAGGGCCTAGCAAGGTGGAGAGAGGAATGAAAGTGTGAGAGCGAGAGGGACGAGAGTGTGAGTGAGGGAGAGAGAGGGAGATTTGTTTGTTTCATTGGGTTTAACGCCGTTTCTCAACGATATTTCAGTTATATACGGCGGCCGGTTCATCTAACCAGTTTTTCCTGGACTGAATTCTAACCAGTACTAACTTACCCTTCCACAAGGAGCCGGCAACTTCTCCACATGTGGAGGAAAATCAACATTTTTTTGTCAAATTTTCATGGAAGGGTATGACCTGCCGCGAACCGGGAATTGAACCCGGATCTCCGGGTTACAAGTCCAGCGCCCTAACCACTGGACCGCGGCTTAGAGAGAGGGAGAGGAGTGAGAGAGTGAGAGAGCGAGAGGGCTGAGTGAGGGAAAGAGTGGGAAAGGGATGAGTGCGGGAGGGAGAGGAACGAGAGAGCGAGAGGGAGGAGTGAGGTAGAGAGAGAGAGCGAGAGGGAGGAGTGAGGTAGAGAGAGAGAGGGACAAGTGAGGTAGAGAGAGGGAGAGGGAGGAGTGAGGTAGAGAGGGAGCGAGAAAGAGAAGTAGAGAGAGAGAGGGACGAGTTAGGTAGATAGAGAGTGAGAGGGAGGAGTGAGGTAGAGAGAGAGAGCGAGAGGGAGGAATGAGACAGTGAGGGAGAGAGCGGTAGAGAGAGAGAGTGGGAGGGAGGAGTGAGGTAGAGCGAGAAGGAGGAGTGAGGTAGAAAGAGAGAGAGCGAGAGGGAGGGAGGAGTGAAACAGGGAGAGAGAGGGAGGAGAGAGGTAGAAAGAGAGAGCGAGGAGTGAGGTAGAGAGAGAGAGTTAGGAGTGAGGTAGAGAGAAAGAGGGAGAGGAATGAGTTAGGGAGAGGGCAACGTGGGAGAGGAACGAGATGGATAGAGAGAGATACAAGAGTTTGTGAGGGACGGGAGTGTGAGACGTACGAGAGTGTGAGAGGGACGAGAGTGTGAGAGGGATGAGAGAGAGTTACAAGAGGGTGACAAGGACGAAAGTGTGAGAGGGACGAGAGGGAGAGGGGAAGAGTGAGAGGGACGAGAGAGGGTTGAGTGAGGGAGAGGAACGAGAGAGCTAGAGGGAGGATTGAGGTAGAGAGAGAGAGGGAGGAGTGAGGTAGAGAGAGAGAGCAAGAGGGTGGAGTGAGGTAGAGAGCGAGAGGGAGGAGTGAGGTAGAGAGAGAGAGCGAGGAGTGAGGTAGAGAGAGAGAGAGGGAGGAGTGAGGTTGAGAGAGAGCGAGGAGTGAGGTAGAGAGAGGGAGAGCGAGGGTTGATGTAGAGAGAGAGAGCGAGGAGTGAGGTAGAGATAGAGAGGGAGGAATGAGGTAGAGAGAGAGCGAGGAGTGAGGTAGAGAAAAAGAGGGAGATGAATGATAGTGGGAGAGGCATGAGTGAGGAAGGGGGCGAGATTGGGAGAGGGACGAGTGTGGAAGAAAGAGAGGGACATGGAGAGGGACAAGAGAGTGAGAGGGACGAGTGAAGGAGAGAGGGACGAGTGAGGTAGAGAGAGAGGGACGAGAGTGTGAGAGGGACAACAGAGGGACTAGAGAGGGACAAGAAAGGTAGAGGGACTAGCGAGGTAGAGAGAGAGAGACAAGAGTGCGAGAGGGACAAGAGCAGGAGAGGGATGAGAGAGGGGAATGGGTCCGAATTTTGGCACCATAAAGGCCGTGAAAAAATTGAACACCAGTTATACCTGGACACCAGTCATACGCGATCAACAATAATACCTGGATAACAGTTATACATGGACTACAATCATACCCGATCAACAATAATACCCGGACAACATTCATGCCCGATTAACAATTATACTTGGACAACAGTCATACCTGAACAACAATTATACTTGGACAACAGTCATACCTGGGCTCCAGTCACACCAAATTAACAATTCAACTTAGAAAACAGTCATACCCAATCAACAAGTAAACTTTGACAATATTTATACCTGGACAACAGCTAAACTTATAACTGGACAAAAGTTATGCAAGGAAAACAGTTATACCCATACCTGGACACCAGTCATACCCAATCAACACTTATACATGGACACCAGTCATACCCAATCAACAATTATACCTGGACACCAGTCCTACCCAATCAACACTTATACTTGGAAAAAAGTTATACCCAATCAACACTTATACCTGGAAACCAGTCATTCCTGATCAACCATTATGCCTGGACACCAGTCATACCCGATCAACAATTATACCTGGACACCAGTCATTCCTGATCAACACTTATACTTGGACAACAGTTATACCCAATCAACACTTATACTTGGACAACAGTTATACATGGACACCAGTCATACCCAATCAACAATTATACCTGGACACCAGTCATACCCAATCAACACTTATACTTGGAAAACAGTTATACCCAATCAACACTTATACCTGGAAAACAGTCATTCCTGATCAACCATTATGCCTGGACACCAGTCATACCCGATCAACAATTATACCTGGACACCAGTCATTCCTGATCAACACTTATACCTGGACACCAGTTATACCCAATCAACACTTATACTTGGACAACAGTCATTCCTGATCAACAATTATACTTGGACAACAGTCATACCTGAACAACAATTATACTTGGACAACAGTCATACCTGGGCTCCAGTCACACCAAATTAACAATTCAACTTAGAAAACAGTCATACCCAATCAACAAGTAAACTTTGACAATATTTATACCTGGACAACAGCTAAACTTATAACTGGACAAAAGTTATGCAAGGAAAACAGTTATACCCATACCTGGACACCAGTCATACCCAATCAACACTTATACTTGGACAACAGTTATACCCAATCAACACTTATACTTGGACAACAGTTATACATGGACACCAGTCATACCCGATCAACAATTATACCTTGACACCAGTCATACCCGATCAACAATTATACCTGGACACCAGTCATACCCATACTCGGACAACAGTTATACATGGACTACAGTAATATCTGATCAACGATTATACCTGGACAACAATTATACCCGGACATCAGTTAATGAGTTATACCCATACCCGATCAACGATTATACCTGGACGGCAATTATTCTTGGACACCAGTCATACCCAATCAACAATTATTCCCAGACAACAGTAATACCCATACTCGGAAATACAATTAATCTAATCATTGCAATAAGTGGCAAACAATTAAATTGATTAAAGGATTCAAAGTTATACAATTAATATTAACTAACTAATTACAAAGACAAACTGATACTTAGTATAAGGATGATTGATACATCAAAGTAAATGAATATCAATTAATCTAATAATTGCAATAATAGTGTAATTCAATTATTTTCTTAACACAAATCTACGGGTCTAATTAATTAATGTAAGATCATGTCAGGTTTATATCAAAGGCAATTAGACATTTTTTTCAAAACATCTTAGTTTGCAAAAACTGCAATTATTTTATGATTTTAAATATCACAATATTTAATTATCAATCACACAATTACGTCAATATTCTACTTAAAGTATTTTTAAATGCTATATTTGAATACATCTATACTACAGTTAAGATCTACAGTATAATTATTTTTTTTAAACAAATTTAGATATATCATTACCAAGTACAAAAACATAATACCCTAACCTGTAATTTTCTTCTAATGGACTTAATCATTTACCTGATATAAACTATATAAATATTGCCTATATATTTTAACTTGTCTGCGTTTTCCCACTCCACTATATATTCTAACTTGTCTGCGTTTTCCTCTATGTTCTATATGTCTGCGTAAGAAGTCTGCGTTTTATACCGACCCTACGAAATATCACGACAATTTCACTTTCGTTTTAACAACAATGTCGAGCATGATTCTGTCGAGAGAGGAAGTTTAATCACCTCAAAACAGCTAGATATCATCAAAAATGCGCTGAAATAATTTCAAACGCTTAAATATCTTATTTGTAACTGAAAGTGCGATCAAAATGTCAAGTCAATATAAACGTCCATTTGTGAACTGCACTCGCCCTGTCTACCAGTATATGTTAGTAAAACAGTTTTTATCTGTTGATACTTGTTTTTTATGTTTGCATAATTATAATTTTCTAGTTACTTATTTGTTAGTGTTTTATGAATGTGTTTTTAAATAACTCCTGTATGGAAGATGTGTTCAAGTTTGGAATATGTCAAACAACCAGTAGTTGAACTTAATGCATAAATAAATGATTTCATATTTATAAATGACTGAATCTTTTGACAATATTCATGTCGCTATCTAGGAGATACACATACCATTCTACATTTATATTATGGGTTGTTCTAAAATGACCCATTCAATGTAATGTTGAGAAAACTACATTGTCATAGTTTTCATTGGTGGTAAATATCTTTAGCTACTGAAACTAGGCAAAGCATCAGATTTACTTCCCGATCAGTGATTTTGAATAGATCTCATAATTATAATTTAAGAATACAGGTAGTTATAAACTTTATACATTATGTCAAAATGCATAAATGGAAATGCAGACCATCTTGTGTTACCGTTTTACACATTAACCTTATTAAACTTTAAGTTTAACCAATTTCAGCTTAATAGAATAGTAATTTAATAGTTATTTAGTATACTTCACGATTTTGGTCATTATCAATTTCCGGGCCAGTAATATTCTGTCCGGGCCAGTAATACTTCCAAGTTTACCAGTCCTCCGGTCCAGTAATATGTCCGCGTCTTTCGCATAGACTGGAATCGTCTGGTGATGTCGGATAAGGCAGGTTGTCGTTATGAGCAGTTTATGTTGTACTAACAAACATTATCAAAATATTCATGCAATCTGACAATAATCCTAAACACAAATACCAAAGGGTTGCAATACATAGTTCCCACATCTACAATATTTACCTACCTTGTTCTGAATTGTCGTCCATTTTAATATGCAAATTTCCTTCAAGTTTATGGGGAATATAATGTAAACGATGATAAACTAATCCGATATATAAAACATAATTTATTCATTATGCTCATGTGGGCATTTGGCTTTGCAAGTTTAAGAAAAGGTGGTTGTAACATGCAAATTATTGTGGTATTTTTGAAGCAATCTGTTAGGTTTACCCGAACTGCCAATCCTCCAACTACAGCCTATACGCCATGAACGCCCAGAAATCACAGACAACTTTCAGTCAGCTCCTACTCTCAAGATGGCTTCTTCAACTTCGCGCCAATCTACGTCATCTCGCTCTGTTCTCGCATAGATAACACCCATGCGGACCGTTCCGTGACTGAGACCGGATTCCAAAGTCACTACATTTTCTCAATTATCCCATATTTGGAAATAACTCCTATAAGAGCATATCAGTTTTGCCTACCAAAATGGCCGGCAGTTAAAAACAAGGGAGATAAATATTGTAGAAGTGGGAACTATTTATATCCTGTTCTAGATCTAAATGTTTGAAGCAAAATAATTCTGAAATGCATTTAGGAAATTTCAGCTAAAAATGCTAAGACTACAAACATAATGACCATTCCTTACCTGCAGGTCCAGGATTCTGCACTACCCCAGCCATGACTAAAAGTATTCGAAGTAAAGTCAGAGATCCTAGCAATTTGACCACTCTGCCAAAGGTTATAATCAATGACATGAATCCACAACCACCACCTCGGACAAACATCCCAACTCTGCAGCGGTAAGTGTTAATATCAACACCCATATTTGAAAGAAATATTGAGTTGTTGCAGGGAAAGTCACATCTCACATGAACCTGAAAATAGAGTTAAATCTTATAGAATAAACAACGCAATATTAGCATAATAAAACGAATAAATTTAGAGCATGTTCCACGACAAGATGAAATTGGATTTTTTAGTCACGATCCGAACTTACAGTAATGTACACTCAACGTAAATATTTAGGCTACATATAGTGTACAGGTATTTTCCAAACGGAAACACAAATGATTTAACCGAACAGTACCTTGAAAACAGATAAAAATCCAATTGTTACAAACAGCTTGCATTTCTATCAACAATACAGACGTCCACCATTCCTATTCTAGAATAAGATTACGCGCTTCCCAACGTCATCAGAGTGGGATGGGACTAAAATCCGGGTCTTTAAGAAAATCCGGGACTTTGGTGAGAAAACAACTCTGTGAACCTTGTAACAGACTCTTTCTTTTCTATTAATAACTAGTTTGTTAAATGTAGTTTAGTAAAAATACAAACACACACACAATTGTATTCCCATTGTGTACCAAGTCCGGTTTCCAATACATTTATAGGTATCAAATGCTCAATCAATCAATGTGTGAAATGGAACTAGCTCGCTAGATATTTGAATTTATGCTGGATGTGATTTTGTTGATAAGTAATCAATATGTGAACTGAAAATACATCGCTAGTTATTAGACTTATTGTCGAATTTAAATGTAATAAGCTTATTGTTTAAAAAATAATATTATTATGACTGTGGCAATTTCATGTGCTTCTTTTATATCCACATTTAGTTCCGTTCAAATACAACGTCTTAAGAATATTGTGCTAAAGTTTCCTCTTCGCTCGACATTATCTTTAAGGTATCTTAATTATTAAATGTAAACGTTTTAATGAAATAGTTTGACGGATATGTGGCAATTACAGTACATGATAAACCTGATGTTTCATTTTGCTAACAGTTGTTTTAGGACAACACTATCTTTTCCATGTCAATAGTTGATCTTAAATTAGTTGTATGATCAGCTTAGTTTATACTTAGCTACTTTATTCATTCATTCGCATAACATCTGTTTGCATTTATTTGAATGATGAAATACGTGGTTAAAATTTAAAAGTACATTGTGATTTGTTACAGCCTGTTATGTATACTACATATTTGTCATATTACAATATTGATCGTTGTAGCAAGACTTAGTGTTTACTTGACCCTCACAAGATGTTACTACATGTATAGCAAATATTAAATCGATTAAGTGCCTGAATTATATAACTGAACATCGCTTATGTAATTTATAAATGCCTCTACACATGGGTACTGGTTGTCCTGTGAAAATCGTCATCGTTTTATAATCACGATCCTGTCAATTGATCTAGAAAATTGTTTCTAAACGACGGCGCGTTCTTCTTACGGGATATAAATGCTGAATTTTCTGACCAACTAAGAGCTCAGAAAGTGTGACAAGTTTTCAATAATGCTATCAAATTGTATACATGAGTATGGCGATAATGTCTGTTCACAGAGTCAATACGTGCCAAGAACCAAGTAGAGTAGAACCCCGTTGGCTAGAACTCGGTTGCCTCGAACACCCCTGTTGACTCGAACTGATTATGAAGTCCCAATTGATTTTCCTATATAATCTATATTGTTCGACCACTGTTGGTTCGAACAGCACAGCCTCGAACTCTCGAACCAATTATTCCGTCCCGTGAACATAAAATGCACTATTATTCGCACGTTTAGGTCGAACAATACATTTTCTCACCTCATGATCGGATACGCCAGCGAATGAGCTCAATTGTGACATGGCTCGTGTTATTCACACGTTTGTGAAAATTGCGCGCAAACAACAAGCTGCATTAGTTAATTTGATAATTTAAGTGTCATAATACGTACAAATATACTTGATTTGAAAGCGTGTTTTAGTTTTACTGTAATAGCAGACGACAATAGGAGATTTTTTTCAAAACTGAAATGTGCGTTGATATGTACTCATTTGTTGACGTCACTGTGTGCTATAAATAGCTCTTACTCCTGAATTGTGTCTAAGTTAGTAACCGATTGTTTTATTTCTCTGTGTGTATTATAAGTTATTGTCACTTGTGTTCCTGTGCTTATATCGATGTATGTGTAACAAACAACTGTTATAAATGTATGTATAATTTAATTTTCTATCCCGTAAACTTATTACTACCGGATACCGTATAACTTTAAATAAATTGATGAATGTTATACAAATATGTCATAATTCATTCGTATGTTTTCTGTTGTGATATTAAATAAAATATAAGACACAAACATGATTTTGTTTTGTATGCTTTATTATCATTCATAATGCTTATTCATACGAGAGGTATACATTACTATGTGACTTAAACACACGTTGACAAGACATACCCACCATATTACGCACGCATGTTAATTATTAAACAACCACGGTTGACTAGAACAACCTTTTACTCGAACAAATTTTGTCAGTCCCGTCGAGTTCGAGCAAACGGGGTT
The DNA here is from genome assembly GCA_032209605.1 of Mactromeris polynyma. Taxonomy (NCBI): domain Eukaryota; kingdom Metazoa; phylum Mollusca; class Bivalvia; order Venerida; family Mactridae; genus Mactromeris; species Mactromeris polynyma. The sequence continues at coordinate 2,200,348 of JASFXZ010000004.1, read as the reverse complement.
CTACTGTATTTAAGGATTATGTTCGGGACTTTGTAGACATTAACCTTAACCGACATAATACGTTCCATTGAGTTTCTTTAAACTATTGTCTAGCCCTTTTGGGCTTGTGTTGTATGGTGGTGTTTATGATGTTTCGGGTTTACGTTGGTGTTTTCCTGGGTTTGATTTGTTTTGTCAAGTGTTCGTCCAGTGTTTGTCTATATTATGTCGAAGTATTAGTTGGGTTGATCATTTTTAGATTTTATTAGTCGGCCATCCTATTCTCTGTGCATAACGTACATTCGGTCATACATATCAGTTGAATTTCTCCAGGCATCTTTCTTCATTATGACAGCATTTAATTATACTTATTGTCCTGATTATACTTGAAGTTGGGGTATATCTATCAGTTGGATTTTGCCAAGCCTCTTTGTTTATTATGACGTCATCTGGTTTGAAACTATTAATGTTTTAACGATTTGGAATGTTATATTTCGTGGACAAGTAGAAACATGAAACGCGGTAATGCCATGAAGCCATGATGCAAAATTAACATGTTTTCTACTTTCAGCCATAGTGACAGTCCAAATAAGCTATAACATCGGAGGGTAAAGGGTGGGATTTAAATGTGTCAGCGTGATAATAACAGCTAAACAGTGTTCTTTATTTTTGATAATACAGTGCAAACTCCCTAATCCGGACAAACCAAGAAGTTCGGATTGGAGGGGATTCCTGGCTAGAGAGGATTTTCCCATGAAGTATCCGTAGGCAAGATACTTTACACTTGTATACATGTTTGTCGCAGAAAAACAGTTCTCATTGTTTACCAGAGGCAATGTTAAATATACATTACCATTATTATCTTTGATCGTGCATATTGTTATTGGTTCCAGTTACAATTCATAATACCACTGATTATTATCTGACGATAAGACATATTATAATCATTGCTTTATCACACGCAAGCTTGGAGCTATTTGCAAATGTAAAATTAGACTACCTTTAAGATTAGGTAGAATAGATTATTGCAATTGTTAATTCAGTATAACTGTATCTTCAAAGTAAGATATAGTTGCCTGTCTTGTTGTATTGTAACAATGTATAAATTGTATCATGCCTGATCACATTTAAAAAATCAATGCGTCTTTACAATACAATAAGTATATGTTGATCAATTTAATATTGTAAATTTGAGTATGGCAAATCATTTTCAATAGCATTGAAATGATTAACAAAGCAGTAATTAAATATCCCACTTTTTATTGGTGTTATTGATGTAAACAACTACTTGTTCAAAATTACTTAATGTTTGAACGGTCCTGATATGTAGTTTACACGATTCATTCTTTAAATGTCTGGGGTCATCAATCGCTAAACCTGTGATTATTACCGCATGTTTTTATACCATTATCGACCCAATTGTTCTCGCAGTGTTGTTTACATAATTATTGCACCTCGTACCTGTTCTTTTCTCGGCTGTACGAAAACGTCAAATTGTCTACACCTTTCGGCAATGAAAACTATTTATGGCTTCTTTCCGGTCATTATACTGACTGTCTGACGTGTTTTTGCAAAAGGAGTTTTATTTTTGTGTAAAATAACTGTCTGGACCTAAAAAATCGTCCGGATTCCGGAGTAGGGAGGGTCCGGACTGTAGGGGATTTTTCATAATTATGCTACATAGAAGGAACTAAAACAAGACCGAGAATATTGTCCGGTTTGAGGAAGTTTCCGGACTGGCGAGTGTCCGGAATAGGAAGTTTCCATTGTATGTTTTAAAATGCCTAAGCATGAAGCTGTGACGATATAGAATTACAAATTTTCCGCGGAGGGGAATGCCCCCTAGAAGGTCGTGCGTACACTGAAAAATGGCCCAGCTACGTCCCTGATGTCAACAATCAAAATAGAAAATAGGTCATATCAAATAATCTAATCTAGAATGTTTGCTTTCACCGAGAATGGATAGGTCTACTTCCTATTACATGTAATATGAATCCAGCGATCAAATTATTTTCCAATTACCAAGTAATGACGGAAGTCTAGACATTTGAAGAAAGAAGTTGGCGATGAAATCAAGTCAAGTGTATATAAAGTACAAGTCTATACAACATAAATGCATCACACATATTTGTTACAAAACCAATTGTCGCGTTATGAATAAAACTAAACTGAATAATTTAATAATTACCCAGAAATCGAGTAAAATAATCCTGTTTTCTTTCCCAATCAAAACTTAATATGGCGATCCTTCTCCTGTCTCTGTGTTTGTTATATCGTTATGGAGACCTGGGCACGTGATACATACGTCATTTCCCTGTTCTGAATTATTCGTTTTTGTTCGATAAACAGTTATAAATAGTTCTAGGCCAAGGTTTTATAGATTAATCACATACACATTTTCAAATAAACCGTAGGTAACCGCCTATATAATTACAAGCAGGTTTATGTTTATCAACTTCAATATTATAAATGTGTTGATCATCTCCAACATAATTGTCAACGACAATAACTGAAGTGGTAGAGCATCGACCTCCAGAATAGAAGGTGATGGTTCGGGCCCTACCAGAGGCAAACACGTGTTTTTTTACATGGCTGTAATTAGTCTTAGTTTGTGTCCCCCATTTGTGTACCACCTGGTCTGTTTAGTCTGGTTTTGTGTCCCAATTTGCGTACCCCCTGGTGCGTTTGGTCTTGCTTTTATGCCCCCCCCCCCCCCCCTAGTGTAAACACGTTAGTCCTTTCGGTCTAGCTAGCGAGATCTCTCATGCGTGTCCGTATGGTCTTGTTTTTGTGTGTCTACAGTGCGCAATCGTGTTCCGTTTGATCTGCTTTTGTGCCCCTGTATGTAACTCATTATACTTTATCCTTTGTCAATAGTGTCATTTTTATTCAGAGATTCTTTACTACCAATGGTTAATCAATGCAGTAAATGAAATTAGATTTTGATGCGACTGTGTCAACTAAATCGTTATGGTCTTCTGACACTAAGTTCGTATACAATCAAAATCATATGGGTCATTTTTATTCGACTAAACCGTCTGTTTGTTTGCAAATCTTAATCATAACTGGTTTAAGTTGTTCAACCAAACTACAACAAAACTGAAACCTCAAACCTTAACTAGGTTTTGCAAAACAAATTCGCCCTGTATTTCAGGGAGCATACATAAACCTGTTAGTAGTTTAAGTATATACTTTAGGCGGTAACCAGTTAATACAGTTTATAAGTGTGCTAATGTTCAATTTGGACATTAAAAATAGTCAACTTCTGCCAAATCAGCCCGAAAGTTTTAATATCTACACTATTTCACAGAGTTTATGACGAAATGGCCCATTATTCACTTGTGACAAGGATTTGTACTGAAGGCTGACTGGGAGTAGATACAGGAGGGGCTGTCCCCTGGAAATTTGTTACAATGTTGGTACTTGTATCATTTGGACGTTCTGTATTTTTTACAAGATAATACTAGTGCAATTCTCGAGAATGAGTCTTAAAAGTTTGATCCTGAAATACAACAAAAGCCACCATTTCATATACATATATTTGAAAAAATGTTACGGGGAGATCCCCCGGACCCCCTTAAAGGAAGGGAATAAACCCCTCCCGAACCTACCCCCACTCGGTGCTGTGCACTCAAGTTCAGGGCATTTTCATCATGTTTGGCCTCCCCGGTCGGGAATTTCTGTATCCGGGCCTGCCAGGCCCGGATCCACCGGAGGGCCGAGGGGGCCCTGCCCCCCCCCAGTCGGCTGTGGAGAGACCTTTTTCTATTCCTAATATAAAATTATATCCACTGATTAGGTCTTGTGGTTACTATTCTTTTAGCACTTCAAATACAATACATTGATTTATGGTCGATTTCCTCTTGAATACTACCAGTATAGCGGAAGCAAGTGCAATAAAAGTTGGCCCCCTGATGTGCTCATTGGCCTTGAGACCGTATATAACATTCTTGTGCTCTTCACTCTACATCAGACAGTCGCTTTCAATTTCCTTATCATGTTGAAAGCGTCTGTAAAACGCTGATTATTGAGCATCAAATGTAACAGAGACAGAGATCTATCGTGGTGTTGTTTTAGTGTGAAACAGTGAAAATAAAATTTCTTAAAATAATTTTAAACAATTCATTAATTTATGGAAGGGAATGTAAAACTTGGGCCTAAAGTTTTGCAAAATAAAATAATTTAGTTTTTCTAGAACAAGCCTTCTTTCATATTTTCACATTTTCCTTTTTAGAATTGCATTTCAAAATGCTTAAAACTTAAATTACATTTTCTTCATCGTATAAAGAATTTGTATTCAAACTAAACACACAATAGTTTTCTTTGTATTTTGAATACGTTCGTATTACCGCGGCTTTACCGAGTCATAAGGAAAATTAAATAATTCAAAAGATTGAGTAATAAGACACCATCATAATTGTGGTCCTTTCATACAAGCAAGTTTTGCAGTGTGATATCACGGACCTATATACTTGGAGGTTTGAATACTATATAGAGGCGTTCCGAACATTAACTGTCATGTTTCTGAAAGAGATATTTGAATTTGAAACATAACTACTTAGATGTTATTGAGATAGCTAATACAAATACCTTAACGTTAATAAAAACGACAAATTAATCATGTACTGGAGATTACATTTTTCCTTTTGTTATGTTACACCACTTGAAACATGAACATGCATGTATATATATTTTGCGCATTAAGCTACAACGATTGGTATAGAATGTAGTAAATGTATGTTATTTTAAATCACCAACCTACAGTCGAACCTACAGGTCAAATGTATGTCTGCTTAATCGGAATCTGGCTATAAAATCGTTCACATTGTAATGTTGCAAAACAGAAGTAACACATTTCTCAAATCTGACTTTCTTATCGAGCACCAATCTGTCTGCAATCACAAAAGTGTTCATGTTATTTAAAATTTGGTGATTAGCTTGAATTGCTCAGCTTATCATTTCAATATTTGAAATGTCAATTTACCCACTATGAATTTTAATTTAATACTTAACTTCTCATTTATATTTTATCCGTTTGAGATCAAGGCATATCATTTTGGACATGTGACAGACTTTCTTTGTTGCATTGTTTTCAATTGTAAAGTAATTACTCAATGAGATCTTAACATAATTATCTCATATTGTTTAATTATATGGTGTGACACTGGCTACCTCTCCTACTAAACATGTCACATCTGAGAAACAGTATATAAGACCTGGAACTTTTAATAATATAATATAATATAATTAAGTACAGTTAGGTTTAGGAATATTGCTCTGTGTAAATTTACTTTGTGTTTCTCTAACGTTTTGTACTTTGTGTACTCTATTTATGAATCTTTTGACTTAGTGAACTATTTGATAACTTTGTGAAACATTTATTAACTTTGTTGGAAAATCATATTTAGTGTTACTTAGCAACTGCAAATAAATTTGTTAAACATTAGCTGACTTTGTGATTTTGGAACATTGCTTGTGAATAGTGAAACGTCTAAGTGTTGACGCTCCGAAAACATAACACCACACACTAAAAGCCTGTTCATAATATTGTTATACTTTCCGTGCTGTATAAAATATGTGATACTTGCTTTCATTTCTTTGGTAGTTTTGTTTTTCTGTAATTCGCTACACATTGACATATTTTAGTAAATATACAGTGAAATTATCATTTCTGGTAGATTCGAGGTTGAATTTATACTTGAATTTAAATTATAACGAATATTAAACACAACCACATAGTTTTGCGTATAGATATGTTTACGATTAAATGCATACTCCAAGTATTCCTGTGTCAAATGAGCAGACACGTTGGTTTCATGTTACAGACGTTTTTCATGAAAAGATTTTATTTGCAATTTTAAGTATTTCAGATAGAAAATTGGGTTTTATTTTTCCCCAAGGTATGGCAGCGACAAATCATACATGTATGTATCAATGCAGGTGTAATATTACGTCGTACAAATCTTAATATTCAATTGCGGTCTTATTTGAGATATTGTATATTGGGATCATTCTTTGTTTGGTTCTATTTTCTTCCTTATGGTTAAGTGAATAATAATTGAAGTAGTTAACCTGAAGAGAAGCATTGATTCGGTTCGAAATCGTTATACGACGAATAAAATCTTTTCAAAAGCCTTAGCTATTATGTATTGTGTTTGAAGTTCTATTTAGAAGAAATATGGCCTCTTTTCATTGAAACCAAATTTATTGGATCAACACTAAAATGACTATAATAAAATAAAATATAAAAAATAAATTATATACCTTTTTTATATTCCCTACATTTTGCTGGGTAGGGCTATGCCAAACAAACGCTATTTTAAGGACGGTATAATACTTGAACGGTAGCGATGCAGTTGGCACAAGTCTAACTATTTAGAAGATGATGTGGAAACATATACAAATTGTTTCAGTCAGAAGTCAAAAAATAGAAATGTAGGAAAATACACATTACAAATCTATAGATATATGTGTCACCTTTGAGGGATTAGTTTGATACAACACTTTACATACAATCTCTCTTCAAACACTTTATATACAAACATTGTCTCATTTAAAACAATCTTTATGACGGTCTAGATTGAATAATCTATTATACATGTATATATCTCACTTCAAAGTTAAGTAAACATTTCATTTCAATCTGTTCATCACGTGTGCATTTGCAATTGACAGACTACTAGTATTTTGAACAAATAAGCATTTATATTTGATGTAATATGCAATGTTTAACACGCATGCCAACAAAGATGATTACTCTAATATACACTATGCACAATCATTGTTGAAACGTTAATCATATCTCACTATTATAGTGAAGTATGTTATCTTATTACTGAAAATTGCGGACAATGCGGTAAAAACAAATGTGCGTTATTTCTTCAAGACAGAAACTGTGCTTTTTTCTACATAACAGGTAAAAGTCAGCAAAATCACCATTATAACAAATGGATGACAAATCATATATACGCAAAACGTGTAATCAACTAAAATTACATTTTGACATGTTTCTTACTTTATGGGAAGTGCAGATGAGTTTTTTTCAAAGGTGCTGAAAAATAACTATCACAACTTAATCGCCCTTTGGGTGATGATAATAACAGTCAATATATTTTTGAAGCTTTCATCAGAGCATTTTACTATGAGAAATAAGTTTCAAATTAATAAAACTGTGCTACATTGCATGTAAATATATATTATACAAACACGTTAATATCAGCGGGAGGAAAGTGTCACCATGACTGATTATGCAGATGTCACAAAAACTCAAAATTACCTAGCTCACCTTAATCGTACTTTACAATACAGTGATTAATATATGGGTGCAACCGACACCACCTGGGAACAATGAGAAACAATACATGCATTGCAGTACATAACGTTCCAAATAATAGATAATGACATCATTAAACAATTAACTCTAAGACGGCGAACAACTGATAACTGATGTCTTAGCGAGAGGACAAAGCAATGAGAAGATCACAATAAAATCGCCACAGTTCACAAAACACACGAGCTTATAAGTACAACAGTGGCGTAGCTGCCGTTACGCACAATACGCCCGTGCGTAGAATTCGTCATCGGAATAAAAATACATTATAGGCTAAATATTAGATAACAAACGAATGGGTTTATATTCCCTGCAGTTTACAAAGTGAGTTAAACAAGCCTCAGTTTTGCTATATAAATAGGTTCGTCTCATATAAAAACGTCAACTGCGCCTTTAAACACCAGCAGTGCGTACGCTTCAATCTACGCCCCTGAACATTACCCTGAGAATAACCTAAATGAACTAAATGAAGCTTATTATCTCAGACAACAAATGACTACAGAACGACCCTTGTATAGAAATGTTTATAATAAAATAAAATATTAGGCTCAATAACATCTTATCGACATTCTTCAATGTTAGACACGTGTAAATGGATGTTTACATTTTAGACGAAGCACAGCAGTAACCAAGCTGGCAGTACACAGCCATGTTTCAATTCACAAGATGTTAACAAAATAATGGACAATGGAAAAATGTAAAATGTGAAATTCCCGGTATACACATCTGTTTTTCAAAACGCCCTATTCCTATAATAATGTTCATTAAGGTTAATATTGCTAACTACAATGTTTTAAAAGAGTAGAAAGCATTAAAGGTTATTTTCATGTTATTGAATTTGTTAGGTTTATAATGTTTTATTTACCACTGCATTGTTAATGAACAACTAATAAGTGAGTTAACACTGCATACTTATGTACCAAACACATTTGATATAAAAAACAGCAAGTTTCGTATTATGCAGATAACAAAACTGAATAACTCAAGTATTACCTGTACAGATCGACGTTACTATGCCTGTTGTCTTATTCCGTCAATATAAAATATGGCGTTCCTTCTCTGTGTGCGCTTCTAATATCATCATGGAGATGGTATCACGTGGTGCGTACGTCATTTCCGAGTTCTGAACTATTCTTCCAAAACTTCACGCACCGGCTACTCGATTACGCTACGCTACAGTATCTGCATGAATGATTAAATTCGTCCCTCACATATTTCGATCGCTTAACACTATGCCTCTTTTTTAATCATTTGCCAAAGCTCATTTTAAACAGACATAGTAATTTCTTTATACATCCAATATTTGTTTATATCGTTAATGTATTATGGTGTTATCACTATAGAGATATTTAGATAAATTGTTGTGTGTATTTGCATTATTTAGAATGTACCGTTTAGACGTACACAAAACAGTAATCTTCCTGAAACCGCTCTCTTCATATGTGAAATCAATTGTTCTCTAATACATTAAGCCTATTATTATATTAATCAAAGCACTGTAAATCGAAAAAACGAGGTTTTGTTATATATCAGAAGTAGAATAATTTCTTGTTTAAGATGTGTTTACGGCCTGCACCCGAATACATATTTTCGATATAACGTACATGTTAAAGTCTGTCATCTCATTGTTGATGATAAATACTACTCAATACGACGATATCTGCATACTAAAATAATCAAATATATTTCGGAAACGCACTCTGGATAGCCCGCGAAATTATTGTAAAAGTTACGTTGTATTATGAACGTTTATGTTCTGAGGTTGATTACATTACATACCCGTGAATATGGCAATATTTGAACAATGGAGTTATATACATGTATGATATACAATGTTATTATGATACTAAGCAGCAGGGAAGTATAATTGCATAAATGAAGTATATAAGTCTAGTTCAGGCCCCGATTTCACGAAAATACTTAAGTAATTGCTTAGCTAAGTTCTAAGTAGCGTGCTTAAGTTTGTTATCGTTCTTAGCTAAGAAAATTAAATTTCTCTCGTTTCACGAACATACTTAAGTAAATGCTTAGCTAAGAACGATTAGCAGACTTATCTTTTCGGTAATACTGGAAATTTCCGGTAGTAAGATCGAATACTCTTCATTTGGAGAGTAAAAACCGTCGACGCGCGCATCTGTCAAAACTGTCAAAAGTCGTCTGATACAGAATGGAGGAAAAGAAAAGGAAAGCTAACTGGACTGAAGCTGAGCGGTTATCAGCCATAGAGCTGATAGTTCACAATGCTGACAAGCTGTTTGGGAAATTTAGGGGCGCATCCTTAGGCGCTAAGGATAAGGAAAGATGCTGGGAGAGCATTGC